>OY728123.1:1723929502-1725179502 GCA_963277665.1 Viscum album
ATATATTAATCCTATTCATTTCATTAGAATCTTTTTCATAATAGAATTAATTATAAAAAAATTATTGATCTTTTGAATGTCTCTTTTACCCACCTTCAAACGACATTTGCTGGATTAGAAGTGAACATATTTTTTTCACTTTTTTTGAATTGAATTTTTAAAAATGGAAATACATGGTTGTAAAAGGTATGAAAAATTTGGTCTAATAGGATCAAAAAAAAGTTTATGAATAGTATATTTTGATTTTTTTACCACCGTTAATGGTAAATTGTGAAATTAAGGGTAAAAATAATATCACAGTAATATAATATTACCTAAAAACAAATCATAATATTTTGGAATATGTTTATTCCAACCAAAATAAACATTAGTTTGAAAATTTTATCTTTTTTAGACACTTGTGAGTTATTAAGAAATTCATTATATTTTATTTAAAGAAGAGTTAAAAGTGTCAAATTCAAATTTGTATAACTATATAGTTTTGAATATAGGGTTATACTTAAGAAAAATTCAACTATAAATATTTATTAAAAATATATGAAATTTTTATACATCATTATAATTGATTATTAAATTTTAGACATTAAATAATTGAATTTAATTATGTGAAAATGGTGATGTAGTAATTTATTTATAAATGGTTGAATAAAATAAATGTTATTAATAATATTAAGATAAATATATTTTGAATTACCTAACGATATGCACTGCTTTCATAGATAACTTAGACATGTTACTGACATATTGGATGTATTGTTTCAATGTTATCATGTTGGTCTGATTGTTTTAAAATCAAAAATACTCAATAGTATTAAAATTGACATAAATGTTATTATAAAATAAATACTATTTTACAAAATGATATAAATGTCATTAAAGTTTATGTTTTGGAAAAAAATAACATGGATAATGTCAAATATCTAATAATTATCCAATAGGATTCTTTTAACATTTTATAGTAAATATATTAACCTTATAGTGTAATAATACAAGGCGACAATATAAGAGTTATATAATTTAACTAAGGATTAAATCCAACATATAATGTTAATTTTAAAAACTAAACATGTATAAAATTCATTACTTGAGGTTATTTTTAACCATACACATCTTATCCTCGAAGAAACTCAATTTTTGAGCTATTTGAAATCATTTAACATTAAATAAATAGTTTTTGTGTTTCCAAAAGTTCCCCTCCTCCCTTTTATAAAAGGCCACATCTCTTTATCTTTTGTTAACACCTCTAAAGCCTCTTGGATAGGAAAACAACTACCCATTTATTCTCCCAAATTCCCTCCCTTACTCATATAATAATTACGTTAGATAGAAGGAAACTCAAAGAATACTTTTGGAACAAACCAAAAGGAGTTACCCGATCAAGAGAAAGTATTTTTGAGTAGGAAGAGAGTCAAGACACAAGGTTACAAATAAAGGATTTAGAGAGAAGTACAAACGGTGGATATCATTATGGAAAAATTTTATGATCTTTTACCAAAATATGATATTTTGTTTCCATGTTTGAAAATATATTAAACTATTACAGTCCTCAGGATTTTATTATTGTAATGTATAGAATATTCATCTAAAATTATGTAATATCCATGTATGTTAAGCATAAGTTGATGTAGTTGGTATCAGTTGAAAGGTTTAGTTAACCTTTGGAAAATCATATTCAAAAACATTAGTGGGATCCCAAGATATACTTTAAGGGATCTTTCTAGTCATCTACTATGGATAACTCTAAGTGGAAGTTACAATCCTAGAGTCCTTTTTATTGTCATGAATATCCATGTATTAAACCCATGTTATCATAGATTGAAATATTATAAGTAAATTTCTTTACTTATGTATTTTTAATCTCTGAAATATATTTGTCACAATATCATTTATGGTATTGGTCAATATCCATAATTATATAGAACATATTTAACCATGAATGTTTAATATGTGTAATTTTTGGGAATTTTGAAAACATATTCCCTTAGAGGAAATATCTTATTGAGAATCTTGAAGGTGGTATGAGTATTGGTTATACTGCTGAGGATAAAGAGTGTGTAAAATAAAAATGAATGTTATATCATGTTCAAGCATTATTGTTTACTTTAAACCTAATAATCTTTGTTATAATAAGGTTGAGAAAAATTAATACATGATTCAAATTTTAGAAAAAAATAATATGATGGATCTTGAGTAATGGTTTATGAATAAATTTGGATGATTGAGGTGTATAGGTTTTAGAATTATATGATTATAAGAATCGTGATACATATAAGTGAATTCAGTATAATTTTTTCATTCAGGGATGGAAATTATATGTATAATAGTTCTAAAGACATAGAAAATAGATTTAAGGGTAAGAATATATATTTGGAGAACACATGATCAAGGAAAATATAACTCTTATATATTCCTTATGTTAAGATAATGATATTTGTATAAAGATATGAGTAAGTAAAATAGGTGATACTAGTTTCCATGTAATTGATTAAGGATTTATTGATATAAGGGTAATGATATCAAGGATTACGTATAAAAATTTGTGGGACTTAAGGATTATATCCAATAAGATTTGGAATAATGAAACATGCATGTTTTCAATAAGGATGTATGGTAATTCATGATATTACCATGACTTAAGAGAATACATGATGATGGTGTTCAAATTTTTGGAATGTGACATCTAAGAACTACCTTATTATATATTGGAGGTACATGTTAAGTTGATTGAGTTGACTTATTTCTATTGTTGTGGATTTTCCTCTTTTGTATGGATAGTGGGCTTATCAATTTATGGAATGATTAAGTTGAAATTTATATAAGTTTGTGAGATTAATGTATTATCTCACCACAGATGGATGTTTTAATATTTTATAACATGTGATATCTATTTTGTTTTAATAAACATAGATGGAATGTCCCAGAAATATATTTAGGGATCTCATGATCTACTAATGCTTCCAGAATAAAAAATTAAACTGTATTTCATAGAATATGATTCGAATTGGAAATTGATATAGGAATTTAAAAATAGTAATGTTCTGCTAAAAAAATAAGTATATCTTCTCTTAAAAATTCATGAACATTAGGAAAAGAATCTTGATGTAAAAGGGTGTCCTATTATAATAATTTTTGATGGTATCAATGACCTCTTTTATGCTTCTTTACTTTATGATTTTGTGATTGTTAACTTTATTTGGGTCATCCACTTCCATGTGATTAGTGATCTTTATCAACCTCTAGGATTATTTACACTTTTCATCCGTGCCCAAATCATTACCTATATTCTCCTTTGTAGAGACATGGTCAAGATTTAAATTAAGAAACTATTATTTTCCAAATATAACATTTTGAGGAATGTTTCTATATATTTTTTATGATTCGGGTTTCTATATTTTTATAACCCTGATGAATTTTGAGGGAGGAACTCATTTTCAAGGAGGTAGAATATAAAAAAATGAGATTCTGAGAATTTATTATTTTTCAAATTAACTTAATCTTTTGATATTTTCACATAACACAATATTGAATATAGATTTTGTTTATTATATAATCCCATTAATTTTGGATTATGTTATACCCAACATCAAGGGAATATTTCACTATATGTAACACCGACATGGTTTCCATTACAACAAAACTATGTTTTTTAGAAACAAAACATTACTATTATAATAATTCAAATAAGATCGTTATAACCTAGCTTCTAAAATATGAAAATTAATAACTACTTTTCAAATATTAGTTATAATGGTTTTGATAATGAATAATATAATTTTCAGTAATGTCTTTATTTCTTTAAAAATACTATTTTTGCAAGTGAACTACTTTCCAAATCCTTCTATGATAAATAATAACAATAATGTTAGAAAATCATAATAATTGTTTTCAATAAAATACACATTTTCTTGAATTCTGATTATCAAAATAATCTTTGGGTGATTTTTTGGTCTTTTTTATGGAAAGATTCAATTTTTGATTAATAGTTGAAAATACTACATAGTACATAAAATGGAATTTTTCCATTAAATAATTATTTTCACATTAAATTGGTTTTTTTCTCACAGTACATAAATAATAGATATATTAATCCATTTATTATATTGGAATCTTTTTTAAAAAATAATTACCTAGAAAAATTTATTGAATTTTTAACGTCTCATTCACATGCCTTCTAACCACATTACCGGGATTAGCAGAAAACATAATTTAACCACTAATGTGAATTTAATTTAAATGAATTGACTTGAATGGTTTTAATCATTATGAAAAATTATTCCAATATGATCAAAATTATTTTTGGTGAACCGTAACTTTTGAATTTTATTTTATGCGGTTAAATTTAAATTATGTAATTAAAGGCCGAAATAATAATAATATATTATTCAATTACCCTAAAACACATCCTAATATCACCAGATATGTTTATTTCAACCTAGATGAACCATAGGTTTAAAATATGATCCTTTTTATGACACTTTTGTAAGATTATTACATTAATTATATTTTATTTAATGAATAGTTAAAAGTGTCATATTAATTTTTTAAGAACAAAATAATTTTTAATATAGGGTTATACAAAAGGTAAATTCTATTATAAATATTCATTAGAAATATAAGTAATTTATCTTCTTCATGATAATTTATTTGTAATATTTATACATGAAAAAAATAAATTTATGTTTGACACAACGATTATTCATTAATTTATTTATTAAAATAAAAATCAAATAAATTATATTAATAATATTAAAATAAATTTTATTTTACATAATTAATGACATAAAATAATTTTACAGAAAACATTGAAATGTTATTTACATTTTTATGCATTGTATTAGAGCTATAATTTTGGTTTGATATTTAGAAAAATGAAAATATTAAATTGTATTGAAATTGACATAAATGATATTTAAAGTAAATAATATTTTATTTAATGATATAAAATTCATAAAAATATACGTTTCATCCAACTAAATTTTATAATGTCAATGATATAAAAAATTATCCAATATGTATTTTTTTCACTTAATTTAATCTATATTAACTATATTGTGTAAAAATTGAAGTAGATACAGTAAGAGTTGAGGTAATTTACTAAGTGTTAAATCAAATATATATGGTTAATTTGATGACCTACAATTGTATAAATTTAATTTGTTGTTGGTATTTGGACCCATTCTCATCTTATCGTTGAAAAACTATCTTTGGAACTGTTTGATATCAAAAATCATATTATAATAAATTAATGGTTTTGGTGTTCCAAAAAGTGCTCTACCTCCCTCTAATAAAGGGGAAACTCTCCTTCTATTTTTTCACACCTCTAAATCATGTTATCTTGGCCAAAACCTACCCATTTATACTCCCAACTTCCCTCCCTTTGTACTATAAGCATTACCTTGTGTAGAAGGAAACTCAAAGAAGGCTTCTGGATCAAAACAAAAGGAGCTACATGATCAAGAGTAAGCTTGTTCAAGTACGAAGGGAGTCAAGATAGAAGGTTATGAGGAAATGTTTTAGCTATAAGTACTCAGGTGTAGATATTTATGGGATATTTATAAGATATTTCACCAAGATTGAGGATTTTTTCAATGCTTCCAAATACACTAAAATATTACTGTCTCTAGGCATGTATTATTATAATGTATTGAATATTCATCTAAAATGATGATTTATTTATGTATGTTAAGCCTTGATTTTTTAGGGAAAATCATATGGGTCTTTATAGTTATGACAATAGGAATGTTAATATTCTAGATATGATCTTGACATTTCATTGGTGGTTTTTCTCTTCGAAGTTGGGTCAACATTACCTCATCAGTGAATGTTTTTTGATGTTCCAATATCAAAAGCAATTGAAATGTTTTATCTACCAGAATGACCTGAATTTGAAACAATGAATCAGGGGGAAATTATTATAGTATTATTACATTTATATTTCCTATATTATTGTTGAATATAAAATTACATCAGATTCATTGATTTTTATGTTGTTTGGTGATTTCGTCTGTGACTTTGGAGACACTTAGAGAGTGATGAAAGATTTGGAAACAATTCACCTTGATATGAGTGATGTTTAATGATGATGGTGTCTTTATTACATAACAGTACAATAATATTTAGCTTATCATGTATTAGAGGGACATAAACGAGATTGTGAGGTAATGGTTTTAAATGATTGAGTTATTTGTCAAAATGATCATAAGGGATGGTCAGGTGATGGTTAAAGTCAAGGGATATTTTAGGGATGATTTTCAATCCATTAGTGATGGATGATGTGGTTCTCCATGTGTTCCAACATTCTAACATGTTATTATAAATTATTATGATGAATATTTATTGTGGTTTGAGAGGATATTTTTTATACGTATCTAATAAAATGTAAGTTATAGAGTACATGTATAAATTATTTTGTATACATAGGGTGATGACTGAGAATAATTTTACTGGTTTGTAGTTTTAGAGTATTGATGGTCCTTAGTGAATGAGGGAGGACATCTCAATAGACTTCATAACTAGTTTTCTGAATGATTATGATAGTTTTGATGCAATATGGATTTATTCGAACCCCTTTTTGAATTCATCTCACTTTTTATTATTTAATCAGTTAATAATAGTGGAGGTTTTGTTGATAAATTTTTTGGAGGGTGTGGTAAGGATTCACTAGGTAAAGGATATGGTCATCTCAGATCATGTACCATATTTTATCTTCATTGTGTGTAGAGGTATCTATAATGATTTAAACTCTTGGATATCCCTTAACAATGATTTTCATCACCAAATAAATGATTATATAGAGAGGAATATCCAGACTCTTAAATACATATTGCATCCATGTTATAATGATTTTGGTGGTTACTAGGTGAGACACCTACCCTTAGTGGATTTTTCTTAAAATTATAGTTATCACTCCACTATTGGTGTGTCTCTATTTGATGCCTTTCATGACCGAACATTTCAATATATATTGTGTTAGATAGAGGCCTAGAAAGAAAACAATTCCCATATTGGAATTAGTGAAGATCATGAGTGAGATAGTAAAAGTGATCCATGATAATATGAAGGAAATAAAAGATTTTCCTAAGTCTAATGATGATTGTAGTATAAGACCTCTATAGTTCGACACTGGGGGACACATATTTGTAAAGGTGTATCTTCCTCATGGACAATGAAGGTATGATCATGATAGTAATATTTTAACTCAATTTATTATAATTGGTAAGGTGTTTCTACTAATTATAGATAATATATATCTATTAGTTTATCGCTGTAGATGAGAAAGATTCATTTTGTCTTCTGAATGTCATAAATTCACTTATATATTCAAAACAAAAATCTTGTATCATCATATGGGGTGAGTTAGATGTATAATATTGTATGAACCTTTAACGAATGTATTGTTGAGATCCATGATCATCACAAGAAGGTGATTCATGGGTGAACTATCCCTATGGTTCATGTCCTATTCCAACATTATGTCCTAGAGGAGATAAAACGGTAGTGGGGGACATAGATGAAAATGAATATCTAAATTTATTTCTATAGTTGATGTTACATTTTGAGAATCGTTGTTTAATATTATTGATATAGTTACAATACTATTTCTTTTTATATAAAATTTTGGATGATGTTATTTGTTTATGCACCTTTTCTTATTATGTCTAACTATGATTTTAATTTTGTGATTTCCTTTAGAGGTATCACATGGGGAAGTAGGTTGTAACGATTTATCTTCCATTCATCCATGTTTTTTAAATTATTTAGGATGATAATTATTTGAGTGGTATATATTATCAATGAAAAGATATTTCCTAAACCTTTACTTTTTAATTATAGTGTTTTTAGTTGTTCAAAAGAGCTTTTATAAATCTAATGATATATTTTAAAATGGTTTTATATATTTTTTTAAAACATTTGGTGTGATTAAACTAGAAATTTTTCATTTTTTTATAATAATAATCTTAAATTATATCCTTATTATATAATAGTCCTTTAATTATAATATATTTATTTCAAAAAAATTATTTAATCTAATTTAGAGCTTTTTTGAGTTTCATAATGGTATGATTAATTTTATTAATGATCTATGTAAAATTAATTTAATTCATGTGTAATGGATGAGTTTTATTATCGATAGAAATATAATTTTATTTACTTGTGTAATGGTTTATTAGCATTATGTAAAGGTATCACATATTGGAAATTTATTTCCTAAACGGGTTCTAGGTTTTTTATGAGAGTGAGAACTGTGTGAATGTTAATTATTTCTCATGTAAGGTGTGTTAAAGGATTGTGTGAGCATAGGAAAGAATTATAGTGTTTCATGTGGGTAGTATCTACCTCATGAATATGTAGTTTATTTCATGTGTAATGGTCAGGATATGGTTTCTCATATATTGGTAATCTTTTTAGAAATATTATATGGGTAGTCTCTACTTAACTACACATAATATATGATTAATATGAAATGGTGGTATTTTTTATAATAATTTTATATTTCTTTTCTATATTAAATTTTGAACTATTATTTGGGAAAATTAATGGTAAAATTAACTAAAAATTAATATTTTTTTAAAATTTATTATGAGTAAAATAAATAAGGTCTTTGACGAGATTCTTTTTAGTGATTGTATAAGAAATTAAATCTAAAAAAATTAACATTGATAAATATAAGAAATATTTAACTATATTTTTGGAAACACCTAGGGAAATGGATATATTTACTCCCAAAAACATGTTTCCCTCCTTGTTTATTTATCCTCCTCTCGATTAGGAATTAATCTGCTATATGTTTCATGTTTGTAGAGTCTCAAAAATTATTGAGATTCCACATTGAATTTATAGACATATTCCCAAGACCTCTCTCTTTTTCCCAACCTGCGTGATTCTTTTATCTCCCTGTAGGTTGTCACAACAACTCATTAAGGCTTCTCTCCTAGGTATGGTAACTTTTACCATTCATAATTATGAGTTTGTGTATTAAATAATGATGAAATACATTTAGATAAATAAATTGAGTACCCTTGATTAATATAATAATATGAAAATTAATGAGAATAAGGATTAATAATATATACATTCAAGAAAATGATTTTTAATATTTTCTAGAATATAATGTTTTCAATTCAAAATTCAAAATAATGACCATAAAAATATTTTCTAATTTTATATAAGAATATGTAAACTAAAAAAAAGTAACAAGTAGATTATTACAACCAGAATTAGGTTTATATTATTATTTTTATATTACATTTAGTATATAAATATTATTATTTTCATATTCTATAAATTGGATGGAGAGTTATTATTTTATTATCGAGAAACTAATGGAGAAATTTACCAGGTCTATTCACATGTATTTAATGTAATATTTTTGTTTCACTTTTCTAGGTAGTGTGTCGTTATAAATATTTTGTAAAGCTATCTTGTTTATGGGTACAATAATGTATATTTTTAAGTGTGTGAAAATCACATAACTTTAGGATACTATATAATGAAAATATGTTGTTCTTTTTTATCATAAAATTAAATAAAATTATAATCATGGATTTTCATATAGTTATCATTATTAGTTAAGAATTAGAGTCATTATTTTATTCATTTTTGTTAATCAATAAATATATATTATTCTATTTTAGAGAATTCTAAGGATATTAACCAATGATTACGAACTTATAATAAAACATATTTTTCTATTATGACTTTCCAGATAAATGATTACATATTTATGCTTGTGGGGATCTTTAAAAATGAAAAAATTAATCCATGATAGGAAATAACATATATTCATTATAAATATAATTTATAAGGGATGAGAAATCTTATTCTTACATGTGAGAGGCATGAATTTATTAGTGTAGTAGCCATAGATTCTTTAATTATGGGATTGAAATATTTGAATTATGTATGTGCATGTTCTAGGATATTAGTACCTTTTTAGTTTTAATGTGAAAATGGTATGATTGGGAATGATGATAAAAAATGGGAGGGAATTTATTTGTTCTGTAATTATATTTAGATCTGGAGTTTTTTGGATGGATTATATCTTCTATAATTGTTTTAGGGAAGACACCTGGGTGGTAAGGTTGTGTTATGGTCTTTGATTTTTCTTTGATATATTACAGTGATTGTTTTTAAATAGTTGGCTAGTCAAATTTTATCTCTTAAGGTTTCAAAATTTGTTGGACAAATTGAATCTATTCTTAATAAGTGAATCATTATTTTGGTATCTTTGTAAGGTTCCTAGAGTACCTAAATAATTATTAAATGATAAGTTTAATAAAAAATAATGGAGTTAGTTCACTGTGAATATAAATGATGATCATATACTTTTGAATAAGCAGGAAAAAATGGTACCAATTGTAGTTTCCTCAGAATATTAATTCATTAATATTTCAAATGAATGTGTAATAATATTAATTAAATAATGGTTGATTAATAATAAATATTTAATTTTTTTTGTATTTTTAATAACTAGTAGTTTATGGTGGCAGAGATGTTTCTTTTGTGATGATATCTACATGTGAGTCAAAGTCTTTGTAATTTATCAAAGTGTGGTTGTATGTGATTTGTCCTTATATTTTCTTATTTAATATGATTCACCGCCAACATTGGTAGGGAAACAGTCACCCCAAAGTTATGGTGGGGTGTCTTCTCCAGTATACTGGATGGAAATGGAATATATGGATAACTTCTTTTACTCCCACACACTCCCTTTGGATATAGTTTTTGAGTATGTTTATCGCATAATATTTGGGATTAAGGTATAGATTCTGTTCCTATGTGGGTTGTGATGGATCTTAGTTATAATGTATATTTATTTTTGTATGTGATCTATATAAGGTTATAGATCATACATTAATTAGGTCATGGATTCTAGTTTTCCCATTGGTATACATGCATGGGATTTTATGGATTTTGGTTTAATATATTTAAATGGTATGTTGTGGTTTTAGAAAACACACCTGGTCTTGGATGTGATGTTTATGTGGATGTTCTAAGACATATGGAATACAAAATGGTTTTGATATTATTGCATGAGACACAATATTAATTATGTAAGGGATGAGCACAAGAAGAGATCTATAGGGGAATGGGAGTGAACAAAAGTGGGGAATATAAAGTAGGGGACTATTAGACACACACACACACCCACACACACACATATATATATATATATATTTATATTTATATTTATATTCTTTTGATATATAATTATTTGCTTCTATGCATTACATGGTTAGTGGGACTCGATGATGATAGAAAATTAACTCTGCCAATAATGTTGATGGTATTTTTTTTATTTCATTACTCACTTTGGTCTAATATTATTGGTTTATAATTTTCATCAGAGGTTTGAGGAAAGATCTTAGTTAGTTTAAATTTTATTCTCATCATGTGTTTAAAAACTGTTTTCATGTCTATATGTCATGGTTAGTGATTGATTTGTGCATTACCTTATCAAAACGTTATTCAGGAGCTGTTGAAACTTCATGGTCACTACTAAGGATCTAATTTTTATACATTCCGTTTAATTTAGTTTTATATAACATTATATTTATTTGTGTTTCTTATATATTCTGACATGTTGTTTGTTGGGTGTTTCACATATTATATGTGATTTATATATATTTATATGTTTATAATTCCTCCTATTTAGGTAAATTATATAGCCTTGGTGATAGTCACTAACCCATGGTCATTCATAGGGGGCATAAAGGATCATTATATTCCCCTATTCAATGTTAGCCCAAAAAAGGTATCATTTATGGGTGGAGGCCGTGATAGAAATTAAATTGATTAAAATCATAGAAAACGAATTTAAACCCTCTTACCTATTTGATATTTTTTAAAATCATTCCCAACATATATATAATTACTTCTAGGGATTTATAATTTAGATCCATAAATCATGAAAATATAAAATCATTTGAATTGTACCTATATTAAATTCTATTACAAATAATTTAATTTTACACATATGGTAGCTTACTTTTGGAATTAAAACACAAAATCTATTACGAACTGTAATATAGGGGTGATAGTGAAATAAGGATTCGACCCTGACCATTATATAAATATTATTATCACTACCTAATCATTAACCTCTACTAATTTATTGAAAATATAAAATATGAATACACTAACCAACAAAAAAGTATTCTCAAGGGAATTTTAGTTGAAAATAAATATTAGGGTCATCCTAAATTAGTCAAATCTACCCAAAAATGAATAAAACATTCTATATTTAATCATAATATAGTAATATGACCAAGAACAAGAATCAATGACAAATATCAAATAATATAATATATTACCTATTGTTTATAATAACTCAACAGAAGAAATCTCTCACCTATATTATTAAACATATAAAACATTCCTCATAAAATTTTTATGTCAAATTAATCCCTACTTACCTCATACACATCCCTGAAATCTAGTTGCATCATTCATTTGGGGTTTTACTATGTTCATATCATAATATAATACATCACATAGATCATTCTAACTATATTGGAACCCAATCTCAAGATTTCCAGTTTAGTATCCTTGTGGACCATGACAACCAACTCCAAAAATGGTGACTACCTACCTGGAAATCATAATGGGTATTATCAACAACAAAATGTTAGTACATCCCTAGAATTTATCATAGCTTGTAGTTTTTAATTGTAGAGAAATTATAATAACCCATATAAATATTTTATTACAAAATTAGGTAGTAAAAATCAATGACGTAGATTTATTTAGACCATTATAAATAAGAATAGATAATAGAAAAATAATTTGAGTAAATTATAGAATTATCCAAGCTCATATTAACCAATAAACACCATGAATATTATAAGTATCAAAATTAGAGTGAAAAAATAGTACAATCCATGGGATCAATATATTTGAAGAACTAAAAACATTTTATTACTATGAAGAGAGGTATGAATTGATTTGTAGAAGGTAAGAATAAAAATAACCATTTCATAACACTTAAATTTTTGGGCTATTGGGGATGTAGATGTTATAAAATAATTATTTTAATTAATATATATTATGTTTAATGATTTGATTTAATTTATACAAAAATGAAAAACCATAAACTTGACTTGTAGGAATATCTCCTACGACGTAAATTCAGATCGTTGGAAGGAGGTAGGATCATTGTGGGGTTTGTATAGACATGGCCAAAAAAAGAACTTAAACGATTGAGGTACAAGTAAAATCATACATGGTATAATTTTAATCTTTTATAAATTATTACTCAGTCTATTTTGGGAGAACCACCACATGAAAGTAATACCATTTCAATCCTTATCTTACAAATTTTTATGGTGTAATTATGGGTTACGTATATATGGGTTTAGTGGTAAAAATTTGTAAATTCTTATAAGAATAAACTGTTGTTTACCACAGATCTATATTTTTATTAAATATTGCATCATTATATATTATTAAAAACTATACATCATTGTAGGATATATTTGATAAAATGTATTTCAAATTTGGAACCCAGACATCCAAATTTCCTAAGTGGTGAAAATTGGCATTTATTGGTAAAAATTGTAAAATATGGTAAACACATATGAAATAAGGTAAAATATAGTAAACATGAATATATATATATATATATATATATCTGTGTGTGTGTAATCAATAATAATTTTCTCTTAGTATAATAACATACTTATTTTAATGATCCCAAATCATGTTTTCAATATTTCTAAAATATTTGAGGTTTTATGATAGTCAACTATACTCTGGCCAAAATAACACAAATAAACCTAATCTTGATCTACCATTTCCATATTCTATCAGGTTAATCAGGATACAACTCCAATATACTAACTAGTCATGATTCGAAAACTAGTTCAAATTTCATGATCATTAGGTTATACCATTGAGAGGATCTACCACTAAGTAGAGATTCCACCGTATCTGTGTGTATATAACATCAACCCAAATATTTCATCATAAGATGATACCATCACACTGGGATAGAATCATGTGATGAAACCTCTATAGTAAATTTATCCTTATATACATACATACATTCAAGGATCTACGAAAAATAGGATATCCAATAACTTGTTGCTACCTATACCATAGGAATCTACCATGCCTGTCAAATACTGATACCATCAAAAAATCATACCATCAAGTGATTATAGCATCAGGTACATCTGCCTCCAAGCATGAATACATTTAGAAACAATGTCCCACTATTAATTATATATAACTATTTCAACAGTCCTATCTCTAGAGGACATAATGGCATAGAGCTTCTATAGATATCCTGAATTAATTTCATTAATAAATTCATTAAAAGGTATTCTAAAGAGTTTAATGAAATCAGATCCATCTAGGTTGAAGATTTATTATTCATAAAAAAATCCCCTAATGTTTTGAAGACAAATTAAAACATTTATGTATCTATTTCTAAAGATGTGGACTCATGTTTATTATTATGCATTTCTAGCAAAATATAATTTGACATGGGGCACTATAGATTAAGAGGGTACAAATGCATATAATATGATATGTATTTAAAGGGGTATATGAGGTGAGATAAATTGATACATATATACTTGTTCATTGAATAGCTTTGAAATTTTTAATGATAAAGAACAAAGGCCTTTCTAGACTTCTACGAGACTCTACATTACTGCATTTTCTATGCAACACACTGTTGAACAAATGGAGTTATTTTGATTGAATAACAATATATTTTATCATTATTAATTCATTTATCATCCAATTTTAGTGTGCTTTTGATATTTCTTTCTATTTTAGTCTATTTTTATATAAATTACACTCTCATTCACTAAAAATGAGAGTGATTACACAATCTCTCAATTGTTTTCATTTTAATCCCATTTAAATGTTTTGAGAAAGTCATCTGTGACCTCTAACATTTTAATCCAACATACAAATTTGGAAAATGATTTGTTCCTGGCTGGCCTTTTTTATTATTGTGTGACACCTAATCCATATTCTGGATGACTTTATTTCATAATAGTTCTTTATAGATGGTGATTTACAAGTGGATGGTATTAATCATAGCCTAAGAAAAACACATTAATTAAATTCCACTGACCCTTTTTTATTTATTAAAAGTAAGAATATCTCTATTTTATCGAACGATGTGACAAATATACTTTGATTGGTGGATATAACACGTGTGTTATATACTGTGTTTAATACTTGTAAATTTCTTTTAAAAGATATGAAGGGTTTTTTATTTGTTAACTAAGTTCTCATAAATCTATTAGAAGTATTATTGGAATATCAAATTATATAATAATAATTTTTTAATATGGGTGTTTTTATTAAATTGGAGGATTTATATTTTAATATATTTTTAAAATATTATTTTTAATGTCAATTCACCTCCCTCTTGAGTTGATTTCGCTGAAAAAAAACACATACAAGTTAGTTATTTTTTTTCAAATTACAAACGAAAATTTATATTTGAGAATCAAGGGATGGTATGGGGAACTATTATTAGTGTGGTGGAATTAAGATAATGAAAAAATATAATATTCCATACTTTATTCCATGGGATCGCACTCACCATAACCATAAATACCCAACCCCTCCCCCATTCACATTGAAAAAAATTTCTAATTGCATTTTAATAATTCTTTCAATAATTCACTTTAGTGTATTTCATACCAATATCAATGAGTTTTTTTGTTCTAAGGTTGATATCTATGCTATGAAGCTCAAGGGATGTTAGTGTCCCTTTTCTCACTATTTTCAATTATTTGTAATATTTCTATTGAATTATCATTTTTTATTTCAAATTTCCTCTTATAATATAGACATAATATCATATTGGGTTCTTTATTTATGATAACATATACATGAGAGACACCGTTATACACACATTACACTATATTATTAAAGTTTTATAATTCCAAAATTCATCAAAGTGGCACACACCTCTATACTATTTTATGATAAAAAATCTACATGTATGCCATATATTTGTGGTGTAAATTCTTTATTTATTCTAATAAGAGATATTTTCTATGAAATTATGATGAATATATAGTTTTTGGATCCACTTTCATGTCCCACATAGACTGAAATTTATTTTGGAAAAATTTCACATTTTTAATCAACGCATACAGACCATGTGGTTTTCACGTAATGATTTATATTATTTTTATTGCATATCTAATATGAGTGATTTTACCAACTTATGTTTCTGGTGGCTTTGTTAATAATTTTTTTGGTCTCTATCATTTCAAATACAAATATCAAATTTTCTAAACACATTGATTATATTAATAATTATTATAATAATATTACTATAATTACATATTTTCCCCATAATAAGGGTACTTATTTTAATATTTTCAATCAAATTTTATTCCATAAATAATAAAAGTTAATTCAAATAAAATTAATTTTTAATTTATTTATTAGGGATATCAATTTTTATGACCTCATAATCCTTTATTTTATATACTAAAATCACATAAGATATTCTCTTTTCCACCAATTATAATAAGTGTTTCAAAGTTTTTTATTCTATATCAATTTTAAATTTATTTCTTAATATCATTTATTATATGATGGAATAAATTCTAATTTTATGTGATAGATGTGGATAATAACTATATATCCTCTTAGTGTACTAGTTGGTCTAATGAGACATCCAAGATAGGGTAATGAGCACAACCTTACTGTTTATGTTTGATGACACCATAGAATGCCTCAATAATATGTTTATTATTTAAATCATCATGAAATTATATCATTCAAAAAATTAAGTGATCAGTTTTTTTAATCCATGAGGTTATTTATTTCAATTGCATCCATGGATTATATTATTTTAATGTAGTCATTGATAAAATATCATTTTTCCTTTATATTCGTTAAGAAATTATTATTCCCTACAATATTTCAGTATACACTATCCCTAAGTAAAAATTTTATCTCAATCATTCATTATGTATCCCATTTACTATGGTAATGAAGAGTAATACTCTATATTATAAAATTTATAGATAGGAATATCGACAAAAAATTTTAATAAAATGTTAAAACATAATTTTTTTATTGTAATATTTATTTATCATGTTTTTGAAGGGACTATTAATCCTTGAATCGGTTATAAAATATAATGTATTTCAAATAACATATAATAAATAACCAGCTATCACTGGGAAAAAATAGTTGATGGTGTTATATTTTTTTTATAAAATGGATTATTAGAAATTATTGGGACTAGATTTAATTAAACAAAGTTATAGAAGATATATCGTGCCTCTATAAAATTATATAGAATTATTTTGATTGTTATCCTTTATATAATACCATATTATATGTAAACCTGATGCATTAGTAATGTTTTATAAATTATTAGTTTATAACATTCCTACTTATATTACATCATTCAAAATATAATTACAGTTATTATAAGGAATGGAAATGAAGACAACAGTTTTAGATAATGTGGGTATGGTTTTATTAATTAGGTTTATAAAGATAATATGGGTGATTAAAAAAATAATGAATATGATAGATAAATTAACATAGGCAATGAAAATATCCATTAAAATATATAGAATCCAATTTTCCCAAATAAGGGTCCACAATTATAGATCCTTCTATGAGGTAAAGGAATATACCATTCAATAGGTCTAAATAACTAATACAAAAAACCAAATTCATAAAATCAATTGAAAATATATTTATCACATATTTGTGTATAGAAAAGAAAACAAATTCCTGGTTGTATATACTTAAATATGTTATGTTGACCAATTTCTTTCACAGATTCAAAATAATAATGTGGAAGAAGAGATAAGAAACATGGAGTTCAATTAATTTAATATGATATTTTTTCAAAATATTATCATCAGGTGTAATGTGATGAGATAGATAGGGACTTCGTAAATCAATTAAAAAATGATTAAGAGGCAGTGGATGAGTATAAGGATCATTTATGTCATTTCAAATGTTACTTTTGAGATTATCTATATAATTTTGAGAACAATATTTATCATTTCATTGATGGTTTATAACTTTGTCTTCAAATATCCTTTGTCTCTCAAATTTTTTTTAATATATAAGGATATTTTAACAAGTGTTATCAATATCTTGAATTATTTTTCTATATACCTGAATTTTATTTTGAAATATGAAAGGAATATGTTATTAAATCCTAGTATGTAATGTAACACATGAAGGGAACATGTAGTAAGAGTAAACCTCCACGTGTAATAAATGTGGAATAAAACTCCCATGGGATTGATTAAGGGGATTGGGTATATTCATTAAATTTGAAGATAAAGGTAATCAATATCATGATTTCACATAAAATAAATAATAAATCAGTGTTCAATGTTTCAAATATAAAGGGATGGGACATTACTCAATTCAATACTGCATGTGGAATGGGAATATACCCAAGAACAATTATAAGGCTTTGTTTAGAGATTCTACAAAAAAAACGGATGAGATAAATTTTACAAATGATATGACTATATGTACTTTGATTATATTAGAAAAAATTTTAAATTCATTATTTGATTAAGGATATATAAACTATTTTATATCATACATGTTTACAAATAATAGTCAGTCACCCACTAATATATTATGGAATGATATATCAGTTTGGACAATAAGTGGTACACTTTTTGTAAAACAGAATTTGTGGAATAAAAATTATAATGCATTGATATTATATAAATTAAAATATATTCATTGTACATATGGTTGATTAAATTTTAGTTTGGGGGACATATTAGATCTCAAATTATAAATATGCAATTTATTATAGAGATAATGAAGTTATAATAGGCCATACATGTAAGAAATTATTTAACTTTTGAGGGAACAAAGTGAATAATTCTTAGAGCGATCTACAATATATCATCTTAATGAAATATTTGGGGAAGAAATTTATATAATTAAATAAAAAATGGGGATTATTTTTTAATAATTAAATAAGTTCCCATTATTAAACAATATATTAATATTTTTAATAAATTACCTCATTAAAAAACTGATTAATATGGTTAATTATCTATTAATCTTACTCCAATTGAATAACCCATTTTAAATCTAATATATTGAATGTATCGAGTAGAGTTAGGTGAGTTAAATATTAAATTGAGAGGTTTATGTGATATGGGATTAATTCATTTATGTTTTTCAGCTTAAAGTGTTCATGTTTTATCTAAGAAGAAGAGATATGGTATAATCTGTTAATTTGTTGATTATAGGGAAATTAATGAAATTACTATGATGAAAAGTATTTATTTCAATATTTTGATGACCAATTAGAGAAAATTCATGGGTTATAATACATATTAATGATTTACCATCCTTTTAGTTGTCATCAATTGAAGGATATGAAAAATTTAAAAATAATAAAATCATTCCAGATGCAATATGAACATTATTATTTCACTGTAATTCATTTGGGATTAAAAAAAATCGAATTATATGTTTATAGATGTCATGAATATATTATTAAATTATTTTATTAATAATTTTGTGGTTTTATTTATATATGATTTTATAATACACTCTAAAGTTTTTGGGGAGCAGGAAAATAATTTAAATATTATAAATAAGGTTCCGTGGAAAAATATTTTATATGTAAAATTATGTAATTTTGGATTTTGGAATTAAATATTTTTTAATTTAAAATATTTTATTTAAGGGTGATATTTCAATTGTAACTTCTAAATCAAAGGTTATTAAGAAATTTAAAATACCAAATAACAAAACTGAAAAAAAAAATATTTTCCTTGGATTAGTTATATACTATTGGAATATTAGTAAAATGTTTTCTTGATTAGGTAAACTTTTAACCATTTTAACACATAGAGGGGTAAAATTCAAATTGAAAATAAAATGTGAATATAACATTGTCAAAATAAATGGTATATTAAAAAATTATTATATTTTTTCTTTTAGACATGACATATAATGGGTTTTTATTTATAGTGATACATCATGGAATTGATTGGGATGTGTTATAATGAAAAATGATGGAATAATAGATTTTGAATCTACATAGGTTAGTGCTAATGAAACTTATTATCTAACTAAATACTTTTAGTTGGTGATGATGATCATTTAACCAATATTATAAAGAAATTATATCTATTGTTAGAAGTACACTATATACACAAAAGACCTAGTGTTTGAAATATATGTTTTTTAAAAAAATATCATGATATGAGGATATATAGATTGTTAGAACTACACATGGATTATGGTTGTGAAATAAATTTTCTTCTTGGGAAAAAAACATGGTTGTATATGAATTGTGTTGAAAATAACATGGAATTATATCTTGGATTTCTCTAAATATTTTTCAAATACTCAATTATTTAATAAAAACAAACTTAGGTATTATAAGAAAAATAGAACTATAATCTTCATTTATTGTAATTACCAATCCTACATTGATTAGGAGGATTATGTAATATCAAAATGATGATGAGTTCTTATAAAATATGATAAGAAATGATAAAAATTGAAAATTATAAGAGTTTAAAACTAGTAATTATGGATATTTGTCATTTGGTAAATGCTTATACATTTATTCGGTACTATAGGTGATGAATGATATATTTGATAGAGATCATAGTTGGAATGTTTTTAAAAATAATAACTATACTATGATTTATAGGGATATTTTAGTGTATTTTTAGGGGAAAATATGAAGAAAGGGATTAAAAATTACATTATAGTATGTTTAGTATCCTAAATAGTGAATTATAAAGTTATACTTCACAAAGAAATTATACATACATTACCTATAATATAGTGAAAATGTGATAATATTACAATATATTACAATATATAATTTACTAGGACATCTGAGGGGCACAATAAGATATGGCTTAATGTAGATGATCATAAAAATTATGTATATTTTGTAGAAATATTATAATATTCACCAAAATAAATTTTATTTAGGTTTTTTCTAAATGTAATTATGAGACTTAATTTTATTCCAATATAAATAGAATCATATTGTGATCAATGATTAACATAGAAAATTTTCATGATTCTTCTGATGTATTTTTTTTATTTTTTTAAATGTTTGGGGATAAAGCCTCATTTTATTATAATTAAAAGACCTCTTTTTTGTTTGGGTGGAGGGAGGCACATTACATAGCCTGAAGTCCCATGGCCAAGCTACCTAAAAAAAGGATTAAAAGACCATTTTTTGGACCAAAGGGCCCTTCGGTGAACAGTATTGCTATAGTATATGGGCAGCTACAATACCTACTACAGTAACACAGCTGCTACAATTCCTGCAACAGTGCCTCTGTCGATACAGTGTCACTACTGCTACATTACAACACGTATATAGTACTACTACAGTGCTAATACAGTCCCCAGAAAATTCATCCCTACCTTGATTTGATCCTGTATCATTTGGATGCTAAGAAGGAGCCGGTAGCACATGGGTACATGCTCGTTGGCACTAAAGTCATTCAATATATATCTTAATCATAATAAATAAAATAATAATCATATTAATGGATTGTTTAAAAATAATATAAAAACATTATCGGATATCCTATGGTAATTCTCACTTGACTTTTAAGGAATATGGGATAAATATTTATATATAGTTGAATTTGAATTCAATTACAGTTCCCACTACAACATTAAAATGGAACCACATGAATACTTATATTTAAAGAGATGTCAAAATATTATACGATTGGATGATGTTAAAAAAAGGGACATTTGGGGTTCCAAATGTGTGGATGGTTAGATATAGATGTGATGAACCATCAATAATTATATCAAGGTGGAACATTGTAGATACAAAACTTATGATGAAAACTAAAGGAAGGATCCTCAATTAAATGCAAGGTGCTATGTCTTCTTACAACTATTTACATGGAAATGATTTATGTGATTTAACAATAATGGCAGGTTAAGTACCATGTATATTGGTCTCTTTAAAATATTATATGATACAGAATATATGGACTATCATTTATCCATAAATCCAGACCTTTTTAATGTATATGGATGTTTAAATAAATCAATTATAGTCTAGTATAGTCTATACAATTCACATTCTCTAAAGTGGGATGCAGTTTAGTTGGATCATGGTTTATAATTTAATTAATACCCCATTCATATTATTATTATGGGAGATAATGTGATTGGATATTAGATTTCTCAACTAGTGAATGTTCATTGGAGTTATCACCAATTAGAGGAGGAAACATGTGAATGTGAGGATAAAATAAAAATTACGTATCATTATATTCTCATGGATTTAATTTTAGGTTTAAAGAAGAAATTATTTTGAGGGCGATAATGTGATACCCAATAAGTATTAGTAAGAAATAAACATATTTTCTTATATAAATATAGAATATAAATCTAAGATAATGAGTTATTATAACATCTATAACTATAAATGGACAATAGGATATAATTAATTACATGGGTACAATGAATATGTCTCTTGGATTGTTTTATATAATAAATATTATGTATACAACATGTTTAATAAAAGTTAATAACAATAAAATCAATAGAATTGACATAAAAAAGAAATAAACATGAGAAATATTATATTTCAGATTGGTATGGAAAATTATAAATGTTATTAAAATAAATATAGCAATTATATGAACATTGATAATTTTGATCATTGTATATTATTAATAGGTAATTATTTGAATTAGTGTATGTTAATGGTGTTGTTCCTAGGTCTAGTACCATCACTAATAAATGTAATGGTGAATCATTGATCTAATTTTTTTATGAACATCCATTATTGTTAAGAGATTCAGCATATGTGACGGTTAAAGCCTCTATTATCTCTTCTTTAAAATGCCATCCTTACCACAGACATATTAAAATGAAACAAAAAAACATAACATGAGGATATATATGGATTGATTTATAATCTTACAGTATTAAATGTTGGTTATATAATAAATTATGGACTATCTACTAACATTAATAATAATTGGTTATACACAGAAACCACACTTTTCCTTTCTGTAGTTATACACCCTATCATTTCATTAATTTTTTTTGTCATATATCCAAATTTCAAACTCCATTATTGATTTGAAATATACCCCAACAAAAATAATCTTACATATAGCTATACACCCCTTCCACAAGATCAATTTCATAGTTGAGATAATATAGAAAATTATTATTCCTTAGACTGTGTTCCTATATAATAAATTTGGATGACCTTATTCCTTTTATAACTTCTTCAAGATCCTCAACAGAATCTAAGAATGATATGTTGGTCTTAAAACATTATACATATCATTCATAGTATAGATCTACTCAATATTGATCCTTTTTGAAATTATTCACTGGAACATATTCTTTGAGAATGTCTTCTTTCCAGTTGTTCTTTATCTTTTGGAGCTTTGTTATTACAGTTATTAAAACCTACTTCATCACAAATGTAATTTTGATGAACATCTGTCAGAAACACCATGTCATCGACTATTATTCTTACAATATCTTAATATATCATTCTTAATATTCAAACTAATTTTCCATGTCACATTTTATACCACCCATATAGAATAAATCTCTTACTGATTTTTGTGTGGAACACATGATATTCCATAATAAATTCCCAATATCACATGAAATTTCCATTATTAATATCTTATGAAGATATTATTATTTTAGTTCATCCAAGATCTCAAAAATATAGTATATAATATATTTAACTCATCCTCAAATCTGTGCATGAATCAATGACTTTTCTTATGTGATTATTTATATTTGAACTTATTTATCAACATTATCAGAATGTGTATCATTATAACAACTTTATGTCCTTATATAATCATTTGGAAAATTACCTTCTAATGCAATTAATATGGTTAATACAGTTCATCAATTTTATTAACTAAAACGTATATACTTTTTAATTTTGGTAACTCTCTTCCTCAAGATACATGTAGTATCCATCAGATGCACCTTAATTTATTTTAATCATTAGAGTACATCATTGTATTCTAATAAGAAGAAATTGTGATTTTCATTCTAATTGATACCACCTATATCTATTAATCCCTCCCTCCGAAAATCTTGAATCCAGGGATTTATCTTCTAGTATTTACCCGAGATATTTCTCTCAATCATCATGAGATTAATAATATTATCAGGAACATCCTCATTTTTCTTGTGATTTCATGTACCATTTCACCATCATTTATTATTCAGTTTAGTTTGATTAAATATTAGTCATTATCTAATGTGATGTTATTTTAATGGGTGAATAGATTAGTATCTCTTGAATTGGTTCTTCTAAAACCATAAGTGATGCATGTTTCTAAGCATGCTCTTCCAATAAATTTCAATATAACACTTTCACATACTAAATTTTATATATTTGGTAAACTCATAGAACTCCTTCCTAAAATTATTTTATAAACTCCTTCAAGTAAGTTAATTTTCTTATCAACTATTATGATCCTCTCAAATTTTCATCATGTGAAATTTCGTCTAGAAACTCATATTTCACCTTCTTTAAGAAATTAAATTTTCACCTCCTAATATAAACCCATAATTTACATTCACTAATAATAAAATAATTCCTTTTTAAAATATCAAATAGAATATGGAATATACTTGAGCGATCATAATGTTTAGTTCTATAATGATCAAGAATGAATTTTCATACTTAACAATATTTATTTTTACAAAGAAAAACATATTCACATTAACATATTAGATAAACTATTCATTCAAACACATATTGATATACTGCCAAAATATTATTCCAAAATACATTAGGTCTAACAATCTACCACATTTTGTTTATTGAAAATATCACCATACATAATTGAAGTTAATATGCCTGACCATTTTTTATCTCCCTTATTGACCATAAAAAAAGGAAAATATCATGGTATTTTATATATTTTTCTCATAACATATTCTCCATATATTCATTCTAAATTCAATGAGACGGATGATATACATAGTACGTCGAAAATAAACTTTAGTTTATAAGTTCTATGTCTGTGTAGGAAAACCAAATGTAAAAAACAAGAGAGAAACAACCAAGGATTCATATTACATACATGAACATACTCAAATGTGATACCATGCTCCAAAACTCTCAATTAGTTTTTCTAGGGTCCCACATAATCTAATATTTTATTTAAATGAAAAAAGCAGCATACACTTCAAAAAAACACATTATAATATTCTAGTGCAAGATAAACCTCCCCTTAGTCTCATCTTCTCATAAACCAAATACACTTCATTAATTAATATATTAATGAGTAATGGAGGAGAGTGTGATTAGAATAAATCATTTTTAATATATTTTTATTTTATTAATGAGTTAATACTTCCTTACTAGAAATTTCCTTATATAGGATTACCCCAAGGGATGCACTCAAATGTTCCTCTTCATGGTAGTTTAGATAATTCCGTGATGGTTGATTAGTCTAAAATTCCACCAAATGAATTCCATATTATCTAATTCAATTACATAAAAGTTTTTTCAATGAAAATAAATAATAATTGTTAATAAAGATAAACCTCTTCAATTCTTTAAATGCTAAAAAACTCATGTTTTTATCCCTATTTATATAGACAATCATCCTCAAATAGATATGGGGACTGCACAAGCTTCATTTTCAAATGACCTCTATATCGTTAATTGAATACCATTACTACCTTTAGAATATATTAGAATATTCTTTTTTCATGGGTCCCATAATACATAACATCAACAATATTTTACCCATCCTCAAATAATGGATTGAAAAATGAACTTTCTATCAATTATTATTGATCATTGAACAAACATCTCAACATCATCAGAAAATATTATTGTATAACAATGATTTTTTTTGTTATCATACACAAAATATTCTTCATATATATTCAATATATTAATTTTGGTTATTCCTTTTCATTAACACAAATATCTATATCCTATAATGATTTAAAAAATATTTATCTTGATAAATGTGCTTCCAGTGGTATGTAATTGATGTAATTTCATTTAGTTCAAAAATTTGATTGCACATTCTTCTTCTAGACAACTAAACTTTTGATTTTCATTCCAATGGATTCCAAATTAATCGTATTAATTTTCTATCAATATATGTATTTTTAGATGGTCTTTATTAGGTCATCACTCAAGAGCGATCATTAAAATTTCAAAAGTCTAAAATAATTATCAGTCACCTTCTTATTCTTCTAGTACTTTCCTATACAATTTCTACATCTTTAGGTAACTTCAAAACTACATGACACATTACATGAATTCTTGAATTCTAGTGAGTATGTTTTTTTAATTCAATATATCATGGATCAATGTGCGTCTTTTGAAAAAGTGATGTTCTTATAGTGAATGAACTAGTTATCATCATATTAATTAGTTATTCCAAATTCATTAATGTTTTGGGTTGGTCATCATGTGATTCTAGAGAAAATAAACATTATTCCACATCAACTACGAATTATATCATTGATTAAAGAATAAATCTCCACCCCGAATCATTGTTTGAATATTCCATTAGAAACTCCTTCTAGTACATTTCCATGTCACACCATCTTCTATACTCCTTCCATATTTCAATCCATTAATCAATTTTCTAAATACTCATAATTCATTTTATTCTAAAAAATAAATTTTCACCTTATTATCAAAAATATTATTTTACCTTCACCGATTAAAAAATATTTATAATGAACAAGAAAATTTAGAATCATGATTTACCCTGAGTAATAATGATTTATGGTACATATAAGATCATTATGGAATCATAAATCTAAAAAAATGTGGATTCTTTTTAAAATAATGACTTTATGGTTAACTTCTAGAAGAAACTGTTTCCTTAAACCCATATTAACAGCAAGAAAAAAATGGAAAAAGTACATTGTGCATGAAAATGGCTAATAAAAAGATTTCACTAGTATCTAATAGAGAAACTAGTGATTCATCTAGATGGAAAATTACAAATTATGTACATTTATTCAATAATGGTACGAGTACTACATCAGTATGAATTTCCCCTTATAAAGACCAATCAGAAGATATATAATTAATGTTCGAATATAATCATCTATGAAAGAATTTTAAAATAGTGTAAAACCCTACTAGATCAATTTTGGCGAATAAACCCCCTAAAATTCCCACCATTGATAAACTTTCCCTTAGGGTTTATAATGTTGTGAAAACGTTATGTGTAATAACTAGAACTTTTATATATGAAACTTTTCTCACAAATAAATATCTTTTAAATATAGTTTAGAGTAAAAAAAATATACCACATGTTAAAAAAAATATTTTAAATTTAGAATGTAATTTTTGATACCTAAGAAAATTTAAAATAGTAAAATATTATAATAAATGTAAAAACTAGAAATTAAAACTTTGGTCCATTTGGTCTCCTCGAAATGTCCAGACTATGAACAATGCTATAAAAAAGAAACAAAACAATAGTAATTTTTTATTAATTTAAACAAATAGTAATATAACCTTATATTGACTAAATTTATTGATAAATGAAGGAATAAGATGTATTTAAAGGATTTATCTGACTAATATGATATTTTCAATGGTAACATGACCATTGAAATATAAACATGCTCGTTAAGAACAAAAACTACCCATTATACCATTTACCTACCCTTTGGATTAGTAAAAAATATATGGCTATCTTATAAAATTGAAATATAAGAAATTTTTATAATAATATAATTTATTAAATGCTTTAAATATGATAAAATAAATAACTAACATAAGTAAAGTATATTTTTTTGGAAAAAATATATGTTTATTTTTCTTTAAGATAATATTTTATTAAAAATAAAAACATTTCTAATAAAATTTTACATTCATATATTTTGTAAACAACAATATTAATTTTTATTTGAATAATTAAGTAATATTATAAAATTCCATGAAATTTTTCTAAGGTCTAGAAATTTGATCATGTGATAAAAATTATTATACTTCAATAAATAATGATTTAATTTAAAAATTAAAATTTTCATATTTAGAAAATTATTATAGTGAACTATATTTCATTTTATGAATCAAAAAACCTATATTTTTTTGGAATGTGTTTTTATGATTTTCAAAATTAATGAAATTTATTATTTAATAATAAAATTCAATATACATACAAATTTTTGTTATAGTGTAAATGAATAAATTTTTAAAGAATTTAGAAATCAGAAGTCTATAATTATTATATAATATGAATTATTCCGTTATATAATTCACAAAATATTTTTTATAGCTTGTAATAGCATTAGATGCCCCATGGTCAGTTTTACACTTCATATAGATGATGTTGTAAAAAAACAGTGACTACCTTCACAAATTGATATAAAAAACTATTTTATGTTTAACAATTTACATAATAATGATATTATATTATTACTAACTATATCTAAATGGTAAATCACCATATAATTAAATAAAATAAATTATGTTCACATTGGATGGTTAAACTGCCAAAATAAACAAATCATTAAATGATAACATTTATACTCAATAAACCATTCTAATATCAGAACAAATATGGATATTTAATTCCATTTAAATATATGGAATATAATAGAAATCATATCATGATACCTATATAGTTATAGAACCATTTTAAATGATGTTCATCCATTATCAATAAACCAATGTGACTTTGAAACTGTGAAACAAACATACATGAGATCGTGAGAATAAACAAACTTTCATAATAAAATTGTTATAAAAGAAAAATAATTATTAATAATAAATCAAATATAGATGAAAAAGGTTCTAAATAATGTATTTTGAAAACTTAATTTTATTATTAATTAGGTCAGACTCAAATAGCAAGTGAGCTCAGACCTGAGTAAAGGGATCTTCAAAAATTTATACACTTTTTTTCTATTATGAATTCTGTGTCGTTACCTCTATTTAACTTATTTTATCTCTAATTATCAAATTTACTTTGTCTATGTTTTATAAATATGTTCCATATATATATACCTTGTTTTTACGACCTTACATTGATGAGGATATATATATTTTAGTTCCCTACTCAATCATTTCTTTAAAGAGATCCTAAAAAAGGAATATTTATATTTCTTGTTTCTTTTCATACAAAACTATTTTAAAAAATGAACTACTATTTTAATAACAATTTAACTATTCCATTTCATAATTAACATAAAACCATATACAATTATTTCCTTTAATGGTTCATTAATTAATTTTTTTAAAAATGTTCATGTGTCGCTTACCATGTCAACTTTGTCTTTAACTTCCATGAATAAATTCTTCAATTTAGCTCTATCAACATGAATTATATTTATTTATTCAAATATTAATGTATAAAATTTCTTAATTTCAAACCATTTTGGAAATAATTATGTCATATAATTCATAAACTCTATTATACTTGATCATGTAACCCTTTTCCTTCTCATCGGGGTTTTATGCTCTATGTATGATTTTTTATATGGAACACATTTTTTGGTATATATTATGATGTGATGAGTGGGACTATAATTATAACACCCTCAATTATTTGGGTATGTTTTCTTCTCCAGAGATACCGTGTAGGATGTTGAAAAATATTTCATGCACTATATTTTATGCATTCTTTGATGTGATCATTGACATATTCTTATGGTTTCATAGTTTATTTGTTCTTAAAATTCTAATTATTCCATTAAATTGGGATATTATTTTATTTATTCCATGATTACATGTAATTTTATATAGTAAAACTTTTTTTGAAATCATGTTATGCCTCATAATATATATGTTTCACTTCATTATCATGGTGTTCCATTACTGGGGATTATAATATCCTTTTTTTCTTTTATGTATGTATATAGGGTATCCATTATAGTAGTAAAAGAATAAATGAACTTTAGAACACAATTTGGAGAATAAAATAATGATTATGTAATTAATTTTTATTTTGATGAATTATCTAAATAGTCTCCTAAAGAAACTTAATCCATGATTTATGGGTTATGTGTATGGTTTATTATGTTCAAAATCATGCAATAATATGTATTATAATCTGGTATTAATAGTTTTTGAATGAGAAATGTCCATTTATTTTATTGTATTATATAATAGAAACCTAAGATAAAATACACTCTTAGTATCCATGTTTGAAAAGGTTGAAATTATATGTTAGGATATTTAATCAATTTATATTTTATTCTTTGTATGTACATTATTTTCTTTTTATATGGATATAATTTGATCATTTTTACTAATAAGGTTTATAAAGTTTTAGTAAAATATCAAAATAGGAATCAATGTGAGAAACTTATTATTATTTTCCTTTCATAAATAGAAAATGAAATATTTAATTATAGATCTTCAAATTATTTCATATTCTATAATTCTTATAGAGATATTCACACACCACAAAAATACATTGATTTTATGTTATTGATGAACCCAAAAATTAATTAAAATTATTAAATTTTATTTATATAAATATTCACCAATTAATTATTAATGGAAGAATATTTTAGAGAACATTATGATACCCCTTCGGATGAATTCAATGATATGCTAGCTATGTATTGGATTCCATTTGTAACTTCCCGGACCCAGGTGCCATGAAACGGGTGCCCCGAGCCCGGTTCGCCACAAGACCTCAAGCACATTTCGCCAAATGCCAGAGGTTGTCGACTAGCAGCGATGGACCAGGTCTGATAGTGGGGAAACTATGCCCTCATTTGTCAAAGTGTAGCGCAGCTGAATACAAAATAAAACATGCAACAAGCAGCGGAATCAGTAAACATACATAACTGAAATAACTACAGAAGTGGATATAACCAACAGTATATAAGTGATGATGCTACATGTTTCAAGTTCTAAGAAAACAGACAGAACATGTTATACATCAATACAGTACAACAGAAAATAGAGTACATCAAACAAGCAAAACAGCTGGCTGCAGCATCACGAGCCTAGGCTCAGTCCCATGCCCTCCTACTCCTCCGCAGCAATCAAGTACCTGAATAGGGACTCTTACCCCTATCTACAAATGCAACAACATAATCTGTTTGGGTCGAAATGCGTGACCCAAACATGGTGTGAGAAATAAATCTCAGTAGGCACCCACCAAAGGCCCGTGCCCAACTGCGTGTAAGCATACAACAACAGTGTGCAGTAGTAAAATTCAATAAAATAAGAAGTACTAAAAAGTAACTAATTACCAGTTATACTTCCATTTTATTGTCCATTTAATTCATTCAACTTATTAACATTCTTCTTCTCAATAGCACTAAGCACTTAGGCCAATCAGAACCGTGCCCTCAGGCTAAAATATTAACCACGCACTCAGGCTTTCCCTTAGGCCACACATAATCCAACCCGAAGGTATTTCCCTCAGGCGTAACAAAAATTGCCCATAGGCATAGGAAGTGTTTCCCTCAGGCACAGAAGTCAAGACCTAAGGCAAGAAAGGTTTCCCTTAGGTGGAATAATGATAGCCCTCAGGCTAAAACAGTCACGCCCTTAGGCTAAAATAGTACAGTTCCCACAGGCTAATCACAACAACGCCCTCAGGCTAACCAGGTAACTGGGCTTTTCCCAACAGGTAAACAAGCAGTAACAATAAATTCCTCTCAAGGAAATTCTACAATTACTACTTTAAAGGCATACCCTCGGGTATCCTGGCCAAACGGCTAAATAGTGGAACACACCCCCAAAATGGTTCCAGATCCAAGAAACGATCCCAACCAGCATTTTATTATCACAGTTAAATACCTAATCAATTCTAGGTATTAAATATAGCAAAGGAATCAGCCGCATGACACCCCAACATGGGTTCGTGGCACAAAAATGCACAAAACACACAGCAGTTGGAAAACAAACCACAAATCCACCTACCTTATATGCCAACGAAAGCTATACCCGAACGCCGACTCCAGAAATTCCCAAGAATGGCATAGATCTGATGAAGAAAAAAATTCATTCAAACGTAAATAACATACATTAGGAGAAGAATTGGCAAAAAATATACCAGGAGAGGAGAGTTCTTACCCGTGCGGTTCCAACGAGATCGTCTGAAGCTGAAACGGATTCCAGAAGAACGCCCGGTGGATCTTCAAAGATCCGGCCTCCTCCTTTGGCTCCAAAATGGATCAAATGCCTCCTCTGTCAAATGAGGAGGCTACTTCTTGTTTTAAGCTGAAAAAACAAAGTACACAGCATGTACTTCTGAGTACACGACATGTACTTCTTTCATTTAACTATTCATTTGGCGGCACTGCCACACTGTTCATCCGTCGACATAAGTACACGACATGTACTCTCGAGTACACGGCGTGTACTGTCGCCCAGCTGGCGGCGAGGCCACTGCCTTACTATTTAGGCTTGCCGACTGACTACACAGCGTGTAAGGTACCACTACACGGCGTGTAGTCGGTTCCTACACCCTTTGTCACTGGGATGGCTACACGCCCCGTGTACTTATCCCAACACGGCCAAAAGTACACAGCGTGTGGATAATGTACACGACGTGTAGTTCCAAAATTCTGTATTTTTCCCCATTTTCCATATTGTATCAAAAACACTTAAGGAAAAGAAAAGAAGAAGCCTGTACCTATAAAAGAAGAACCGGGTTCATAAAAACTTCCCCCCTTATAGCAATTCATCCCCGAGTTGACCTTCCAATAGTGGCGAAGAGAAATCTCAGAACAGCTCTGGACACTGAGCACGTACGTCGGCCACCCGCTCCCAGGTCTCGTCTAGCACTCAGTCATGCTGCCATAGCACCCGTACGAGAGGAACTGACCGGACTCATAGAAACTTCGTGCTCCTATCAACGATATGGATTGGATTCTCCTCAAAGGACGCATCATGTTGTAGCTCAACCTCCTCTGGCTGAATGGTGTGAGACGGGTCGGAATGGTAGCGACGCAACTGAGACACGAGGAAGACGTTGTCCATGGCTCGGTACCGCTGCGGTAACTACAATTGTTAGGCAACCAGCCCGACTCTCTCTAGAATCTCAAATGGTCCCACATACCTCGGTGAAAGCTTACCCTGTCTCCTAATCCGTTTGTGTCCCAGCCTCGACAAATCACACAAGAAAACCTGATCACTGACCACGAAATCCAAAGGTCGTCTGTGGCGATCAGCATAAGACTTCTGACGAGACTATAGCCATCCGCTTCTGAATCAACTGGACCTGCTCAGATGTCTCATGTACGAGATGTGGCCCAAATAAAGCTGCCTCACCTACCTCTATCCAGCACAAAGGTGATCGGCATGGCCTACCATATAAAGCCTTGTATGGTGCCATCTCAATAGTCGCTTGAAAACTATTGTTATAGGAAAACTCATCTAACGGTATATGCTTCTCCCAAGAGACCCTAAAGTCTAGGTCGCATGCACTCAGCATGTCCTCTAGCACCTGTATCATCTGCTCTGACTGGCCATCTGTCTAAGGGTGGTATGTTGTGCTCAGAAGCACCTGTGTACCGAGCACCCTATGAAAACTCTCCCAGAAATGATACGTAAAGTGGGCGTCCCTATCTGAAATGATAGAATGAGTAACCCCATGAAGACGTATGATCTCTCGGATATACAGCCTTCTGAGATCGTTCACACTGAATGTCTCCTTGATCGGAAAGAAGTGAGCTACCTTCATGAGTCTATCCACAACAACCCACACGGCGTCATTGCCTCGAGGTGACCTCGACAATACTGTCACGAAATCCATTGCGACATCATCCCATTTTCACTCTGGAATGGGAAAATGCTGTAACCGCCCGGTTGGTCTCTGATGCTCTACCTTCACCTGCTGACAGGTGGATCACCTCCTATCAAAACCAGATATCTCTCCCTTCATACCCGGCCACCAGTACTGATGCCTCAAGTCACGGTACATCTTGATAACCCTGGGATAAACTGCCCAAGATGAAGCATGAAACTCCCACATCATCTCCTTGAGTATATCCCCTAGAACCCATACACGGTCATGGAAACGCAAAACCTCATCATCGCCTATCATCGAACTGGGAGGAGGGCCCTCACTTGCCACCGACTCCCGTAGAACTAGGCCTTATGAAACTGATAGCTTCCTCATCCTCACTCTGTCTAGGAGGGTAGAAGTCATAGCTAACGAGGAAAGATAAGTCTACCCCTGACTGTCATGCACCTCTAGATGCATCTCAGAGAACAAGGCCATAAGCTTCCACTCACCACTAGCCTCTTGCACTGCCTATATTTGAGTCTTCCTTCTCAGTGCATTGGCTACTGCATTACCTTTACCAGGTGTATAGGCAAGCTCAAAATCAAAGGACTGTAGGTACTTGACCCACCTTCTCTGCCTCAGATTTAGGTCACGCTGAGTAAAGATATACTTGAGGATTTTGTGGTCGGTGAAACCCACAATGTGCTCTCCCAATAGATAGTGTCTCCAACAGCACAACGCCTGAACAACTGCAGCCTACTCAAGATCATGCGTTAGTTAATTCTTCCCATGTGGCCTCAACTGCCGAGACCTGTACACCACAACTCGGTCGCCCTGCATCAAAACGGCTCCCAGACCAATCCCTGATGCATCACTGTAAACTATATATATCTTCCCCTGCTCTAGGAGTATCAGGATCGGTGCTGATGTCAGTATTGATTTCATGTCCTGAAATGCTGTCTCGCAATCTTTTGACCAAACGAACTTCACACCCTTCTTAGTCAGACCTATCAACGGTGCTGCTAAGCGGGAGAAGTCCTGTATGAAGCGTCTTTAGTAACCATCCAGCCCTAAGAAACTCCGTATCTCAAACACATTCTTGGGCTGCTGCCAAGAAACTACTGCTCTCACCTTATCTAGGTCCATTGCAACTCCTTCCTCTGAGATGATATGACCCAAGAAGTGAATCTGGTCCATCCTAAAGTGGCACTTCGAGAGATTAGCATATATCCTATGCTCTGTCAGTGTACTCAATACGATCTCAAGATTGGTGGCATGGTCGTGTCAAGTGTGAGGGTACACCACGATGTAATCCACGAATACTACCACAAATGAATTAAGATACGGATGGAACACACAATCCATCAGATCCATGAAAACTTCTGGTGTGTTCATGAGTCCGAACGGCAAAACCGTGTACTATTATAGACCATACCTACTCCTGAAAGCTGTGAGAGGTATATCAGATGGTTTCACGCACAGCTGATGATATCCAGATCTCAAGTCAATCTTCGAGAACACTTGTTCTCCACGAAGATGATCAAATAGATAATCTATCCTCAGCAAGGGTTATCGGTTCTTAACCGTCATCTGGTTCAGCTTCCGATAATCCACACAAAGTCTAAGGGTACCATCCGCCTTCTTCGAAAAAAGTACCAGAGAACCCCAAGGAGAAGTACTGGGTCGGATAAAACCCTTTCCTTGTAACTCCTCTAACTTCTTTTGAGCTCCTGAAACTCAGGCGTGGCCATCCTATAAGGAGGAATGGACACCGGGGCTGCTCCTGGAACTATCTCAATATAGATATCCACCTCACGCACTAGAGGTAGACCTGAAAAGTCTTCTGGGAGGACATCCCTGAAACGATCAACAATTGGAGGGAAATATGTCTAACAAGTCCCCTGGTCATCCAGATATAATATTGCAACGTGGGATGTGACTCCACCTTGCCCATGATGCTCTGGTCCAGCTCGACTTGCCTGAACATCCCACTCGCCCTTGTATAGAAACTCCCCGCCCACTGGTGATGTGGAACACACCCTGCGACGATAGTAGTCTACAAATGATCTAAAGGGAACTAACCAGTCCATCTTGAGAATGACGTCATATCTCAACATCTCCAGGACATAGAGGTCCCAAAGGATGTGACACCCACCAACCTTAATGTGGAACTCCTTGCATTGACGCACACCAACTGTCCTAGTCCCCAACGGAGTTTCTAGCATCAAGAAATCAGAAGAAGATGAAACACCGAGCCCAAGGCTATCCATAACGGGTACAGATATGAAACTATGTGTAGCACCTGTATCAAAAAGTACTGAAGAAAAGACAGAAGCTACTAGAATAGTACCTTTGACTGTCGAAGGTTTGGGATCCTACTCCTTGTGGGTCTGTTGCACTACATATGTCTATCCAGTGCCGCAGCCCTGCGACACAGCCTGGCTACCCTGAGCTGTCCCGTCTTGTTGCCTCTGAGATCCTGGTGTCTGGCTACCACGACCACGACCACCATCTCTATCTGCACACCCTGACGTATTCTAGTTCCCTGACTAGTAAGAACCCACTGGTCCTGCTCCCGCACGCGGAGTCTGCACTGAACCCCTCTCACTAGACACTTGTAGAAACTCCCTACAAAAGCGCTGCAAATGACCCATCTTGCCGCAAGATCGGCACTCCACTGGGTCTCATGGACACTGCGGCCTCTTGTGCCCCTCTCTGTCACACTGGTGGCACCTGATTGGGCCACCTGAAGAAGCTTCCTAGCTGGTACTGCTGCCCTGAGAGAATTCCATCTATCTCTTCCTCTTTCCAGCAGAAATAGTACCAATAATTGGTGCTGAACAGCCCTGGCCTACACCACTCGATTACCATGGGTTCCTCTCTATAATCAAAGCCTAGTTCGCAATCGTGTGTACAGTAGGAAACCAGAAAACATTCGCCAGCGCTCGGATGTCATACTGAAGACCATCCTCAAAACGTCTGGCTCTCAATGTCTCATCACCCACCAACACGGGTGAAAAACCCTAAAGCTCTGTAAATCGAGCATAGTAGTCCATCACTGACATAGCGCCCTGCTGCAGATTCATGAATGCTCGAGCTCTATTCTCCCTCAACATCTCGGGAAAGAAGAATTCATAGAAGACTGCCTCAAAATCTTCCCATGCCATGTCCCTGTGATGCTCTGACGGGGTGGTAACATCCGACCACCTCTTGGAGGAATCACATAGCATGTAAGTCGCGAGCTTGACCCTCCGCCCTAGAGGCGTCTCTAGATGCTTGAAAATAGTCTGCATCGATCATAGCCAAGACTATGTAGCCTGTGGTCCTCCAACCCCTGAAAACGTAGGTGGATTCTACTACTGAAAGATACGCGTCAGCTCGGCCATAGATGTGGCAGCCTGCGGTGCTCCCTGAAAGGTCTTCTTAAACCGCAATAAACATTCACGGAACTGCGCCTCCGCGCCTGTGTCCAGTATAACAGCTGGTGCCGCATCTGGCACTACTGGTGGATCAACTGGTCGCCCATGGCCCACCATCTCCAGAGTATAATCGTTTCCACTCTCCTGGCGAACAACTCACAGTCGTCTTGGTGGAATGACTCTACAAGGTCAACAGAACACCTCATATTCAAGATTATTAAGACTAAAATGAAGGAACCACAAAGGAACAAGAGGAAGAAGGAGTTTCAAAATTTGAAAAACCAGACTGCACAGTGTTTACACTGACTACACGGCATGTACTTGACTTTCGTTCCCCTGCCCGGGTCCTTCTACACAGCTAATCCACAAGGCTTCTGTTCAACAAAACTACACGGCGTGTATAATATCTACATGGTGTGTACGGTGTTATTTTCTAACTGGCCGTGTCGTCTGTGACACGACCAACTACTCGGCTTAACATTACACGGCGTGTTACACCCGCACACAGCGTGTACACCATCCCGTTTCCCAGCCACATGGATAACTCCACACGGTCTGTCCTCAGACAAGACTACACAGCGTGTCCCACAGGTACACGGCGTGTTTAGGGAGAGGTGACACCGGCCCGTGTTGTTAGTTACATGGCCGAGTCCCCAGGTCACACTACACGGCGTGTCTATAACTGACACAGCGTGTTTTCTCAAAGAGTTCACTGACCTGTGTTGTTAGTTAGACGGCCGGACTCCGGGTCACACTACACGGCATGTACTTAGACTACATGGAATGTTTTACCCAAGCCCTTCCCTACCCCGTGTCACCGCCCACACGGTTTGTGACACGGGAAGAGACTACACGGCGTGTACTCGGGGTACACGGCGTGTACTAAAGAAGTTCATTTTTCTTCCCGAACAGAAGAACACACATGATGTGTATGAGGTCCTACATGGCGTGTATTCTGGGTTTTCTGAATAGTAATCCTTAGAAACATCCCCAGAACCCAGAAAATACTAAAAAACATCAACTAAGTGTCAAATTTTGATCCGTGAGGGCCCATACTCCCCACGAATCAAAGTTTTACATCTTATCTGTGTTATAACCAATAAAAAGTCAATGATCCACCAAATCTTGGTCAATGGGGGCCCATACTCCCCAAAAACCAAATTTTGGCGTCCATTCTATAAACAAGCTCAAAAAAACATACCATATCACAAGGAAGGTATTTATCAAGAAGTTATCACAACATCATGCTTTATTACCACAACAACTATCACAAAAACATGTGAATTCTAATGCACCTACATGGCATGGAAACTATGCATGGAATGTGATATCTAGCGTGTGCCTATATGATGCATGAGACGACATACCCTCATCTCATCGGGTTGCAACTAAATAGAACCCACATAAAAAATATAAACAGCACAATCCAAGTGCGTCACCCGACGGTGAAAACATATCAACCGTTAAATTGCAAAATCAAAATAATGAAAAATACGAGGTCGACTGGATTTTCCCTATACACGGGTTAGCTACACCCGAGCATAGCTTATTACCAACTACCGTTCAGTCCTATCCCTGAATACGGCTACAAATAGTAAGTCCAAGAAAAGAAACCCATCTGATACCACTTTGTAACGTCCCAGACCCGGGTGCCACGCAACGGGTTCCCCAAGCCCCCCGGTTCGCCACAAGACCTCAAGCGCATTTCACCAAACGCCAGAGGCTGCCGACTAGCAGCGAGGGCCCAGGTCTAATAGTTGGGAAACTATTCCCTCATTTGTCAAAGTGTAGTGCAGCGGAATACAAAATAAAACATACAACAAACAGCGGAAGCAGTAATCATACACAACTGAAATAACTACAGCAGTGGATATAACCAACATTATATAACTGATGATGCTACATGTTTCAAGTTCTAAGAAAACAGCCAAAACATGTTATACATCAATAAAGTACAACAGAAAACAGAGTACAACAAACAAGAAAAACTGCTAGCAGCGGCATCACGAGCCTAGGCTCGGTCCCATGCCCTCCTACTCCTCAACAACAGTCAAGTACCTGTATAGGGACTCTTTTCGCTATCTATACCTACATCAACGTAATCTGTTTGGGCTGAAAAGCATGACCCAAATAGTCGGTGAGAAATATATCTCAGTAGGCACCCACCAAAGGCTCGTGCCCAACTGCGTGTAAGCATGAAACAACAGTGTGTAGTAGTAAAATGTAATAAAGTAATCAGTACTCAAAAGTAACTAATTACCAGTTATATTGACATTTTATTATCCATTTAATTCATTCAACTTAGTAACATTCTTGTGCTCAACTACACCAAGACCTCATGCCAATCATAACTGTGCCCTCAAGCTAAAATAGTAACCATGCCCTCAGGCTTTCCCTCAAGCCACACAGAATACAACCCGTAGGTATTTCCCTCAGGCGTAATAGAAATTTCACTTAGGCATAGGAAGTGTCGCCCTCAGACATAGATGTCAAGCCCTCAGGCACGAAAGGTTTCCCTCAGGCGGAATAACGACAGCCCTCAGGCTAAAACAGTCACGCCCTCAGGCTAAAACAGTAGAGTGCCCATAGGCTAATCACAACAATGCCCTCAGGCTAACCAGCTAACCGGGACATGCCCAACAGGTAAGCAAACAGTAACAAGCAATTTCTCTCAAGGCAATTCTAAAATTACTACTTTAAGGGAATACCCTCGGGTATCCTGTCTAAAATGGCTAAATAGTGGAACACACCCCCATGGTGGTTCCGTATCCAAGCAACGATCCCAACCAGCATTTTATTATCACAGTTAAATACCTAATCAATTCTAGGTATTAAATATAGCAACGGCCTTAGCCACACGACACCCCAACATGGGTTCGTGGCACAAAAACGCACAAAACACATAACCGTTGGAAAACTAACCACAAAGACACCTACCTTATACGCCAACGAATGCTATACCCGAACGCCGACTCCAGAAACGCCCAAGAACGGCGTAGATATGACGAAGAACAAAACTCATTCAAACTTAAATAACTTACGTTAGGGGAATAGTTGGAAAGAACAGTACCAGGAGAGGAGAGGGATTACCCGTGCAGTTCCAACGAGATAGTTCGAAGCCGAAACGGATTCCAGAAGAACGCCCGGTGGATCTTCAAAGATCTGGCCTCCTCTTTTGGCTCCAAAATGGCTCAAACGCCTCCTCTTCCAAATGAAGAGGCTACTGGCTGTTTTATGCTGAAAAAATAAAGTACACGACGTGTACTTCTGAGTACCCGACGTGTACTTCTTTCATTTAACTGTTCATTTGGCGGCACTGCCACACTGTTCATCTGTCGACCGGAGTACACAACTTGTGCTCTCGAGTACACGGCATGTACTATCGCCCAACCGGCGGCGACACCACCGCCTTACTGTTTAGGCATGCCGACTGACTACACGCTGTGTAAGGTACCACTACACGGCGTGTAGTCGGTTCTTACACCCTTTGTCGCTGGCATGGCTACATGGCCCGTGTACTCCTCCCAACAAAGCCAAAAGTACACGACGTGTGGATAAAGTACACGGCGTGTAGTTCCAAAATTCAGGGTTTTCCCCCATTTTCCATATTTTCTCAAAAGAACTTATGGAAAAGGAAAAGAAGAAGCATGTACCTCTAAAATAAGAACCGGGTTCTTACACCATTATATAGATCCAACATGCACTTATAGAAGTAGGGAATAACTATAAATATCCTAAATCATTATCCAATTCTATTCAAGTGAAATGGAAATGATTAATATTCTATATAATCTATTTCTTAAGCATGTATATTGTTTCCTCATGAGAAAGCATATCTACCTCAAATGATTAAGACGATGGATAAGATCATACATGTTGACATAGCCATTATAAAGGAATAAAATAATTTATTCCATGAAGAGTTTCCCATAATTTCTATGGTTTGATTGTAACACCCTAATATTTTATACTAGATTTACCATTATGTAATTTTATTTCTTTGATAGCTTATTTTACACAAAACATCACATTGAAAAAATATAGATATTCTATTAAATATTATTATGTGAAAATTATAGCATAGATGATGGATTCATGAGTATAAATAGGACTAACTAAATTAAAAAAACATGTGGTTACTTATGTTTCAAATGAATTCATTATAAATCAAATAATTATTAATAAAAATAAGTATCATTTAAAAAAATGTTCATCTAAAAAATTATTTTTATGTGTGGCATATATTTTTATCATAATATAATAATTTCATCACAATTGGGAAGCTATTTAAATGAAATTTATATATTATATATATAATTAAATTTTTTATCTTTCATTTAATATTTTTAATAAGAATGAGATAACACTAAAATAGTTTATTCATAAAAATTTATTTGTCTAAAAAGAGGGTTTCATTGTGTTTTTCATGATAACTTCTTTAAAACTAAATTATGAAACTTATAAAAATTTTGTTTTTAAACATGTATTACCTATTTGGAATCATAACTTTCAATTTTATACATACTATAATTTTAATTCCAAAAAAAATGAATGGTAACCATAGAAAAGTTTCCACATCATTAATTGGTAATTCTGATTAATATATGTTAAAACTATGTGATAGGTTCATAATTTCTCATATAAATTTATATTTTATGGTTTTTAATCTAACCTTGTAACATGAGTCTTGACATTTATTCTTTTAACGGAAACCATTAGATGGAAATGACCTATATAATATTTACAGAAATGAATGTTACAAAATTTATCTGTCATTGTTTTAAATATATCTTATGTGTTGAAAGAGAGAAAACTCTAGTTATGAATGAATCTAAATATTAAGTTATTCCATGATAAAATTATTTTCATAATGGTAATTATTTTATAATTTTAATTGTTTATATAATTATCTCAAATTCTTGTGCAATAGAAGAAAAATATTTCTTCCTTAAATAGAAAAATATAATAAATGATTTTAAAAATAATAAAATGAATATAATTTGATTAATTGATAGTTTTTTACAAACTTTTTAGATAAACATAAAAAATTTATTAAAATTATTTTATTAAAATTGAAACTTTTACATTATGGGTTTTAAGTCAAATTAAATGATTTGTTTCAAAGTGACATTAATGATATTTTGTCCATGTAATGTTTTATAAAATTATTTAAAAATAAACAAAATCACGTCTCATTACATAGTGGATAATATATAGTTTAAAAATCATTATTTTTAATAAATATTTGTCAATAGATTCCTTAAAAGTAAAATTATAACCCTTTAATAGTAAAAAATTTTTTTACTCTGGTTAAGGATAAAATAGGGTTATCTAGGGATTAAACCAAAAGATATGGTTTTAAACACCACTTTAACTTATAAAAATTCTATTGGTTGATAGTATTACAACCAAATATATCTTTTATTTGAATATATTTCCATTAGGATTTATTTGGATTGAAAATTATTTTATTATAATATAATATGTTATGAAATTCGAAAAGTACCCCACATCCTACGTATGAATGGGAACCTCCTCCCATCAAATAATCACTCATTATGAGCCATCTATCTTGTCCAACCCCTACCAAAATTCATACCCGACATCCTGATCTTCATTATTGTAGTTTATCTCTTTCTAAATGACTAAACCTAGGATCCGTAAGAGAATATCTAATGTAGTTCTCTTAAATAATTGTTAATCCCCTTAACCAATCTCATTATTTTTTTTACATATTATTTTCTCCTCTAAATAACTAGTATATATCATAAAATAAAAACATAGGTATCTTCATTATATGATAAAGTTATTATTAATAATAAATAATCATTATATACCCTCTTTCCCATTAAATTGGAATTGAAAGTATCGGTCATGCGTATGTATGACATACTATCTCCATGTAACAATACAATTAAAATTCCACATCCATATTTCATGGATGGTTAGTATTATGGGTTTAATATTTATATAATTGTTTTTAAAGATTTATAATTTTTAAATTTTAATATCACATCTACCTTCTTTCCTTCCAATATATTAGAAAATTTTAACGTCACCCATCCATACATGTGGACTACCACCTCCACAAAGTGATGTGAGTTTTTTATATTTTAATTTAACTCGAATGGTAAAAATGATATAATTAATTAATATATATTATTTTTGTTAAATAATATTTTATTTGAATTATGAATTATTATTTCACTTCATTTCACTCAACACGTTGAAAAATTTAATCATCGTTCTTGCATATGTACGACCTACCATCTCCATGAATGGTGTAATTAATTTTTCTAACTCTTACTGGTTGGATGAATCAAAATATGTATATAATGATTATATATGATATTAATATCAATAATGAAATTACGTAGATGATGTATCCGTGATCAAAATACAGGTTCCCAAACAACTAAATATAAATACTTTTGATAAAAGAAACGGATAGCACGCAAAAATTATTTTTTTAATAAAGAGGTTTTGATAATTGGGTGTTGAAATATTCTGAATGGGTTAGAAAAGATATTATAAGTATTTACACATTTTTAAGAGATATTTAAAAATATTTTATATTTATTTTACAATATTTCATAGTTCTTTCAAAGTACGTGGAACTCGAGGCAAGGGTTTATTCTCTATAATTATATTATTTGGCAAATATGTTTTGTTTATTCACTTATATTTTTAATAAGGTTTTGTTTCTTCCTATTGACCAATTATATCATAGTTATCCTTACGAGCATGACCATTATGGTATAAAAGAATAATTTATTCTTTCATGGGTATTATTAATAAAATTTTACTGATGTGGTAAGAGTTTTTTGTTACAATCTAATTATTAATCACGTATGTCTGTGATCCTGTTTTTTATGATGAAATATTTTCATATAAATGTCATTAATATCACAAATTTTATTCTAAAAGGAATTATTCAAGATAATAAATGTTTTCCTTTCATTTTACCCACATTATGTACTCAAGAGACTTTTATAATGTTTCATGGAAAACCAAATTCATTTCATTATTTGATAGAAATTCCTTTATCTTCTATTTCCTTGTTTTCTAAAATTGTTTTCAATAATGTTTTTAATATTATAAAATGATTTATTTATGTAATTTGTATCCATGTTCAAATTTTTATTAAATTGTTTAAAAAAATACTTCTTATCATTTTTTCAATGAATTACTTCTAACATTTTTATGAGAACGTGAATGGAAACATTAATTTAATATATACGACATGAATTGACTTTCCCACCTTCCTAAACACTCAATGATTTGAAGATTCCATTATAAATTTTCAAATATATTTTTGAAGAAGACATTTTCTATAATATTTCAAATCTTTTTACATTTTATATAATTTATTTCATAATTTTTATTATATATTCATTAATAAATGATATAACAATTATCTTAAAGATATGTTTCATATAAGATATATCCTTTAGTTGTACATAAGTTTACTATGTATGTGATCCAATGATTCAATAGTTATTATTTCTTTTGATGGTATCTGTTTATAGTGACATTATGCCAATGAAACATGTTAATTTTCTATTATTTTTTTTATAAAATAATTAAATGTTTAATATAAAAATTCCCTTTCCATTATTTATGCTAAAAGGATGTTACTAAATCTTTATAAAACCAATTTATTTTTGAATTGATTTTCTATGATGAAATTTTTAAAAACCCCATTTTTAGGGGGTTTGATGTGAGTAATATTTAATGATGTTTTGGAACATGCACACACACACACACAAAGATATATATATATATATATATATATATATCTGTGTGTGTGTGTGTTTGGGTGATAATGAAATGATGTATCCCTATAATGTATTGGCCAAATATCACTATCTTCTAAGATAAATAAGACTGGAATGGGGAGTAAACCAAATTCTGTAAGGGACTCTATCACCTATAATAGTCTTGGGATTGATCCATGAATACGACGATGGTTTAAAAGGTAAACACACTCCACTATGATTGAATTTTCACAGTGAATTCATTAATTAGAAAATTATTTTATATGCTTTTGGGTTAAGAAAAAATTCATTTTTTATGGAAATGTTATGATCTCAACGATTATGTTCTATGATTCCATAAATATTCATGTACTATGAACTAATAAGAGTTATTACATGACTCATAATTGTGATATAACATATAAAAAGTATGAATTTCAAAAGATATCGTCCTATTACAATACCCTTATAGTCATGTTATACCAAAATTACCATTGAAATGTCTATTTTTTACCCATACTGTGAATCTAAGCTTACCCATTGGTTATGATTAATTTTCCCTAGGTTATAATGGATGTTATTAATTATGATTTTTCCATTAAGGGAGCATGTTATGAGGAACTTAATGACATATGATGTTGTTCACTTATAGACCAGTTTTTTATGTATCCATGTTTCAAAAGACACTAGACCTATACAATTATTTCATGTATTATTATTTTTCATGATTAATAAATATGATCAATTATTTTTTATGGTCATGATAACCATTTTGGTATTACTAATCGATTTAATACAGAATGATGAACTAGATGCGCTAATAGATAATCTCGAATATTGAGGGAGCAGGTGGCTTCTTAAAAAAGGCATGACATGTCCTCTTGGAAACTCTCAAAATATTAAATTAATATAAAAATATTTTATATTTAAAATAACAAAAAATGATTTATTTTGAATTAAGTTTAGTATGGGTCTAAATCCTCTCAACCGATGAGGTTTATACATGTTTAGGTCATAATAGTTACCTTATATTTGGGTTTTAACCCATATATAAACCATTTAACTTTTAATATGATTTTTTTCAGCACATATGGGTTAGTATAGTTAATATAAAAAGTTAAAATAACCCCAAATTGATAATTGATGATATGTATAGAAATTTTTAGTTCATTAATCTAATTATAGTTTTTTTCCATAATATTACATAATTTTGTGAAGTATTTTTTATTTTAAAGAATCGTTCACATAATTTTTAATTCTAATTATTTTTTTTTATATTTAAAAGTACAACATTAACATGATAACATAATAAAGGCTTATATTATCTCAGTAATATGTCAAAGTTATATGTAAATACCAAAACCCGCGCGTCTAGATTCATTACTAATACATGTTGTGTATTTTTTGAAATAAAAGATAACATAAAAATACACAGAACATTATAAATACAAATACCTTTTCTGGTCTATGTTATAGATAACTAAACAAAAACTTTCATACATACAATTATAGTTTAAAAAAATCATTAAAAAATATCTAATTGGATTTATATGTACTTGCAACTTAATTATCCTTTTAAATTACAATAAATATAGTTAAAACATTTTAAAAACATGGGATAAGCACAATATCTCAGTAAAGGATATAAATAGAAGTAAATAAACCATTAGTCTATATGTACTTATAAACATATAATAACATTCTCACCAAGACATACTTTTTACACATTAATTATCATATAAATACTTTTTGAAAACATAGAAAAAATAAAAAAATCATGTAGGAATCTTGGGATATTACATTAATAAAATTGTAACACTCGCAGATACTATATGATTTGTAACCCTCACAGCTACTCAACAATGTAATCCCTAGTCATACCTTACAATGTAACCCTCAGGACTACCTTACAGTGTAACCATCACAATTACACTTAGTGTAATCATTAAACAAACCTCTAACATAAACATACCCAATGAATTGGAGGGAGATATAGGTCTCAACATTCATCAATAAAAAATTCCCATGAACCAGAATGTAATCATAGACATGAAACTTTTTATAAAAACATTTCTTTGGAATTTTTCAAATTATAATTTTAAAAGAGGTTTTTAACTAAAAGTACCTTACAAATATCATATAATTTTTGTGAGAATTAATAAAATTAAATTAATTTTGGTATGAACTATAAATAAAAATAATAATACATAATAAAAACATGATTAATTAAACAAATCATTTTATTACCACATAATCAAGGAAATATAAGGTTAACCCAAAGAAAAGAAATTTGGTTAAGAATTCACTTACATTAGTTTTATCCTAATGAAAATTTTTTTAATCCTCATGTATAATGGTTAAAAGAGTGTTATTAATATTTTAATGAAACATATTCAGGTTTATGACACCTTATAAGATCAATTTATTACATCATTCTACCTTTTTATTAATTATATTTTGTTATTAATATTTTTTCCGGTGCATTCTTAACATGGTTTCATTGGTCGGTCCGTATTTGATATTCTTTCCATATGGAAATGAAACTCCAAAAGTGGAAGGAACTGGTATTAATATTCTGATAGAATATGGAATGATTCCATAAATAATTTTTGTTACATGTTATGTGGATGAATCCTTAGATAAATCATTAGTGGAGATCAATAGTTTATTTTGGTGATATTTAATCAATATAAACCATTTTTTATTAATTTATAGTATTTATAATCACTGGTTCCAGAACATTATATATCATTTAATAAAAATAATAATATATTACTTAACCATATTACTGGTTTTACGAATATAGTTTAATGGACTGTTGGAAATTGAAAACACATCATCCACAATATCTGTTAAACAAGGAATCACATACAATGTTTATATTTTTAAAATAATGGAGAGAGGAGAAGAAGTAAGTTGATGAAGTTTTCCATAAAAATGATAATAATACAACATCTATATGATATTGGATATTTCATGGCATTTTGATATGGTAAGGGGAATAAATTATATGAAAAGAAAAATAATTGAAAAGAAATTAAATGAAAATGAAATAGGATTTTTACATCGTGATCTCATCTCCTTGAGATCCTTCTGAAGGCATTTGTATTTGGACTTTTTGTGAGACCGGTTGGTCTTGGACATGGGGAAGATAATTTTTAAGCGGATTGGGTATAATATATTCAATTATAAAATCATCATAGGTGTGGGATGAAGGGGGTTGTGGGGTGAGGGCAGTATTTATAGTGGAGGAGAGGAAGGGTTTTCCATTATTTTATTCATTAGTTTAATATTTTTGCTCAATATTATGACTATTATTGATTCATGAGGCCCAAAATAGTAAAGAGAAAACGTGAGTTTGATCCAAGGGAGCTTATATCATCCATGATTCCAGGAATAGTGTATTTAATATATAATGTGTATATATGTTAAATTGATGTATTTCACTATTCATAAAAATTCTGTAATTTCAGAAAAATCCCAAAAATTTACCCTAACCATTTTTCAATGTGTAGAATTTAAAAACAAACTCCTTATAACAAAATAATCTTCTAAATGTTTTTTATTTTCTTTTTAAATAAAATCATAATTTGTTCAAAAATAAAAATTTTAAAAATATAACTCAGTATATAACTCCTTGAAAAATTAATCAAGGTCTCATACAATTATATTATAACAATAAAATTATTAAATAATAATTTCTGATTAAAATATATAGAAATAAATTTTCATTAAAATTATTTAATTAATCATTAAATTTTAATTAAATATTTATAACTTAATAAACTACCAACACTTATACTATTAGCATTTTTCACATAAAAGATACCTAAATATTTCTTATACAACCATGGGTGAAGTTAATATTCATTTAACTGATTTTCTATACATAAGGTTCATATTAAAATTCATAAGGGTGCATTACTATTCATAAGGGTAAGATACTATTCACTAAAGATTATGTTTGTCCCATCAGACTCCAAATGACCAACTGATCACAATAGTGTATGTCTGTTTCTTGAAATTCTAAACCTAGAAGTAAAAAATTATTTTAAATTGATATATTATAAATTGAACATGGTACTCAACAATTCATTTATGAACATAGTGTTTTCTTTTAGAATCTCAATATTTTATATACTCCCCCTAAAATGAATTTCACCCTCGCAATTCATTCATTATAATTATAATTCTAAATTTATATATCAAAAATTAAGAAAAAATATTCTTTTATGTATACATAATTAAATAGAAGTTCAAAACTAAATTCAATTTCAAATTTTTTTTCTAAAAAAATGAAAATTTTTAATCTCAAATGTTTTATAGCTAGTTTCTCTAATACCAAGTGTAATGACTTGAACCCATACTTCCATATTTAGTACTCAAACATGATGTTTATTTTTTTCGAAATAAAAGATAACATAAATTTACACAGTTGATTATAAATATGAGGACCTTTTCCGGTCTAGGTTGTGAGGGATTAGACAATAACTTAAATATATAGAGTTTACAAAAATAATTACGAAATAAACAATTGGGTTTATCTGCACTTGTGTAACACCCCAAGCTTCTACGGTACACTTCTCTTTGAATAATACAGTAGTGTGTGTTGTACGCAGCTTCGAGTTCTAACACACACCACAACTAATCAAAGTAGCCGTTATGAATAGTAATACCCACTTTTTAAAATTATAGAAATTTTATATTTCAAAATGGACTTCATTTTTGTATTCCTAATATCGAAATTATCCAAAGTTGAATTTTTTGTAATTTTATGAGAACTTCCAATTTTTATGAATAGTGAAAAATACTTAAAAACAACTTTTTTAATCAAAGTATTTTATAGTGATAAATTATAATATTTAGTGGTTTTAAAGTATAATTAGAATATATTTTTACTATTTTATCCAATGGTGATCATTAGAATTAATTTCACTTTGAAATTGGACATAAACAATTGTCAATCTTTTGATATATATTGTTTCTCAAAAACACGCTATTTGTTGTGACAGTGTGAATTAATTATAAAATTCATTAATGAAAATTATATGTTTGGAATTTTGTAAAATATACATAATTTTTGATTTTTGAATATCAATTATAGCTTAGGGTGAAATTTTGGCATTGTTCTGAAAAACTCCAATTTTTTGATGAATAGTGAAACCACTAAGTGGTAGTTAAATAACTGATTTTTTGTTTAAATGAAATATTACCACTTCTGTGATTTTATTTTCAAACATCCTACATACATTGTTGTCATTAAAAAATAAAATGTGGTTCAATGGGATTAAAATAATTTTTTGGTGAATAGTAACTTTTAAGTTTAATTAATCGCAATTAAAGGTAATTAGTGAAATTTAAGGTAAAAATGATATTATAAAAATATGAAAATACCTTTACAGTTTACCTACCCCTATTGTATGTGTCATGGACGACCAAGAAAATCCATGGGTCAACTTGGGGACCCCATGGAGCCACTTTTCTAGGAAAATTACATAAATAACTTTTATTTAAAGTTAAAATAAAAATGTCAAAAACATAAGTTGTTTTACTAAACCAATTTTTAAATGGGGTTATACAAGTCATAGTTTTAACTATAAATATTCATTATAAATCTAAAAATATTTCCTACATCAGGATAATTTTTTAATGATTTTCATACATTTAATAAATTATATTATTTATGACACCATGATGATGCAGCGATTACCTCATTAATTAACGATTTTAATAAAATGGAAGGATAATGTAACATCTAAGCATTACACGGGTCCAAAGCCTATTGGATGAGTAGATTTTGAACCCTTATCACCTTATCCTCGAATTATATAAGTGTGGGACCTTTAGAATCCGAAAACCATTGTATAATAAAGTAACATTTCATTACTTTCCAAGAGTGCCCCTCCTCTCCACTTATAAAAGGCCCCCACCTCTACCACCTTACTCACACTTTCAAAGCCTTTTGGCTCGGCCAACCTCTACCCAAATACTCTCCCAAGTTCCCTCCCTTACTCCTAGAAGCCTCACTTTTGGCATAATGCTTCCAAAGATGCCTTTGGCTCAAATCAAAAGAGTTTCCCGATTTTAAGCTAATGTCTTCGCTTATGTTATTTTGTTTTATTTTGCTTATCCAACCCCCTAAAATCTTTTTATTAATTTCTTTTGTAACAACAACAGTATCTTCAATATACTAGGATTTTGTTATAATAAGTATTCGAGCTAAACTTACACACACCTACATCTAATGGTTAAAGAACATACTGTTTCTGTGGATGGTGAATTTCTACCTCACGAAACGATGATTGTTCAACACTCATATAACACCTTCAAAGGTGGCCATTATGATTTCACTCTATTTATACATGATATATAATTTTTTTATGTTTTACATAAGTTTATGTATTTTTCATTTATGGCATACCTTTATTGTTTCCATTATGGGTAAACGCGATATTTTCATGTTAGGAAGTGCGGACTACCGCCCACTCAAAGTGATTTGAATTGTTAATACCATATGTGGGATGTATAAAGGATGGAGTAAATGATATTATATATGATATTATATTGGAATTATAATATACCTTTATATCATTATGATTTCATTAAATACGAAAAAGAAATGGAAGTAGCGTTCATGCGTACGTACGACTTATCGTCTCCATGAATGGTGCATTTCATTTAATACCTCTAAACGTTATGGAATATTATAAATGCATGTATATATTGGATATATATGAGATATATTATATCTATATCATGAATATAATTCTGGATATAATGTATATATCACCACATGAAAAACTATTAATTATAAGAATTTTATTTTTGACTCAAGTACCTAAGATTGACAAAACGACCGTTATAAACTTAAATAATTACATAATGTTCATGAAATGGTAATAAGTGATATAAAAGAAATAATGAACTTGAAAAAGGTTCTTAATAAGGTATAGATTTACTCTATTTTATTATTCGGGAGATCAAAGAATGGTCGAGTGAATTTGGACATGAGGTATGGGAACTTCTTAACCCAATTTCTATTCTTTGGGTTAATCTCCTACTTTCAAATTACGTCATGATATTATTATGTCATATCTTGTATTTGTAATTTATTTATGTGAACTTATAGTGAATACACATAATAGATCTTCTTTATTTAAAAAAAATGATCTTTTTAAGGGTCTTCATCTCAATCTCCTTTCATTGAGGCATATTTTGTTTTATACACAACTTTCTTTTATACAGTGTATAAACCCCTTTAACTTTGACTTTTATTAAAAAAGGAATCTTTTTTTTACAAATCATTTTACTAAAAGAAAAAAGGAATTTTTTTGTCTTACGTATGCGGCGACAATGACTTATCCACCGCCATGACCATTATTTGTGTTTCGCCTTCCTCTATAAGCCATAACTTTTTAAATGAAAAATAAATACAGAGTTTTAACTTTCGTTTATTTTGGTATTAAAAATTGTTTTGAAAGTGTTTTTGTTATATCCATGTGTTGTATTGATATCTTGTGATTTAAATGTTGAAATTTTATGTTTCCTTTATGCACATTTTATGTGATATGATTATGTTATGGTTTATGATATGTTTAAACCTGTTCATATGAGGAATGCATTGGACTTAATAAGTGACGGGTGGAGCCCGCTATAGCTCCTCGACGCATTGGTAGGTCTCATGAGACAAACTAGTGTCTTGGCATGAGGCATTGACAAAATCTTATTTTTGTTCTTGGCACGAGGCCTTGACTACGTGGTTATGATAGTCTGACATTATGAATTCCATCATTATGAAAGTGGTTATTGATATTGCATGGGATTATTCGACTAGTAGAATATCCATGTGAGTAAGGAAATGGAATTATTTAATTTTATTTTTGCCATATTATGCTGAGGTTCATGTTTAAAAAGGCTTTTGTGTTAGTTATACATTGCCTTAAATGTTAATGTTTATTTATGAAAGCATCCGCAATATTGTTATCCTTACTGAGCATCTGATCTCACCCCTTTCAATGTTTTAATATTTTCCAGGATGTGAAGAAGTATTTTATGAATGACCTGCAGGGATAGTCAAAAGAGGATATGATTGTGGACTATGGAGACTTTGTAATTGTATATTTTCAATTTATGATGTAATGTAACATTTATGAATGTATCTAGTGTTTCCAAGGATACTAAACTAATCATTCTTTCGAGACTTGATCTTTTGTGATCATGCCAATGTTACGAAGTAATGCACCAACTCTGGGTAGCTGGGGTCGGGGCATTACAGTTGGTATCAGAGGCAGTTTAGTACTACCCTTGGAAGCTAGATTTAGATAAACTCAGATTAGAGCACATAGTCCAAAGATAGACTTTAATGATTAGTATAGAAGAACATACTTGAATTTTGGTATTATAGAGATTTTGTGAGTTTTCCGAGCAATACATCCCTGTCTGGATACGAGCAGGTAGAGGTTGCTCTGGCACATATGTACCTAGGGGTAAAACCCGAAAACACCGCTTTGAGCTAGACTCGAATGAGAACTGGTGCACGACAACGGGCCTTGCTGCACTCTTGGTTACGAAACTCCCGAGGGATATGCTTAGGATAATTCCCATTTTCTTTACAAACCACTATGAAGGGTTACGAGTATATACTTCCTCAAAAAAAACATTTTTATGATTATGGATTATATCCATAAATAGTTCAATTAGTGTTAAGTGTTTTACAAGTATGGAATTATGTATTTTGATTCATAAACTAATCTAGTTTATGCCATTGTTGAGAAATGGTGCCTAGTGGAAGGATTGGAAACTGTATCAATGCATAAAATCCGTGTAGGGATTGCCCTCCTGCTCAAGATAATTATTGTGGATCTGGAGATACAACTGGTGCTGATCAAATTATTACAATTCTGGGACAACTCACTCAGGTTATGAATAATAACCTTACTCGTATGGAGTACCCTGATCCGCAACGTGTAGGATCAATGTTAGACCGCTTCATGAGGCAACAACCGCCAACATTTAATGGGGGTACAAATCCATTTGTACCTGAGCAATGGATAAATTCCTTAGAAAAGATATTCCATGCCTTGGGGAGTAGTGAAAGGGAAAAGGTTATCATGGCAGTCTATCGCCTCACTGTAGATGTCGATCATTGGTGGTCGTTGATTCAAAACACAGAGGAAGATGATGAAGTATAAAATATGTAATGGAGGGAGTTCAATGATATTTTCTTAGAAAAATACTTTCCTCATGACCATCGAGCATATATGGAAAGGCAATTTCTGAGTCTGAGACAAAAGGAGGATAAGAATGTCAAAAAGTATGAGGCTAACTTTAAAAGGTTAGCGAGGCATGCAGCAGATTATATACGTAACCCAAGAAGTAAGATTGATCATTTCATTGATGGGATAAAACCATTTCTTCGTCGAGCATTAGTCTCACAAACCTTCTCGTCATATGAAGACATTGTCTCATGTGCTATCAAGATAGAAAAGGAATTCTCTAAATCTTATGACAATAAAGTAAAGCAAGAGAATAAGAGAACTATGGAACAAGAGACAAATAAAGGGAGAAAGGGAAAGAAGGACTTTCCATTATGTGATAATTGTGGGAAGAATCACCCTGGTACTTGCCTAAAATGAATGGGAGTTTGTTATAAATGTGGATAAAAAGGTCACCAAGCGCGTGATTTCAAGGGAAAGAAATAGGCTATCAATGTTGAATGCTACAATTGTAGAGAAATGGGTCATTATTCAAATGAATATCCTAAGATTCATGGAAAATTATCTTAGAAAAGTCCAGGGGATCAAGGCCAATCTTATGCTGTGACTACAGTTGATGCGGAATAATTAATGTATTGGTGCTTTTGGACTCATGGATTATATTGTGGTTATTAGAATAATGTGATATATATATATAAGGATTGTACTGCAGTACTTGTTGTTTCAGTAAGGTTTTAATATGATGAAGGTAATAATATTTTTAGTATGTGACAATAAGAGAAACTTCACTTTGTTTGGGGAATCTGATAAACTGATGTTGGAATTAAGAGACCTTATAGAGAAAGTTTGGACATAGGTATTTTGGATAACTATAAAGGTTGGGATGGATTAATTTGAAATTTGAATAGTATTGTTTAAGGTTAAAACATTTCTGAAGATTATTTTTGGAATATTATAATACTATATTTTTAGGAAAAGGACAACCTGCAGGGTGGGGCATAACCCGTCGCGTCGGACAAAGATGCAGGAATCGAACCCACAACCATAGTGCGACAGGCCTTTATTACCTACCACTAGCCTACAGGAAGTCCCTGGTTATTACATAATAGTTTTACTAATCTAAATGGTATGTGTTAATATTTGTAACATTATACAATTAGGATATAAAGAATATTTTTTAGTTCTATTACCTTTTAGAGTGAAAGATGGGTTTGTGGTAAAAAAAATTTAAAGAATGAAAGTCTACATGACAAGTATGTATATTACCTTGCGTTCTTAGTAAATCTCCTAAATAAATTCCTCAAATTTATAAAAGGTAACTTAAAACAAAAACGATGTCGGTTAACTTTTCCAACTGGGGATTCAATGACCGTTTAACCAATCACAAGTTTGTGATTTTCTTATTGTTAATGTTCTCCAAATCTAGTTTTCTACAACTCTCCATCAGACCTTGATGGTTTGTTTTTCTTCCATATCTATATTTTCATAGAATCCTAGTATGGGCTATCTCGGGTGACCTTTGTACTTTTCTTTCTTTCTTTTAAAGTTATATTTTTATTAACCTTATTTCCGATGTGGGTTTTCTACAAAGGTATTTTCTATTTTCAACCTTTTATTTTCAAAGAAAATTTTCAAATTGTGAGGACGCAATTATTTGGAGGGGAGAATGTAACACCCCAAGCATCCACGGTACACTTCTCTTTGAATAATACAGTAGCGTGTGTTGTACGCAACTTTGAGTTCTAACACACACCACAACTAATCAAAGTAGCCGTTATGAATATTAATACCCACTTTTTAAAATTATAGAAATTTTATATTTCAAAATGGACTTCATTTTTGTATTCGTAATAACAAAATTATCCAAAGTTTAATTTTTTGTAATTTTCTGAGAACTTCCAATTTTTATAAATAGTGAAAAATACTTAAAAACATATTTTTTAATCAAAGTATTTTATAGTGAGAAATTATAATATTGAGTGGTTTTAAAGTATAATTAGAATATATGTTTACTATTTTATCCAATGGTGATCATTATAATTAGTTTCACTTTGAAATTGGACATAAACAATTGTCAATCTTTTTATATATATTGTTTCTTAAAAACACGCTATTTGTTGTGACAGCGGGAATTAATTATAAAATTAATTAATGCAACTTATATGTTTGGAATTTTGTAAAATAGACATAATTTTTGAATTTGGAATATCAATTATAGCTTAGTGTGAAATTTTTTCATTGTTCTGAAAAACATCAATTTTTGATGAATAGTGAAACCACTAAGTGGAAGTTAAATAACTGATTTTTCATTTAAATGAAATATTACCACTTCTGTGATTTGATTTTCAAAAATCTGATATACATGGTTTTCATTAGGAAATAAAATGTGGTTCAATGGGATTAAAATAATTTTTTGGTGAATAGTAACTTTTAAGTTTAATTAATCGTGATTAAAGGTAATTAGTGAAATTTAAGGTAAAAATGATATTATAAAAATATGAAAATAACTTTACACTTGTCCTACCCATATTGGATGTGTCATGGACGACCAATAAAATTCATGAGTCAACTTGGGGACCCTATGGAGCCACTTTTCTAGGAAAATGACATAAATAACTTTTATTTAAAGTTAAAATAAAAATGTCAAAAACATAAGTTTTTTTACTAAAACAATTTTTAAATGGGGTTATACAAGTCATATTTTTTGCTATAAATATTCATTATAAATATAAAAAGATTTCCTACATCAGGATTATTTTTTTTATGATTTTTAGACATTAAATAAATTAAATTATTTATGACACCATGATGATGCAGCGATTACCTCATTAATTAACGATTTTAATAAAATGGAATGATAATGTAAAATCTATGCATTACACTTGTCCAAAGCCTATTGGATGAGTAGATGTCTAACCCTTATCACCTTAGCCTCGAATTATATAAGTGTGGGACCTTTATAATCCGAAAACCATTATATAATAAATTAACATTTCATTTCATTCCAAGAGTGCCCCTCCTCTCCACTTATAAAAGGCCCCCACCTCTACCACCTAACTCACACTTTGAAAGCCTTTTTGCTCGGCCAACCTCTGCCAAAATACTCTCCCAACATCCCTACCTTACTCCTAGAAGTGTCACTTTGTGCAGAATTCTTCCCAAGGAAGCCTTTGGCTCAAATCAAAAGAGTTACCCGATTTTAAGGTAATCTCTTCGCTTATGTTATTTTGTTTTATTTTGCTTATCCAACCCCCTAAAATCTTTTTATTAATTTCTTTTGTTACAAAAACAGTATCCTCAATATACTAGGATGTTTTTAAAAGAATTATTCGAGCTAAACTTACACACACCAACATCCAATGGTTATAGATCATACTGTTTCTATGGACGGCGAATTTATGCCTCACGAAACGATGATTGTTCAACACTCATATAACTCCCTTAAAGGTGGCCATTAAGATGTCACTATATTTATAAATGATATATAATATGTTTATGTTTTACTTAAGGTTCTTTATTTTTCATTTATGGCATACCTTTATTGTTTCCATTATGGGTAAACACGATATTTTCATTTTTGGAAGTGCGGACTACCACCCCCTCAAAGTGATTTGAATCGTTAATACCATATGTGGGATGTATAAAGGATGGAGTAAATGATATTATATATGATATTATACTGGAATTATAATATACCTATATATCATTATGATTTCATTGAATACGAAATAGAAATGAATGTAGCGTTCATGCGTACGTACGGCTTACCGTCTCCATGAACGGTGCATTTCATTTCTTACCTCTAAACGTTATGGAATATTATAAATGCATGTATATACTGGATATATATGAGATATATGATATCTATATCAGAAATATAATTTTGGATATAATAGATATATCACCACATGAACAACTTGTCATTATAAGAATTTTATTTTTGACTCAAGTACCTAAGATCGACAAAACGACCGTTATAAACTTAAATAATTACATAATGTTCATGACATGGTAATAAGTGATATAAAAGGAATAATGAACTTGAAAAAGTTTCTTAATAAGGTAGAGATTAACTCTAGATTATTATTCAGGAGATCAACGAATGGTCGAGTGAATTCAGACACGAGGTAAGGGAACTTCTTAACCCAATTTCTATTCTTTAGGTTAATCTCCTACTTTCAAATTATGTCATGATATTATTATGTCCTATCTTGTATTTGTAATTTATTTATGTGTACTTATTGTGAATACACATAATATATCTACTTTATTTAAAAAAATGATCTTTGTAAGGGGCTTTGTCTCAATCTCCTTTCATTGAGGCATATTTTGTTTTATACACAACTTTCTTTTTTACGGTGTATAAACCCCTTTGACTTTGACTTTTATTCAAAAAGTAATATTTTTTTACAAATCATTTTACTAAAAGACAAAATTAATGTTTTTGTCTTACGTATGTGGTGACAACGACTTCTCCGCCGCTGTGACCATTATTTGTGTTTCGGCTTCCTCTACAAGCCATAACTTTTTAAATGAAAAATAAATACAAAGTTTTAACTTTCGTTTATTTTGGTATTAAAAATGGTTTTGAAAGTGTTTTTATTATATCCATGTGTTGTATTGATATCTTGTGATTAAAATGTGGAAATTTTATGTTTCCTTTATGCACGTTTTATGTGATATGATTATGTTATGGTTTATAATATGTTTAAACCTGTTCATATGAAGAATGCATTGGACTTAATAAGTGATGGGTGGAGCCCGCTAGAGCTCCTCGATGCATCGGTAGGTCTCATGAGACATACTAGTGTCTTCGCATGAGGCCTTGACAAAATCTTATTTGTGGTCTTGGCACGAGGCCTTGACTACGTGGTTATGATAGTCTGGCATTATGCATTCCATCATTATGAATGTGGTTATTGATCTTTCATGGGATTATTCGACTAGTAGAATATCCATGTGAGTAAGTAAATGGCATTATTTAATTTTATTTTTTCCATATTATGCTGAGGTTCAATTTTAAAAAGGCTTTTGTTTTAGTTATACATTTCCTTAAACGTTAATGTTTATTTATGAGAGCTTTCGCAATATTGTTATCCTTACTGAGCATCTGAGCTCACCCCTTTCAATGTTTTAATATTTTCCTGGATGTGAAGAAGTATTTTATGAATGGCCTGCAGGGATAGTCAAAAGAGGATATGAGTGTGGACTATGGAGACTTTGTATTTGTAGATTTTTAGTTTATGATGTAATGTAACATTTATGATTGTATCTGGTGTTTCCAAAGCTACTAAACTAATCGGTCTTTCGAGACTTGATCTTTTGTGATCATGCCAATGTTACGAAGTAATGCACCGACCCTGGGTAGCTGGGGTCGGGGCGTTACAACTTGAACCTTAACTATACTTTGAACTTCTAAGGAATCCTATGAATAAAATTTTAAAAACATGGGATGATAAAAACAAATAAGTAAGGGATATAAAGAAAAGAAAATAAATCATTAGTCCATAATTACATATAAACATATAAAAACATTTTCAGAAAGGCATACTTCTTACTAATAAATTATCATATACATGCTTTGTGAAAATATAGAAGAGATAAAAAAACATGTAGGTAACATGGGGAATTAAAAACGTATAATTATAAACATAATGGATACCGTATGATTTGTAATCCCCATGGCTACCATACAGTGTAAACCTCACCGATACCTTACAATGTAACCCTCATGACTACTATATGGCATTACCATCATAGTTACACTTGGAGTAACCATACAACTAACTTCCAACATTAACATACCCAATGAATTGGAGGGAGATATAGGTCCCACCATTCATCATAAAAAATCACATGTACTAGAAAATAATAATAAAACATGGGTAATTGAATAAACAAATTCCTTAGAATTTGGTAAAATACAATTTTACAATAGGATTTTATAATAAAAGTGCCTTAAAAATATCTTATAATTGATGTGTGAATTAATAGAATGAAATATATATGGGAATAAAATGTAAATACATAGAATAAAAAAAAACAAAATTAATTACACAAGTAATTTTAATACCACATAATCAATAAAATATAAATTTAACCTAAAACAGAAATTACGATTAGAATTCCCTTTCTCAGTTTTTTCATAATTAAAATGTTTTTAAAACTTCTTATATAATGGTAAAAATTGTGTTATTAGTATTTTACATAAACATATAAATGTTTATAACACCTTATATGAACATTTTATAAAATCATTCCTCCCATTTATTAATAATATTTTGTTATTAACAATTTTTCCCAGTGCGTTCTTTACATGGTTTACATGGTTGGTTCATATATCATTTTCTTATCATATGGAAATAAAAACACAGAACACGGATGAAATTTTTTTAATATTCTTCCATAATATTTAATTATTCCATTAGTCATTTTAGATATATGTTATGAGGATGAGTCCTTAGATAAATCATTAGTGATGATCGTTAGTTTATTTTGGTGTAATTTTATCATTGAAAATAACTTTTATTTTATTAATTAATAGTATTCATAAACACAAGTTAAAAAACATAATATATAATATAATAAGTATAAAAAATATTATTTAACAATATTATTGGTTTTATTATCAGATTTTAAAGAAGTTATGAAAAATTAAAACACATCGTCTATGATTTTGGTAAAATGACGCTTCACGGACAGTGTTTTAATTTTCAAAATAAAAGGGAGAGGCAAATAAGTAAGTAGATGAATTTTTCAAAAAAATGATAATAGTCTAGGATATATAAGATATTGGATCTTTCATGTCTTTTTAATAAGGGTATTGTAATAGAATATAAGAAAATAAAATGTATCGAAATGGAATTAAAATAATATAAAAGAAGATGTTTACCTCTTAATCTCTTCTCCATGATATCCTCTTCAAGGCCTTTGGATTTTGGGTTTTGGTGAGACCATCAGATCTCGGATGTGGAAAAGATCCTTGGTATGTGGATTGGGAAGAATTTAGTCAATTAGAAAATCTTTATTGACATGGGAGGAAGAGGGGGTGTGGTGAGGGGGGTATTTATAGTGTAGGGGAGGAGGGGTTTTCCATTATTTTAATCATTAATATAATATCTTTGCTAAATTTATTTAATTGTTTTAATTTATGTGAACTAAAAGAGTAAATAGAGCATGTGTGTTATAACCAAGGGTGATTATATTATCCATGATCCTATGAATAGTGTATTAAACATATAATGTATATATACATTATATTACTGTATTTCACTATTCATTAAAAATTCACGTATTTTAGAAAAATCCAAAAGGTGCACCCTAATTTTATTTGATGTATAGAATTGAAAAATGATCTCTAATTTATCAAAATATTTTTCTAAATATTTTAATATATTTTCTAAATAAAATCATTATTTATTCAAAAAATAATAAGTTTAAAACAATAATTTTTTTTATAACACCTTCAAAAATTAATGAGGCTCTCAAATAATTATCTATTAGCAAAAATACAGTAAAATTATACTTTTTTATTAAATTTTCTGAAAATATATTTTCATTTAAATTATTTAATTAATCATAAATTTTAATTGAATATTTATGAATTATAAAAATACCAACACTTATACTGTGATGATATTGTCACTTATAAGGTGCCTAAATATTATTTATACATCCATGGGAAAGGTTACTATTTATTTGACCAATTTACTATTCATAAGCGTAATGTTACTATTCATATGGGTATGTTACTATTCATAAAGTTAAGTTACTATGAACCAAAAATTATGTTTGTCCTATTAGATTACAAATAACTTATTAATCATAACAATGTATGCCTATTTTTTAAAATTCTAAAAACTAAAGCGAAAACATTATGTATAATGGCTAGATTATAAATGACGCATAGTACTTATTTGTACATTTAATCACATAGTGTTTCTTTTTCAAAATATTAATATGTTAGATTATCTATAAAATTCATGGATGTCAATAATTAAGTTAAATAATATTTATTTTAATATTTTAACATGATTTATTTACCATATCCATTAATTAAAAAATTACAGCATCATCACTAAAAAAGTCTTCAATTCAATTATTTCTTCTCAAAAAATTAAAAAGAATTATCATGATGAACATAAATTTATTATATTTCAAATTACTATTTATAGATGAATTTATCTTTTTTTTGACATTATATTAAAATGTATTTACTTATTAAGAATACGAGTTTCACATTTTTAATTTATAATAAAATAAAATATAATAAATTTCACATTATTAAGATTATTATTTTTTGATAAGGTTTATTTCGGTTGAAATAAACTCATCAAATGAAATTGGGACAAGTGTTAGGGACATTTTAAAAAAATAAAATATAATTTTTCACTTTAATTACTTGATTCTTCATTAATTGTGGTAAATAAAAAAATTACTAAAGATAGTATAAACAATATCCAAAAATAAGGTTGATTCTATTAGACTATAAATATAATTATGATTAAAACCATGTATGTATCTATTTCAGAATTCAATGCATAGAAATGGGAAACCTATATTTAATGTTAATCTCACTGATATGGTGAGGTAGCAAACATTCAACCAAAAAGCATTAAATTTTTATATTGTTTTGATATCAAATTTTAATGTGTAATAGATTCTGATGAGTTAAATTAGATAAAATTATAAAACCATCATATAATTATACTTTAAAACTAATCAAATATATAATTTTACACTAATAATTATTTAAACAATAAGGCAGTTTGTAACTATAATATTGTAATTTCCATTATTCATCAAAACAATAAACAAATCATAGAGATATAAAAATCAACCAAAGTAAATTTTTATATACAACATTAAAATAAGAAGTCTATTTTCACATAAATATTAGAATTTTTTTTAACTCAAATTTAATGTGGGGTATCCATTAAAAAGAGGTAAAATTATCCTTTTCAAAAATATAGTCTTTATGGGTAAACATGGGTTTGTTCTTATCATATGCATGTAAAATAGATAGGATGAATATTAATAATATTTTATTTATTATATAATATATGTATATTTTATTAATACCTTTCAATAATTCTAATTAATTTTATTTATTAAGACAAACCTACATTGGGAGCATATTAATAAAACTATTTAATTTATAATCAATTGGTACATATTATCATTTCTAATTAATTTGTAACCAACTAATTCATTTAATTAACCTCATGTTTTCTTATAGTAGTTAATAAAATTCATAGCCTCTAATTTGATGGTTAGTCTATATCATATTACATTAAATAATAATAGTTTAATAATATACTATTATTTCATTATACTCTTTCTTGCGTGTAATGTAAGCTATCAAAATAGCTCTTCATTTTTTATAGGGAAAGAAAGACATCGTTTTTTTATACTATGTTAATCCTGGTGTTTCATTTAGCATACTCTCAACTTGGTGTTTCATATAAGGAAATCCAAAAAATATTGTATTTCATATAACTAAATATATATTAAGTATTGTATGAAATGAAAAATACCAAAAAGACAAAATAATTCAAAATATATATTTCCTAAAATAAATGGGTGTTACATTATACAACCCTAAAAATGAATTTCCCCCTCTAAATTAATCTTGGTTATCAATGGTTTAATACTTATTTTTTAATTTATAGAAACCCACATTGTAAAAAAGAATACTACAAACCCCATTAAAAATGAATGTTAAAAACATAATAGTTACCCAAAGTAACTATTAACTATGTTTCTACATAAAAGAACAGAAGTGGTAAGTGAAAAAGTTTTCGTAGAAGAGAAATCGAACCATCAGTTTCTGATGGAGTGTGATAGGAAAAATGGTTATGATAAAGTTAACTATCAAATCCATAACCCAGTGTGTCTTGAAAAAGGTTGATGATATCATCAATAATTATGATAACAAGGAAAAATTTTATTTTAAGATCCTTCTATAAATATTTAGAATTTTAACAAGGATATATACTTGCATGATTTAATCATAATCTTATATTTTGTTGTGACTTGATCAATTTTCACTTAATCTCTTATTATAAGAAATATTGTTGAATTTGTCATTCATAAAGAATTTTTTATAACACTAAAAAAGGTTAGTATAATTTATCCCTTATGCATAAATCATCATATAGTGAGGTATTACATTAATCACATAGAATTAATCTGTTGTTTAACTCCATCCCTTCATAAATGTTTAACCTTGTAACTCTTTTATAAGTTTAAATTAAAAAAATAGAAATAAGGTCCATAAATAAGCAGACCATTGATCAACCATATGTCATAATGAATATAATGATTGTCACATTCCAAACACAGGAATACCCTCATTGTATTTTCTTTAGAAACATGCTAATAATCTAAATTACCAAAAATCCTTTTAAAAAACATGCATGATTTATTATTACAAACATTACTGGATATGTTCCTAAAATCCAAGAAGTTTTAAACTTCATATATGATGACATAGAATACATTTTCAAAAATTATTTAATCGTATCTAAGGTCATTAATATTATCCAAATTATTTTATACAAGCCAATCATATCTTTATCCAAGATAAACACAATTTTCTAAACATCTTGATCAAAATAAGGGTTACCTTTCATTAATGAAAATATAAATGTTTTCAACTATTAATCAGAATTGAACAAATAATATTCAATCCATGAAGAAAAAATTATACTAAAAATACATATACATTTCATAATTATTATAAAATAATATTATAATTCAAAAACATATATAATTCAATCATCCAAATTTATTATTAAACTATTTATTAGGATTTATCATATTATTCCGTAAAAACTCATCAATAGATTATGATATATGAATTATTCCTTATGGTTACCCAACTTTAATCTATTCTTTATTCTTATATTTAATGTAAAAGATACAGATGGAGCATCCCTTACCTTTGACATGTCATTTTTGGTCTATCTATCTTCACCATTATAACCAATAATCAAGGTGCTTCTTGATTTTATTCACGTGATTTACAATTAGAAAAATAATTTTATTAAGCCCCTACTTTCCACATCTAGAAATTCCATTGTTTAAACACTTCCTTCTATCTCCCACTATCTATTAAAACTCAAAAGAATATGGTGAGAACGACTTATCATAGCAGAAATTCCAATAATATTGAAAATTTACTTATCGATTTCTAAATCATGACACATACTTTTTAATTGATGAAAAATTCAGTTTATCATAGGTGATATAAATTCATATTAAATTAAAATCCTTTATAATGTTTTTTATGGAGATTGTTATTTTCTAACCAATATCCCCCTATGAGTGTCATACGAGGTGTGCAGCAAGACCCGTTGTCATGTACCGGGTTTTCCTTAGGTCAGGCCCAATGTTCCTTGTTAGAGTTTTTATCCCTAGGTATATCACTGTCACGACCACAACTAGTTTTAGAATCTTGAACGGGATTTAATTATTAGAAACCACTCACCATAAAATTTACCCAAATTCATTGACATTTTACTATTTTTTTTCTTAGACTTATCTTTAGAGGATTCCCTAGGCATATCATTAGAAACATACCTAGGGATCTCACTAATGTTTTATCATCATAGTTAAACAAAGGATGACTAAACATTTGATATAATACCAAATATAATGACCCATTATTTAAATACACGTATATTACATCATTTTTAAGTAATACATAATACATTACACAAATAAACACTAAAAGGCAGTATTAGTTTAGTGCCATTGGAATGCAAGAACAAAAATAGTCAAACTTAGTGAAATATATACGAAATTCTACAAAAGATATTACCATTTAATAGTCACACCTAAAACATTTCTCTTAATTATTAGGTAAAAAATAACATGAAAAGGGTGATCTTGGAGGCTCATTAAGGGTAATTAGGAAAGACATAAAAACATAATTAAGATCATAATGGTATGACTATGTGGTTATTAAAATAGAAGATCATACCTTACATATCAATAGTCATTAATATAAATAGTGACATGGTGATTCAAATTTCATTAGAAAAAAATCATAAGGAAATAAAGAACATAATCCCTAATGTTATAACATAATAATAATATTGGAATTTGTGGCTGACATATAAGAATATAAAATTATTTCCATAGTATTTAAAGAATCACTACTAAGGCCATCTTAGTATTATAAGTTCACTCTCCATAACTCATTGGTAGTCAAGGTTCACTCTCATAACTATATTGATGGATAAGTTCCTTTATGTTTATCTGAAGAGATATAAATCTGTACCCAATGCATTGGAGGGAGATATAGTTCCCACCCATCTCATAATGAAATCATACATACGTGTGCCACAATATCATAAAATATCATATTATATCCAATGAAATGTAATGGGTTTTACAAACATGTAATCATATCTTAACTTTTGGTAAAGATACATGTTTCGTAATGATTTCTTGAAAATAAAAACCAATTAGAAGAAGCAGTTTTCATAAACATCATTTCATCAACACTTAAACCATTCAGAGAAATAATATGAATAGTATTCTTAAACTATGATAAAGTATTCTATAACGACCCAATGTTTTTAATGGAAATTACCTTCTTATAAATATTCCACAAAATCACATATAATGAACTACTAAGTGATAAGTGAACTTTAAACATAAGTTCTACACTTCCGTGTTTGGAATTTCAAAAATCATGCATACACAGTTGTAATCAATCAGTTATTTGGAGTCTGATAAGAAAAACATACTTTTTTGTGAATAGTAACCTACCATAATGAATACTAGCATACCCTTATGAATAGTGATATACCTGAATGAATAGTAACCTCACCTATGATAGTATAAAAATAATATTCATGTTGGAAGTAAAATATACCTATATTTTAGAATGAGTTAATGCAGGTTTTAAATCAGGTTTTTGATAAAAAATTATGATTTTAATTAAATATTTAAATAATCATATTTATAAAATTATTTTCTAATAACGGACATCATTTTTGGTTTCTACACATCGAAAAATGGTTAGGGTAAATTTTTTATATTTTTCTGAAATACTTGAAATTTTGATGAATAGTAAAATACGGTAATTTACCATATATATACATTATAAGCTAAATAGATTATTCCTAGCATCATGGATGAGGTCACCACCCATGGTTTGAATTCATATGGACCATTTACTACTCTTTTTCATGGAAAACGTACTATTATTTTTCTTGTGAAGAAATAATAAATTAAGGATTATAATATCATTAAATCCCTCCTCTCCTCCACTCCAAAACCCCCTTCACTCCCTCTTCTCTCCACTCCTCTCAAGCTACAAGACTTCCCTAAATTCTACCCAAATATATCCCCAAGATCCCCCCCCACGTCCAAAAGCTCTCATCCTCCTAAAAATACCAAAACCTCTCCCCTTAAGAGATTCTCAAAGGAGGAAGTCCCAAGAGGTAAATTCCTCTTCCCAAATTTCTTATTTTCTTTTAATTTATTTTCTTTTTATTTCTTTCCTCACCTCCCTTCACCATAATAGTATGATAAATACAGTAACATATATGTACTGGTATGTCTTCATACTATTGGTATATTTGATTACATTCTATCCTTTCCCCAACTCTTTTATTTGAATGAAATGAAAGCACCGTTTGAGATGTCAAAATTTAGCACATTCAAGGACAACGGCTTATCGATTACTATTATTATCATTAATTCTGGTCATGAAACCATTTTTGTTTTAGTTGAACCATATTATTATATATTTAATATATCCTATTTTTGGTTCTGTAATCCTTTGGTAGAAAGGGAATTAATTTATAAATCAAAACACATTCTTTGTAATCAAATCCACCGAATAACAAAAATGGCTATCACTAAGGTTATATATGTAATTATTAAACATCACTATAATTAACCATATTAAAATTAATACCATGTAATATCCTGGATATGAACTAAAGTATATAAATTCAATTCTGGACAACCACTTTCATCTAGCATATAATCCAAACTTGAATATAAGTGAACCGATCTTTAAAGCCAAATAAACAAATGAGCTCGTACAATGAAATTGAACATTATAACTAATTAAAATGGATTTTAATGAACTAAAAAGGGTTATAATAAATAAATTTTATATTGAAGAGGTTATAGACTTATTAATTAATAATCCTAATTTTTTTATTCAGGTCATTAATAACAAGTGGAGAACACCAACGGATTTAAGGTAAGGGATCCTCTCCATTTCTCTCTTAATAAAGAGTGTCCTCTATTCTGTGCCTTTTTATGTGTACTAGAGAATGATGGGGTATGTTTAAGAACCAGACCCATAATTCCTTCTAGATTTATATGTGATGAGGAACCCCATTTCTCTCTCATCAATCTCTCTTGGTCACACCCGACACCATGCCGATAAAATCGTAACGAATTCTACCCGAACCTTCTTTGTTCTTTCAGGTTGCCTTATATTTCATTCAAAATGGTGTTATCTTATCTATTTATGTGATAATTATGAATTATAATTATATATACATGATTCTTATATCAATACCCTTTCATCACATTCTTTCAAGGATATACATGATTTTGAAAGATTCCCTCCTTAGAACTTTTCGATAAGAAAAACTGTTTTAAGGGGATTTCCCAAATTTTTAAACAAATTTCAAGTGAACTCTATCCTATGTTTTAAAACACCATTGTATTTATAAAATCAGTATTTTTATTCTGAAAACCTTAATGGTTCAATTCTGGTTTTATGTAAAATTATGTCCTCGTTTCTATTACAAAAGCTTTATCGTATTTTCCTTTAAATCGCACAAAAAACTTTTTTAATTCTAATGTTTCTAAAATACATTTCAAATATGTTGTCACATATATTTCACACCACTTACAATTTTATATGCCAATATTACCCTATTAATGTCCATGTATATTCTAATCCTTTCCTTTCATGGACACTTTCTTGATACTCCCATCGGATATGTTTTATGTCATGATTGCGATACCCAATTATTTCCATGGGTACCCTTATGTTTGTGTATGGTTAATTATGTATGATTGTTTAAGTGGAAAGATTATTTATGTGGCCAAAATATTCAATAATATTTTGAGATGGGTGCGCCCAGATAGTGATCCAATGCATTGGGTAAGGATAAGTCTCATGAGATGCGATGTGAAACGGGATTGGGGGTTAGCCTTGACCCATACTGAAATGGGAAATAGGATTGGCAGTTAGCCTTGACCCATACTAAAGATATGATTTATGATTCTTCCACATTTATATGATTTCACGTTTATATGATCCCATGCTTATATTTAATGACTTCATATGTTTCATGATTTGGATATCATTATGTCATGTCTCTTAACTCATGTTCTTGAGATGTATCCTTATGTTCATTCCCTTACTGGGCATTTCTAGCTCATACCTTTGTTCATGTGTTCCCAAGGGTACCCTATGAAGATTTATGGTCTCAAAGGAAGTTAGGAGCTCATTATGGAGATTAAATAAAGAAGTGTTTTCTTTTAGCCCCATGTTTTATGTTATATGTACCTAGTATTCAAAGACACTAGACTTAACTATCCTTAGATTGTACTCTGAGGATTAATTATACTTAAGAACATGAAATGTTTTATGTAAATGGATTGGGTCTCTATAGTTGGTATCAATGGATGGTCTATTTATTTATGGAGATTAGGAATAGAGCACCTTAGTGAGAAACTTATGGATGAGACTAATTATAAGAAAACAGTCCTAAATTTTGGCGAGTATAGAGTATGTGGATTATTAAGAAAATACATCCCTATCTGGAAACGAGCATGTAGAGGTGGATTTTGCACAGATGTATCTAGGGGTAAATCTTGAAAATACCACTTTGAGCTAGACTCGAACGGGAACTGGTGCACGACAACGGGCCTTACTTCACTCTCGGTTATGACACTCACGGGGGATATGCTTTGGTAGATTCACGAGCTTAGTAAAAACCATTTTTAAGGGACAAAAAGAGGCCCATAAGAATATAAGTTGCGAAATAGATCGAGGATAACCTAGATATAAACCTAAGGAGTCACAATTCAGGATATAATTTTTCTTTATAAGTTCATACTTTTATGTTCAAATTTTCTTTTAATGCTCAATAACTAAGTATTCAAGACCTCTAATTATACGTTCTTTTTTTTAATGGCGGGAAATAGAAGAACATGTTCCAACAACCAATGTGACAGGAAATGTGATGATTTCCCTAATGACATGTCTGATGTGACAGAAGTCGGTGCTGAAAACATCATGGCAGTACTTGCTCAGCTGGCTCGAGTTATTAGTAATAACTTGAATCAGGTGGAACACACCCCTCCTCCAAGGAAAGAGAATGTTTTCATAGAATCCTTCATGCAGAAAAAGGCATCCCTTGTTTAGTGGGTCTTATGATCCCCTCCTCGCAGAATAGTAGATTATCTCCATTAAAAAGATTTTCTCTGTCCTCCAGTGCTCGGAAGAAGAGAAAGTTGTACTGGTAGTCTATCATTTTGATGGGGAAGCTAATCAGTGGTGGACACTTATCAAGAATATGAAGTCCCAAGAGGATATTGATTCCCTAGATTAGGAGGAATTCAAGAGGATGTTTTTCAAAAAATATTTTCCTCAAACCCTCCATATCAAGATGGGAAGAGAGTTACTTGGACTCAAGCAGAATGAAGATGAGTCCATCAGGATGTATGAAATGAACTTTACAAGGCATGAAAGGTATGCCTCTGGCTTTGTCATAAACACCAAAAGCAAGGTCGATAGTTTCTTTAGTGGACTAAAGCCAAGCCTATGAAAAGTGTTGGTGATTCGAGACTTAGATAGCTATGAGGAGATTGTCTTTTGTGCCCTCAAGGTTGAAACAGATATTGGAGACTCTCAATGGTCTCATCGTCCTAGTGACAAGAAGCGGAAAATGGAGTACAACATGGGTGGTTCATCAAAAAATTCCCATGATGAAAAGAAGCCTTACATTCCCCTTTGTAAAAATTGTTGGTAGAAGCATCCTGGTAACTATCTGAAGGGAACCGAGAATTGCTTCAAATGCGGAAAGTTTGGTCATCTGGCCAAGAACAGCCAATGTTATATGAAAAATCCTACTAAAGTTGAAAAAGAAAGGAAGGTTTTGATCAACACTCAACCTGAAGTGCAGTGTTATAACTGCATGGATCTTGACCATTTTGAGAACAATTACCCTAAGCCGAGGGTTGTCAGAGGCAATTAGTAACATCCTCCAAGGAAACAAGGAAGGGCTTATTCTATCACTACTACTGAGGTGGATCTGGAAAACGATGTGGTGACCGGTATGCTAGTTATTCATTCAAAAATAGCGAACATACTATTTGATTCTGGTTCTACACATTCATTCATATCTTGCAAGTTTAGTAGAAATATTAAAACAAAACAACAAAATTTGGAGGAAAAGTTATCTATGAGAACAGATATTGGAGAAATTAGTGCATCCAGGGTTTATAACTCCTCCCTGGTTAATGTTGTGTACTGAGCCTCCCAAAAAATCTTATCGTACTTCCTTTAGTGGAGTTCAATGCTATATTGGGCATGGATTGGATATCTTTGTACAAGTCCAAAATCAATTTTTGGGAAAGGGATATTAATCATCACATCCTGAAGCATCCTCCAATTATTTACAAGTGAAAGGAGGAAGATGAGTCTCCTCTAGAATCTTCGTCTCAATATTGGATTTTTCTTCCTTATGAGCATGCATATCTAGCTCAAATGATTGAGACAGAGAAGATAATCATGCTTGAAGACATGCCCATAGTGAGGGATTACACTAATGTATTCCCCCGAAGAGCTGTCTGGTCTTCCTCCTGACCGAGAGGTTGAGTTCTCAATTGATCTTTTCCCTGGATCTCTGCCAACTCAAAGACACCATACAGAATGGCCACCACAGAGCTGGATGAGCTGACGAAGCAGTTGCAGGATAAATTGAATAAGGGGTTATACGCCAAAGTGCATCACCGTGGGGTGATCCAGTCCTCTTCGTCAAGAAGAAGGTTAGATCAATGCACCTCTACATTGATTATCGTGATCTCAATAAAATCACTACAAAGAAAAATTATCCCCTTCCACAGATAGATGACTTGTTCGGTCAGCTTTGTTGGGCCAGTTATTTCACTAAGGTGGACCTTCGGTTGGGATATCACCAACTAAAGGTGAGGAAGGAAGATATTCCCAAGACTGCCTTTCGAACGAGGTATGGACACTATGAGTTCATATTGATGCCCTTTGGAATCACTAATGCTCCTGCAATTTTCATGGATTTAATGAATATAGTCTTTAGAGATTACCTCAAAAAAATTGGTGGTATTTATTGATGATATTCTAATATACTCCAAGAGCAAGGAGGAACTTGAGGAGGATTTGGAAGCTGTGTTAAAGACTTTGAAAAGGGATAATTTGTATTAAATGTACATTAAATGTGAGTTATAGATGGAGGAAGTATCATTATTGGGGCATGTTATCACCATGAAATAGAAATTTGTTGACCCTTCCAAGATGAAGGCAATTGAAGAGTGGCCGAGGAAAACTTCTATAACTTAGATTTGCAGATTTTTAGGTCTAGCTGGGTATTATCGACGATTCATGAAGAACGTTTCATGATTGTCAAACCCAATGACCAAGTAAACATGGAAGAGAGTAATGTTTGTCTGGACACATAAATGTGAAGACTATTTCAAGGAGTTGAAAAAGAGGCTTATCACTATGTCGATGCTCACACTCCCTTAAAGTGGAGAACTCATTGATGTGTATAGTGATGCTTCTAATTAAGGATTAGGCTATGTGCTAATGAAAAATGTTAAAGTTATAGCCTTTGCCTCATTCCAGCTTAAAATCCATGAGCAAAACAATGACACGCATGATCTGGAGTTGGCGGCTGTGATCTTTGTGTTTAAAATATGGCGGCATTATCTCTATGGGGAAAAATGTGAGTTATATACTGATAAGAAGAATGTAAAATATATATTCACACAGAAAGAGCTTAATATGGTCTAGTGAAGATGGATAGATCTCATCAAAGATTTTGACTGCTCAATCCACTACCATCCCGGTAAGGCAAACAAGGTGGCGGATTCTCTAAGTAGAAAGGATCCTATATCATTATCAATGATGAGAATTGAAAAGTATCTGATCTTCATAGATTTGAAAAGGAAGGACATTGGAATAATTAAGGGAGGAACATCATAAATCCATTCTCAAATGATTGCTCAAACATCCCTCTTAGAGAAAAAAAGGATTCTCAAAGATTGGATGTGGAAATTCCGAAAAGGTTGGTAGATGTTAAAAATGGGAAATCATCTGATTTCAAAATTGATGAGGAAGGAGTTGTATGATTTGGTACATGATTATGTGTACCATCTGATCCAGATATAAAGAAGTAGTTGTTGAATGATGCACATATCTCGACCTTCTCTATCCATCCTAGGAGTACCAAAATGTACCATGATCTCCGAGAACACTTCTAGTGGGAAAACATGAAGATGGATATTGTGAAATATATATCAAGGGGATTGGTATGTTAGTAAGATAATGATGACTGACAAAAGTCCAAAGGTATGATGCATCCATTACCTATACCCATGTGGAAATGGGAAAATGTTACTATGGACTTTGTCATGGGTCTCCCGAATACGTCGAAGGGAAATAATGTCATATGGGTTGTGGTTGACCGACTCACCAAGAAATCCCATTTCATCGCTATTCGAGAAGATCTCTCACTTTAAAAACTTTAAAAGATATATGTGAAGGAAGTGGTGATACTGCACGGTGTTCCACTCTCAATTTTCTCTGACCGTGATCCAAGGTTCATATCTAAATTCTGGAGGAGCCTTCAACATTCTTTGAGTACCGAATTAAATTTCATCATAGCCTATCACCCCCAAACTGATGGCCAGACTGAAATAACTATTCATACGCTTTAAGATATGCTTAGAGAATGCTCTCTAGAATTCAAGGGTGGATGGGATCAGCATCTCCCATTGGTTGATTTCTCATACAACAGTATCTTCACTCAAGTATTCAGATGGCTCCATATAAATCTCTATAAGAAAATCATTGTATAACTCCAACATGTTGGGATGATGTTGGAGGGAGAAAGCTACTTGGACCCGATCTTGTTCAAGAGATGAAAGAGAAGGTTCAAGTAATCCAAAAACACATCAAAGCTGTTAAATGTCAGAAAATGAGCTATGCTGACAACCGTTGAAGGGACTTGGTGTTCGATGTTGGAGATAAAGTCTTCCTTCGAATTTCTCCACGGAAGAGAGTCATGCGATTTAGGAAGAAAGGGAAGATATGCCCAAAGTATATTAGCCCCTTTGATATCCATAACCGTATAGGAGTCATGGCCTATCAGCTTTCACTTCCACCAAATATGGCTTGAGTTCATGATGTTATCCATGTATCACTCTTGAGGAAGTACATACCTAATCACTCACATGTACTAAAATCAGAGGTGGTGCAGCTAGAATATGATCTCTCCTATAAGGAGCAGCCAATAATGATTCTGGATCGGAGAGATAAGGTTCAACGCAACAAGACAACCCATCTTGTCAAAGTGTTCTGGAGGAACCATAATTTTGATGAAGCAACATGGGAAATTGAGGATGCAATTAAGGAAAAGTACCCACATCTGTTTTTCGCCTACAATGCAAAATGAAATTTCGAGGGCCAAATTTCTTAAGGGGGGAAGAATGTAATGACCCAATGTTTTTAATGGAAATTATCTTCTTATAAAAATGACATAAAATCACATAATAATGAGATACTAAGTGATAAGTGACCTTTAAACATATGTTCAACACTTCTGTGTTTGAAATTTAAAAAATCCTGCATACACGGTTGTAATCAGTGAGTTATGTGGTGTCCGATAAGGAAATTTTTTTTTGTGAATAGTAACCTACCCTAATGAATAGAAACATACCCTTATTAATAGTGATATACCCTAATGAATATTAACCTCACCTATGATAGTATAAAAATAATATTCGAGTTGGAAGTACAATATACCTATATTTTAGAATGAGTTAATGCATGTTTTAAATATTGTTTTTGATAATAAATTATGATTTTAATTAAATATTAAAATAATAATATTTATAAAAATATTTTTGAAAAATGGAATTCATTTTTGGATTCTACATGTTGAAAAATGGTTAGGATGAATTTTTCAGATTTTTCAGAAATACTTGATATTTTGATGAATAGTAAAATACGGTAATTTACCGTATATATACATTATAAGCTAAATAGACTATTCCTAGAATCATGGATGATGTCACCACCCATGGTTAGAATTAAAATGAACCATTTAATATTCTTGGTCGTTGAATACTTACTATTCTTTGTCTTGTGAAAAAATAATAAATTAAGGATTATAATATCATTAAATCCCACCTATCCTCCACTATAAAAACCCCCTTCACATCCTCTTCTCTTCACTCCTCTAAAGCTACAAGAATTCACTAAATTCTACCCAAATCTCTCTCCAAGGTTATCCCCCACGTCCAAAAGCTCTAGGAATCCTCAAAATACCAAAACCTCTCCCCTTAAGAGGTTCTCAAAGGAGGAAGTCTCAAGAGGTAAATTCATCTTCCCAATTTTCTTCTTTTCTTTTAAGTTCTTTTCTTTTTTATTTCATTCCTCTCCTCCGTTCACCATAATAGTATGATAAATCCAGTAACATATATGTAATATACTTTCTTCATAATAGTGGTATATTTTATTATCTTCTCTCATTTTCCCCCACCATTTTATTTGAAAGAAATGAAAGCACCATTTGAGATGTGCTAATTTAGCACATTCAAGGACAACGACTTAACAATTTCTATTATTATAATTCATTATGGTCTTGAAATTATTTTTGTTATGGTTGAACCAGATTATTATATATGTAATATATCATATTTTGGGTTCTGTAATCCTTTGGTACAAATGGAATTAAGTTATAAATCAAAACACATTCTTTGTAATCAAATCCACCGAATAACAAAAATGGTTATCACTAAGGTTATATATGTAATAATTCAACATCACTATAATAAAACTTATTAAAATTAAAACCATGTAATATCTTGGATATGAACTAAAGTATATAACTTCAATTCTGGACAACCACTTTCATCTAGCATATAATCCAAACCGGAATATAAGTGAACCGATCTTTAAAGCCACGTAAAAAATTGAGCTCGAACAATGAAATTGAACCTTATAACTAATTAAATTGGATTTTAATGAAATAAAAATGTCTATAAAAAATAAATTACATATATAAGAGTTTCTGGAATTATTAATTAATAATCCTAATTTGTTTATTCAGGTCATTACTAATAAGTGGAGAACACCACCAGATTTAAGGTAAGGGATCCTCTCTTTTTCTCTCTTAACCAAGATTGTCCTCTATAATATGCCTTTTTATGTGTACTAGAAAATTATGGGGCTTGTTTAAGAACATCCCCCATAATTTCCTATAGATTTAAAAGTGATTAGAAACTCCATTTCTCTCTCATCAATCCCTCTTGGTCACACCCGACACCATGTTGATAAAATCATTATGAATTCTACCCGAACCTTCTTTGATCTTTCGGGTGGCCTTATCATTCAATAAAAATGGTGTTATCATAGCTATCTATGTGAGTCTTATGAATTCTGGTTAGTTTTACAAGATTCTAATATCGAGACCCTTTCATCACATTCTTTCGAGGATATACACGATTTCGAAATATTACCTCCTTAGAACTTTCCGATAAGAAAACCTGTTTTAAGGGGACTTCCCAAATTTTTACCCAAATTTCAAGTGAAATCTATCCAATGTTTTAAAACACCATAAAATTTATAAAATCAATATTTGTATTGTTAAAACCATCTTTTTCTAATTCTGGTTTTATGTAAAATTATGTTCTCTTTCCTATTTTAAAAGCACTATAGTATTTTCCTTAAAAATGCACAAAAAAATATTTTAATGCTAATGTTTCTAAATTACATTTCTAATATGTTGTCACATATATTTGACACCAATTACCATGTTATATGCCTATTTTATCCTATGAATGTCCATGTATTTTTTAATCCTTTCCTTTCATGTAAACTTTCATGATACACCCATTGGATATGTTTTATGTCATGATTGTGATACCCAATTATTTCAAAGGGTACCCTTATGTTTGTGTATGGTTGATTATGGATGATTTTTTATGTGGAAAAATTATTTATGTATGAAATAATATTCATGAATATGTTTATATGGGTGTGCCCAGATAGCGCTCCAATGCATTGGGTAAGGATAAGTCTCATGAGATGCGATGTGAAACGGGATTGGCAGTTAGCCTTGACCAGTACTGAAATGGGAAACAGGATTGGCGGTTATCCTTGACCCGTACTAAAGATATGATTTATAATTCTTCCGCATTTATATAATTCCATGTTTATATGATCCCATTCTTATATTAAATTATTTCATAAGTTTTATTCTTTGGATATCATTATGTCATGTCTCTTAACTCATGTGCTTGAGATGTATCCTTATGTTCATTCCCTTACTAGGCATTTTTTGCTCATCTCATTGTTCATGTGTTCCCCAGGGTACCATATGCATATGTATGGTCTCAAAGGAAGATATGAGCTCATTATAGAGATTAAATAAAGAAGTGTTTTTAGCCCCATTTTTTATCTTATATGTACCTAGTCTTCCATGACACTGGACTTAACGATCATTGGCTTGTACTCCGATGATTAATTATGCTTAAAAACATGAAATATTTGATGTAAAAGGCTTGGGTCGCTATATATTCTATCTTATATGGGGATGAAATTTTATTGATCACTTGAAATCTGAATTTTCTAAAAAAAATTATAAAACATTTTCCTATCCATTTACTTTGAAAGTATATGAAAACGTGAAAAGAAACTATAAAAACATTTTGAAAACCTTCTTCTATAAGATATATAAAAGAAGCTTCAAAAATTTTGTTTGTAATTCTTCATTGGAAAAATATATATATTTTTAAAATTTATAATGTAATCCTTGAAAATTAATTTAAAAAATAAAAAATTTATTTAAATTCATTTTCCATGATAATCAGATTTATATATCATTTAAAAATATTTATTCAAGAAAATGTTCATTAAATGTTTCAATGTGTACAATACCCCATTGAGACAAATGAATCATAATCCACATGAAATAATAACATTAAAAGAAGTATAAAATATCATTAAAAGTGGAATATTGATGAAATAACATGAAATATAATAGTATATACACCTTGTAAAAGAACATAGGTGTATAACATAACATTTGTCTCAATGAAAGAATGTTGAGACCAAACTAGCCTTCTCATTTAGTAAATTTTGTTTTTGTAAAATCCCTTGAAATAGAGATAATAAAACGGATATCTAAATAACTATACCATAAAGTATTATATATCATATATTACATTCCTGGGAATTATATACACCAAACAATCTAAATGAGTGGTGAATATAGCATGTATCTCAAGGATATAACAAGTGAGATGAAATTCGCTTACCATAACTCTTTATTTCATTCATACATGTTAAAACATCATTTATAATAAATATAAATATATTATTAATATACCATATAATAATATTCTATTATATCATACATTATATTATTCTATTATGTTATTTTATTAAACTCTTATTAACTCATCCATGATATGGTTACATTTCTTGTAATAATTGCTTCATTGATCATACTTTTTTTGACTTTTCATAATTAGAATTCTTAAATATATAATGATTTAATTACATAAAAATGTAGAAAATGATTTATATATCATATATTTTCAGTATATTATTACATATAAAGGATAGATATATGATCTTCAATACACAGTTCATGGATATGATAGGTCATATGTATGTACGAACGTTGCTTTCGTTTTATTTTCATACAAAAATAAAGTAACTAAATGATATATATGTATATATGTATATAGTTTTAATATAGTATCATTATTATTTCATACTTATTAATTATATACATTTTTATATTCATTTTTTTAATGGATAACTAGGTAGATGATTATCATCACATCATAGAGGCGGTAGGCCCTACCTATGCACGAGTGACGATATTGTAACCTTAAAGGAAAACATGTAAGGAATTGGATAGTATATTAATTATAAAAAATCAATATCATATCATAAATAACATTTATATAAATTTTATAAATCCTTATACCCATTCATATAAAGTGGTAATGAAAAACAGATTACACCATGACGTGGAGAGGATAGGTCGTACGTAGGCATGCATGATGATTTAATTTTTCAAATGGTGGATAAAAGGTCAAATATTGTTATTACATAATAATAATATCATATCAAAATATATGAGAGGTTATATGTATTACTTTATAATTTAAACAAAACATAGAGAGGGTGTAGATGAGAAAATGAACACGAATGAGTTGAAAGAACAATTACCTCTTCTTTAGTGGACTTCATTTAGATCTATGCTTAGGGACAATATGATTGGTCTTTTTAGAAGACTTTAACCTCTAGAACATGGATAAGGATGTTGGTAGGGGAATCTATCAAGGTCTGGATGATCTATAAATCTCAATGTGGTGTCAGTAAGTGAGGGAGTATGTTCAATTTTATTAGAGAGTTGAGGGATATTCTTGGAAGCTCTCAAAATATTAAATTAATATATATTTTTTTTCGATTTAAAATATATCCAAAGTGATTTATTTCTAAGATAATATTTTTTTTGTAAAAATAATATCAAAAATTTCTTTGTAGACATTTTTAGTTCACAATAGTAACCTTATCTTTTGGATTTTACACTTTGTTAAACCCTTTAACTTTTACTACAATAACATGCCTTTTTTCTCTTTAGGGTAAATATATTTACCAAAAATTTGAAACTAAGCCCAGAAGGATCAATGGTGAAAATTTTAAAATAATTATATTTATTTTTCCTAATAATATTTTTTTATGAATTTTATATCATGAATAAAATATTATTTATTTTAAAGTGTCATTGATGCTAATTCTGATACAATTCTTTATTTGTCTTTTAAATAATATATATTAAAATGATAACTTCAAAATAACACTTATAATATCTCAATAATATTTAATATATATATATATATATATATATATTTATAATTATTTTATGTCATTAATTATGTTAAATTATGTTGATTTAAAAATTTTAATTTTATTTATTTGAAACTTCAATTAATTAAAACATTATTGCATCATCATTATACAAGAATTTATTTAAATAATTTCACCTCTTAAATTTTACAACAATTTTACCCTGATGAATATATATTTATCTTATTTAAAATGACTTTTATGTATCCAATTTTATTTTCTATGTAACCCTATATTAAAAATTAATTACTTATAGAACATATTAGTGTGGCATTTTTAAATTATCATTAAATAAAATATAATAAATCTCATATTCTTACCCAAATGGCATAAAAAGTTATAATTTTATCCCAAGGTTTATTTTGGATAAAACCCACTCTTCCAATTAAATTTGGACATTATTTTTTGTAATTTTTTCATATTATAATAATATTTTCCCTTTAATTACCCGATAGTCCCTTAACTGTGGTAAATAAAACTTTTAAAAAATATACCATTCATAGTATCCAAAAATTAAGTTGATCAAATTAAACATTAAATATAATACTTTTTACAACCATGTGTTTCCATTTTTTGGACTTAAATCACAAAATTAGGAAAATTAGGTTTAATGTTAATCCTAAATATGTGGTGAAGAATCTGACTTTTAAAGTAAAAATGTTTATAAGTTCATAAAGGTTTTATAGTAAATATCAATGTGAAATTTATTACAATGATTTAAATTGGATTATATGATAAAAATTAATCTTATTATAATTTTAAAACAACCAAATATGATATTTTAAAATGATAATTATTTAAAAAAATTACCATTTTATCTAAAATATTGCATTTTCATTATTCTTCAAAACATGAAACTTATCAGAAAAATAAAAAACTTCAACCGAAGTAAATTATGATATTACAATTTCATATAATAATATGATTTTTTCATTTAAAATTTATAAAATATTCAAAATTTACATTTAAAATTGGTTCTTTATTAAAAGGTGGTAAAAATGACCTTTTGAAAGATACAGTGTTTTAGGTGTAAAATCTGATTTGTTCTTATCTTCTACCTATAATATCTATAGGATGAATATAAAAAATATTTTATTTAATATATAACAGATATATTTCATTAATATAATTCCATAATTTTAATTAATTTAATTAATTAGGTGAACACTACTTTGAGAAAATAAAAATAAAACTATTTACAATATAGTCAATTGGTATATATTATCATTTGTAATTAAATGGTAACCAATGAATTTATATCATAAACCATATATTTTAATAATTTATATAAAACTATTTATAACCACTAATTTAATTGCTATGTTATGTCATATTATATTAAATAACAATATTATAATAATATACTATTGTTCAATAAAACTATGTTTAGTGTGTAATTAAAGCTATCAAAAAAATCAATTTTGTGTCTAACACAAGTCATGCATAGTGTTGTGTATAACTAAAGATGAAGTATGTGTTTCATGTAGATCAGTCTAGTATTGGGGTTTTGTATATTACAATCCAAACATAGTAATTTTTATACAACAAAATATTTATTAAGCATAGTGTGAATTGAAAAATATCAAAAAATAAAGAAATTAATTCGAAAAAAATATTTCTAAAAATGAAATTTTGTAATATTTTATGGTAGTGATGTTGAAATATTTATTGAAAAAAAATTCCGTTGGTTTAGGTAATGATAAATTATTTTATGATCTAGTGTAATACATATGGAAGGATTTTTTAATATGTGATTGTGGTGATCAGATTTATATATACATCCAATGCATTGGGTAAAGAAAAGTTTTTTTGAGATCAAAGGGTACACGAGTGGTTGTCTGAAGCATGATACAAGAGTGCACAAGAGAGATTATCCAATGGCCAAAATGATAGGGTACATGGGAGGTCATCCAAAAATTGAGATAGGTTACATGGTAGGTTATACTAAACCCAAAGCTGGTACATGGGTGGTTTGCTCAAAATTAACATATTATGAATGTATCTATGGTTAGACTTTACATAAAATTTCTATAATTATGATTGTTCCAATCCTTATAACACTAATTTATGACATTATCTTATTCCAATTTTATATTTTCAGGTCTTATTCTCTCTAATCCCATTATGTTTCATGTTTTAACAACTACCAATAATTACACCATGAATCATGTTTATGATTTTCAAATTAATGGATATTTTATCAAATATTAGGTCATATTCTCCTAACCAATATGATCATTAAATTTTTTAAATATCGTTTATATATCCCTTACATACCAGTAATGAGAATATGAGATTACCCATTCACATTCTCTCTTTCCCTAGGATATGAAGAATGTTTTTTGGTATGGTATGACCAATAAGGGTTCTAGATATAAAGAACTAAGTTAAAGATGAGGTAGATATCTTATTAAAAAATTGATTTTATATCTATATTTCATAAGTTACTAGAACTATATGATTTTGGACTGGCTTTTAATGTTATTTCATGAATATTAGTGAAATATGTGATAATAATTTTTTATTAAAATAATGGGTTCCAATTTTTTCTTTATATGATCCAGCACAACCATATTTATTTTTTTTCAATTCTAGGAATTATCATTCCATCATAGTGAAAAGAGTCTGATGGAAATATATATTGAATATTTTTACCATGAAATCCTCCCACTCTATATAATCAAATTACTCATTTTTTTATTCTTAATGAAATTCAACCATAAGAAATCTTGGCCTACCATTTTTTAGACATCCAATAAATCTTTCTCATTCCCTTAACGTTAAAGGATAAAAAATATATATTCCATTACATTAATCCATTTCTTAACAAATAATGGGTTATATGTCCAATTTTTTGGTGGGGGATGTTGAAACATAAAGGAATAAATAAAAATATTCTCACTTCTCAATGAATTCAAGAGTTTCACATTACTCGTGTTATTATTCATAATTGAATAGATTTCAGTGAACGTTTCCAAGAGATCATTTACTCTAGTTTGTGTCTTATTTGATAAATAACTAAATTTTTTAGTGCATATGTCATTGGATCAGTGCCTTCAGGTTCTACCTTTAACCTTGATAAATGAAAATTCATGGAGTAGATACTCAAATAGTTAATATATAAAGAATAGAATGATGATCATTGAAGAAAAACTCTCAAATAATTATTATACTATTCATAAAAAACTCACTAGGGGTTATTCTAGGTTATCCAAGTTTATTTTCATACTATATTCTTCATATACACTATAGTTTTCATAAAAAAAATAATTTACAATGGTTTGTTAGTGATAATGTAGATTAACGAAGGAATATCCATTCTGTGTCTCTAGCCATTTCTGTAGTTTGACCTCTTTGTCATGTAGTAGGTCTTGGTAGAGTTAATACCGTATATTCCCTTCTCTAGGTTGAACCCTATCAATAACTATACAAAAGCCTTCAGAAATGTACAACAATCTAGTTGGGGAATTATTTTATAGGAAATTTACATAGTTCATAATTTTAAAAAATATTATGATGTTATCTCAGACTTATCCCTAGTATATTCAATAATATTTTCACATCCAAATATAGAAAATTAACTAAAACATTATATTATAAAATTTACACTGAACCAATGTAAACAAACATAAATGATAAATATACACCATAATTTAACTAATAAAACTCAAAAACAGTCACAAAACCCAAGGAAGTAAAGGTTTAGTGTTTTGGAGACTAGAAACATAAAAATATTATTTTACATGTTATGGGAATTTCTCTATAAACTAAACCCATTATTAGATATAATCATATTCAAATACCAATGACTAGAGAAAATAATAAGGGTGACATAAAACATTCTATAAGGGATGAAATATAAAATGAAATAGTTGTAATATAATAATGGTCTGATAAAACATTAATAAGGAGAATAATCCTATTAAAAGAACATTATTTGATTAGTGTTAATCAAAAACATAGAATATTGACATATCATATCAAGTAATCACACTTCTTCCAAGCAATGTGAAATTAAAACATGAATTATAATGTATAATATTTAGAACATAGAAAATAATGTGGAATAATTATAATCATATTATTATTATCCATTTAACATGGATACCCAATATAGGTTCACACTTGAAATTGTGAGAAGTGGTATCCACTATCTCACTCACCCCTTGTGAACCTAGATACTCAAGAACCTATTTATATACCATCTCATTCACATGAGTTAGAATCCATTAAGAATTGTTTTTTGGATATATATATATATATACCACCCATATCATAATCAATACATTCTAGTTCCATATTAAACACAATCATTTTATCATAAAATAACTCAATTAAAGAAAATGGGAATTAATACATTATTAAATTGTATTATCTTAAAATAGCATAACATTATAGTCAAATTATAAACAAATTTCACCATAATGAAATATGTTATAATAAACTATATAAGTTTATTCATGAAAATCAACTCCATGGGGCCAAAATCTTATATAGTTATAAATAATAAATTAGGAGAATTGTTTGGTAGTATTACTTCAAAACCCCAATAGGTTATTTGTAAAAAATATTTTAAAATAATTTTTAAAATAATTATAATAATTATTAGAATATAATTTTAAAAAATTATTATTTTATTTAAGTTATAATGAAAGAATAATTTTCATGAATATGCTAATCTGGCTTAAAATAATATATATGTTCATGAAATTAAAAGCCTTTTATTTCCAAAAATATTATTCAGTTGAAACCCACATAAATTTAATTCTTAATAATACTACATTTAAAAAAAAATATAAATATATGTGTGACATGATATATAGCATAATAGATTTTCAAATAAGAAGGAAAATTTTGATGCATGAAAAAATGTATAAATGGAGAAGAAATAATCATTTAAAAATAAAAGATTTATTTATTACAATATCACATTTTAAAAATGAAATTGTAATAGAATAAATCATGGATATAAAACATAATTACCATGAAATGAAAAATGGATTTTATTATAATATAATCATTGTGATGATTTGCACCATCTTTTATTTGTATAGTTTAATAAAGTGAAATGTAATTCATTAAAAGTTAATAGAGATATCAAAAACCACACCTTTAGTTTTGGATAAGGTAGAAATTCTAAAAAATATTATATAATGGACATAATTGACAAAAATAAATAATTCAAGGAATTAATAATTTTTTTACATTTTATGATCATTCGTTATAATCCTTCGTTACAAATATATTACATAGTTGTAGTTATTTTCACTATTGAATATTTTAATATTCATTTTTTTGTCTTGGTAAAATAGTATATAAAAAAATTTATTAGTACTAATTTGTATCAAATTCCTCATTCCCATATTTTTTAATATATTATAATTTTTTCTACATTTATTACTAAACTATCTTGATCATTTTTTGGAAAATATTATGATAACATGATATACTAGTATCAACATGATTATCGATCAAAAGGTGGCATATTAATAAATATTTAAAATATTAATAACACCTTTAAAGTATCAAGAAAACATCATTAATTAATTATTATTACATTATATCATTATTATATGAAATAATATAATTATTTATAACATAAACATTAGAATATAATTTGTGTAAGTGGTAAAACCAACAAAAACAATTACATTTTCTAATGTTTTCAAGAGTAAGGGAATTCCACCATAAAATGATATTTATGAATTAAGTATATTCATAATATATTCATAATATATTATAAAATCATTAAATCTATTCTTATAAATAGTGATTATTGGTGGTGATAGAAAATGAATTTTATTTGTTTTTGGAGGTGATACTACGCACTTACACAATTAATAATCCCATTTCTCAATGAATGGATGGAAATATTTTAAGTGATACATAATGATTTTACAGTTTTTAAAGTGATATATACAAAATTATAATTCATCAAATACATCATTTTTACCATCCAAGAGAGGTGGTGATGAAAAATAATTAACACCTCCTTGTGGAAAGTGTAGTGTGTATGTACAAGAGATTAATAATATGTAGGTTTCATAATAGAATTAAAAGGATTGAATAATGTTTTTCAGTTAATATAATTTAATATTTGTATAAAAATTATATAAATCATTATATTTAAAATTTTATAGCGGATTATGAAAGATTAGATGAAAATAAAGACTATGAAAAAGTAAAACTGAGGTTGGATCCTTCCGCTTTCTCTAAGAAAACTCCAAGGAAATAAAATACTTAAGAAACAAATTCCTGAATAGATGATTATAGAAGTGGGATAAGGTTTTGGGATTGAAATTTTAAATATTTTTGGGGGGAAATTCATTGAATGGGAGTGTGATATGAAAGAGTGTAAGTAATCCCCTTTTATAATTAAATATAAGTGTATTTTGGGGAATACCCATTTAATTTAAAGATTTTTATTTCATTATTAATGGGTCATATAAGGCCCCATGCCTTAAACATTACTTCATCTTGAGTTATTACAAGATTAAACATCGAGGATCTTTTCATGTTTATAGTTTTAGAGAGTTAGATCATAAATCATGCATTACATTCCACATTTAAACAAGGTGGTTACATAAAAGATAGTATTATTTTTCCCACAAAAGGAGACATATTTAAAAAAACTTGGATTTTTTCATGACACTTATTTGAAACTATCATTACATCATGTACCTTTCCCTTGACCTGTGAAAAACATTTCAAAAACGTGGGATGATCATAAAAAGATCAGTAAGGGATCTATAAATATGGAAAGGAAACATTAGTCCATGTATACATAAGAATCAATGAAAAAGTAGTTTACTCATAACACCAAAGCACATTAACATACCTCATAAAATCACGAATAAATCATAGAAATCACAAGACATAATGGTAACTTGGGCATTCATAACATTCTTACATAGGGAGTAACCCTTATGGTTACGTTTGGAATACCCATCACAGTATATTTTCTAAATCTCTTTGGTGAAACCTTAGCATTTATCCCCTTTGCGTTACCAAATTAATTGGATGGCTATATCGGGCTCACTCGCCATTAGTTTATCACAGAACCATCCGTCTTCCTAAATAATGCCCAAGAACCATAACATAATCGTATCACATAAAACATGCATAAAGGAAACATAACATTTCCACATTTCAATCACAAGATATCAATAACACGTTAATATAATAAAAACATTATCAAAACTATTTTCAATACCAAAATAAACGAAAAGTAAAACATGGTATTTCTTTTTCATTTAAAAAAATTTATGGCTTGTAGAGGAAGCCGAAACACAAATAATGGTCATGACGGCGGAGAAGTCATTGTCGCAGCATACGTAAGACAAAAACATTCCCTTTTTTCGTTTAGTAAAATGATTCATATAAAAATATTCCTTTTGAATAAAGGAAAATTTCAAAGGGGTTTATAAACTGTATAAAAGAAAATTGTGTATAAAACAAAATATGCCTCAATGAAAGGAGATTGAGATGAAGTCCCTTACCTCATATCCGACATGACTCAATCGTTCATTAATCTCCTGAATAATAAACATGAGTTAATTTCTACCTTCATAAGAACCTTATTAAAGTTAATTATTCCTCTTATGTCACTTATTACCATGTTATGAACACTATTTAATTATTTAAGTTAATAACGGTCGTTTTTTCGATCATTGGTACTTGAGTCAAAAATAAACTCCTTATAATTACAAGTTGTTCATGTGGTAAAATATCCACTATATCCAGAATTATATTCATGATTTAGATATCATATATATCATATATATCCAGTATATACATTAATTTATAATATTACATAACATTTAGATGTAAGAAATGAAATGCACCGTTCATGGAGACGGTAAGCCATACGTACGCATGAACGCTACTTTCATTTATATTTCATATTAAATGGAATTAAATCATAATGATATAATTTTATATAATAATTACATTATAATATAATATAAAATATCATTAACTCTATCCTTTATACGTCCAACATATGGCATTAACGAATCAAATCACTTTGAAGGAGCGGTAGTCTGCACTTCCTAAAATAAAGATATCACGTTTACCCATAATGGAAACCATAAAGGTATTCCATAAATGAAAAATACAGAAGAATAAGGAAAAAATAAACATAATATATATCATAATAAATATAGTTACATATTAATGGCCACCATGAAATGTGTTAAAAGAAGATTGAACAATCATCGTTTCGTGAGGTAGAAATTCGCCATCCACAGAAACAGTAAGTTCTTTAACATTAGACGGAGGTGTGAGTAAGTGTATCTCGAATAATTGTCATAAAACCATTCTAGTATATTTAATATACTGTTTTTTAAAAAAAAAATAATGGAATAAAAAGAGTGTACGGGTTGGGGAAGCAAAATAAAACAAAAGAACACAAGTGAAGACATTACTTTTAAATCGGGTAACTCTTCTTGGTTTGAACCAAAAGGGTTTCTTGAAGAGCATTCTGCCTAATGTAAGGCTTTTAGGATTATTAGAGGGATGTGGAGAGATAAACCGATTAGATTTTTTCCGATCCAATGGATTGATAGGTGTGGGAAATGAGGTAGAGGTGGGGGCCTTTTATAAGACGGAGGAGGGGGACTCTTGGAAAGTCAAGAAATGTTACTTTATATTAAAATGAGTTTCGGATTTTGAAGGTCCCAAATTGATATATTTCGAGGATAAGGTGATAAGGATTCTATATATACTCATCCAATAGGTTTTTTACAAGTTTATGTCTTAGAGTTTACATTATCTTTTCATTTTATTTAAATCGTTCATTAATGAGGTAATCATTGCATCATCATGTTGTCATAAAAAATTTAATTTAAATAATCTCAAAAAATTATAAGAAAAAAATATGATGTAGAAAATATTGTTAGCTTTAAAATGACTATTTATAGTCCATGAGATAATTTAAGAATACAAAATGAAAATAGTTTTTCTTGGGTGTTACATACTTTTGTGATATTCTCATTTCTTTAAAAATAAAATGATAATGTGTCACTATCACCCAAAAGTGATTCCATGGGGTCCCTAAGTTTGAAACAAGGAATCCCATGGTTGGCCAAGACAGAAAAAGTAGCATTATGACACATCTTGGAGTCATTTGTTATTATTATGATATTATTTTATTATCCTTAACTACCTGATTACTAATTAATCACAATAATTAAAGATAATTACCGTCGTTACTATTCATAATGTCCTAAAACAAAATATTCTTAATTAAATAATTTGGACCTTCTGATTCCAAATATGGAATCCATTTTACCAAATTATTAACAGAAAATTACAGTAATTAATTGAAAAATGATTACCGTTGTGAAAACAAATAGCTGGATTTTTTTAAACAATATCTATGAAACGTTTGGCACTTGTTTATGCCCAATTCCAAAGTGAAATCAATATCAATGACCACCATTGGATTAAATGGTAAAAATATATTCTATTTACACTTTAAAACTACTTAAAAAGTAAATATATATATATAATTAAATTAGATGAAAAAGCAGTTTTGAAGTAAAATGTTGTATTTTTCACTATTCATTAAAAAATGAACATTGTCAGAAAAATAAAAAAAATTATCCAATGTAAATTTCAATGTCCCAATAATAATGAATAAGTTTATTTTGACAAATAGAACTTATAAAATTTTCAAAATATAGATTTAAGAATGGTTCTCCATCAAAAGGTGGTAAAACAATCTTTTTAAAATATTAGAGAATTCTATGCTTTAGTTTTGATTTATTCTCAATTTAAGCCTCTTAAAACAATATCTAATTCATAAATAGACATATATAAGAAAATATATTATTCATTACTTATTTGGGATGTTACATCCTTCCCCCTTTAGAAAATTGTGTCCCTGAAATTTATTTACATATCGAATAATTTGGGTTATTTATCCATCATTGCATTTTCAGATTCCCATCTTCCCTCTTCAATCATGTGGTTTTTCCACAGAACCTTTACTTGATTAATCACCTTATTCCGTAACTCTTTTCTCCCTGTAGTCAACAATCTGGACCGGTTATTCCTCAAAAGATAGGTTCTCTTCCAACTGAACTACCTCTAGACACAAAACATGATTTGGATTTGGCATGTTCTTCCTTAACATTGAAACATGAAAAACATTGTGTACCTGAGATAAACTAGGAGGTAAAGCCACTCAGTATGAAACTGATCCAACTCTCTCCAAAATTTCATATGGTCCAACAAACCTTGGACTCAGATTTCCTTTCATACCAAATCGCATCACACGTTTCCATGGTGAAACTTTGAGGAAGACATGATCACCTACCTCAAAAGAGAGATCCTTCCTCTTGTTGTCCGCATAACATTTCTGCCTGCTCTGAGCTGTTCTCATGTGTTTCTTTATCAGATGAACTTTTTATGACAAATCCTCTACCAATTCTGGTCCCATCAACTTCTTTTCAGCCACTTCATACCAAAAAGTTGGAGTTCGACACAGCTTCCCATATAATGCCTCAAATGGTTCCATCTGTATACTATAATGAAAACTGTTATTATAAGAAAATTCAACCAAAGAAAGATGTTGGTCCCAACTTCCCTGATAATCCATCGAACAAGCACGTAGAATATCCTCAAAAGTCTGATTCGTTCGTTCTGACTTCCCATCTGATTGACGATGAAAAGTTGTACTAAAATTTAATTCAGTACCCAACAACATCTGAAGGCCTTTCCAAAAGTTAGAAGTAAACCTGAGATCACGATCAGATACAATAGGGAGGGGAACTCCATGTTACCTGACTATCTCTTTAAGATACAAACGATAAAGTTGATCTAGGGAAAAATTATATCTTATAGAAAGGAAATGAACAGATTTAGTCAAGTGATCGATAATAACCCAGATTGCATTGTTACTTAGAGGTGTCTTCGTCAATCCACAAATGAAGTCCATGGATATATTCTCCCATTTACACTATGATCCTGGTAAAGGTTGAAGGATCCATTTCGGTAATTTCCACTCTACATTAACCTGTTGACAAGTCAAACACTTCACAGTAAAATTAGCAATATCTCTTTTCATTCCATCCCACCAATAGTACTCCTGAAGATCACTATACATCTTAAGACTGCCTGGATGAACTGAAAACGGAGAACTATGAGATTCACATAACAACTCTCTCTTCAACTGTGAATCACCCGACACACACAATCTCTTCCCAAATCTCAAAACACAATCATTATCAATGTTGAATTCAGGCAACTTACCCTTCTGAACCAGCTCTACCTTTTTCTACAACTCACTTTCTTGCTTCTGTGCTAGCTTAATTCTGTCTGATAGAGAAGATTTCACTGATACCTAAAACAAAACAAAAGATCATCCTACACCAACAACTTCTATTCCAAATTTCATCAAATCCTTAACAAAAGGATCACGTTCCACACTTAACATGGTTAATGAAACATTACTTTTTTCACTCAAATCATCAGCCACTTTATTTTATTATCCCTAATGGTAATGAATTGTACAATCATAATACTTGATTAATTCTAGCCATCTCCTCTGTCTCATGTTCAATTATTTCTGAGTGAATATATACTTTAAACTTTTGTGATCAGTATATATTTCACACATTACACTATACAAATGATTCCTCCAAATATTTAAAGTTAAAACAACAGTAGCTAATTTCAAATCATGTGTAGGGAAATTGACCTCATGAGTTTTCAACTAACGTGAAGCATAAAAAAATTCCTGATCATTTTGGATTAGGATGCAACCAATTCCTTTCAATGAAGCATAACTGTAGATAAAAAACTCACCATTCCTAGAAGGTAGTGCCAAAACTGGAGCATTCACCAATCTTCTTTTCAGTTCCTGAAAACAATCATCACATTCTTGTTTCTAGATAAACTTAACACCCTTCTGTGTTAGATTAGTCATTGGACTGGATAACCGGGAAAAATTTCTAACAAACCTTCGGTAATATCCTTCCACCCCAAGAAAACTACGAATCTCAATTATATTTGTGGGTCTTTTCCATTCTTCAACAACCATTGTTTTTACAGGATCAGTAGTTTTCCCATGTTTAGAAACAATGTGACCAAGGAAAGATTTTTTTTTTCAACCAAAACTCACACTTGATGAATTTCCCATACAATTTCATTTCTTTTAATCTATGAAAAATAACCCTTAAATGACTTTCATGCTCCTCTTTACTTTTAGGAAACACCAAAATATCATCAACGAAAACAACAACAAACTTATCTAAGAACTCATGGAAAATTCTATTCATAAGGTCCATAATTACAGTAGGTGTTTTGGTTATCCCAAAAGGCATAACTACAAATTCATAATGGCCATATCTTGTAAGAAATGCGGTCTTCGGAACATATGTTTCCTTTACCTTCAACAGATGGTACCCCAATATCAGGCCAATCTATGAAAAATACTAAGCTCCCTAGAGCTGATCAAAAAAATCATCGATATAATGAAAAGGATATTTGTTCTTAACAGTGATGTTATTCAAGGCTCTATAATCAATGAAAAGTCTCATCGAACCATCTTTTTTTTAACAAATAAGACAGGATCACACCAATGTGATGTACTAGGTCGAATAAAACCTTTCTATAATAAATCTTGCAATTTCTCCTTCAAAATTAAAAGTTCAATTTGAGACATTCGATAAGGGGGTTTTGAAATTGGCTTTTCATCAGGAACTAAGTCAACAGTAAATTCAACTTCCCAATTTGGTATTATTCTAGTCAACTCATCAGGAAAAACATCAGGATACTCATTTACCATTGGCACATCATTAATATGAATGGTTCCTCTGTTTTCAACAATATGTGCAAGGTAACATTCATTTACATCTTTTACAAGTTTCTCAGCCTCTTGATATGTTATCAATAGTAAGGGTTTGTTCTTATACACAAACTAAAAGTCTTTCTGAAAAGAAACTTAGTTAGCTCTACAATCAATCTTACCATGGTAAATAGGGAGCCAATCCATACACATGATAACATCAAACTATACTAGAGGTAAAACAATATGGTTTTCAATTAGGTTCATTCCACAGATAAGGATATGGAGATTCTTATAAATTCTTTTTTCCTCAACATTTCTCCCAGGTGATTTTACCACATGTTCAGGAGACATTTCTTGAGATGGATTTCCAAATTTACTAGAAACGTTTTCTGAGATAAAAGAATGTGTAGACCCTGATTGAAAAAACACATTGGCATAATCTAAGAGAACAAACAAAGTACCTGATACCACTTTATTTGATGGACCAACATATGATGAAGTAGTCGCAAAGGATTTCACCATTCCTTTTTTCTTGTAGTCTGACTGCTTCCCATCACTTGAGCTCTTTGTGAGACACTCATTTTCATAATGACCCATCTCACTGCACTTGAAAAATTTCACTAACTATAAATAAAACTTGGTCTTACCATCACCCTGATCTTTTTCAGTGCAATCATGAGCCTTATGTCCCATCTTACCACATCGGTAGAACTTTATAGAATTCAGAAGACATTCCCCAGCAAGACTTTTACAACATTTATCCCAAATTAGAAACATAGTTTTCTTACCATCAGACCTTTTTAAAATATTATTCCTTTTCTCCTTCCACCATGGTCTCTTCTTCTGTTGGTTATTATAGAACACTTGATCATCGGTACACTCCATTTCCACCTTCTAAACACATCTAACAAGCTTTTCATAACTCTTGAACTCATGAGAAGATAAAGCCCTTTGATATTTTTTCTGTAATCCTGATTAGAAATGGTTGATTTTATTATCAAGGTCTCAGATAAAATTTGGAGCATAACATGCCAATAGAGTGAACATTTCTTCATAAGAAGCCACTGATTCGTCCTCTTGCCTCAATCCCAAGAATTTTTTTCCATCCTAAGTCAAACAGCCTTAGGAAAATACTTCTCAAGAAACATACCTTTGAATTCATCCCCGTCAAGTGAATCAATCTCATCAGCGTCCATGATATTTTTAACCAATGACCACCACTGATCTGCTTCACCTTCCAAACAATAAACTGCAAGACTATCCTTTTGATTGTCTGAACACCCCATGACATTGAAAATCTTCTATAGTGATTTAATCCACCCTTCTGATAGCACAGGGTCAGATGATACTCTAAATTATCGGGGATGTTGCCTCCTGAAATGTCCCACCACTAACATGTTCCTTTTCAGTTGCTCTGGCCGATCTCGTGAATGGACACCACCACCATTTTTCACTTGATTCAACTGTTCCATTACTGCAACAAACTATTCAGTTCCAATTCCGACCATCTCAAGATGCTGATTCTGAAGTTCATTTCCTTCTGTATGCCTTCCTAGCACTGCTTCCATGTTTCCTCTGCAGAAAACCATACTGAACAAACATGTCTTAGATGAAGAAACATGGTAAACTTAAAATTCTATATCATTTCAATTTGACCATAAAAAAATATTTTTGGATAATCATTTGATATAATTATAACTTCTAATGTTATCTAAACCAACCTCTGATGCCAACTATAAGGCCCCATGCCTTAAACATTAATTAATCTTGAGTTATTACAAGATTACACATTGAGGATATTTTCAAGTTTAGATTTTTTGAGAATTAGATCATAAATCATGCATTACATTCCACATTTAAACAAGGAGGTTATATAAAAGACAGTATTCTTTTTTTCCCATCAAATGAGACTTATTTAAAACAAAACATGGGTTCTTTCATGACACTTCCTTAACACTATCATCACAACAATTACCTTTCCCTTGACCTCTGAAAAACATTTCAAAAACATAGTATGAGCATAAAAATCTCAGTATGGGATAAAAAAATACGGAAAGAAAACATTAGTCCATGTATACATAAGAATCAGTGAAAACATAGTTTACTAATAACACATAAGAACATTAACATACCTCATAAAATCATGAATAAATCATCGAAATCATAAGACATAAAGGTAACGTGAGGCATTCATAACATTCTTATGTAGGGAGTAACCATCATGGTTATGTTTGGAATACCCATCACAGTATATTCCCTAAATCTCTTCGAAGAAACCTTAGATTTTAACCCCTTTGTGTTACCCAATGCATTGGAGAGCTATATCGGGCTCACCCGCCCTTAGTTTTCACGGAACCACCCATCTTCATAAACAGTGCCCGAGAACCATAACATAATCGTATCACATAAAACATGCATAAAAGAAACATAACATTTCCACATTTAAATCACAAGATATCAATAACCCATTGAAATAATAAAAACATTATCAAAACCATATTTAATACCAAAATAAACGAAAATTAAAACATGGTATTTATTTTTCATTTAAAAAATGGTATGGCTTGTAGAGGAAGCTGAAACTCAAATAATGGTCACGACGGCGGAGAAGTCGTTGTCACCGCATATATAAGACAAAATCATTCCCTTTTGACGTTTAGTAAAATTCTTAGTATCAAAATATTCCTTTTGAATAAAGGTAAATGTGAAAGGGGTTTATACACTGTATAAATGAAATTTGTGTATAAAACAAAATATGCCTCAGTGAAAGGATATTGAGACGAAGTCCCTTACCTCGTATCCGACTTGACTCGATCGTTCTTTAATCTCCTGAATAATAAACATGAGTTAATTTATACTTTCTTAAGAACCATTTTCAATTTCATTATTCCTTTTATATCACTTATTACCATGTTATTAACACAATTTAATTATTTAAGTTAATAACGGTCGTTTTGTCGATCATTGGTACTAGAGTCAAAAATAAACTCCTTATAATTACAAGTTGTTCATGTGGTAAAATATGCATTATATATAGAATTATATTCATGATTTAGATATCATATATATCATATATATCCAGTATATACATGAATTTATAATATTACATAACATTTAGAGGTAAGAAATGAAATGAACCGTTCATGGAGACGGTAAGTTGTACGTACGCATGAAAGCAACTTTCATTTCTATTTTTTATTTAATGGAATGAAATCATAATTATATAAAAGTATAATAAAATTCCAGTATAATTTCATATATAATACCATTAAATCAATCTTTTATATGTCCCACATATGGAATTAACGAATCAAATCACTTTGAGGGGGCGGTAGTCCGCACTTCCTTAAATGAAGATATCGCATTTACCCATAATGAAAACCATAAAGGTATTCCATAAATGAAAAATACAGAATCATATGGAAAACATAAAAATAAAATATATCATAATAAATATAGTTACATATTAATTTCCACCATGAAAGGTGTTAAAAGAAGATTGAACAATCGTCGTTTCGTGAGGCAGAAATTCGCCACCCACAGAAACAGTATGTTCTTTAACCATTAGACGGAGTTGTGTGTAAGTGTACCAAGAATACTTCCCAGAAAAACATCCTAGTATATTGAAGATACTGGTTATGTTACAAAATAATGAAATAAAAAGAGTTTAGGGGGTTGAAGAAGAAAAATAAAACAAAAGAACACAAGTGAAGACATTGCCTTTAAATCTGGTAACTCATCTTGGTTTAAACCAAAACTGTTTCTTGAAGACATTTCTGCCTAAGGTAAGGAATCTAGGATGAATAGAGGGATGCGGAGTGATTAAATTTTCTGAGTTTGGACGAGCCAATGTCTTGAGAGGTGTGGGTAAGGAGGTAGAGGTAGGGGCCTTTTATAAGAGGGAGGAGGGGCACTCTTGGAAAGTCAAGAAATGTTACTTTATATGAAAATAATTTTCAGATTTTAAAGGTACCACATTGATATATTTCGAGGATAAGGTGATAAGGATTCGAAATATACTCATTCAATAGGTTTTTTACATTTGTATGTCTTAGATTTTACATTATATTTTCATTTTATTTAAATCGTTCATTAATGAGGTAATCATTTGATCATCATGGTGTCATAAAAAATTTAATTTATTTAATTTTTAAGAATTATAAAAAAATAATATGATGTAGGAAATCTGTTTAGCTTTAAAATTACTATTTATAGTCCGAGAGATCATTTACATAGGCAAAACTAAAATCGTTTTACTTGGGTGATACATACTTTTGTGATATTCTCCTTTCTTTAAAAATAAAATGATAAAGTGTCACTATCACCCAAAAGGGATTCCATGGGGTCCCTAAGTTTGGCACGAGGAATCCCATGGTCTGCCATGACACAAACAGTAGCATTATGACACATTTTGGGGTCATTTTGTATTATTATTATATTATTTTATTATCCTTAACTACCCGATTACTAATTAATCACGATAATTAAAGATAATTACTGTCGTTACTATTCATAATGTCCAAAAACAAAAGAGTATTAATTACATAATTTGGACCTTATGATTCAAAATAGGGAATCCATTTTACCAAATTCCAAACACAATAATTACAGTAATTAATTAAAAAATTATTCCTGTTGTCAAAACAAATTGCGAGTTTTTTTGAAACAATATCTATGAAAAGTTTGGCACTTATTTATACCCAATTCCAAAGAGAAATCAATCCCAATGACCACCATTTGATTAAATGGTAAAAATATATTCTATTTACACTTTAAAACTAATTAAAAATATAATCTATCTATATAATTAAATTAGATGAAAAAGTAGTTTTGAAGTAAAATGAAGTATTTTTCACTATTCATTAAAAAATGAACATTGTCAGAAAAATACCAAAAAATTATCCAATGTAAATTTCAATGTCCCAATACTAAATAATAATATTATTTTGAAAATTATAACATATAGATTTGTAAAAATATATATTTAAAGATGGTTCTCCATCAAATGCCAGTAAAACAATCTTTTTAAAATATTAGAGAATTCTATGCTTAAGATTGGATTTATTCTCATTTTAATCCTCATAAAACACTATATAATTCATAAATAGACATAGATAAGAAAGTATATTATTCAATAATTACTTGGGATGTTATAGTTCAAGTGTGTAAAAAAGAAAAAATGAGGAAAGGGGGTGATTTTTGGCTGAGTGACACATAAAACACCATTTAGAAACATTTTTTACATGGTTTTTATATTTAACCTTGTTAATATTGTTTTTACTTGTGTAACCAATTTTTAACTATAATAATTATTTTTAGTAACAAAAATTAAATAAGACCATAATATAAAATTTGAACATTTTGTTTTATAATTTTTAAATGAATTTACTATATAATATTTCTAAATGTGTAAAAATTTTATTTTAAAATAAACTCACATAATCACGAAAAAATAGTTTTTATTCAGAACATGTTTTTATGAATTAAATTTATTTATAAGGAAAAATTATCTTGAAAACTGATTTATATGGTATGAAGTTAATTTTATTAAAAACAGAAATATTATGAGAGATTAAAATAAATAAAAATATGTATATCACATTAAAAATTATTTATTCAAATAGAAAACTAAATATAGTTTTTTACGAAACTATCATTATACTTTAGTTTTAAAAATATTGTACATTAGTTGTACAAGTTCAATGAATATTTCAAATTAAATGATTATATTTATTAAATATAACTTTGATTAATTAAGAAGATTTTTATTCTTCTAGATCATTCTTAACTAATGATAAAGTCACAAAAATCATATTTTTTGTAAAGAACATATTTTTGGACTAAAACAATTTCAAAAAAGAACAAAATTTATTCCAAGGTAATCTTTTATATGTTTAATTAAAAAATATTCTTATTTTTTGAGATTAAAGTTCTAATATTAGGAAATGATGATTTGAAAAAAATATAAAATACGTGCAAACCATATTTTAATGATAATGTTTTAATTATTAAAATATATTAATTTTTAATCATCAAAAGATAATAATTTTTTCATAATTTCCCATCCTAGTGTTCCTTATAGACTTATTAATATTATTATTATAATATTATTTAGTTATTTCATATTATTATAGCATTTATTCAAATATATTTTAAATAACATCATTTTTCCAAAGTATATAATTTAATGTTGCTATAATTTGATTATTCAAGTGGTGATATGCCTTTACAATCCCATATGGGACATGAGGTGAGGAAACCCCCAAACAGCCATCTCTTATATTAAGTTATTATTTGTCTCTCTTTATCAATGATTATCTCTCTTATATACATTGACTATTTTTATATTTTTTCTATATGTCCCTTAAATATTCTCCTATATTTTATTCTCTTTTATTTATATGTATATATATTTTATATAAGTTCCCTTCGTAAATAGTTAGTTTAAAGAGAACCTTAATAATGTGAAGATTTTTATTTCTTATTTATTCTAAATGTATCACTATATAAAATATTTTAAAATTACATTATTTCTATATTGATCCACTCTTTTATTTAAAAGTATTCTAGTAATTTTTTTTATTAAAACCCTTATTCCCGTATTTAATTTAATGGATTTTCAATCAATTAACAAATTATCATTCCAGGGGTTCATTTCCATGGATACTTACTCTACCTATTCTCAAGGTCAATTGATTAGTTTATCTCTATTATCCTAAAATATATATTTTTATTCACATATGAACATATCAAAAAATTCTTAATTAATAATTTTATTTGGAATTATTTTGATATATAATTTTATTATCATTTAATAAATTATTATGTAATCATTTTTTTATCATTCATTTTATTATGCTTTGTGTATGATTTTATTATATTTTAAAAATATGAATCCACAAATTATTATACAATAGGTGGTCCAAGAATTATAAAACAATCCAATTAATAAGGTAATTTTTTCATTTAATGAAACACCATGTATGTTAAAAATGAAATTAGTCCATCACACTATGTTATGTCGTCATTAATGTGATCCATGACTTATTATTATTATTATAGGTTTTATATTACTTCCATATTCTTATCAAGATATTATTTTTTTTAATCACCATATTTTTTACATGGTTCAAGGTGATTATATATAATCCTACTATTTTTTGATACCACATTATTCATCTTGAGTCACATGTTATGCATTATTATCATGTTATTCCCCTTATGGGATTTATATGGTCACCTATTTCTTTTATATATGTCCCTATGATATCAATGGTTGTAATAAAAGAAAGTGAAGATTTAGAATCTCATTAATTTAATGGATATGTATTATGTATCTATTCTTCTGAACTCAATAGAATAATTTATTTTCAGGTTGTGATTATGGATATTTTGGGTATATTTTCTAAAACAAATTTATTAGACACAATTTGTTATATAAATGTTTATGGGTTAACTGGTACTAAATTGTAAATTTCTATAGTACTAATATATTTTTTTACCCTATTAAAATGTAGTTATTATATGTACCAACAACATGTAAAAGTTAAAATATACATAATTAAATGTTTAATTTGATATAATGGATAGAATATTTTTAATACGGATTTTTAAGTCTGCTTAGTGAAAAAATTGACTATTTTCTAATAAGAAAATGAAATATGGAATCATTGGGGAAATAAAATTATTCATATAAAATATGACACCATATATTTAGAATAATTACTAATCATATCCAAATTGGTTGAATTTTATGAATTTTATCTTATAATTAAGTTGGAAAAGTATGGGAAGTGATTGATGAACTATGAATAGAAGAATATGACATGAGATAATAGGAAAATAAATATTCAATACTTTCCATGGGTTTATAGTTGAAACCAAAATAAATATCTACCATCCATTATACATTCTCCTCACGTATTATTTAAACTCTCACATTATAACACTCTCAAGAAATCTCTCATGTGGTAATTAGTGGAATTTTAGATACACATAATAAGGGGGTGAAAATGGTGTTTAATATTTTTTTCCAAATTCAAAAGTCTCATGAATGTACTTTTGGAATTTAACATTTTTTTAGTTTGTGAATTTGAAATTTAAGTATATAATCTTTGAATGGGATTAATTTATTCAATGCATTATGTAATGTAAATTTTGAAAAATAGATTCAAAATTCATATTATAATGACCTAATCCATGCTATGATTAAGACATCTATGTTATAGAATCTCCACTAAAATAAATGTGATTTCAATGGTTTGTATTTTATATAGCTACATAGAATAGTTCTTTGAATAAATATGTCTACTTACTATAGGAATTCTCTTTTCAAATTTCTATTGGATGTATAATAGTTGCTTCACACTAATATCATGACTTATAATAATGATCTACCTGCATTATAGAAATCCATCATGTTATATAGAATCCCACCATGTTTACGTAAGTAATAATTTTAGATCCTCATTGGAAGTTGATCACTAGAACTACATTGGATGCATGTACATTAATATTTATTGTCTTCTTATTCTGAACACATGGCCATATAATCCAACAACTCTTGAACAATGGTGCATAAAATATTATTCTCTATTGGGATTAGTTTCAAATTCCTCTGTAGTATCTTCTCACCAAGTCATGTTTCTCAACATGAAATTCTCACTACAAATAATTAATAGTTTCATAGAAGTTCATTCCATCTCTATGTTTCATATTCATTATGAATAATATCAAATTAGACTAAATAATATGATCGATAAATGAATGTTGGATACTTATTAAATATTTACCTTCAATAAATAAGTCTTATGAAATGTTAACATATGCATGACATCCACATCATTCTTCTTCACAAGAGTTCAATTTAAGATTTCACACTATAATAATTTATCTCTAAATTATCATTATTTAAAAAGCTCTTATCTTATAAACATTTAAATTTTATACATAGTCCACTAAGATTGGACTTTCCATTTAATAATATAAAATAAACCCATTTAAATCAGTTTCCATATTCCTCATTTAATTTAATCTATATATTTCATACATATGTTTTCCAATTATCCTAATTATTTAGATTTCATGTCAAATGGTTATATCATCAAATCCTCTATGAGTTAACATACATTTTAAATTATTTATCTTTAATATTTTCTCACTATATATTAATTAGATATTGAAGTGTATTCCAACATTCACAAGACTTATTATTTTATCTTCTCAATATATTAAGAAATAGAAATTAGTTCTTCATCAGAAACATCCTCCATGGAAGTATAAATGATCACATAGTATTATAATTTTTTTTTACCAATATAGGATATATAAAATTACAATTTAGGATATCGAACTATTAAGGCTTATTATGTGAACCGAAGGCTTATGATCTATTGAAAAGTCTTAACATCTCTCTAAAAAACATTTGATCATCTCTTAAACGGTTTTGTGATCATGTCCAATGTGTTAAAATAGACACTAGATTTATATATATCATAAAACATGATCCATCTTCTATTGAACTCACCTAAATAAATTAAAAATAATTTCAAACAATAATCCATGTGTGTTAAAATATGGAAATTAGTAGTCTTCCTACAAGTTAAACATGGATGGTTCCTCCAGTAGTTATAATATTAAATCTCTAATTTTGGTGATCTTTAAACAATGATTTTTTTAAAAATATTCAATGTATTTATTATTATAATATTTTAAACTTCTTATGGTATTGTTATTGATGAAACTATAAAATATCTACCTATACCTGTTGCGATTCCATGATGATCAACACCAACATATAGATTTTATTTTTAGCGAAAATCGTTGAAAATTTTCATATAGACGTTAATGTAGAAAAGACTTATTATTTATATTTCCAAATTTGTATACTCCCATTGTATTTCCAATTAAATCTCTTTAAATATCTATATATCATGTGAATACTAAACCAATAAACTACTTAAATAAGAATACATCGACATCTTGAAACAAAATAGAAAACTAATATAATAAAAGTATCACATAAACCATAGGTAACTTCAATAACCCCCTTGGATATATTTTCATTACCATATAAATACCTCAAGAAAATGTCTCTATTCTCCGATTTTTTGAAAATTAATATGAACGGGGAACATATTTTCCCTCCTTTCATTGTAGGGAACAGATACTTCATCTACTTTTATCAAATAAATGTTATCTACCATTTAATCTTATTTATTAGTTAGTTCAGAAAGGCATAAAAATGTTTTTCAATAAGAATTAATTAAATCATTACTATGTTTATGTGGGTTACACTGATTTGTAAAATTGTAATTAATTTACTAAATCCATAAAAATCTATAGACATTTATAAATTTTTTCCCTGCAGAAAAAAATCATTTCTTTGGGGATATAAAATAGATTTTAAAAATAATTCCTAGACCCTAACTCTCTTCAAAAACATGTCAATACTATTCATTTTGATGTAAACAAATTCCCATTTTGTAATACATAGAAGCCCCCCATGTTGATTATAATTAAAAAAAATATAATAAGGGTTGGAGAGTGGGAACCATAACACATACGTCTAGATTTTTAGGGGATATAAAGTTTATAAATTATTATATAAACTATAGATATACATCATCATTGACAATTTTTATAACACCACCTCAAGGTAATCTCACCATTCGATAGAACCTTTAGTTCCCAATGTTTATGTAAAACCAAAATTTTTCGGAATATTGTGGACACTCCAAAAACATCTTATATTGAGAAACATGTTTAATATAAATTTATAAATATAGACACTCCTTTTCATGAAATTGTGAAATGACTATAACTATTCAATTAATCATTTCCATTGAATTTTTAGATTTGAACCTCTCTTCAAATCATAAACATATTAACATTTCAAACTTCCTTTTTTATGTCAATGAGATTATTTACAAGGGAAACCATAGAATCTTGATACTTTTTATCTTGATATAAACTCATACTATCTTCTAATATATTAGGGTATTTTATCAATATATCAACAGGCTTATGATCAACTCTTTCCTTCGATGTTTATTTATTCTTGGTCGACTCAGTGCTTAAAAACGATCTTATAAGTGATTTTATGTCATAATCCACTAACTTTTATGACTAAGGAAACCATGAAGTACATTAAAAAGTACTTTGACTAACCAAATCAAGCCTTCCATATATACACACACTCATCCATTAACATCTCAGTCTTCCTTTTTGGATACCCATTCATCATGTTTAAATGGAATGTAAATAGTCATACTAATTCACCAATCTCATCAATAGATTGATTCATTTTGGATAATAGATTACCCATATAATTATTATGTTTCATTATCATTTTTATATTTCCCATTTTGTTGTATATCATTCCATAATAGAAATATTACTGCCTTATTGGATGAACATCAATTTTTCCATTCTGTATTGTTTGTCCACTTGTTATTTTATTAAATGATTTTAGAACCTAATGAAGACATGCATTTATCCTATTCCAATATATCAAACAATAGTATATGATTCCCTTTTTGGTAGTTGAATAAAATATAGCTGGTTCATACCGAAATTCATTATAATATTGTGAAACATTTTTCATATTTCATATAAATTTCAAAAGATATCAATATGTTCTTTGTTGAAATATCTCTATTTTTCTATGTTTTTTGTTTAACACAATCTGGTATTCTTCAATGTTTCACGTATTCACACCATTTCTTTAGGTCTAATTTGATTTTCACAATTTACTATAAATCATTATTAATATTATTAAACCCCAAACAATAGTATAAACATATTATAAACATTGTGTCTTTTTTTTGTTATAATATATCCTAATATACACCATTGTTGTTTATGTGATTGAACCGAAAATATTCGGGCTCTTTTTTGGTGAAAATATCTCTTAGCTTTTATAACCAATACCCTTGACTTATTCAATGGTTTTTTATAATTATTATCATTCAAAATTCATATTTTTTTCACTTTGTTAACAAAATTAATTAGATTGCATAATATATTTTTCCATGTATTTGAGGTTGATGTTTCTCAATATGTCATGAAGATCACTTTATCGCCAATTTTATTCTTATTTAATGTAATAATTATTTTAAAATAACATGGGGTAGAACTCCTCTAGACATGTAAGGATGTTTTATATCTGGATTCCTCCTGTTTTTTTATTAGGATTTTCTTCTATATAGGTTGACCATGTTCATTTAATATGCCTTTTATCTCAATATATCTTCTTATTTTAAATTAATCATTCTATCATAATTATCTTTTATATTACTTAATTTGTAAAAAATGTGAAGATATTTTACTCTTTTTGGCTTCCATTTATTCATTCCTTGTATTAATAATCAGTTAATGTATATTCTCCAATTCATGGATCAATTCCTTTATAAAAATAATAAAATCATCATTCTAAAATAAGGAACTCTTTATTTTTTCATTATCTTGATGTGAAAATTCATTTCAAGGGGAAGAAATATTTTCTTTTATCTTTAAAATATCTATGATATGGTTGTAGTAACTCATATTATTTTTAATTATTCAACAATTTATCCATGTTTTACATTCAACATTGACTTTCCATCATGAATACCCTTAATAAATCTGAATATACAAGCGACCACCTTTATATTAATAGTATTGATATAATAATTTATCTCAACATAGAGTTATTTACCCTATTTTTTTAATAACTATCATAAATAGAACTCGTTTAAACAGAGCAATAATAACCAATAGATTAATATGATACACCCTAACCATTCTGATTTCTTTTGACTAATGGTGTCTCCTATTTTAATTTTCCGAATTTCCTTAGCTTCTTAGCTTCATATTTTATTTTTTACCAACATATTGTATGAGACCTAAATTTTAGTAACAACAGGTTTATTGCTATATTCATTTATTTAAGGGCCTTTTAAAGGATCTTAAAATCATTATTTCATATAGGAAAAATATGAACAACTTTGAAAAAATATAAATCATTTTATAGGGAACATTTTACTTCTGATTCAATTTGTTATATAATTATAAATTCAATTTAACATGAGCCATCCCCTAATAATTATTATGATTATCAATTAAAAATTTCTATAAAGTGGAGGGGTGGGGGTGGGTGATGGGGGTTGAATTAGGTGTTGATTATTTTTACCATATTAAAAATTATTTATAAATCCAGTTTTATAATTTAACCATTTATTTATATTAATTAAAATTTATCTTTATTTATTTTATTTTAGTTGGTAATTCCTATATTTTATGAAATATTTTTTTAAATGGGTATTTTATGGGATGTACAAATCCCTACTCAATAAATTTATTGTGATTTCTAGGTCACATATTCTATACTATGTTAAATTTTACTATAATTGGATGTGTTTCAGAAACCTACTGTATGGAAATGACCTTAAATATAACATAATATTGAGTATTATACATGAAATTAATTTTTCTCAATTTTATGTTCCTTTTAGATTTATATTTTTATAGAATTATACCATAACTCATACATAATAAAAACATAAAATTCATAGTGGGAAAATCTAACTTGTATCTAACTAACTCATAATATAAATTGTTTAAAATTAAAAAATATATATATTTCATTTAAAATATCCATGAATCTAATATTGAATCCTTAATTACCCACACCAATCCGTAAATCATGGGAAAAAATTTTAAGAACACTGTATGGGCACAAAAAAATCTATAAAGGATACCCAAAGAAGAAAAACAATTAATCATATGAAAACATAAAAACCCTTGAAAACATTATCATAAAGAAAAAGATTTCACCCTAAAATTAATCTTCTTTATTTACCTTTTTTGTAACCATAATTGTTTTATGTTACGCATAAAAATCATAGTTAAAGAATATTGGATTCACGGGACATCATTATACCTATCACTCTTATAAATGGAATAACCTTGTGGTTTAATTCTATACATGTCACTCTTACAAATGGAATAAATATATGATCAAATTCCATACCCAATGCATTGGAGGGCCATCACAGACCCACCCATCAATGGATTATCCCAGAGCCACCCATCATTGGTCTATTAAGGAACCACCCCTTATCATTTTCAATCATAACCACCCATCATAATATCCAAGAACCATATAATAATAATAACACACCAAAGGTAGAATTTTTCTATATGTATCTCATAAAATTTTATTTTCAATCATAATAAAACATTTCATGTTCTGTAAATAATCTACACTTTTTCAATAACAAAATACCACGAAAAAATGGGTTTCTTTTTCTTTTTAAAACATAAAGGATCGTAGTGGAATACAAATCTAAAAATTGACAGAAAAATACATATATAATTGTTTTATACCTGATTATTGAATAAAAACACATATTTGGATTACATTTTAATGGTATTAATTGTTCATTTTGGATCTTATGGTCCTGATTTAGTGGATGTTAATTTTGAACATCTATTCTCGTCATTTGTTCACTTCATACCTAATATGCACCAATTTAGGCCCAATGTCTCATATGATATCAAAGAATGTAATTATCCATATTTAAATGTTAAATTTTTGGAAATGGATATAAATATTAATATGAACATTTTTCTTTCATGGATCAATGAAGGATTCATAAAGGATGATGTGTATTTTTGGCGAAGAAAGGAAAAAATTCTGGAGAAGGCATATTGGATATCATCCCACTGATCGGACTGTGGGGCCCACAATATAGGCACAATGAAGCCAAACATTTATGGAAGGATAACAAACATATAGGGTACAAATCCTGCTTCTGGATATATTACTAATTCATCCAACATGGTGGTGATTAAGGCGGCCCAAATTGAAGACGCAATTCTGGGCTAGATTCTGCAGCCCAGACAAATAGCCAACTATTTATATCATATCTCGCGAATGGATTATTATTTGGGATGATATTTTACATGATATTATGGGACATCTGGGGATTCATTTAAATCTTCTTGGGCCCACTCTAATTTGGCCTTCTAGGTGGTGCTTTGGTGCTTCTGTTCGGAGTAGAAAGTTGGCTCCCACTTCGAGGCAAGAGTTGAAAAGTCTCTTATGCATTAAATGTCCACCCACCTTTCTCCAACAAAATAAATTAACGTCACATGGGATGATAGGATCTCGGCCAAAGGCTTCCAAAATTCCTATTTAAGGTAGTAGGGATGGAGGATTTTAGGATCTTGGTGCTTTCTTTTCATTGTAATGTTATTATGCCAATTTGCCTTTGCAATGTTCTTCCTTCTCATGTAAGTTGTTCGAATCACCATAGTCTTCAATAAAAGTTCTTCTTCTTCTCTTATTATATTCTTATTCATATAAACATGATACTTTTGCCTCAAGGTGTGAAATTTTTCACACCAAACATTGTGATTTTTCTCACACAACAGTGGAGTGATCGTTATTTTTGATGTTTTTACTTCTTCAATTCCACCCTAATAAGTCTACTTTCTGCTTCCGTTGAGAACTTGTCATCAATGGAGGGATATCTCCTTTATGGGTTGATCCAAGGGAGTAGCAAGGGGATGGATTGAATTTTATTTCTCACTCTCTAAATGTTATTAATTTCTTTTAATTGAGTTTCTTTCATTCAATGATTTTATTCTTCCACTTCCTTATTGAATTTATTCACCCCGATTTGATGTGCTAATTATATCCTTTACCTTGGAGTACTCATGAAAATGATCCTACAAGTGTATAGGTGATTATTATGTGTTGTAAAGGTGTTTACTCAGTAGTGATTAAGTTAGTTTTAATTCATTGAATGAATCCTTCTTGAGTTAATGAAATTAAGATCGTAAAAAAAGGAATTCATTCAATCCACCCCGAGAAATAACCTGGGATCAACTCATTTCCTCATAATTTGAATTCACATATATCTTTTGGTTTTCTATAAAACCCATCTAAAATCAACCCAAGTTGGCAACATCATATCCAAAAATCCATCTCTTTCTATTGAGTGTTTAAAGGGTCTTCTAAGGTCTCTAAGGATTCGACAACCCAAGCTGTACTACAAGCGACCGCTTAACCCTTAAAACTTGGGTAAATTTGGGCCAGACCAAATTTTGGCACCGTTTCTGGGGACCAAGTAAGTTCCTTAGACAAAAAACCTTCTTTCCTCACCCCCATTCTTCTATTCTCACCCAATATCTCTTATCTTTTCCCTTTCTCGCTTTTTTTTCTTTTGGCGCATGTCTGCCTTCACCCGTGATAACTCAAACAGACTAGTTAGGGTGGAAAGTCCTAGGATAGGGGATTCAAGTACACCATTGGATCTTAATCATTCTAATAGCCCAGAGTTAATGATTGAATCAATTTCATGGTGGGTCTTCAAATAAACCAACTCATAAACCCGGATAGGAACCAAAATGGAAATCCAAATGAGGAAGCCCCAAATTTGGGGAATTCAGTCGATCAAAACATGAATGACTACCTTACACCTACCTAGAAAAATACACCCTCTTTCATTAGGAATGCTGCCCTAGGATATTCCCACTAAGTCTTTAAACCTCATGTCCTAAATCACCTTCGAACCTTCTATGGGATGGAGTCAAAAATTCCTTACCTTTATGTCAAGGAGTTCAATTACATTGTTGAAACCATGTGCTGACCGCATCAACTTGAGTCAGCTAAGATGAGGGTCTTTCCTTTCTCACTTAAGGATCGAGCAAAGAACTGGTTAAATAATCTGATACCTTCATCAATCTACACTTGGAACCAACTGCAAAGAGAATTCTATAAGAAATACTTTCCCCACCACAAAACAATTGCACTTAAAAAGAGTATCCAAAACATTTTTGAAAAAGTGGGAGAGTCATCCTATGAAACATGGTAGAGGATAATAGACACCCTAAACATGGTTCCACACCATGGGTTTTCTATTCCTGAACAAGTGAGAATTTTCTATGAAGGTTTGGGCCCAGGGAACCAACAATTCATTGACATGATGTGTAACGGGACCTTTAAAAACAAATCCCCAATTGATGCTTATGAGTACCTAGAAATCCTTGCCGAACAAAACCAAACATCGGGAACATCACCTTATTCTGAAAATACTCAAAGAACTACATGAATGCATACACTTAGAGAAGAGGAAAGCCTTAGGGTAAAACTTTCAGCACTCTGTAGGAAGGTTGAAGAGATTGACCATAGGAAAATCCATGAAATCCAAACTGTAGACCCTGTTTGCACAATTTGTGACAAACATGACCACAAAACAGACAACTGCCCAACCATTCCATCCATCAAGGATATTCTTTTAGGAGGACCACCTGCTGAATTCAATGCCCTAAACATTCGAAATCCCCAACACCCAAACACATTCATCCAAAGTTATAATTACCACCCATGCTTCCGATGGAAAGATAACCAACAACCTAGCCAACCACAAGGAACAAACCCCTACCCTACACAAAATTTTCAAAACCATAACCAATTCCAACCAAAACCTGTCCAATACCAACATCCTCCAGTCCAATACCAACAACCCATCCAACAACCAATGTATCCCCCTGGGATTACCCAACCAACACAAGCCCCTTCCCAATCTTTCCCTCTCCCAATCCTTGAACAACTGTGAAAACAAATGGAAATGATGAACTCATACCTCTCTTACCTTAAACAAGAACTAAAAACCATAAAAACTGGAAAGGCACCCATGCCCACATATACCATTCCACAATAATCATCAAGGGGAGAGACATGTTGCACTCAAAAAACTCATGAACAACTAAAGGCTGTGACAATTTTGAGAAGTGGGAAATCAATTGAGAAACATGAACCAATAGTTCAAAAACCATCAGAAGCTTCAAACACTAATGAAAATTCAAATGAACTAAATGATCAAACTTCAAAACATGATATCATTTTCAAATAAACAACCCTTCAAAAAACAACCCCACAACCAGCACCATTTCCTCAACGCATGAGGGGTAAAACCAAGCCTGAATTGAGTGAAACATTGAGGGAAATATTCTCACAAGTCAAGTTGAACATTCCAATAATCGATGCAATTCAAACCATTCCTCTATACTCAAAGTAACTTAATGACTTGTGAACTTTTAAAATAAAATTTTCACATAAAAACCAAGTCCTTTTGGCTGCTAATGTGAGTACCACCATTCAAGTGACCATTCCTCCTAAGTTGAAAGACCCGGGTTTCCCTTACGTCACTGTTGAAATAGGAGATAGCAAAGTTGTAAAAGCCATATGTGACCTAGGTGCTAGTGTCAATCTCATCCCCTATGCTGTGTACTTCCAATTAGGCCTAGAAGAGCTCCAACCCACATATGTCAGACTTCAAATTTCTAATCATAGTATTAGTGTTCCAAAGGGGATCTTAAAGGATGTTTTGGTGAATGTTGAAAATTTCATTTACCCAGCTGACATTATTCTTCTTGACAATCACCCAAAATTAAGTCCTAGGGAGAAAACCCCAATCATCCTTGGTCATCCCTTCCATGAAACAATCAACTCTTTTATCCAAGTTAGAAATGGGAACATGACCATGACATTTGGAAGCATGAGTCTAGAATTGAACATCTACAATGAAAACTCTCAAATCGGGGATGATGAAGAGATTCATGAGGTTAATTGGATAGGTAGTGTTGATAGTGAACTCCGAGAACATCAAGGAATTACTGAAGGATGTTTTAGTCAAGAAGATATTGATTTTATTTGTTCACATGAGGGAAATTTGTCTTCTTGGCTTGAATCTCTTTCAGATAGCTCTATTGATTATTTTCTAGAATCACCAATCAATGATACCATGGGTGAAATAAATAACATCGAGTCTATACCCATTCATGAAACTACTCTAGCTAACTTAGTTGATGAAAATTATTTTCACAAGGAACCAATTTTGTCAAGAAATATAAATAAAGAAACTGAGTTCAATACAAAGTCTCATCCTTTTTTGGAAAGTGATAACCACTTTGATCTTGAATTTAAGGTTCTACCTTCATCAATCATGTATGTGTTCTTATGGGACAATCAATCCTTTCCTGTTGTCATTTCTTCCTCTCTTGATGTCGATCATGAGAGGATTTTTTTAGATGTCCTTAGGAGACACAAGAAATCCATTGGATGGACCCTATCTGATATTACAGGGATTAGCCCACTTATTGGGACTCATATAATTGTTCTAGAATCCAATTCAAATCCATGCCGTCAACCTCAGTGGCGACTCAATAATAATCTCATGGAAGTAGTGAGAAAATAACTTTTGAAATTGTTAAAAGCTGGTATCATCTATCCTATAGCTGAGAGTGTGTGTGTTAGCCCAATCCATGTGGTTCCAAAGAAGGATGGAATCACAGTAATAATCAATAAGGATGGAGAGACGCTTCCAACAAGGGTCAGTAGTGGATGGAGAGTATGTATTGACTATAGGAAACTCAACTCCTGTACCAAGAAAGACCATTTCCCCTTACCCTTTATTGATCAATTCCTCAAGGGAGCGGTGTTTAATCAATTATACTGATTCCTAGATGTAATCTCAGGGTTTAATCAAATAGAATTCTCCTTAGAGGATCAAGGAAAAACAACCTTCACTTGTCCATTCGACACTTTTTCTTTCAAGCGCATGCCCTTTGGATTATGTAATTCCCCTGGTACCTTCCAGCGGTGCATGATGGGAATATTCTCGTACATAGTGGGGGATTGATTAGAAGTCTTCATGGATGATTTCTCCATCTTTGGGGATACTTTTGAGGGATTACTTCTAAATGTTGAAAAGGTTTTGTCAAGGTGTGAGGATAAAAATCTCATACTAAATTGGGAAAAATTCCATTTCATGGTAAGGGAAGGACATGTTCTAGGTCATCTGGTATCTGGTATAGGGATTGAAGTTCATAAAGCTAAGTTTGACATCATTTTTCACCTTCCCTCTCCTAAAACTGTTAAGGAAGTGAGGTCCTTCTTAGGACATGATGGTTTTTATAGAAGGTTCATTCGGAATTTTAGCTCTATTTCTCAACCACTTTGTTCTCTATTGGTAAAAGATTCTCCATTTTTATGGACAGAAAGCTGTGAGAAATCATTCTCTACACTCAAGTAAACTCTTATATCTCCACCTATCATGTAATCTTTAAATTGGAAACTTCCTTTTGAGCTCATGTGTGATGCAAGTGACTTCACTGTAGGAGCAGTCTTAGGACAACGGTGTGAGAAAACTCCATGTGTCATTGCTTATGCAAGAAAATTTTTAAATGATGCACAAATAAACTAAACCACCACTGGAAAAGAGTTTCTTACTGTTTTCTTTCCCTTAGAGAAATTCAGGTCTTATCTCTTAGGATCACCCATCATTGTCTTCACTGACTATTCATCTCTAAAATAACTTTTCCAAAAACAAGATGCCAAGGCTAGATTGATTAGGTGGGTCCTTCTTCTTCAAGAGTTCAATTTAACCATTAAGGATAAAAAGGGTGTTGAATATGTTGTTGCTGATCACCTCTCTAGGATGGAATTCAATGACAACTCACACCACCTCTCTGTGTCTGATTCATTTAATGATGAGCACCTCTATTCAGTGAGTGATTTCCCTTGGTATGCTGGAATAGAAAACCATTTGGTGACTGGTGACATTCCAAAATTCATGGGGACCCAAGCTAAGAGGAAATTACTTTTTGATGTCAAACACTATGTGTTTGATAATCCTTACCTCTTCAAGTTCTATCCGGATCAAATCATCAGGAGATGTGTTCCCAAGTCTGAGCAAGAGTCCATTCTAAAATTTTGTCATGGAGAGGCATGTGGAGGCCACTTTTCTACAAAGAAAACCAATTAAAAGGCCCTCTAAAGTAGTTTTTAAGGGCCAAAACTCAATAAGGATTCCTTCCAATTCTGTAAAACTTATCCTCGGTGTCATCAATTAGGATCCATTTCCAAAAGGAATAAAATTCCCCTCACTCCCATTTTGTTTGTTGAAATCTTTGATTGTTGGGGAATTGATTTCACGGGACCCTTTCCAAACTCTAAGGGATACCTCTATAACCTCTTAGATGTTTATTATGTATCAAAATGAGTTGAATTCATTCCCACCAACTCTAATGACCATGATGTTGTGATCCGATTTCTGAAAGAGCATATATTTTCTCGATTTGGAATTCCTAGGGCTATAATCCGTGATCGAGGAACCCATTTCTGTAATTGCCCATTCTCTTCACTCATGTCTATGTATGGAATTTATCATAAATGTTTCACTACGTACCATCCTCAAACCAATGGTCAAGATGAGTTAGAAAATAGGTAGATTAAGAAAATTCTTGAAAAAACTGTCAACCCCTCTAGGAAATATTGGGCTGAGAAACTCTTGGATTCAATTTGGGCATATCGTACAGCATTCAAAACCATCCTAGGAATGTCACAATATAGGTTGGTTTATGGAAAATAATGACATTTACCTGTTGAAATTGAGCATAAGGAATTTTGGGCAATCAAAAAAATGAATTTCGACATTTCTTTAGCCAAAGAAAAGAGGAAATTAGATCTTAATGAACTTGAGGATCATAGGATGGAGGCTTATGAAAATCAAGGATAAATAGAGCTAGAGTTCAAGCCTACCAATCTAGGAATTTCAAAGTTAAACAATTTGAACTGAGAAAACTTGTGCTCTTGTATAGTTCAAAACGTTATTTACACCCGGGAAAGTTATGTTCTGGATGGTCAGGTCCATTCATAGTGCATCATGTGTACCCCCATGGGGAAGTAGAGATTCAGGATCCCACAAGTGGTAACATTTTTATGGTCAATGGTCATAGGATAAAACCATTCATTGAATCATTCAATAAACATGAAATAGAGTTTGTGTTAACAAAGCCAACCTATGAACCCGGAAAAAATTGATAGATTTAGGAACCATGTCGGGCTAACGACGTTAAACAAAAGCGGTGCACGGGAGGCAACGCATGGTTTTCATGTTTCTAATCATTGTGAATCATCTTTTGTTTCCTTCTTCCTCATTTTGTTATTTTTTTTAAAAAAAATATAGACTGTTGACATGTTATTCTTTTATGAGTAAGGATGGGTATGAAAGGGGAGCACCGTATTCATCTGTGTCACGCGGTGTGATCCCTGAGTAATACCTTATCCAGAAAATATAAAGAATACAATGTATCATCAGTTTAATTTATTTTATTTTATGTTTTTGTAGGTATTTAAGAAACATATATTGTTGACATGTTCTTCTTTTATGAGTAAGGATGGGTATCAAAGGGGAGCACTGTATTCATCTGTGTCACGCGGTGTGATCCCTGAGTAATACCCTGCCCAAATAAATATATAGAAGACAATGTATCATCAATTTATGTTATTTTTATGTTTTTTTAGGTTAAAAAAATACAAAAAAATTATATTAAAAAAATTAAAGGCATTTCATAGGTCGTTGGGAAAAGCTGGGCAGAATCGTCCAAGCCATTGGGAGACAAACCAGAACTGAAGGGAGACATGGGAATTCATTTTGAACATCAACCACCTGGTGACTTCATTACATAATTTTCATTTTCAATGTCTACATTGAACTTCTATCCTACCCCTTCTATGTTTCAATTATTTAAACACTGGGGACAGTTTTATTCTAATTTGGGGGGGAGATGAAAATGTGTGGAAGGAAAAAAGGTCATTAACCTTGAACATGATAACACGCATTCCAAACTCTGAAATTTGATATCAAATAATTTTGCATGCCTTTATTCTGATTTTAATGCAATTTTATGTTCATGTGCTTAGATATTGGAAAGTGCGGTTGTCCGATGTGATTTTTCACCGTTTATATTTTCATCCAATTATTTAAAAAAACACAATTTGTGTCCTCTAGATTGTGGGGTTTTAGTTTGAGTTCTTAGGGACCCATAAAAAATATCATAGGTTTGGTGATCATTTTAATTTTAACATGAGTATTCAAAAAAATAAATTGCGCGTAGAACAATGAATTGACCTAATGTGTGGCTTTTGGCACATGGGGATCGTGACTCCATAGTTGTATGGCCCAGATTTGGGAATTTTATCTCTATTTGTGGTAATTTGAATTTGTTTTTGATTTAGTTAACTCGAGATGATGCCCGAGTATGTGAGCTTCACTTGGTGCCCTAAGGTCTTTGAGCCTGGGAGTCATCAGCAAAGTCCTGCTACATGGGTTGACTCGATTGAGTTCAATTTCAATTACGATGGCAATATTGCAAAAAAAATCCAAAAAAATCCACCAAAAAAACAAATAAAATAAAAAAAATGAGTATTCATCTTATTATTAAAATTTGATTTCTCCTAGTTCTTCAACCTTTTCTCCCTCGAATGAAAATGAATCCCCATGTCTGTTGTGATTCACAACACTTCATCATGCTTAATTGAATTTGGATGAAATATGGTGATGAATTTGAACAAAGGAATGGGCTTGGGCTTGATATATTCTTATTTAAATAGCCTGTTTTAAATGAATTTAATGGGTTTCATAATTTTTTGGTATGAGATCCTTGGTTGAGAAATGTGTATTAAATTTTTTTTGGAAAAGGTCATCCGAATTTCATTTTTGTGAGATATATTTTTCTCGGGACTAGCAAAACTCAAGTTGGGGGGTGCGATTATCCAATAAAAACACATATTTTGATTAAATATTAATGGTATTAAATGTTCATTTTTGATCTTATGGGCCTTAGTAAGTGGATTTTAATTTTGAACATCTATTCTCATCATTTGTGCACTTCATGCCTAATATGCACCAATTTAGGCCCAATGTTTCATCTGATTTCAAAGAATTTAATTATCCATATTTTAATTTGATATTTTTGGAAATGTATATAAACATTAATATGAACATTGTTCATTCAGGGATCAATTGAGGATTCATAAAGGATGATGGTGATTTTTGGCGAAGAAAGCATACAATTCTGGAGAAGGCAGATTGGATAGCATCCCACTGATCAGACTGTGGGGCCCACAATACAGGCCCAATTAATCCTAATATTTATGGAAGGATAGAAGAAATATAGGGGAACAAATAATTCTTCTGGATCCAGTGCTAATTCGTCCTACATGGTTGTGATTACGGTGGCCCAAATTGAAGATACAGTTCTTGTCCAGATTCTGTGGCCCAGAAAAACAGCCCAGTATTTATATCATATCATGAAAAAGAATTATTTTTTGGAGCTGATATTTTACTGGATGTTAGGGGACCTTCGGTTCTTCATTTAAGTCTTCTAGGGCCCACTCCAATTCTGGCTTATAGATGAATCATTCGGCGCTTCTGTTCGGAGTAGAAAGCTGGCTCACACTTCGAGGCAAGAGTTGAAAAGTCTCTTATGCATTAAATGTCCACCCACCTTTCTCCATTAAAATCAATTAAAGGTACATGGGATGATGGGACCTCGGCCAAAGGCTTCCCAAATTCCTATTTAAGGCAGTATGGATGGAGGATTTGAGGATCTTGGTGCTTTCCTTTCATTTTAATGTTATTATGCCAATTTGCATTTGTAATGTTCTTCCTTCTCCTGTAAGTTGATCGAATCACCTTAGTCTTCAACAAAAGTTCTTCTTCTTCTCTTATTCTGTTATTATTCATATCAGCTTGATACTTTTTCCTCAAGGTGTGAAATTTTTCACACCAAAACTTGTGATTTTGTTCACACAATGGTGGAGTGATCGTTATTTTTGTTGTTTTTACTTCTTCAATTCCACCCTCCTAAGTCTACTTTCCGCTTCTGTTGAGAAATTTTCATCAATGGAGGGCTAGATCTTTTCTAGGATGATCCAAGGGATTAGTAAGGGGCTGTATTGAATGATATTTCCCACTCTCTAAATTTTATTAATTTCTTTTAATTGAGTTTCTTTAATTCAATTATTTGTATTCTTCCTCTTCCTTATTGAATTTATTCACCCCACTTTGATGTGCTAATTATATCCTTTACCTTGAGTGCTCATGAAAATAATCTTATAAGTGTATAGGTGATTACCATATGTTGTGAAGGTGTTTAATCAGTAAGTGATTAGGTTAGTTTGAATTCATTTCATGAGTCCTTGTTGAGTTAATGAAATTAAAATCATAAAAAAAAGGAATTCATTCAATCCACCCCCAGCAATAACCTAGGATCAACTCATTTCCTCATAATTTGAATTCACATAGATATTTTAGTACTCTTTAAAAACCATATAAAATCTACCAATTTTGGAAACTTCATAGCCAAAAATCCATCTCTATTTATTGAGTGTCTAAAGGTTCTTCTTAGGTCTCTAAGGATTCGACAACCCAAGCTGCACTGCAAGCGACCACTTGACCCTTAAAACTTGGTTAAATTTGGGCTAGACCAATACCCGTATAAATAAATACGTAAAATAATAATAATAATAATATTTACATTGTGGAAAAGAAATATATTTTCATATAAAAGGTTCACATACTACACTGAAATATATGAATCCTAATCCCAAAAAGAAAAACATATTTCAAAAAAACTAAAAAATATAAGAATAAAATATTTCATGATATGATATAAAGAATGGTTTGTATACAAACCTCATAAAACAAGGTGGGTTTATACCAAAAAAATATTCCTCAATAATAGTATATTGAAATGAAATCCCTTACATTGAGTAGGACATTTCATGCATGTATTTATATTTATAAATATTATACTCATGATAATTATATTATTGTTTTAAAACCATTTCAAGATCATTATTACATTAATTTCACCTATGAACAATTAATATACAAATAATTAATCAATTATGTTTAAATCTAATGTTTTAACCATATTTATCTTATGTGTAAAAAATGACTATAGTTAGTCAGCTATGGTTAATGGGGTCATTATATAAACATATAAAGAATAATAAACATGATATAATAGTCATATTTATAAATAATTTAAACTTTTAAAACCAATCACTTATTATGGTTATGAAAAATTATCAATGATACAATCATGAAGATGGTAGGATGCATGTAGGCTTGAGTATAAATCCCATTTATCAATGATCATTTTGGAACGAAGGTAGGTAAAATTTTCCATTACATAATTATAATTATATCATATATATCATATTATTAAATAATATATACATATATAAAGAATTATGGGTATGTAAAATTAATAATGTCACATTGAGGAGGCGATAGTCCACACTTGTTACAAGGATGTTACCAATTTTTCAATGTGTGAGATGGTAATAAAAAAATGATATATTTTATTTCAAATACATAATTATATCACGAATATAATATATATTTCAATTATATCACATATTTTTATTAAACACATCCTTAATACATAACTGGTAATGTGTGAACGTATCACATCGCTTGGAGGAGGTGGTTGTCTACACGTCCACAAACGATGCTATAATATTTTCATAAAATGAAAATCATGAAGGTATGTGTTATATCATAATTTCAGATGCATAATGAAAAATTAAATATTATATATATACAGTGATAACCTAGTGTTTATTATCACCCACCATGAGATAGGGTAATGTAATAATTAATGACATCAGTTCATATGGATATAGTCCACCATATGCTGGAATGATGATTGCATATCCCATTTGATGGAAGTTTGTGTGGGTGTAGGTAGTGAAAATGATATAAAAACAACTCCGTATAATTATTATATATATTTTATTCAATAAACATGTAATAATAGAAATTTAAATGGCGGATAATGAAATAAAATAGAAATGCATGTTGAAGAACATTATCTCATTTTCTGGTAACTAATTTTGGTTTTCACCAAAGCAGTTCTTTGGTTTGTTTTCCAAAATAAGTTAGGATTATTGTATTAGGGGAGGAATATTTTTAACCTATTTGGGAAGGGTTTGGACTTGATAATGGATTGAGAGTTTTTATGAATTTGGTTGAGTGAATTCCTTTTTATGTTGGCAGAGGAGTACCATTATTGTAAATATAAAGTGAAAAACAGTATTGGGAAGTATCCCTTACCTCATGTGCAACCAATAATGATAAAATTTAGATACAATATGGTATATGTTCTTATTATGGAAATCCAGTGGGCTTTTTATACGTTTTTATGTTATTTTTTTCCTTCATACTAAAGTTTTACCACTAAGTAAACTAATTTTTACCTTAATTAATATAATTAATTTTAATTAATTTCACTAATATTTTATGTAATTTTTTTTGGATTAATAGAAATTATAAATTATTATTCTTCCAAATGTGTAATCATTTTTTCAAAATTAAAATTACATTTGTGTTATAAATTATTTAAAAATTAATCTTGTATATGGGATGAAACAACGAGTGTTTAAAGCAACAAGGTCAAAAGATAGAATTTTTTTAATATCCAATTTCAATGAGAAATTGATTCCAATGACCTAAACATGATTTATTTATATATAATTAAACTAAATAGTATTTCAAACCAATATAAAACATAATTTAACTATATTATAAAATTTTAAAAATTAGAGTTTCTAAATAAATTTAATGTTTTACACGATTCATCATAAAATAAAACATCAAAGAAAAATAAAAAAATTCATAGAAAATACATTTTAATATAATGATTTAGGAAATAAAATTTATTTTTAAATATAAAAATTATAAAAGTGAAAAATGTTAGTTTGGAAATTGGTGCACAATTAAAAGGGGATAAAATAGTTTTTTAGAAAAATACAATTTTGAAATGTAAAAGTATATTTATTCTTATCTTATGGAAATAAAAAATATTGGTAGAACGAATAAAAATTAAAGAAATTTTGTAAACATGATATAGTTATAACAAATAATACTAAAAAATATAAATTCCAGGTAAATACCTCTATTTAAAAAAATTAATATTATTAGTATATTGTAATTCGGTATAACTCTATCTTTCATGAAACATATGATTTCTAAGAAACTCGTTGTTGCATTCCATGTATGATATTATTCATATCATCCTGTTTAATGTAAATTACTATTTAATTTATAAATATAAATATATTATAGAAAGGATTTTTTTTATCATTACATAGGCTGTTAAATTATTCTCCCATCTACAAATTGTGTCTTCAAAAAATTATTCACTTATTACACAAGTGAGTGTATCTTTGCCTAATTATATTTTTTGATTTTCATGTTTCTTATTGAACCATACAGGTTTTCCATAAATCCTCACCATGGTAAATATTATTTTTTAACAACACATTCTACCTATGGTAAATAACCTAAACAAGTAATTCCTTATAAGAATGTCTCTCTTCCAGCTGGATTACTTTAGGGCTCAAAACATGAGATATATATGGTATATATTTATGTGACATTGAAACATGAAATATATTCTTAAATTGGGATCAAATAAATTGTAAATCCACTCATTAGTAAACAAATAAAACATTTTATAGGATTTCATATGTTCCAATAGACCATGTAATCATTTCCCCTTCATACCAAAACACATCACCCTTTTCCAGGGAGAATCTTTGACTATGACGTGATCACCAAACTCAAAATAATAATATTTCACCTATTTATCAACATAATATTTTTGCATACTTTGATAATTATTTATTTTTAATGTAATAAAAATAACATCCTCTAACATTTCATCTAGCCACTATGGTATCATCAACTTCCTTTCTCTTATAATATCATAAAAATCTAGTGTTCAACACTGCTTTCTATATAATTCCTCAAAATATTCCATATATATATTAGAATGATAAATATTATTATATGAAACTCAACCACATAAAAATATCGGTATCAACTTCCATATTAGTAAATTTATCATAAGTGAAGAATATCATTCATGGTTTCAATCTTCTTCTCAAATTTTCCATAAAATTGATGATTAAAAGATGAACTATAATTTAATTTATTACCCGATGACTTTTGATGTCCTTTACAAAATCATTTATGAATCTATGATTATGGGATGATACAATGGAGATCGAAACACCATGTAACCTGAATATTTATTTTATATACAGACAAGAATGATGTTCTGTATTCAATGTATCTAATATGGGGAGGAAAGACACTGATTTCATTAATCGATCAACAGCAACCCCAATCACATTATTACCTTGAGATGTCTTTTGAATTTCCCAAAATAAATCCATCTATATCTTCTCCCATTTCCACTATGGCATTGGAAAATAAAAAATCACCCCTTATGATGACGTTCATTATTTTTTATCCAAATAAAAATTCAAACATATTATATTAAATTCAGAAATATCTCTTTTCATGCCACCCTACCAGTAATAATCCCAAAGTTATCAATATGTCATAGTTCTTCTACGATAAATAGAAAATGCGTAAATATGAGCTTCGATCAAAAACTCTTTCCTCAACAAGTAATAAAATGGCACGGAAAATCTTTTTTAAAATTGTAAAACACCTTCATAATCAATATTAAAATCAATAATATTACCCTTCTTAATTGATTTTACCTTTTCCTATAAGGATTGATCCTCCTTCTAAGCACTCTTAATTATTTCAATCAAATTCAACTTCAATAAAACTAAGATAAAAATAGGGGATATCACTTAATCCACTACTTATCAGCCAAAATTCATCGAATCTTTAACCAAAGGGTTATATTCCAATAATAACATTGTTAATGTGGAATTACATTCAACTCAAATAATGAACCGATTTTTTGAATATGATAATGAATTCTGTAATAATTTTCTTTTATCACTTGAAAAAATCTTCTTCGTCTCATGTTCAAGTCATTATGATTGATTATATAATTCAAATTCTTGTGATTAGTATATATTTTTCACTAAACATTGTATAGATAATGCCAAAACAATTTGGTGTAGAATAAAAAATTGCTTTTTAGAAATAAATTGTACGAAAAAGTATCTCATGGGTGATCAACTAATATGATGCTGAAGAAATTAAATTTTCATTCTCATCAAGACGCAACCATGTCGTTTTAATTATGAATAATTATAGATGAGAGGGACATAATTTCTAAAAGAAGGGACAAAACTGGGGAATTGACCAATATTCGTTTATATTTATGAAAAAATATAAAATTCTCATGTATACATAAAACATTCTCCTTTTTTTGTTAATTTAGTTAGTGGTCCAGGTTACAATGAAAAGTTTTCAATAAACCATCAGTAGTAACTCACTAATCCAAAAAAAACTATGAGTCCCTGTATTATTGGTAGTTATTGGTCACTATTTATTTTTTTATTAAGTTAAATTGTTTAAAATATTTATAAACACTATTTCAAATTAATTATATTTTATGCAACAACAATTCACACTCACTAAACATTCTATATAGTTTATTTTCTTTTATATTTTCTAGATAAATACTTTTGTGCCATCCACATTCCTTATTGTTTTTATAATATACCAAAATATAATATATAAAACAACAATAGAAAGATCTAAAAACTAATGGAAGAATCTATACATATGATTCATATGTACAATATATCAATTAGATAAAAAAAGGGAATAACTTCAAACTCTTAATATCAACATATCATATGAAATGATGTTTTTGAAATGTCATCATCCTTTATCTATAGCTAATGGTACTCAAATACCAAATCAATCTTAGAAAAACACTGAGATCCCTAGAGTATATCAAGAAAATGAATGATATAAGTCAATGAATACTTATTCTTAATATGGATTATATTTAAGGATCTATAATCATTTAAAAGTCTGGTGAACCCTCTTTCTTGTTAAAAATTAAAACAGGAGAACCCATTTGTGAATTTCTACGTCTAAATAAACATTTATCAAGAAATTAATGATACTGGTTTTTAAATTCCACATTTTTTTAATTGATGAATTTTATTAGGGCGCTTATAAATAATCTTATAATTAGGCAATATATCCATAATAAATCCAACTTTCTGACTAGGAACAACATTCTTCAATTCATCAAGAATGATATCCATAAATTTATTCACTAATAGGATTTCACTAATTATAATTTTTTTCATTCTATTCAATAATTTGAAATTAAAAACATTCAATGCATTTTTTCCAGTAATTTATCAACTTCTTGGTATGTTATCGAAGGAAGGATTCCATTAAAAAATTATTTCATGGATTTTCAATCTATTTTAGCATGATAAACTGTAATCCTATCCATACATAAAATGAAATAGAACTACCCAAGGTGTAGTTAAAAATATTTTGAAGGAAAGGTCATATCAATAATGATGATAGGAATATTCTTTTAAATATTGGTTTCCCATAATACATAGACATATATTTTTTACCAAATTTTATATATCACATTGTGGGGATGTCCCAAATATACAAGAACATTTATCATAAATTAATGAATTTAATGATCAAGTGATAAATAGTTTATTAGAATAATTCAAATAAACTAATAACATACCTATCACCACTTAATTAGATTTCGAAAACTTAATTAGAGGATAAAAAAATTATTTTTACAGATCTGTTTTATTTTGATCATAATAGTTTCAACCTTTGGTAATAAAATTTGGACACACATTAGAATATTTATCTAACTCATTGAAACTAAAATAACTTTGAACTAGTACTAAATTCCTTTCATGATCATCATTGTTGAAGTTGGGAACTATATAACCACAAATACCACATTAGAAGCACTTTCAAGACCTTAAAATATAGCCTATTGAATTATTTTTTCCACACTTCCCACTAGATGAAAATTTGGTTTTCTTACATCCAAACACCTTTGATAAATTATTTCCCAATAATACCCAACATGAACTCCTAATTTTTTTATTGTCATGGGACAAAATATCATCTAGTATCTACATTTATATCATCTCAGGATGTCAAAAACGATTCTCATTGCTCTTAAAGTAATTATATTCCATGAACTTCGATATCAATTATTCAATCCCAAGTAAAACCAATGTATCTTACTATCAATATCTCTAGTAAAATTTGGTATGTACCTCATCGATCATATATAGTTTTCTTTGTACGAATCAACCAATATTCATACATTTTTCTGAATTCCAAGAATTATTTTGCATCCTAAATGAACAACCCTGGGAAGCTATTTCTTAAGAAAAATATTCTCAAATCCATCCCATTCTCGGGCATCGATCTCTTCACTTTATCTGATATTATTACACATTATCCAACACTATTCAAATTCACCTTTAAAATGATAAATCCCAAGAGGTAAATTTTATTTATTATAACATCCCATGACATATAATATTTTTCAAGGGAATTAATCCATTATTTAGATAGTGTAGGGTTATATAGTCTTATGAATGATGGGGGATGTTGTCGAATAAAATTCTCTACTATCTTCATGTTCCTCTATGGTATATAGTTTTTCTCTATTTCATGAACACCACTTCAATTTATATTTTATTTCAAATAATACATCACAACAATAAAAAAACTCAGTTCCAATTAGAACCATCTCGAGATGCTAATACAGAATGATATTTTACTCTCGGTGTGTTCCCACAACAGCTTTGTTGTTTCCTGTATAGAATTGTTTTTAAACAATCATACATTATATGAAAATACATGGTAATCTTCATATTCAATATCAATTCACATGATCCAAAAAAAGAAATATTTCAAGGTAATTATACTAATATTATCCTAATCTCTAAAGTCATTTAAATGATTCCTCTCATAAAAACTCTAAGGACCTGACCTTAAACATAACAAAATCCTAAATTATCTTCATGAATTTAATTCTTTCATGTTGTGGATATTTTTGTTTTTTGTTTTTGAGTTTTAGAGAAAAAGTTCATAACTATAACATAAAAAACCATAAAATACAAAGTGTACACATTTGATAGTATCCATTTTTTCCAAAATAAAAAAAAATTAAAATAAAATTGATTTATTTCTTGGACAGTATCCACAACATTCAACTTGATTTTTTTTTCCTTTCCCTTTCCCATATTTGAATGTTATAAAAAAATTAATAATATAGGATGAGAATAAAAATCTTAGTATGGGATACTGAAAGAATTAAAATTGTTAGTTCTATGAAAAAGATGAAAACTCCTGAATTATTTTTTATAAATTAATAATTTTCATAGTTAAAAAATATAAATACATGCATTGAAAAATAAGATCATTGCTTACTGTTTTTTTTACACAAGAATACCATAAAACCCTAAATAATTGTAGATGAAATAAATTGGTATCATGGGACATCATTATACCTAGAAACATTATAAATGGAATAACCATGAGGCCGATATCCATATATGTCACCCATAAAAACGAAATAACCATATGGTAAACATACATAACTAAGGCATTGGAGGGATATCATGAACCCACCCATCATTGTTTAATAACTGATTCACACATCATTAGTCTTTCAAATAAAAAATTCACATTGGTTTATATCATAACCACCCATCATAATTCCCAATAACCTTATAAAAATCGTAACACATATAATCTTGCAATATTTAACATGTAACTCAAAAAATTTCATTCTCAGTCATCAAACAAAAAATTATAGTTATTGGACTAATCCATCCATTTTCAACACATATTTTAAATATCCAAATACCTAGTAAATGAAAAGTGGTGTTTCTTTATATTTTAAAAAAATGATGGATTTTAGAGGAATAAGATTCTCAAAATAGAAATAAATTTTCCTATATAATTATTTATATTCATATATATAAATATGTCAAATAATAAAAAGAATATTGACATAGAGGAAAAGGAAGACATTTTGGGATCCAAGTGTCCCATACCAAGTTGAAATATTTGAATCATAAACCACATGAAGAAATTTCATTTAATAGAAAATTAAATAAATTCAGTATATTATTTCTCCAAGGGGCCGTATATACACCTCATAAAATGAGGTGGTTTTAAAACAAAATAATATGACTAAATGAAAGGAGTTTGAGACAAAATACATTACCTTGAGTCCTTACATGTCGAATGTGTCTTTATCTTCCGGAAAAATAATATTTTGTCAAATATTTTCATTTTTGAGAGTCTTTTTGAAGTTTATTATTAAATTTATTTGATATATATAATGTTATATATAATTAATTAAAATATTATGTTTATGTCTTATGTTTTGACTACATATAGATTATATTTTAGAAATGACTTAGGTTGGTCAACTATGGTGAAATGGGTCATTATTTAAACCTATACAGAATAAAAAACATGATATAATAATCATATTTATATAAAAAGTTTAGTTTTAAATACAAAAAAGAACAATGGTTATGCAAATAAAACAATATAATAATCATGCACACAGGAGTCCTTATGTAAGAATGAGTAACGTTACCATTTTTCATGATAATTATGGAAAGAAGGTAAGTAACATTTATCTTTCTAAAAAGGTAATTATATAATATATACCATTTTATTTAATCATATATACATATAAATATAATTCTTATGATGTAAAAGTTGAGAGATCCTTGGTTTTACTATTAGGTATGGATCTTGTTAAATTCGGTTTCGGTCTTTTTTACGGCTTAGTGTTAATACACTTTGAGGTTGAAGGTGTTCCAAGGATGTTTGAGCAATGTCCAATGATCAAAGAATTATTATTTTTCAAAACATAAGGATTAATGTTTAGTATAAATAGTGTGGGTAGGCTACACAGTTACTACTAACCATGTGAGGTTATAAAATGGAGTGCTACAAGACACGCAGTTTGAGGGAACAATTTGAATGGGGGAGCACACCCATGTGAGAACTGGTAGTTTTTAGAAGAGATAAATTTAATGGTTAGCACATGGTTAGTCAAAACATAATAGTGACGATGTGGGTTACCCCCTTATCACTATAGATGGTGCATGTTTGCCCAGCGGTAGGGCCAACTGTGTGGTCAAACCATCAGGTGTATGATTTTCTGGTAAAATTACCATTTTTCCTTTACTTAATGTAAAAACAAAATTTAATTTCATTATTATTGTTCATTGGAATGAATCCATTGGAGATATCCTTTTTGCACCTTATTCTATTTTTTATCCCTCTTCTCAATCTGATCTATAAATTGACCACCATCAGCCCCATTGGATTCATGCTAATGAGTACTCAATTCATATCGTGTCATTCTTCATTCTTATTAGCATCAACTGAGTTATTTAGGTATAAGATAATTTTATAAATTTCTATTATCTTCATAAATTATTATTTTTTATTTTGAACTATGTATAATCATAAGATGATACTGGATGATCACTCTAATATGGCTCCATGGTAGGTGGTCTATATTTTTCCCCTATGGATTTGGTGTTTTCTTAAGCTAGTTTCCAATGTGTCTCCCACAAGATATTCCGATGTGGCGCAAGGAATTGTTTTAAATATTGAATTAAATGGAATGGAAAATTTTATAGATGTCCTTTAGTTGCTTTTAGATTTATTGGATGTTAATTCCATATCCATGGCCACAGATGGTGTATTCAATGTGAATTTCCTTTTCCTATGCCTTTGTTAAAACACCAATGAGGTGAGTTAGTGCATTCCTAGTTAGAGTAATCCTATTAATAATTTAATTGAATAGAATTAGTTGAATAAGAGATGGTTTTCCCCCATGTAATGTAGATTCTTTTGATAGAATCCCTACAATAGTAATGTTTATATGAATAGGTAAACTCATGGAATGTAATTGAATGTGAATTGTGTTAGGAGTGGTTATACTCTTGGAAAATCAATGTGAATTGATGAATGGTTACATTGTATTCCATTTATGTGGTATGATATGGGTCGTAGAAACATCATTGAATGCATTAGACCTGTATTCTCCTTGGACACCAATTCCTTCAGATGCCTTGGGCCTTGCTACCCCTTGGATCTAGTATGTTTGGGCTCATAGTGGACATTGTCGATGGTGTGATACTTTTACCCAAATTTAATCCCAACTTAGTTTCCATATATAATCTCCTAGGACTCAGCATGGATGTCTTCATACACTAAAACTGTGATCAAACCCTAAGGGTTCTGAACTTTTTTTTTATAGGGATTGCAAGTGGGAAATGTGGAATGAATGATTAAATGGATCAGTCATGGTATATATGAAATTTTTTATTATTGGAATCCAGAGTCATTATTTGATTCATAGGTTATATGTAATGTCCATGGTTGATATGATATGTTGTCTATATGGTGTGGTCATGGTTCTTATGTTTAAATTACTGGTACCTTGTTACAAGATCATAAACCATGTTTTGTAGAGAGTCTTATTGAAGTATATAGTATAAATTGTTTTTTAATATATATATATTCCATGGGAAATTTAGTTTTTTTAGTGCTTGACTATGATATATATATATATATATTGTAATTTGGTTATGTTATATTTCACAAATAGAAAATGGTATCGAAACCCTGTGTGGTGAATTAGTGGGATTGTATGTCACACCGTATTCAGGCATCCTTTGGGTACCCGTAACGACTATTTAGATTCGTATTGGGACATGGGAAAGCTACCAAAGTTTAATGGTTGACATTATGCCATGTGTAGGAGTATGGGATCATGGGACTGAGCTGAGGATCATGATGATATTGGGGGATAGTTCTATTTTTTCATTTGGGTATTTTAATACCTGCATTTTACTGATTCAATGTACACCTGTTAGGATGATTTGGGGAAACATGACATGATCATCATTTTATATGAGATTTCATTTGGATTTTTTTATAAATTTATCATCTATATTTTTATATGTCTTTTCTTTTATTTAATACGTCCTCTATTGAATTGATTTATATATTCGGCTATTTCATACTTGTACAAGAAGGAATAATCACTTTATAGACCCAACCTAGTCCCTCACTACTAGTCGTCAGCCTATGGCATTTGTGGAGATGTTCTTGAGGACATGTGTCCAACTGGGATCGGGGAACCGTACAATATCATCCATGTCGGGGATGTTATGAGGTGGAACTAGAGGAATTTTTCTTTTCATTATTGATATTTTTAAATAATAAAATATGATAGGAAAGAACGTGAATTTGGTAATGACCCATTTCTAGGTGTAGCTAAACCATGTATGGAAAAAATACAAATTTCCACGAATAAAAATTGTTATTTTTAGGATTTTTCGAATTTTATATGATTTGATTCCACAATTGGGTAATGTACATGAATTGTTAAGTGTTTATTAATATTATTTAGGGATTTATTTTGTTGTAACCTGATGAGATGAGGTTATTCCATCTCATGTATCATTTTAGGAACATATTTGAATTAACATTCCATGTATTATGCCTGGCCACATAGGATTAATTTCTGGTTTTCATAATTTTTTGATATGATCCATGATATATATTATTTCTGTTTTGATAGATATCTTATGTATGGAATTGGGAAACAAGGTTAGTACATAGAGTTTATGAAAAGACCTAAGAAATGATTTCTTGATTGGGATACAATAGGAACCCTAAGAGTCTAATTTTGGAATGTTGAGTCATATAACATGATCCATATGCAATGGAAAATGTTATGGGTTGGATTTGGTGGATTACGAATTTTAGTTCATGAGAAGAATGGGACCTTATGGATTTTTGAACCATTTGGTTCAACCATTAAAATGTGAATTTTTAAAAAATGTGAAATTACTATGAAAATAAAATGGAAAACTGAACATGTGAATAAAGAATGACCTTGACCAGAATGTTTGGTGAGTTGTAGGAAGTGCCTTTAGTGAATTATATTAATATTTCTCTTATACGGCCATGGATTTAGGGGCAAGCGGTGTAGTATGACCTATTTATAAGCTCTTTTTGACAAGTATTATTCTTTCTGTTGGGAACTTTGATATCATACTCTTCTGTGGGTTTTGTTTGGAATTGTAGAGGTGTGCCACCATAATTACCGATAATGATACGCCATGATGGTGGTGATGACCATGATATAGGGGAAGTGGGAAATATTTTACCCCTGGATCCTCCTATTTTTCCAAATATAGAACCAATAGTCATTCCATAAATAGGTGCTGAGGTGCAGTTCCACAATGGTTTTTCCTAATTTATGAAGACTTTTTAGGGAGCACCGAATCATTGATTGTTTATGGCTGAGTAGACGCGTATGTTCCTAATATATAATCTTATCACAATTTCTAAGGATGGTGGTCCACAGGTTGCTAATATGTGGGTTGACACAATTCTATTGATCTTTGAGAATCTAGAGACTCCTCCTAAGAGGATACTGAAGCTCACGATATATGATTCGAGGAGAAACAATGTACTACTAGGATGTTCCCATCCAGGATGGTATGATACAAGATATCTTTTGGGGTGATTTAAAAACTAGGTTCTATGACTAATTCTACCTCGGGACCTTGATGGAAGAGAGGACTAGTCAGTTCATATGTTCAGAGAAGGGCATTATGCCAATTATGGAGTACTCAAAATGATTTACATTGCTGAAACATTTTTCATTGATGTACCTTGTTGAAGAGTTATCGAGGAAGATATACTTGAAAGATAGTATTAAATATGACTTTCGATATCAAGTCAATGTGTTCATATTGACCACTATTTTTGAAATTTTTTATGAAGTGATTTGTTATAGAGTGGAACCAGAGGGAATCTTAGGGTGCAGAGTAGAGTATTGTAGTCTCTTGACCCAATGTTTCCATATCATCAGGAAGGAATAACTATTTTTGGGCTTCTTGGGAAATGATTACCATTCAAGATTTAAGAACATGAATCTCAATTTTCTGACATTAATGTGGATGAAATCAAAACATGAGGAATTAGTGTGATCACAACTCATTTAGTTTCCATGTTTGTAGAAGGATCAAGCATGTGGTTTGTTTTTTTAGGACTGTTCTTATAGTAGTGAGTGGTAGGTGTTTATCTCTGATAATAGGATTGTGAACATGTTTCACAGATTCATTTCACTCTAGGAGATGTAGCAATATAGATCAATTAGGCTGATGTAGTGTTGGTTATGGCCATGAAATACAAGCACCAGTTGTACCAAGATAGAAGTGAAGGCCTACTCGAGGTAGTTAGATTATATCACAAGGTTGTGGTTCAGGCCAGATCTATTCTCTATAGTCTATACCCATTGAGAAGGGAACCACACCATCGATAGTGTGATGTATGATATTAGTATCCCTAACTCCTACATCAACTCATGTTGACAAAGGTGTATCACATTGTTTCATATTTTTACATATTTAGGAGATCCTTGGTCTAGTGGTTCTGTTATATACGGGTGTTAGGATGCTTTACACTCCATTGGTGATTAGAATCAAGGGTGTACATATTTTCATGAAGTAACTTTTGATGTTGGTGAGTTTCACTTCATCTAGAATATTGATTCCCTCAAGATGACCTTGTTTGACATCATACAAATGATGGAATTTCTAGTAGATTATCGATCCAACATTGTCTGCTACCATAAAAGGGTTACATTCACATCACTAGAAGGGATTTTTTTATACTCATAAGGGTCGATTGGATATCCTGGCGAGCCAAGATAGATAAAAATATCATGGGATGGGTGGGATGATAGTTGAAATTTCTAGTTTATTTTTCGATGACCGGGGAGCATGTTAGTCATATTTCACTCCAGTGATTGATCATTACACAGAAATATTCATTAAATAATTTTATTATTTAGATATTAATAGAGAGTTTTAATTACCTATCAAACTAGTGTTAGAAGCCGCATTGGTATCTGTTCCTCCTTAATGGATGTCTATGACGGAGTTGTATGAGCTCAATAGGTAGCTACAGAACTCAAAGGAAAAGGTATTTATACAACCCATTACTTCCATATTGGATTCATTGGTCATTTTTTAAGAATGTCTTACAGAACCCATTGGCTATGGATTGATTATTAAAAATTGAACATGATGATGGTCAAGAATGAGTATCCCTTTCTATAGATAGATGATATTTTTGACCAACTTAGAGGATCTTGGGTTTTCTAAAAAACTAATTTGATATATGGATACCATCATTTACATTTTCTTCCTACAAACATACCATATTTATCCTTTTTTAGAAAGTATGGTCTATAAAATTATATGGATATGAATTTTGGTCTCATGATCACTCTAAGAGTTTTCATGGAATAGATGAACTGGGTTTTACGTCATTATCAATATTCATTTGTGATGGTTTTATTGGATGTTATATTGTATTTCTTCTCACAATCAACATGACCATGTAAAATATCATGATATGTTTTTTGGATACACTGATAGAGAATTAGTTGTGTGGTATGCTCCTAAGGTGAAACGTCGAGATGGATACAATTCACTTTCTGGGGTCATATTATCTCAATGACAGGAGTACAAATTGACCCATAGATGCTGATACATGTTATTTCATTAGAGAATTAAAAGAATTTCCTTGATATAAGGACTTTCTTGGGGATATATGGATATTATATAAATTTCACGTAGGAATTATCATTCCTAGAAACTACACTTACTAGATTGAATATTATGGGTGCGATGTCTTTATGGATAGATACCAAAAAGACAACCTTTCATGAGATAAATGGATGATTGAATTCAAAGTCAGTCCTGATTCAACTACAGTATATTAGATGCAACACTATGTATTATGATACATTAGGTGCCAGGCATGGAGCAGTGGTGGTGTATGGAGATAGAGTCACTGTGTATGGGTCTTGATAATTTAGGAAACATGAGAGAACTACCCGATGCAAGGTCTCAAGAGAGATACACTTTTTCAAGATTTTCAATATTGGAGACATTACATACATGAATATCATTTTATGGTGTACATGGGCTACAAAATCCTCAAGGAAATATTTACACATCATAATCTAAATCTAAGGTATCAAACATTGGTTTAGTGCCTATAGTCATCTAACTCCAAGATTTCCTACATGACTGGGAATGGATATACGATGGAAAATGCATTGAGTAGAAATATATATATATATATATATATATATATATATATTATGTTCAATAAGATATTAATGAGTGAAATATTATGGATTTGTTTTCATAGATTCTCTTATAGGTGAAGGAATGTTTGTGGAAAACCATTATTTAATCCTTACCTATGACCTCCACCATTTTGAATATAGTGAGTGTGAGGCAACTATCATATTTACAAGGCCAAGATCTACATGATTGTGTAGAAGGTGATGCCCCACACCATGGTTGGACCTTAGGTGAGGATGAGATCCTATGTGTACATGGTCACATATGGGTTCCAGCAAACATAAACATGGAGATGATGTATGTGTTTCATACCTCAGTTTGGGTAGTGTAACATGAAATCACTAAGATGTATCATGATATAATCTATTAGAACTAGGGGACATGAATAAAATGTGAAATAGATGGTGTTGTTATGAGGTGTTCCACCTATAATAAAGTGAAGGTGAAACATCATCAACCAGTCAAGATTTTTCCAATAGTAACATCTTCCCATGTGGAATTGAGATGATTTCGTGAGGGATTTAATTAGGAGTTTTCTGAGGACACCTAAAGGAAGTGATGTAGTATGGGTTTTTGTTGACATATTCATGATGGTTTCTTATTTCCTTGCAAAAGGAGATCTTTGGGGAAGATGAGCTTGGGAGGTTGTATATCTGAGAGATTGTATAATGTCACAGGGTCGTACAGAATATCATTTCATGTAAGGATTCCATGTTTTTGTTTTATTTATTGAAGTGTTTGTAGTGGGATTTGGGTATATATGTTATTCTAAGATTAACATACCACCCTTATATTAACAACCAATCATAGGATTCAATACAGGTTCATGATGATATGTTGCGAAAATGCGTTCATTATTTTGGGGCCTTATGGGAGATCCATATACCCTTGGTTGAGTTTTACTAAAATAATAGCTCTCTGGAGGCAATACAAATTGAACATTATGAGGATTTACATGTTAGGACTTTATAATTATCCAATTTCTATTTAGACTGATGTGAGATAGCATTACATGGACCAAATCTTATATAGGACACTTGTTGAGTAGGTCTAGTTGTTCAGTAACTAGATAACTATTGCACAATCCCAAGAGAAATCTTATCTCAATCACTGAAGATGACCTATAGATTTTGAGGCCAGGGATCAGGTAATTTTACGCATTTCATAGAGTCTATGATGCTGATGGATCATAAGAAAGGTTGAGAACTCACAGCTATATGTCTGGATATTTGAGATTCTTAAGAGAGTCTGGTCGGTAGCCAATCAGTTTCAATTATCACAGAGGTACCAAACCATGAACAACATCTTCCACATATCTCAACTATGCCATTATCATTCAAACCCATATCTTGATTTTTATCCTCTTGAGGTTAAGATATATGTAGATGCATCCTTTTTGGAGCATCCAATTCGTATCATTAACTAGATCATGTAGTATTTGAAGGGCCATTATGTTCTTCTAGTATGAGTAATAAGGAAGCACGATTTTTTATAAGATGGGATCTAGGAGAGAGAGAGAGAGAGAGGATAATTTACATTCTCTATGGATATAGTTCTACTCATATGATTGTTAAATACCATTGGTAGGGAAATTCGGTGATGAATTGAATTAAGGGGGAAATATTTTAAGATCACAGGTTCTCCTATAATGTAGAGGTCCAGTTAAATTTGGATTCAATTCTTTTTTTGTGGCATAATGTTCCCATTGAGGCTGCAGGTGATTCATGGGGTTTATATGGCTTGTTTGGAGCTTGAATCCCTACTATTTGAAAAAATAGGCAGGCCTCATGATTTCTACAAACCCTAAAATGTTGGGCAGTGCTGTGATACATTCCATAATGTTTTAAGAAACCGTGTGAATATAGGTGAACACCCATGAGAGACCCTATAGTTCATAGAAAATATAAATTTCATGGTTATCTCATGGTTAGTCAGACTGTTCATAGTGACCATGCAGGTGATAGCTTATTACAAAAAATGGTGCCCAATTTGTACTCAATTTTCCCAACTATGGGGAAAACCCAAGCATCCTATAATTTTTTTTTAGAAAAGTACAATTTTCATTTAATTATTGTTAAAACCAAATTTAATTATCATTATTCATTATCATTTCACAATATCTATTGGAGAAATACTTCTTGATCCATTTTCTAATTCTTCAACCCTCTTCTCCATCCAATATTTGAATCAAGCATTGTTTATCTCAATGTAATCACATTTATGATTAACCAATTCCTTTTGTGTCATTCATTATTCTTATTTGTATTGAAAAAGTTATTTAGGTTCAAAATAACATACCCTATTTCCATGTTCATCACACATTCTTTGTTTTTTTCTTATTTATGAAAAATAAAAATATACATAGGAAAATAAATATACTATGACCATATGATAAGTGGATTATAAATTTCTAGTGTAGTTTGGTGAATTATTAATCTAGTTGTCATAATTATTCCCATGTGCATTCTTATGTGTCCCTATAAATGAAATGAATAATTGAACTAAATGAAAAGGGACATCCCATTAGTTACATTGAGATGTGATGGATATTTTTTCCCCAACCAGGGAAACACATGGGGTGTTCTATAATAACATTCATTGTTTATGCCTTTGTTAAACCACCCATGGTGTTTTTTGGTGATTTCATAGTTAGAGGAATCCTTTTAATAATTGAATTGAACATAATTGGTTGAATAAGAGATGGTTTTCCTCAATTTCATGTTAAGGATTTGGATTATGTGGATTTAATAGAAACTTTTATAGGAGTGGGTAAACTCATGTAATGGAATTGATTGTGAATTGTGTTATGAGTGAATATACTCATGTAACTTGAATGTGATTTGATTATGGGTCACATTGGACTCAATGTTTGTGCTATGACATGGGTCATGGAAAAAATAAAGAATGCATTATACCTATATGCTCCAGGGATTCTAATTCTATGGGATTACTTGGGGAATTACATCCTTTTGATATGGACTGTTTATGCTCAAGGAGGATATGGTAGGTGACATTCTTCTTAGATCCAAATTCAAGCCTAACCATCATTTCATCACTATGTTGTTGGGATTATACGATTATGCCTTGGTCTAGTTTATATTTGATCTGGCCCCATGGGGTCTTGCATTTTTGTTTATACAACAAATCCATGGTAAATGTGGGTTGAATGATTATACATCTCTAACATGGTATATGGGATGCAATTGGATATACAGCATTACCATGGTCTATTAGAATTTGAGATTATATGGAATATTTTTTGGTGATATGACATTAAATGTACAAGAAGAGGTAGTGGTGCTTAATTATGTTTAGATTACTACATCCTTGTTACATGATCCTGACCTATGTTTTGTAGGGAGAATATTGTGGGTAATGTAATATCACTGGTTTTGTAGAATATATATTTTCCATGGAAACGTCAATTTTATTACTTGTAAACTACTATATATATATATTGAAATCTTCTTAGAATATCTTGAAAAACTATGACTTGTTATAGAAACCTTGGGTGGTGACCTACAAATATTATAGCTCACACCCTATTCAGGAAAACATTGTGTACTCAACCAGACTATTTGGATGTAGGTAGCGATTATGGAAAGCTCCCACAGTTTAATTCCATACTCTGTGCCATGCTTAATAGAAGAGGAGCATAATCTAAGATGAGGATAATGATTCCATTAGTAGATAGTGATTTATTTCCTTTTTTGATACATGTATTTTACCGATGCCATGTAAACCTCTTTGGATTCATTCTATAAAAAATTAATGATCATAATTTTATATGAGATTATATTTGGAATTTGTTGTATATATTGGTTATTTGGATTTTTAACTATTGATTGTTTGACTTACTCCTTCATCCATTAATCTGGTTGATTTCTTTAGTTGTTTCACACTCTTAAAAGATGGCATAGTCGCTTTAGAGACACGCCTTAGTCTCTCACTACAAGTTAGTTGAATATGATGTTTAGGAATATGTTCTTAATGAAATGTGGGCAATTGAGGTCATATAGATACCCCATCATTTTACACACATCATTACATTATTTTTGGCATAATTACACTTCAAATTACCAGCCAAGGGCCTTAATGTCTAGTCCCTTGGAATACTTAGTACATAAAACTAGAGACATGGGACTAAAAAAACATTTCATTGTTTAATAATAATAATGATATCCTACCATAAATATTTCTCATTACTCTACATAGGTTAAGCTACAGATAACATGAACAATGGGATGAGCTAAAAATCCAAGTAAGGGAATAAACATTAAAACAAATCTTGAGCACATGGATTAGAAGGCATGACATAATTATTTAAAAGGCATGGAACATGACATAAGGAATCATAATATATAAAACATGAGATCATATAAACAATGAATCATAGAAATGTTGAATAAACATAAAACATGACTTTATCACAAGTCAAGGCATGTTTCACAAAGAGGATCACAAGCCATGTTTAACCACAAAGACCGTTGCACATGGTTGCAAGAGTCAAGGCTAACTACCAAGACCATTGCACATAACGTCTGATTAGACTAAACATTACCCAATGAATTAGAGTACTATCTGGGAGCACCCAAATTAACATGATTATGAATCTTCTTTCAAAAAAATAATTATACTTAATAAATAATACATAAACATAAGGGTTCCCATGGAGAGACATGGGTATCATAACCGTGTCATAAACAAAATGGATGGGCGTATCAAACAAGTGTCCATGAAAGAATGGATTTAAAACATACATGGAACTTAATAAGGGAAAATAATAATATATCATGGTATGTGATATCATAAATAAGTGGAAACATGTAATAAGAGTATTTTATAAATGTTATCATTAAAACATTTTAGTGTAGTTTTAAGGAAAATACTAAAGAGAATTTAAAATAAAAAAGGGAATAATATTTTATATAAAAAAAGAATTCAAGAAAGAGTCCTTTAATAATAAAAAGAGTTATTTTATGATAACAATGGTGTCTTAAAAACATATTATATAGTGTACTTGAAAATGGTAATAATTCGGGACGTTCCCTTAAAATTGGATTATTGTAGGGAAGAATTGAGATGGGAACCACTTAAAAACATGTATGTCCCCAAAAGAGAATGATGAATGGATATTAATACATGAGTTTGTAAAATATAAATAAAATTTATAATATCTACATAAAAATAAAATATAAATTTTTTAGGGTAAAATGAATGATAGATCAATCCAAAGGAACATTGGAGGTTCATGTAGAATCCCTTACATTAAGTCTGAAGGTGTTCTTCAATTGAGATTAATATCTTGTATAATCAAATTACAGTAATTAATTAGTATTCAAATAGCGTCTAATACTTTTAATTTTTTTTAATATAACCTTATTATGTTCATTTATGGATTTTTTATGACTTATAGTCTCTAATTTTATCTTCCGTGAGTGCCCATTTTTTAGTTTTCATTATCAGTTTACTTTTATAAGATTATGTAAGTTCATGTAAAATGGAAATGGTTTTCTAGTAGTGTAATTATATTATATTAATGAAAATACATAAGATAAAATTGTCATATAATTCATTTAATTATATAGTATATGGATTAAACAATAGATAAAAATTTAATTATAATCACTTGGATTAATTTGGTAGGTTTTTTATCACAAAGAACACATTTTGTTTTATAAATTAATCTCATGTATACAGAAAGATTATAGAACATTAAATAATATATAATAGTAATATTATAACCTATTTCAACCATAAAAAAATAATATCCTGACGATAATTTAATATGATAACAGAAATTGAAAACTCATCCTCCTTGAATGTGATGAATTGAGACATCTCGAATGGTGTTTTCATTTCAAGTACAAAAATAGGGGGAAGGTGATATGATGATCAGGTATTACATTAGAAAAAATTAATTCTAGTATATTTATGGTAGTGGAGTTCTCATTCCTTTTGTATGAGTAGAGTTGAGGATATAAAATAAATCCTAGGAACCTAAAAAGAAATTGAATGAAAACAGAAGAGGGTTTTACCTCTTGATTCCTTCCTCTTGAGAACCACCTTAGGGGAGAGGTTTTCTTCTTTTCATGGGTCCAAGATCACATGGAAGTGGGAGAGGGTATTATAGAGATATTTGAACATAATTTAGACAAGGATCAGGAATATAGAGGAGTGAAGATAAGAGGGGGGTGAGGGTGGTTTCTATAGTGGATGAGACGAGATTTTTCTAAATATTTAATTCATTAGTTTATTATTCTTCCAAAAGTTAAGAAATAGTGAATACTCCATGAATATTTAAATTGAAATAATAATTTTAGTTATAAAAAAATGTCATTACATCATCATAACATAATCCATGACTCTATAATTCTTGTATTTATCTTATTTGGTAAATTATCATATTTCACTATTCACCAAATTTTTATTTATTCCAAAAAAATTAAACAAATTTACCCTGACCATTTTTTAATCTGTAGAATTCAAAAATGAACTATATATTTAAAAAATAATTTTCTAAATATGCTGAATTTAATTTTTAATTAAAATCATTAATTACTTGATAAATAATTTTATTCAAATAAAACTTCTTTTCAAAAACATTAGAAAATTAATTAAGGTCTCGTTAAATAATATTAAAATCATAAGACATAAAAATAATAAATAATAAATATATTTTATTTAAAAAATTCTTTTAATTTATTTAATTATTCATAAAATTATAATTAAATATACATGAATTACAAAAATACCAAAAACTATGAAATAATTTTTGAAATATTTATTTACTTTTACTATGATATAACTATACCATATTGTCACTTATAATATAGTTAAGTTTTGTTTATATGTTCATTGGTGAGGTTATTATTACATTGGCTGGTTTACTATTTATAAGGATCACATTACTATTCCAATGGTCAAGTTATTTTTCATTAGGTATATGTTTCTTAAATTATAGAGATAACTTTAATTTCACTTATTTTTCATTTATAAGGTTTTTATGTTGTTATATATGTAATATTATCTGATTGTTATATACGACATAATTATGAGAAGGGGGTTCCATTTATAAAACATTGGGTCGTTACATTCTCTCCCCCCCTATAAAATTTCACACTTGAAATTTAATTTTACATTTAAAGATGTAAATAGGTGTGGGTACATTTCATTAATTTCATTATACACTTCCCATGTTTTCTTCATTATACTCATGGTTTCTCTATAATACTTTTACCAGATGAGCAGTCTTGTTGTGAAGAACATTATCTTTATAATACAATATCATTACTAGATAATCCTTATATGAAAGATCATTCTATATCATTACCACCTCTAATGTTAGTATATGTGAAGGATATGGAATGGACTTCTCTAATATGGATACGTGGAAGACATTGTGTAATTTAGACATGGTAGGAGGAAGTGCTAGTTTATAGGCCACAGGAATAACACAATCATGAAACTCAAAGGAGATGATATACATGGGATTTACCATTCCTTTTTCCCCAAATCTCATGACCTTCTTCGATATAGATATGGAGAACAATACGATGTTTCCAAATTTAAACACAAAGTCTTTTCGATGATTGTATTATACATATTTTTTAAAAATTTGGTTCCTTTGAAATTCTATTGAATGTTTTTCACCTTCTCCACCATTTATTAGAACATTTACTTTCCTATAATTGTACTCTAACTAACTTCATCCTAGCACGCCAGTGTTCTGTACCTTTTCCCATAAATGGATACATATGGGTCCATTTAGATGATGGAGTGGAAAGTATTATTGTAAGAAAATTAAACTTGTGTGAGATATTAGTCTCATCCTCCTTTGAAGTCCATAGAACATGGTATCAATATTTATTCGACTTTATGAGAAGTTTGATCATATTGGACTTCATTTTTAGGTTAATATTTTTTAATAAAGTTCAAATCAGTTCTTACAGAATGTTGGATACATTTTAAAAATTTAAGTTGAATCATTGATATTGACCAAATAAAATCGATAGTGCTACACCATCTAGCCTTACCACCTCTATGATATATATCTGTGAAAATTGAACAAATGAGAAGTCCTATTGAATTTTTATAATGATAGTTGTCTTTGTATGACAATCCAAAATGACCCATATAGCATTGTTTCTATGTATTTCATTAGATGCTTAGTGGAAAAGTCCATGGTGATGTTCTACCACTTCTATATTGGTATGGGTAATGGTTTCATCATTCCCTTAGAATTATTCCTTTTGGCCACCACTTTTTGACATACCAGTCACTTTGATGTATACTCAGCAATATCCTGCATCATATTTTCCCATCAATAATTCTTCCAATGATCCTGATACATCATTATGATGATCCATATGTGAATAAAGAATGTTAAGCTAGGTGGTTAATTCAGAATCCCCTTCTTTATCATTGGATCATATGGTTCACATTATCATGACCCAAATCATATAACTCCTTCCTCATATATCTTGAACTCAGAAGATGTCCCATCTCTGATAGCTTCCATATTTTTTATTTCCACATCATTTCTTTGAGCATCCTTTATTTTCCCCGTGAGATATGATTGAGAAATCATATCAGAAAGGATTTATGATGATCCTTACTTAATGATTATGATGTCCATCCCTTACAAAGCTAATATGAATGGATCCTTCTCGACATTTTTTATTCATAAAGATATCGAATCTTTTCAATTTAGAGCATCCACGACATTATTTTCCTTTCCATGATGGTAGTAGATTGATCCGTCATAACCCTTGATGCGCTCTAACCATCTTCACTAGTGCATATTAAGCTCTTTATGTGTGAACGTATATCTGAGACTCTTGTGATAAATATATATCCCACACTTCTCCCAAATATAGAAAATTCCTCCAGATCTTCAAATCCAAGATCACAAATTCAAACTCCAAATCATGAATGGGTTGTTTTTCTCATAGATTTTCTACTACCATGAAGATTAGGCTGTCCATTTATCATTTTTTATCATCTTACAACCTAATACCATTTTTTAAGCATCAATGTACACAATAAATAGTTCTCCCCTTCTCTGTAAAGACCCATAAATTTCAAAGAATTTTTTTTTCTTAATTTTCTTTGGAATTTTACAAGAACGTCGTTTCTGACGGCACCTGATTCCGAGGCCCGGTGTGCCCGGAATCATTTTCCGAAGTTTGGCTCGGGTATGTTCAGTGAACGGATGAGCGGGTTTTTCTAACTTTTGAACCGTGCCCGGAATCGAATTCAGAGGGCACCGATGAAATCGTAGCGCCGTTATTCGCTTAGAAACGCCTCTTCCGGAGTTGCGTTTGCTCAGGTGTGGTTTTTAATTTTCGGGCTTAAAGTTAAGAAATAAAATAATTGTACGACAAACATTATTTTATTTCACTTAAGCCACTTGAAAGCCATTTAAGCTGAGTTGATCCGGATAGGATGCTATCCAAAAATATCCTACCCTCTTGGTAGGATATTTGTGAGGTGGGGCCCACACAAGCCCACCGTTTCTTTTCCGCTAAGTAATGCACCCGCGAAAACCCGTCATTAAGAAAGTCAACTGACGCGTTTTCTTAAATTCTTAACGCGCCATTAAATTGGGCGGTTTTATTCGTGAATTAAATGGGCAGTTTCTTTCGTTGAATTAATTCTATGAATTAATGGGTCGTTACTTACCTCTTTTTCGTTTGTTGGCGTAATAATAAAATAAGACCAACACAACATTTGGAGGATTACATGTTGAGAGGCTTTGACAGAATTCGTGTGCCTTCACCCTTGTTCACGAAGAACGCAAAGAACGTGAAGAACGACGGCCTCCGACGAAGAATGCCAAACCCACAGAAATCGACGACGCGACGCCGTGTGCCGCGACGCTGACGTTTCCTCTCCCGCAACGTTCTTCTGCGGCGTTCCTTCCTCCGCGACGAAATCTTCAATCGTCTGTTTGAGGTAAGAGATCTCGGTTTTCTTTTTTTTAAACTTCTTTTAGGTTTAAAACAAAACATGAATTTAATTATTAAAAATTAAATTTGTTGTTTGTTGGACCTCAAAGTTCGTCGACGCAACGCCGGATACCGCGACGACGCGACGATCGCCTCCTTCCGCGGAGACCAATTCCACGAAGAACCTGCGGGCGACGACTTGACGAGGTAGGGATTTATTTTGGAAATACCCCTTTTTATATTCCCGTGAACGTTCTTTAAAATTAAAGAACTGGATTCATATGAAAATTTTTTAATTTATTTAAATTGTTGTTTCATGTGTTGAATGATTCTCCCGTTTTTTTATCTAACGCGGAGGGTGCGGGCCAAACGAACATGGCCCGACAACCCTCTTCCGTTCTTCGTGGTTGTGCGGATTTGGCGGGCGACGACAAAATGTGACGCAAGGGAATTTTGATGATCCCGCAGTGAAGAACGGAAACCGGGAGGGGCAACGGCACAGAAAGGAAGGAAAATGGACCACCAGATCAACTCTGGTGGCCCGCGGAAGCTGCCGGCGGCGCACCGGCGTGCCGCCAAATAGGGCCGCCGTGGCTGAAGTCGCGGCCGCGCGGTTCTAGCTCGCCCGCACGGGACGCGGCAGAAGCCGCGTCCGCTTGACAGTGTGGCCCTTCGAGGGCCACGACACCTCCAACCCGCGAGGACAGCGCCCCGCGGCACCCGATCTGAGCCAGGCCGGTCCGACCGGCCGGGTTGTACCGGGTCGGGTCGACCCGATTCGGCCGACCCAGGGGGGGTCGGGCCGGTTCGGCCCGGGCCCGGACCCCCCGTCTTCGGACCATTTTCGGTCTTTTTCCCGTAACATGAGATACGGGCCTCCAAACGACGCGTTGTCAGTGGCAACACAATCCTTAGATCGAGACGGTTGTTTCGGTATATCGCACTCAATGTTTAGGAATACTTTGGGTTCGGCCGGGTTGGTTCGTTCACGAAGCCAACCGGGCCCTCGGAGCGGAAACGCTCATATCTTGAGCTACGGACGTCCGATTGATGTATCTTCAGCTTTGGTGGATTCCTCTAAGTGAGAAGGATCTTTTGGCTCACTCCGCCCAAGGGTTGGATGCAGGTGGAGTATGGTCGTGTTGGTTTTGCCTTAAAAACCAACCAGTCCCCTGGTACAAAAAAGCCAATAACTCTCAGACCAGGCGTCCGATTCACGCCCCGTCTACGACGTTGAGTTCCTATTGACGATATAGGACTTTTGGATACATCAACTTCGGACTTTGTGTCAGTTGATGTATCAGCCTCTCGGCTCGTGGAGCGGACCCTCCTGAACGAGCTTGCTGTGTGCGGGGACCCTAGTGCTGGCTGTGACTTCGACGATGACGACTATACAGAGATCCTCGGTGGATTCGTCTGCGACGATGATGAGAACAGTACGGGAATCCTCCGTGCTTTCGGCGGTGACCACTACGGTACATCTCGGGATACATCAACTCCGGACTGCATGTCAGTTGATGCATCGACCTTTTAGCTCGTGGAGTGGACCCTCCCGGAACGAGCATGCTATGTGCGGAACCCTAGAGCCGGTTGAGATTTGATGACTGCTGATCGAATGACTTGGTGTGTTACGGATAGCCCAGTGGGGAGCACTTGGTTGTAGCGGCAGACCCACGATAGACGTGCTCTTGTTTGTAGCGGCATAGGGGAGCGCTTGGTTGTAGCGGCAGACCCACGACAGAGGTGCGCTTGGTTGTAGCGGCACAGGGGAGCGCTTGGTTGTAGCGGCACAGGGGAGCGCTTGGTTGTAGCGGTAGACCCACGATAGAGGTGCGCTTGGTTGTAACGGCACAGGGGAGCACTTGGTTGTAGCGGAAGACCCACTACAGAGGTGCGCTTGGTTGTAGCGGCACATGGGAGCGCTTGGTTGTAGCGGAAGACCCACGATGGAGGAGCACTTGGTTGTAACGGCACGGGGGAGCGCTTGGTGGTAGCAGCATGCCCACAGTACCGATAGGTGGAGAACTACAACAGTCCAAGGTAAGAGGGAAGCTCTTGGTTGTAGCGGCATAACCACTGTACTTGATGGAGAAGGAGTTTCCCAATAGCTTTCGGTCCAACTTCATGATCGATCCTATGTGGGTCATTGCGGGGGTTAGTACCTATCGATCATTGTGGGTCCGACGACTTAGATGGATCAGTGATCATCTTTATCATCATCCGAAGAAGTATACATGTGTGAGCTGAATCCTGTGTTACTCTCCTTTGTGGATTGTGTTGAGCTATCCTGTGTGGATTTACTGTTTTACTCTCCTTTGTGGATTGTGTTGAGCTATCCTGTGTGGGTATACGTTTTGCTTTCCTGTGTGGACTGGGTTGTGCTTGAGCTCAGACATTGGAGCCAAGCAGGAATTGATGACTTAGGTATATGTATGGGCATATACCTAAGTAGTATCGGATGTTACTTCGTGATTGTATCTTTCCTTGTGGTTTATCCTTTGTGGATTTCGGGAGACCTTCGGGGTCTCGGGGTCCCTACTGAGTAGCTTATACTCACCCCTGCACGGGCTATGCCCGCACTATGTTGTGTTGGTTGCAGACAACGGAAAACACTGATCGTGGAGGAGGCTTACGGAGCAGGACGGTACCTGGAGGTGGACCACTGGGCGGGACGTACTCGGAGTAGTCAGGTGGACCCGAGCAGCAGTGGAGGCTATCTGTACCCACCCTTCTGGTGGGACTTCCAAACGATGGCTCGATGCTGCGGCTTTTCTTTTCAGTTGTTGTTTTTCCATTCAGTTGTACTTTACAGTTGGGCTTGTATTTCTAGCCCCTTTTCTTTCAGCACAGCTTGTTACAGTTTTTACTTAGTGTTTACTTTTCCGCTTTCTTACTCTGTGGTGCTTGTTTACTTTTCAAAGGCAATGCCTTCCCTTTTTTCGAGATTTACGCCTTGGTGCTAGTCGCCATCCCCTAGCCTATGGAAGGTGGGCTTGGGGTAGTCACGGCACGGGCCCCAAGGACGGGTCATGACATTCTCGGTTGTCTATGTATTGGTGTAGTGATAAGACTATTTTGAGCTCCTTAAATATTTCCCCTTATTCTTGAGTTTAGATAAACATTACTCTATTTTCTGTTAGTTTGGTTATTTGTTTGAAAATCATGATCATTTCTTCCCAAATCTTCAATAATAACTAGATAGACCCAGAATGATTGGGATCTCTATTATAGATGTTGTCCTAGGCCACTCATCAATTTCCTTTGTCATGGAAGGGTCTATAAATATTCATTTTGTAGTGATAAAATACCATATGAATGATACTTACTTCATCTAAAAATCCCATTTACTGTAATTTTAATAAATGTTCCCCCTTCAAAAAGTATTCTTCATAGTATTCATATGTTCTTCATATTCCTCATTATTCTTGGAGTATATCATAATATAACTGATAAAGACTACATAAAATTTTTCAAGGAAATCACTAAAGACTCTATTCATTAAATACAGGAAAATTGATGGATCATAAGGGTGTCTAAAGAACATTAATATAGACTCATAGTTTCCATACCACATTTGAATGTCATTTGTGGTAAAATCTTGCTTCCTCACTGTTAATTAGTGATATCACAACCAAAATATTCCTTATAGGAATAACTATCCCCTTTTAGCTAATAAAACAAGTCATCTATCCGAGGGAGGTGATACATGTTATTTATAATGATTTTATTGAAATCATGATAATCAATGAAGAAGAGAATTGATCAATCTTACTTCATAAAAAATATTACTATTTCACCCAATGGTGAAGCACTTCGGCATATAAAACTCTTCTCCATATTATCACGTAATTGCTTTTGCAACTCCTCTAGCTCAATGGTGGACTTTCTATATGGTGTACTTCATATAGGTAGAGATAAAATAATAAGTTAAATTTATAAATAAACCTATCGATCAAGTGGAAGAACATGTAATTCCTGGGTAGAACACATTAGTTTAATCCACCACAATGGAAATGTCTTCATGCATGATTCTCTCCATTGTCTCAATAATTTTATAATGATATGATTTCTCAAAAGTAAATAATAGTGACACATGAGATGATGATTCTAAATGAGATTCATCATCATCTTAACACTTGTATAACATTGGAGGATGATCTAGGATGTGAAGAGTGATATCCCTTTCCTAAGAGTTAATTTTGGCTTTGTATAAATATATCCAATCGCTTCCAAAATAGCATCGAACCCCACAATAAGAAGTATGAAAATATTTTCTGGGAGGTTCAGTCCAAAAACATTTATATGGTAGAAGTTATAATCCTTGGATGAAATAATTTCCACATTCTCTATTTCCACAGATAACCCAACCACCATATTCTGAGGTGGTGTTTGAATAGTTCTACAAAACATGAAATATATGAATGAATACACTGAACTAGAATCAAATAGTAAGTTCACTTTTATCGAATGAATAAAGAGTGTTCTTATCACCACATCATTTTCTAAATCCACCTGAGTAGTATTGAATGTGTACTCAATTTTTTATTTCTTTAGAGGATGATGTTGATTGCCTCTGACAACCCTTGGCTTGGGGAAATTTTTCGCATAATTCCCATGTTCCTTGTAGTTGTAAAAATGCACTATCGATGGATTATTTATTTGAAACATCCTTTCATATTCCACTTTAGTAGAATTATTCATATCCCTATGGTAGTTCCTATCCTGATTCCCCGGTCTTCTACATTTGAAGCAATTCCTGGTTCCCTTAAGATAGTCCCCGTGATGATTCTTCACACAATATTTACATGTGGGATGTTCAGCCCTCCTTCTATCATTAGATTTATTGCATGATACATCCATATTAGACTACATATTCCACTTTTTTCCCTATGCTGATGATATGATTTAGGGTCTCTAATCTCCAATTCAGCCATGAGGTCACAATGGACAATATTTTCATAATAATGGAAGTATTGAATCCCCAATTATTTTTTAGACTCAGATTTTATCCACTAAAGAAGTGATCCACCTTACTTTCGATGTTCATGACAAATATGGGAGCGTATATTGGATGCCTTATAAATTTTACATCACATGACCTGATAAACTCATATTCCTTCTTCTTAAGTCGGAGCAACTCCCATTCCATCTTGATATTGAGGGTTTGGGGAAATATTTAACGAAAATAATTCATGATTTCTTCCCAATCCCTGCAATCAATTTCTTCTAGGGACTTTGTATTGTAGATAAGTTTCCACCACTAATCACCTTCTCCATCAAGACGATAGATCACCAACACAAATATTTATTCTTTTGAGCACTAGAGGACATAGAATATCTTTTCAATGTAGGTAATCTACTATTTTGGGATTATGGGAACAAAAAATACACTAAACATGTGAGGAATTTTATACATGATTGATTCGACAACAACTTGGTTTTTCCATGGAGGAGGATGGCGGTCCAAATTATTCATGTTATTACTCATATCTTGATCCAGGTGAGAAGCTACTACCATGATGTTATGATCAACTGTTCCCATTATATTTAGCAAATCATTAGTAAAATATTTACATTCAATATCACATTGATTATTGTCACATGTTCTTCTATTTAAATCCATTAACAAAGGGAACAATGTGAAAGTAATGGGATTTAATACATATCTAATAAGAATAAAATAGAAATGTTAAATATATAATTATAAACCTATAAAGGAAAAGTATATCCTATCTTCTCATTCCCTAGGTTCAAATTTAGGTTTTTCAATATCTGTTTCTTAACATATATTCTTATGGGATATTTTTTGTTCCCTTAATAATGTTTCATAATAAAGTTTTGAAATAACCAAATCATAACCCAATGGAGTGTCAAACCCAGGGGAAAGTAAGACCCATTGTCATGTACCAGGTTACCCCATGTTAGGCCCAAAACACCTTGTTAGAGTTTTTACTCCTAGTTACATATGTTCCTAAACCACATATATAGGTAGTATGCAGTTAGGTACATATATTCTTTACCAACCACATACTCTATACTAACCAAAAATTTGGGATTTTTTCTTATAATTGGTCTTATTCATAAGTTTCTTACTAATGTTATATATTACAAATCTCCAAAAATAACAAGACCATCCTCTGATAGCAACTATAGAGACCCTATATTTTTACACATATCAGTACATTATTTTATGCATAATTAAAATTATAATTACAAACCAAGGTTCATAAAGACTTGTGTCTAGGAATAGTTAGTACATAAAACATAAAAAATGTGACTAAAACAAAATTATTTATTTATTATTCATTAGGACATCCTAATTTCGATTGTTCTCATAAATCTTTAGAGGATAGCCTGGGGATAACATGAACAAAGGGGCATGCTAAAGATCCCTATAAGTGAATGAACATAAGAATGGAGCTTTATCAATTGGGTTAGAAGTCATGTCATAATGATATAAAAGGCATGGACTATGACATAGAGAATCATAAGATATAAACCATGGGATCATAAAAAAATTGAATCATAATAATGTAGAATAAACATTAAACATGAATTTACCATTTGTCATGGTTCATTTCTCATAGAGGAGAATAATTCAAGGTTATACACCAAGTCTGTTGCACATGGTTGCACAAGTCAAGGCTAGCCACCTAGTTGTTTCATATAACATATCATGAGAATAAACATTAACCAATGAATTGGTGTGATACTTGGGTTCACCCATCAAAACATGATCATGAGTATTCTTTCAACCTAATGAAACATAAATAATCATCAATAGATAAACATAAGGTTACACATAGAATGAAATGGGTATTATAATAATGTCGCAAAGCATAATGAATGGGTGTATCATACAAGTGTGCATGAAAGAATGGAATTAAAAAATACATGTATGTTAATAATTAAACTGATCATATATCATGCTATGTGATTTAAAAAATAATTTATAACATGTACGAAAAGAATTTAAGAAAGTTTAGCATTACAACATTTTAGTGAGATTTTAAGGAAAATGCTAATGATAACATAAAATAGAAAAGTAAATAATATTTTATATAAAACCATAGGTAATACAAGATGGTTTTCAAAATCAAAAGAGTAATTTAAAAAAATTGTATCATAAAAAAAATTTATAGTGTACTTGTAAATGGTAAGAATTCTGTAAGTTCCCTTAAAACAGGCTTACTTGTCGGGACGAACTGAGAAGGGAACCACATAAAAACATTTATATCCATGAATTGGAATGATGAATGGGTCTTGATACATGTGTTCATAAAATATAAATTATATTTAAAATATGTATATAAAAATAAATGATAACTTCATTTTGGTAAATTGAATGATAGAGAAACTCGAAGGAATAATGGAGGTTTGGGTAGAATCCATTACCATATGTCTGAAGGTGTTCTTCACTTGATCATAATGTATTGGAAAATAAATTTAGTCTCATAACATAAAATTTAAAAAACATAATATACATTTAATTGATTTATTATAATCTTATTAACTTTATATATGGATTTTTTATGAGGAATAATATTCAATTTTATCGTTAGAGAGTGCTTTTTTTCTTAGTTTTCAAGATTGTTTTTCTTGTATAAAATTAATGGATAATATTTTCTATAAGTGTAAGGATATTATATTAATTAACTTCATGAATTTAAAATTGTTATATGATTCATTTAATATTATCTTATGTGGAAGAATAATTAGATAACATTTTAATGATTATAACATTGATTAATTTGGCGAGTTTTTGATCAAAATGAACTCATTTAGTTTTAAAATTAAGATTATTTGTACATAAAGATTAAAAAACATTAAATAATATATAATACATATTTTATATCCTATATAAGACATAAAAATTATTTCATGGAAAGAATTTTATATGGTAATAGAAACTAAAAACCCATCATCCTTGAATGTGATAAATTAACACATCATGGATGGTTTTTTAATTTCTAGTATAAAAGGAGGTTAAAGGTGATATCATGATGATTTATTCCATTAGAATAAAATATTTCTTGTATATGTATGGTACTATAGTTTTCATTCATTTTGGATGAGGATTAGTGAGCATAGAAATGAAAAAAAGGATCTCGAAAGGAAATTGAAAGAAAATGGATGAAGGTTTTACCACTTGATTAATTCTTATTTAGAACATCCTTAGGGAATATTTTTTGGACTTTGGATGAGACCACGAGATCATAGACGTGGGATAAGTTTTTAGGGAGATATTGGAGCATTATTTAGAAGAGGGAAAACACTTGAGAGGAGGGAACAGAAGAGCGGGGTGAGGGTGGTGTTTATAGTGGAGGAGAGGGGAGATTCCTTCATATTTAATTCAGTAGTTTATTATTTTTACACATGATAAGAAATAGTGAATATTTCATGACTAAATACAATAACCTAACAATGTTTGTTTGAACCAATGGTTCTTAAATCATAAGAACATCATCCATGACTCTATAATTCATGTATTTAGCTTATTTTGAAATTATCATATTTCAGTATCCACCAATAATTCATGTATATCAAAAAATCCCAAAAAATTATCCAATCCATTTTTTGATATATTAAATTCAAAATTTAAGTCCAATGTTCAAAAAAATAATTTTATAAATATTATAATTTTATTAAATAAATTATAATATACTTGAAAAATACAAATATTAAAATTTAAAATGCTTTTATTACACTTAAAAATAATACTTCATGTCTCACAAAGTTATAATATAGTCATAAGAAATGAAAATAATAATTTATAATCAAATTTCTGGAATTTTTTTTATTAATTAAATTATTCTTAAAATTAGAATTAAATATACATGACTTACATAAATACAAACACTTAATAAATACTTTTTAAAATATTTATTTAGTTATAATATGATATAATTATACCATATTGTCACATGTAATATGGATATATTGGTTTATAATTTTATTTGTAAGGATAATATTATATTTTCAAGTTTACTATTCATAAGGGACACATTACTGTTCTAAATTTCATGTCATTGTTCCTTAGGTATATATTCCTTAATCTCCAACGGTAACTTTTATTTCACTCATTTCACAATTATAATGTTTTAATTTTGTTCTATAAGTAATATTTTGTGGTTATATCATAACAAATAATTTTAATAAGGGAATTAAATTGATAAACCATTGGTTCATTACAGCTAAGGGAACCATTAAGTGGAATTTGGGTCTAGGATGTTACCAAAGGAATTACATTGCTTTGAGGAGACTCTAGTGAACACATTTTCGAATAGCATTATCACTTTTTATGTGTGATTATTTAATAAATAAAATTACATTATATAGGTATAAGAAGTTAATTATGTCTTGTATATAATATATATTTCATTTCTATCACATATTTTTATCAAAACCAACCTAAATTCATTCCATGTAATGTGTGAAAATATAACATCGTTTTGAGGAGGTGGTAGTCCACACATCTAAAAACAATGTTAAAGTGTTTCCTCAAAATGTAAACCTTAAAGTTATGTGTTATATAATAAATTTAAAAACATGAATATAACATAAATATAATATATATAGTATAAAAAGAGAATGTCAATTAATATTCCTAGCTATTAGAGGTGCTAATCAAAGAACGAATGACATCGGTTTGCGAGGCGGTTGTCCGCTGTATAGAAGAATGATGGTTGGTTATAACATTTCATGGATGTCTATGTCTGTTTAGGTAATAAACATAACATAAAAAATAACAGCATATTTTTGATTCTCGGGATATTATAGAAACATGGAATAAGAATAATTATAGGTGGAGAAAGAAATTAAATAAAAATGGATGTTGAAGAACATTACATTTTTTCGAGTAATTCATTTTGGTTTTTACTAAAGGACTGCATTGATTATATTTCCTAGAAATGTATAGATTTATAGATTAGTTTAGGGATATTTAGAGCTTATTTTGGTAGGGTTTGGATAAGATAAATGGATTGAGATGTGTGATGAGTGCGGAGTGTTAAGGTCTTTTTATAGTGGATGATGAGGGACATTCTTATAAATATAAAAGTTAAACACTCTTAGGATGTCTCCCTTAAATAATTTTCCTTAGATAATAATTAAGATTATATAAAATATGGTTTCCAGTTTAATTATCTCTACATAATAGAGATTAGACATGATTCTAGGTCATTTTTCTGTATAAAATAAACATTAATCACTAAGTAAACTCATTTTTACCTTGATCATTGTGATGAATTGTAATTAAATTGACTAATTTGTTTGGTAACAAACTATATTTAACATAATAGAAATAATATATTATGATTATTCCAAATATGAAATCCATTTTTCCAAATTACAAATATATAAATGGAAGAAATTAATTATAAATTAATCCCACATATAGGTTGAAACAACGAATTTTTAAAATAAAAAACATCAAAAGTTTGAAATTTTTTTCTATACAATTTCGATGTGAAATGGATTAAGATTTCCAAAATTATATTTCTTGATTTATAATTATAATAATTTTAATTTTTATCAAATTTAAAATATAATATAACTATATAAAAAAAATTATTCAAAAATTCATTTTTCAATTAAAATTCAGTGTTTTACACTATTCATAAAAAACAAAAAATATCATAAAAATCCAAAAAATAACCCAATGTAAAATTTGAAATTAAACTTTTAAAAAATTATGTTTATTCTATATTTTAAAAATTATAAAATTTCCAAAATTTAATTTTAAAACAAGTGAGCCATTAAAGTCTATAAAAATATTTTTCAGAAAATACAGTTTTTATTTGTAACATAAGATTTATTCTTATATTTTGTATAAAAATATAATTCATGAATGGAATTACATTTTATAAAATGTTTGAGTCATTATATACAAAGTAATATTCATTCCCCCAAATATTAAAACATATTGATGACTTCAAATGACAATAATAATATTAACCCTATATTATTGTTTGGTTTAACCTAGTCTTGCATGAACAAAAGATTTCGAAAAAACTCATTTTAGAATTCCATGTACACTATTGGAAATAGAATCCTTTTTAATTTAAAATTAATACATAATTCCTAAATATTTATAAATTAGATAAATAATTATTCTATAATTTCATGCGATGTTTCACCAGCAATAAATTTACTATGCATACAGGTTCTTGATTTTCAAATTGCTTTTATTATTTCATTCCTAGTATACCTATCTAGTATTATTCACACGACTATCATATTTTATGAGTTTTTTCAGTTTTTTTATACCCTTAACTCTTCATGTTCTATGAAATCAAACCATGAATATATACATGTTTATCCCACACACTCCAGTGATGTCAATCACTAAATATGCATTAGATGCTTCTAAATGAACATGTCTAATATCTTTTTACACATTTTAAGCCTTTGGATGACATAAACGCATCAAAAATAATGCATGTTACAAAGTCCCTTTTTATATAATCTTTTTATTTTATCACCTAAAATAATCAATAGACCATCTCTCCCAACTCTAATAGTCGATCCAGATGATCTGATCATACAAATCTAATTTTTCTCTCAATCCAGTGCATACTCCTTCGGATTATTCATAACATATTCTAAGTGATATGATCACTATTTAAAAAATTAAGTATTTTTTAATCATTATATTTTAAACCTAGGTGAAAAAAATAGACACATAAATTTTATCCCCATATTATTTCTCCCTGGTAGTTTACTTGAATATTTCACACAAAACAAATCTAACACTCTGTTCTCAATAGTTGAACATCCATTATCTCATAATTTTTTTCCCTTTTACATATAGGTCACCTTCGATAATACTTTTAAATTTGGAATATAAAATATCCCTATATAATTTGGTTTTAAAATGCCTTAATTAATATTTATAAAATTTTTTATATATGTGTGAACCCTTAATAATTAATGATATATTTTTTGCTCAAATTGTTGTGTCCTGGTCAATATAAAAATATTCCTTAAATTATAATTTATTTCAGATTTCCAATTTCTCAATTGGAATATAAAAGGTATTTTATAGTATTACCAAAATTTCATGGTTTCATCATCTTTTATTCTCTAATTCTTATAATACTAAAATTAAATCCACATATTAAACAACCTTTTTGGTTTCCGAATAAATCATTCAACAATTTACTTATGGAAAATCTCATATTTTTATATGTGGGTATAATGATATTATAATTTAGACTATTTGTTTTATAATAAATAAATAATCCTCACTGAATAACTCATTGTGTCATCAAAATTAAAAATTCACAATCACTAACCTTCAATAATCCCATCTGTATTGTAATTATTCAACATTGTAGTCTCATATCAACTCATAGTTCAATATCGTAATAGCATTAGTGACTTTAAATAATGTATTCAAGATGATATACACTTTTATATAAGAACTCAACATCATGTTAATTCTCCTTGTTAAAAAAATTATATGTTTTATTCCAAAAAAAATTATATCTATAATATATTTAAATCTAATCTTCTTTTTTCTCATCATATGATTATTTTTCAGTTTTCTCGTTGAAAATAATATTATGATATAATAGTGACTACAACTCATCCCATCGTTCAAAAATAAATAAATAAACATTTGATCATGGATTTATATCAATGGTGTGAGTTAAAATACTATTTTATTGAGGAATTTGTTTCATGTATCATCATTTTAAATTTTCACATTGACCATTTAGTAAGATTAACATATTTTGTTTTTCTTGAATCATAATCCTTTATTATTATTTATAAAATTTATATCATTGATTTACTATCCAAAAAAATATTCCACTTAGTCTCGTCTTTTTCATAATTAGATATGAAAACATTGATTTATTTATTAGGAATCAATTTTAAGCATTAATTATGTATAAATGATTTATTCTCATATGAATCATTAAAAGTTATATAAAATGATCTCATTTGGAAATCCATATATTATGTGATTTAAATTATTACACTAAGAATCAAACTACATTGGATTCATAGAAAAGTTTACACTCACAGATAATGTCTTACACTCATTGTGAAAAGACTTATATTCACTAAAAAAGGATTGTATTCCCAAAGTTTCAAATTTTTATAAAATTATAAAGGCGTGCATTCTGAAAGTGGAAGTCATATACTAAATACAAATGGTCAATTCAGAATATATATGGTCATCCGTTTTTCATTATTTCTAGGAACATATAAGACATACTGTAACACCCCGAGATTTTATGAAAAATATTCTTTTTAATTTCATTAATGTCTTATGTTGTACGCTACACCAAAAGGATCTTGCACAACACGCATCCCTGACTTGGCTTTTATTACACGCAATCGCGACCTTCCATGATAGCGTGTGTTGTATGCAATATCGAGTTTCGCTAAACAACGATATGTTATATAAACTAGCCATTATGAATAGTAATACCCACTTTTTGAAATTTTATAAATTTTATATTTCAAAATGGACTTCATTTTTGGATTCAGAATATCGAAATTATCCTAGGGTGAAGTTTTGGTATTTTTCTGAAAACGTTCAATTTTTTATGAATAGTGAAAACACTGGGTTACTATTCAAAACCCGACTTTTTATTTAAATAATTATTTATTTTATTTAAATTTATTTCAGGTAAAAATTGATACATAATACCTATATAAGTTCAATTTAAGTCATTGGAGTAATTTTATAATAATTTTAGATATCTAAAAAGTTTATTGAAATTTTCACCGTCTTTTACCCACCTCCAAGGAGAATTTCCAAATTCACATAAAACAAAATTTTACCACTTCTGTGAGTGGAATTTCAAAAATCCAAGAGACATGGTTAATATCAAGGACTAAAATTTGCTTCAATGAGATGAAAATAATTTTTGGTGAATAGTAACTTTTTACTTTTTTTTACCACGGTTAAAAGTAAATACGGTAATTAAGGGTAAAAATGATATTATTGTTACCCTAAAACATGTCCTAATTCTATTGGATAAGTGTAATTCAACCAAAAAAACCTTAAGAATAAAATATAACCATTTAGGCCCACTTGGATTAGATTAAGACATTTATTATTAATTTATTTAAAGAAGGGTTAAAATAGTGAAAATAAAAGTTTAATAACTAAATCATTTGTAATATATTGTTATAAATATGATAAATTCGACAATAAATATTCATTAAAATTATAAAAATATTTCCTACATAATGGTGTATTATTTATAATTTTTAGACATTAAATAATTTAATTTATTTATGACACAATGATGATGCAGTATTTATCTTATTAATGAAATATTGACATAATTGATGTTATAAATACCCAAATAAATGTAATTTGAGACTTTTTATGAATTCCATTAATTTTATAGGTTAATATGACATGTTATTATTGATTTAGTAAACGTTTTTTTGAACTAATCATTCTCTAATGATTTTTACATAAATCAATTACCAAATAGTGTCAAAAATAACATAAAATAGTTTTTAAAACAAATATTATACTATTAATTGTTATTTTATTCCTAAAAATCTAAGTTTCATCCAAATTACTTTGAACATGTTATATATATTAATAATAAACATCTTGGGGTTCTTTTGGCTTGTTATAGTAAGTTCATTAACCTTATAGTGTAAGAAAACAAGAAGACACGGTAAAAGAAACATTATTTAACTTAAATTTATATCTAAATGATAAGGTTAAAATAGAAACCTAAACTTGTATAAATTCTATTGGATGAGAGGGTTGCGACCCATACCCACCTTAGCTTCAAAATAACTCAATTTGGAGCTATTAAAAACCGAATATGACTTTATAATAAAATAATATTTTTTGTTATTCCAAAGGTGCCCCTCTCCTCCCTTATAAAAGGGCACCTCCTCCATCTCTTCCTCACACCACTTTGAGCCTTCAAGATCGGCCAACCCCTGCCAATTTCTCTTCTCCACTTCCCTAGAAACATCCTATAGGTTCTGGTCTTCTTCTAAGACCAATCTTATTGCCCTAAGAGGAGGTTTCAAAAAGGCATGTCGAAAGAAGAGGTAATATCCGTTACCGATTATTTCAACTTTATTTCTTCTTCTACTTATTCTTCATTAGTTGTTTCATTATGAAGTAATAAAATCAGTATCACTCATATACATATTTGTTATTATATGAATGAAATAACCCTATTTCACTATCTATCCATCCTACGGAAAATGAAATCACCGCACGTGCGTACGTACGAAATACTGTCTCCACGTCGTGGTGTAATCTGTTTTCGACCACCACCTTACTTGGTTGGGTATAATGGTGTAAATAAATAACTATATATGATTATTGAAAAGTGATATTGATTCTAAAAAATTATACATGCACTTTAATGCAATTCCACGATCATGGGAATGATATCATCACTCGTGCGTACGTATGGACTACCGTCTCCACGACGCGATGATATTCATTCTCCATGTTAACCATTCATGAATGATTATAAAGTATATATAATAAGTAATAATGAAATATATTTGTGTATATATATGTATGTCATCTACTAAATTTCATTCAATTCAATAAGGAAATGAAAACAGTGTTCATGCGTATGTACGGCCTACCATCTCCATGAACGGTGTATTTCATCAATCTATCATATATATATGTATATTCTGAATATATATTACATATAAATCATGTTTCACATTCTGGAATTAAGTAAATCAGGATATAAGTAAAAATATCAAGAACCACAAGTCCAAACACATACGCTAAATAAAACGATTTAACCCAAAACGTTGCTTTAACATAGTACATACAAAAGAACGGGTAATATAAAGTCATAAGTGAACCATATATGATATCATAAAAAGGAATATTATTCTATAATAAGTCAATGAAATTATATAAATCATTATATAGGTGGTTTGTGAACGTATGAAGCATATCGGACCTATAGTAAGAGATAATTTATCAATCTCATTTTTATCCGAGATTGTTTATTCGTAAGTATTTAATGGGGTTATCTTTATCATCAAAACCCATGTTTTCTAAAAATGTTTTAATTTATGTTTAAAGTCCTTTTTACCCATTTTTGACTTTTACTACATGGTATGTAATGGAAATTTTTTTTTACCATACGAGGTACTTTTTGACATTTCTGACAAAAGTACTAGAAGAATGTTATTTTTAACTTATACGGCATGAACGGATTTTTTATCGGTTTCATAACGCCTCATTTTCATGAAGCATACTCTAAAATGTTTTATGAATATTTCAACAAAATACTTTTCTTTTAAAATTTCATGGAATTTTGTGAAAATAAAATGATTTTGAAGAAGAAAGGATATTTTCCTTAATAATTCATTTCAAGTGTTTTATCAAAACCATTATTCATCTAAGATGACATTATTTCATATGTGTATGTTTCAAGTATAGTGTCTCTATGTTTTACATGGTTTCACTTTTCTTATTATGAAATGATATCCATTTTTTTATATGGATTATGTGATGATGGGATGATGTTTATGAAACCCATTTTATTTATTGGGTTATTATGAATTATGTATGTTTATTTTGTGGCACAAGTAATAATGATTTCATTATGAGATGGGTGGGACCTATATCTTCCTCAAATGCATTGGGTAAGGATTTATATCTCATGAGATAGACATGGCTGGAATGGTAAGTTAATCCGGTTCAGTGTTACAGGACCGAAACGATGAGTGAACTCGATTCAGAAAGGGACGTTTTCCACTAAGATGGTCTTGGCAGCAATGCCTTGGCTACTATGGAAATCATAACATGTGATTAATGGTTGCCACGATTACATGTTTTATTCCCATGCTATTTTATAATGATTGATGTTACCTTATGATATATGCCTTACGTACTTCCAAGATTCATGTCTTTGCTCAAGATTTTTGATGTTTTGATTTTATGTTCATGTTTTTGCATTCAAATGTTTATGGATTGTTTTATGTTCTCTATGTTTACCATTACTAGGAATTTGAGATCACCCCTTTTATGTTTTCCTTTCCCCAGGATATAAATAATGGTTTTAGGTAAGAAAAAAAAGGGGAAGATCTTTATGGGTGATGTTGAAGGTCATTCACCACAATTAGAAGATTATATTCCAAGTTTCCAAAGACACTAAACTATTACGGTCCTTGTGTGTATCCTTTTTTATATACTAAGTATTAAGAAAAAGTAATGCAATGTCCATGTACGTCAAGATTTGGGTCTCTACAGTTGGTATCAGAGGGAGATTTCATCAACCTTTGGAAACTAGGATGCGAGAACTTTAGTGAGATCCCTAGAGATATTTCTAAGGTATGTCCAGGGATGTCCATAAGGTTAAGTATAAGTATAGGTTATATTCCTAGAATTACGGTAACGATCTTATAATTAAACCTAATATGTTAGATATTGATGGTACTCCCCCTTTATTATGTTGTTTTCCCTAGCCTGATTTTTGCCTCTCACACTATTCTTTTTGGGTTTTAGACGATGGCTGGAACCCGAAGGAACCTTGTTGATAAATGTAATGGACAATGCAATGATTGTCCTCCAAAACAAACAAATGTTATGGGAGATGGAGTGAAAAATCTTATTTCTATACTTACACAAGCTATGAATCATTCTAGACTTCCAAATGAGAAGAGAAGGGAACAATATTCTATTCAGTCCTTCATGAGGCAATGCCCACCTTCTTTCAGTGGGTCCTCTAATCCACTTATTGCTGAACAATGGATCAGTACCACTGAAAAGATATTTTCAGTTCTTCAATGTTCGGAACATGATAAAGTCATCTTAGCAGTATATCGTTTGGTAGGTGAAGCTAATAAATGGTGGAATCTTATCAATAATACAAGTCAAGAGATGAAATTGAGTCCATGGAATGGGACGAGTTCAAGAACTTGTTTTTCAATAAGTACTTCCCTCGTATTTTTCGAACAAAGATGGAGAAGGAATTTCTTGATCTAAAGTAAAAGGATGTTGAATCTATTGGTATATACGAAGCGAATTTTACAAGGCTTGCAAGGTATGCATCTGGCTTTATCATCCAACCTGAAAGTAATGTTGATCGATTATTCAGTAGCTTAAAACCAAATCTTCGAAGGGAGTTATCTATAAGAGACTTCAGTAACTATGATGAAATTTTTCATTGTGCTATCAAGGTAGAAATGGAAGTTGGTGTTACATATCCATCTCATGGTTTTAATAAGAAACAAAAGATGGGGTTCAAGGAGAAATCTCATAATAATGGTGAAAAGAAGATGAATGTTTACTTATGCTCAAAGTGTGGAAAGAAGAATGGTGGAGATTTTCTTAAAGGGACAAGAAAATGATTTAAGTGTGGAAAAGAAGGTCATCGAGCAGCTGGGTGTCGAAGTAATGGAAAACGGGTTGCTAATGATGTGAATAAAGAAAAGACTCCAAAGAACGCACCACCAACACTTCAATGCTTCAAGCGCAATGAAATGGGGCATTATGCTAATCAATTCCCTAATCCAAGGGTTAGTGATGATAAACATGATCAACCACTTAAGGCAAAGGACAAAGGGAAGTCACATGCGATCACTATTGGTGATGTTGAATATGACAACGATTTGGTGGAATGATTAAATGTTTATGTAATGGGATTCCAAAATAATGTTGTATATAGTATTGTGGAATATTGGAATATTTATGTATTGGTCTACTGTGGTTTTCAATAATTTTATGGTTCCGGTAACCATGGAAAGTGATTGAGATATTTCTAGAAAGAAGATGATATGCACATATTGAAGGGATAAGGAGAAAATGAAATGTTTGACACTATTCATGAGCTCATGACTGATATAAGGAAATAGTTATATCATAGTTTGAGTATATAGAATTTTGGGGTTTTGGTATGTGGAAAGAGTTATCTTTTGACAGCACTCATGTCTTCACTAAGATTCAATGAGTATTCATTTTTCAAGAGAATACATGATTAAGGCCTTAGAATGTTTGGAATGTGAGTAACAAGACATATCTTATGATATATGGGGATCAATGATGGTATTAACATGCTTGTTATATGAAATATTTGCTAATAGTTCTCACTATAATATGAGAATGGACTTCAATATTATGGATAAGCCTAAAGATTGGAATGGATTATGTTGGACATCAATTAGTATTGTATTTTTAGAAAAAAAAGGAGAACCTGGAGAATGAGCGACAACCCGTCACGTCGGACAAGGCTTTGGGAATCGAACCCACAACCGAAGTGCAACAAGCCTTTATTTCCTACCACTGGCCTACAGGAAGACTCTGGTTAGTAGAAACTAGTTTTATTTTATTATACATGATGATAGATGAAGTATAAGTCCATTTTGTAACCATATATGATTAATCTCACCATAGATGGAATTATGTATATCACTTTTGCTAACTTATGTTTGAGACGGATGGGATGACCTATCATTCTATCACATGATCTGCTAAAACTTCGCAAAAGTCAAATTCAACTTCATTTCTTAAAGGGATGAAGTGGAAATTGTTCAAGGCACGAAAAACGGCGAGATTATACCAAAAATAATAAGTATTTATTCTAATTCAAATTCTTCAACTTTAGGGAAATGATCTTGAAAACCAAAAATGTTGTCCAAGTAGCCTTATATCCAATTAATCAGTTGGTACCCTAGATCATCACAAATATATGGCTTTGTGATTGTTGTCTTTTTCATAGCCATTTTCTCTACCACTCTCCATCAGAACATGATTGTTAGATTTCTCTTCCATATCCATATTTCCACATATGTTCTCCTATGTGGAAACCTAGTGATTAGTTAACTTGGGTAACCATTACGTTTCATACTTATGTTTTTAAAGCCATGTTTTGGTATTCCTTTATATGATGTGGGTTTATATTAAATAAACTTTCGAGTAGTAAACCATTTATCACCCCGAAGAATTTCGAGGGTGAAATTCATTTTAAAGGGGGGGTAGAATGTAACACCCTCAGATTTTATGAAAAATATTCTTTTTAATTTCATTAATGTCTTTTGTTTTATGCTACACCAAATGGAGCTTCCACAACACGCATCCCTGATTTGGCTTGCATTAAACGCAATCGCGACCTTCCACGATAGTGTGTGTTGTACGCAATACCGAGTTTCGCTAAACAAAGATATGTTATATAAACTAGCCATTATGAATAGTAATACCCACTTTTTGAAATTTTATAAATTTTACCTTTCAAAATGAACTTAATTTTTAGATTCATAATATCAAAAATATCCTAGGGTGAATTATTTGTATTTTTCTGAAAACTTTCAATTTTTGATGATTAGTGAAAACACTTGGTTACTATTCAAAAACCGACTTTTTATTTAAATAATTATTTATTTTATTTAAATTTATTTTAGGTCAAATTTGATACATAATACCTATATAAGTTCAATTTAAGTGATTGGAGTCATTTTATAATAATTTTAGATATATAAAAATTTTATTGAACTTGTCACCGTCTTTTACCCACCTCTTAGGAGAATTTCCAAATTCACATTAAACATAATTTTACCGCTTCTGTGAGTGGAATTTAGAAAATCCAAGAGACACGGTTAATATCAAGGACTAAAATGTGGTTCAATGAGATGAAAATAATTTTTGGTGAATAGTAACTTTTTTACTTTTTTTACCACGGTTAAAAGTAAATACGCTAATTAAGGGTAACAATGATATTATTATTACCCAAAAAATGTCCTAATTCTATTAGATAAGTGTAATTCGACCAAAAACAACCTTAGGAATAAAATATAACCATTTAGGCCCACCTGGATTAGATTAGGACATTTATTATTAATTTATTTAAAGAAAGGTTAAAATAGATAAAATCAATGTTTAATAACTAAATCATTTTTATTATAGGGTTATACATAAGATATATTTGACTATAAATATTCATTAGAAATCTAAAAATATTTACTACATAATTTTGTTTTATTTATAATTTTTAGACATTAAATAATTTAATTTATTTATTACACAATGATGATGCAGTAATTATCTTATTAATGAAATATTGACATAATTGATGTTATAAATACCCAAATAGATGTAATTTGAGACTTTTTATGAATTAAATTACTTTTCTAGGTTAATATGATATGTTAGTATTGATATAGTTAACTTTTTTAGAACTAATCATTCTCTTATGATTTTCACAGAAATTAATTACCAAATAGTGTCAAAATTGACATAAAATAGTTTTTTTAAAAGATATTATATTATTAATTGTTATTTTATTCCTAAAAATCTATGGTTCGGAGAAATTACTTAGATAAGGTTATATATATTAATAATAAACATCTTGGGGTTATTTTGGCTTGTTATAGTAAGTTTATTAACCTTATAGTGTAAGAATACAAGAATACACAGTAAAAGAAAAATTATTTAACTTAAAGTTAAATCTAAATTATATGGTTAAAATAGAAACCTAAACTTGTCTAAATTCTATTGGTTGAGATCAGTTAGACCAATCCCCACATTAGCTTCGAAATAACTCAATTTTTAGATATTAAAAACATAATATGACTATATAATAAATGAATATTTTTAGTTATTCCAAAGGTGCCCCACTCCTCCCTTATAAAAGGGAACCTCCTCCCTCTCTTCCTCACACCACATTGAGCCTTCAAGCTCTGGAAAACCCTGACAATTTATCTTCTACACATCCCTAGAAAACTCTTATAGGTTATGGTTCTCTTAATAGACCAATCTTAGTGCCCTAAGAGGAGTTTTAAAAAGGCGTGTCGAAAGAAGAGGTAATATCTGTTACCGATTCTTTCAACTATATTTCTTCTTATACTTCTTATTATTTAGTTGTTTCATTATGAAGTAATAACATCAGTATCACTCATATACTGATATTTTATTATAAGAATAAAACATCCCTATTTCACCATCTATCATCCTACAGAAAATGAAATCACCGCGCGTGCGTACGTACAGAATACCCTCTCCACGCCGTGGTGTAATCTGTTTTTCACCAGCACCTTACTTGGATGGTTATAATGGTGTAAATAAATAACTATATATGATTATGGAAAATAGATATTAATTCTTAAATATTATACATGCACTTCAATAAAATTCCATGATCATGGTACTGATATCATCGCTCGTGCGTACGTATGGACTACCGTCTCCATGACCCGATGAGATTCATTCTCCATGTTAACCATTCATGAATGATTATAAAGTATATATAATAAGTAATCATGAAATATATGACAGAATAATGATACTGTATTTATTTGTATATATATGTATGTCATCTACTTAATTTCATTAAATTCAATAAGGAAACGAAAACAGCGTTCATGCGTACGTACGGCCTACCGTCTCCATGAACGGTGTATTTCATCGATCTATCATATATATATGTATATATTGAATATATATTATATATAAATCATTTTTTTCATTCTGGAATTAAGTAAATCATGATATAAGTAATAATATCAAGAACACAAAATCCAAACATGTACGACATATAAAACGATTTAACCCAGAATGTTGCTTTAACATGGGACTTACAAAATAACAGGTAATATAAAGTCATAAGTGAACCATATATGATATCATAACAATGAATATTTTTCTTTAATAAGTCAATGACATTATTTAAATAATTATACAGGAGTTTCGGAAATGTATGAAGCATATCAGAGCTAAGGTAAGGGATAATTTATCAATCTAATTTTTATCCGAGATTATTTATTCGTAAGTATTTACTGGGGTTATCTTTATCATCCAAGCCCATTTTTTCTTAAAATGTTTTCATGTATGTTTAAAGTAATTTTTCTCCATTTTTTACTTTTACTACATGCTATGTAAGGAATCTTTTTTTTGTTTACCATACGAGGTACTTTTTTACTTTTCCGACAAAAGTACGAGAAGAATGTTATTTTTAACTTATACGATGTGAACAGATTTTTTTTCGGTTTCATAACTCCTCATTTTCATGAAGCATACTCTACAAGGTTTTATGAATATTTTCAAAAAAATAATTTTCTTTTGAAATTTCATGGAATTTTGTGAAAAGAAAATTATTTTGAAGAAGAAAGGATATTTTCCTCAAGAATTAATTTTAAGTGTTTTATCAAAACCATTTTTCATCTAAGATGACATTATTTCATATATATATATTTCAAGTATAATGTCTATATGGTTTACATGGTTTCAATTTTCTTATTATGAAATTATATAAATTTCTTTCATATGGATTATTTGATGATGGGATGATGTTTATGAAACCCATTTTATTTATTGGGTTATTATGAATGATGTATGTTTATTTTGTGGCACAAGTAAGAATGATTTCATTATGAGATGGGTGGGACCTATATCTCCCTAAAATGCATTGGGTAAAGATTTATATCTCATGAGATAGACATGGCTGGAACGGTAAGTTAATCTGGTTCAGTGTTACAGGACTAAAATGAGGAGTGAACTCAATTCAGAAAGGGACTTTGTCCACTAAGATGGTCTTTCCAGCAATGCCTTGGATACTATGGAAATCATAACATGTGATTAATGGTTTCCACAATTACATGTTTTATTCCCAAGCTATTTTATCATGATTGACGTTCCCTATGATATATGCCTTACGTACATCCAAGATTCATGTCTTTTCTCAAGATTTTGATGTTTAGATTTTATGTTCATGTTTTTTCATTCAAATGTTTATGGATTTTTTTATGTTATCTATGTTTACCCTTACTGGGAATTTGAGCTCGCCCCTTTTATGTTTTCTTTTCCCCAGGATATAAAGAATGGTTTTAGGTAAGAAACAAAAGGGAAGATATTTATGGGTGATGTTGAAGATATCTCACTACGATTAGAAGATTATATTCCGAGTTTCCAAAGACACTAAACTATTACGGTCCTTGAGTGTCTGTTTTTTGTTATTTACTAAGTATTCCGCAAAAGTAATGTAATGTACATGTACGTCATGCTTTGGGTCTCTACACATAAACTGAGGAACAAAGGAATATATTCTATAGGGAAGACATATCATCTATCTGGAAAATGTTAATCAAAAATTTAAAAGAGTTATTATCATATCCAACTTCTTATGATCTATATTAGATTATTAGACTTTATCAAACTCTATCCATACTCTCTTTGACTTATCCAAAGCCATCTTAAATCATTTAAAACCATCATTTAAGTGTCTTAAAACATTTGATTAAGTTGTATACATTTTGTTTTCAAAAATATGGTTCCTCACACTCTTCTACTCATTATTATCACACTTAAAAAATATTTGAATCTTGATTTTTATAGATTATACAATTTTTCCACTACAGCCAACATCTTCATTTCTTATGGTACTATTTTTTAACAAACATAGAAATATTTACCAGTACATGTCTTTATTTCACAATGATCATAAAAAAAATATTAATTTTATTTATAGGGATGTATTTAGAACATATACAACCATTTGATCCATGGTATATAACTGATCGCGGTGTCAAGCATGACAAATTAGTTATTTAGTTTTAACTAGAAATTCTGTAGTATAGTAGTAAACATAGATCGTCTCTCGAAGGATCCATAAATCATTAATGGAAATAGATGATTTTGATTATAAAAATATAAGGGTAATGGGATTTAATAAAAATTGTGGTTTTATGATTAAATATTATAATAGAAAAAATAAAGCAATATAACAATGTAGAAATGAACAAGATTAATTTAATGTGATCAAACCAGGGGAGTATAATGTTTCTCATCATTAATAACTTAAAAATAAAGGTTATAGATATTTTAATCCCTAGTTTATAACACCTATTCCCATAATGTTACTGATTTTATACTTGTATACCTCCTAGGGTTCACTTGGAAACACACAATGATTCATCAAACACCGCAGATGATTGGGGGATTTGTGTTCGAATTCATAACTTAAACTCACCAAGGAAACACATGGAGAACTCGATGTAATGTCCTTGTTTGTAAATTATTTATTTATTATACCATGAAATAAATTTACATGGAATTTACAGTGCTTATATTACTTCAATTGACCAATATGAACCACACAAACACCGCAATTGAATGAGGGAGGAAAAAGGGAAGAACGATGTGTGAAACATCACATGATAGGGTACCCCAATCATGATCATTTGAGTTGGAGTATAACATACCAGTATACAAATTAATGAAATAAAAATAAAGGATGAAAGAAATAACAAACAACTGGGAATTAAATTGATCATTCAAAATATTACATTAATGAAGCTTGGGATTACATCACGTTCCTCCCCAGTTGATCACAAGGGGTTTAGAAACCCAAGGGAGGGGAGGAAGAAGATGATTTTGGATTTTCAATTACCATAGACTCCATAAATTATAGGAAACATGGAGAGAAACATTTTAGAATTTAGAATGGAAATTCCTTGACACCTGGTCTAACTCCTTAATTGGGTTCCCATGGTGCCAATTTATAGGAAAAGTGGGAAGTGGTTTTGGGCACACTGATTTCACGAATCCTATTGGTCCAAGGTTTTTTCAATCTAAAAAGTATTAAATCACTTTTTAAAAAACTAAAGAGTTCTTGGACGACACCCTTCCTACTTCAATGTCAAATTTTGAGGCTAGATATGGAATATATAAGAGATATTGCCAAAATACAAAGGCAATGTTTTGAACCCATGCAGATCCACTTTATTAGATAGAGAAGTTTGTATAGGCCTTATAATGGACGAATTGGGATTCAGTCCTCTTAGATGAAATGGTTCTCAATAAATTTTATATCATCCCACAAAGCATCATCTCATTTAAATGAAATGTGTAGTAAAATAATGTGTTTTAGACCACGGGTGTGCTTGGATCTTGTGCTGATTGGCCCATTTTAATGGACATAATCATGGGTCCTCCAAATCACCTCCACCTACAATATAATTTTCAAAAAATGTAACATTTCCCAATTTAATAGTGATAAATACAAAATTATTGAATCAGACATGGAGTGAAATTTGTTATTATAGTTGTAATTTTCAATACAAAACCAGTTTAATGCATTGTTATAAGGGTGAAATAAAATAGTGAATCGTGGTACGATCACACCCCCACACCTAATCATTTTCACTCATGGGAAATGTATAATATCCTAATTATGTCCCATTCTTAAATAAAAGGTGATAATACACTCAGGATTCTTTTGAAATGAAATTTATCATGTCTTGTTTAAGGAATCAATTTTCCTATCTTTTTTCCTATCTCGTATTCAAATTTGTTCAACTTAATTTGTTCACCTATGAAACATGTCACAACCTACCAAACCTAAAAAATTTCCCTCCCCACTCAAGGAATGTATGAAAGTGGAGTTATGATATTTTCTCAGACTTCATGTGATATTACAATATTATTCATAAGAATCTATATTCTCTACTGATAGAATATAGTGTGATACTCAAGAGGACTTCCAACAGGTTGTTCTGATATTCTCGGGTTAGTATTATTTAATGTCTAAAAATTTGATGTTGAAGAGGAGTGTTTAATATCTTATGTTCAAAACATATCTAAATTCATCAAGTGTTCACATTGAATGTACACACTCAACACCTCACAGCATATATTACATCCCACTCACTATCCCCATTATACATTTATGTGGGTCACAAAAAAGCGATGGATAATAATGAGTAAACGTCCTCTTTTCTCTATTTTATTATTTTGTTCTGTGTTTTTTTTCAGATGTATAGAACTATATTTTTTTAGTTTTTTGGAGATAAATAGGGAATTACGTATAATAAAATTTTTCGATATGGCTTATGAACCCATTGCCCAAGGAAAATGTAGGCCCTTTTATATCAACCCATAACAATGATTCTCTTCCAATAATTCCCATGGAAACACCCTCTCTCCCAAACAAGAGGAAAATAAAACAAGAATATACACAAGTTATAGGAAGGTATAGATAAATTAGCTTGTAATGTAGATACATAACATTCATTTCATGGTCTTTATGTCTTAAATAGATAAAATGTAAAGGTTTAAAAAAGAAGAGGATAATTGAAAAGGGTCTTTTTAAAGAATGATTTACACTATCATGGGTGTAGAATTCTTGAATATTTTGGATTCAAACAAAATCAAGGCAAGTTCTTATTTCCCTACATGATCCAAGACTCTCAAGAAGGATATTAAATGGTTGAATATGCAATAAATTTCATAGAATATCTCTCAAGTAAGGGATTAAAATATTGGTCAGTGCTAATGAGGCATGTTATTGATAAATCCATTAAACTCCTAAGAATGATTTGAAAATACAAATTCTAGAAAAAGATTCCATATCAACATTCATTTGAAAAACATCTTTCCATAAACAATGTAATTTTCCACACAATCTACTTAAGAATGAAAATTAATTTTGGATATCCTTTTTAACTTAATTTTTCATCTAAAAACACTAAATAAGGGAAAAAATAAAAAAAGAAAACACGTTTTTTTGTTTTTTTTTGTTTTTTTTTGTTTTTTTAATCTTTACCATGACATGTCACCCTCACCCACATCTAAAAGTTACACTGTCCTCAATAAAATTATTTTAAATAAACATTCAATTAAATAAAAGTAGGGAGAATGGACAACCTGCTAAGTGGAGTAATATGTGGCATCTATTAGTTGTATTTCCTCGATGAGATGCTTTGTAAAATCCTTAACGAAGTGTTTGATCCACTAGTGGAAAAAATGTTTAACATGTCGGCATTTTTCACATTAGTTCTATATAAATAATGTGAAAAGATTTAATGATCGATATATCACATCAGTGATTTTATAACTGACGTTATATATCAATCAGGATCCATTTTTTAGGTCGGTTATTTTATAACCGACGTAAAATACACGGAGATTAGATTTTTTACATCGGTTATTGTATAAATGATGTGAAAATCATATTCTGGAACACTTTATTAGGTCAGTAATTTTATAACCAACGTGATAAATGAAATCTCGGCGCATTACAATGTCAGTTATAAAAAAACTGATGTGATAAAGCTAATCTCAGCAATGTATCATGTCGGTATAAAACGACATATATCACGTCGGTTATTTTATAAAAGACTTGTTAAATTGTTCTCTACGTCAGTTATTAAATAACCAAAATTATAAATATTAAAAAAAATTGTTTACCATGTCAGTTATTAGATAACCAACATGCTAAATCTTTTAAATTATTTATCTCACCCGATATTCAGTCATTCTGTTTTCTTCGATCGGGCGACCTGCGACTTGTCTCTCTAATGCGAAAAACCTAGAAAAGTTTCTTTGATTTGAAGCCCTCCAGCATCATTTTTTCAACATCATTCTTCATATTTATTATCATCAGATCTATCTGGTCGTCTCACAACACTCAAGTAAGCCTCACATGACTCCTTTTAGGTTTTTATTTTCCATGATGCCCTAAACTAAATTTTTTAGATGTTATTTTTCTTTGTTCTTTCTATCATGGTATGTTTCATAATGCTCATCTATAACATGCTAAATTATTTTCTGGTAAAATAAACCTATGGAAGTTATATCATGCATTTTTATGATTTTTGTGTGTTCTATCATGCGTGTGTGCGTATAGGGGGTTTCAAGGGGAGCTATAAAAGTGGGTGGGGTGTCTAGGGGGTTTCGGTGGGCTGTCCAGTGGGGTGGGGGTGTCCAGTGGCTGTCAAAGGGGGTGGTGGGTGGTGCCCATGGTGGTTCGGGGGCTATCCAAGGGGGTTGGGGTGTCCAAGGGGGTGAAGGGGATGTTAAAGTTGGTGGGGGTGGTGTCCAGGGGGTGTGGGGGATTTCCAAGGGGGTGGGGGCTTTCCAAGGGGTTCAGGGGGATGTCTAGAGGGTTGGGGGTGTCCAGGGTGCCCATGGAGGTGGGGGGGCATTCCAGGTGTGTGGGGGGGTCCAAGGGGGTGGGGGTGTCGAAGGGGGTGGGGGGATGTCCAAGGGGGTGTGTGGGTGGGGGCTGTCCGAGGGGGTGGGGGCCTATCCAAGGGGTTTGGGGGTTGCCCTGGGGGGCTTTCGAGAGGGTTGGGGGTGTCCAAGGGGGTATGGGGTGGGGGTGGTGTCCAGGAGGTGTGTGGGTGTCCAAGGGGGGTGGGTCTATCTTGAGGGGTGGGGGTTGTCCAATGGGGTGGTGGTGTTTAGGGGGTGTTCAAGGGTGTGGGGGTGGTGTCCTGGGGTGGTGGGCTATCCAAGGGGGTGGTGGTGTCCTGGGGGTGTCCAAGGGGGTGGGGGTGGTGTCCAAGGGGGTGGTGGATAAGGGTCAGTTGGGATTTACTATTGCAATATGGTTTGGGAGATTATGACATGATTATTGTATTGTTTCATGGATATTAGGTTATAATTTATTAGTTTTTTAAGGGGGTGCGGGTGGTGTCCAAGGGGGTGGGGGTGGTGTCTATAGGGGTAGGTACAGTCTATGTTTGAGGTTTCCACTATGATTCATAGGGATTCAAGCATTATGAAAATATGAGGGGCGTTGCATTATGAATCTATTTGATTATATATATTTTGACCAGTCATTAACTATGATAAAATTATGGGTTATGGGGAGACCATGTCATGGTTTTCAAAGATTCACAGTTATCCTGACCCCATTGTGCCATGATGATAGGCTTTACACTATGATTTTCTCAATCCGAGTATTTATTTTAAATTTGACTTGATTCTTAGGATTTCTCCATTTTCTCCAATTTTATAACAACCATTGGAGGCCCCCTGGTTTTCTTGGATTCCATGGAATTTACTTAAATAAGTTACTTATTCCATGTTCTTCTTCCTTTCTTCCTAGTTTCTTTTTTTCTTCTTCGTCCACTTATTCTTCTCCATCATTCCATATATTACTAGTGATGTTTGGTCATTTTAAATTTACAGTTTAATAGAAATAAATGTTTTACAGGGTTATTAGGAGTGGTGGGTGTGTCCAAGGGGGAGGGAGGCTGTCTAGAGGGATGGGGGTTGTACAGGGGGTGGGGGCTGTCCAGATGGGTGGGGGCTGTCCAAGGGAGTGGTGGTGTCTAGGGGTGTCCAAGGGGGTGGGGGTAGTTTCCAAGGGGGTGGGGATGTCCAGGTGGTTGGGGGTGTCAAGGGGGTGTCCAAGGGGGTATGGTGTGGGAGTGGTGTCCAGGAGGGGTGGGGGTGTCCAATGGGGTGGGGGCTGTGTAGAGGGGTGGGGGTTGTCCAGGGGTGGGGGTTGTCCAGAGGGGTGGGGGCTGTCCATGGGGGGTGGTGGTGTCCAGGGGGTGTCCAAGGGGGTGGGGGTGGTGTCCAGGGGCTGGGGGGTTGTCCAAGGTGGTGGTGGTGTCCAAGGGGTGTCCAAGGTGGTGGGGGTGTTGTCCAAGGGGGTGAGGTTGGTGTCCAAGGGGGTGGGGGTGTTCTCCAAGGGGTAGGGGTGTCCAAGAGAGGAGGTGGTGTCCAAGGGGGTGAGGGTGGTGTCCAGGGGGTGGGGACTATCTAGAGGGGTTGGGGGCTATCCATAGGTTTCAAATCATTACGATCTCTGTAATTTCCTGTAGTGAATGTATACATATTTTAATATTTATACTTCATATTTCTTTTTTACAGAAGGGTGAATTTGGTATCCAGTAGCACCAGGATGTCTTCTTTGTGACCCTTAAGAAGAAATGATCCATGAAAAATTTAAAACTATTATATCTTACAATATTTTCTTTTTAAAATCATTTTAAAGCATTTTTTTTAAATACTCATCGATTTGTTTTGTATTCCAAAATTGTTTTACATTCAAATTATGGTATTTTTCATATAAACATATTTTTGTCTTATATTAAAAAGATTTATAATTTTGATGTTTGTTATAGGTAATAATTATTCAATGTTGGATTACGACACATCAAATGAGCAATGAATTTGAGGGATGTGTTTATTCCTTTTTGGAATTTTCTAAACGAAATGTTCCATGTAGTGAAATTGTTTACTATACATGCCTGAAATGTTTGAATATGAAGAAATTGAAAATTAGAGAGATAAAAGATCATATTATTTGTCTTGGTTATAATCTAAGTTACAGCCCTTGGATTTGGCAAGGTGAAACTAGATGGAATGTCAGATCTACTAATGATGATGATTCGCAAGATGATAACTCCGATGTAATAGAAGAAATGATTCTCGAAATTGCAGTAGAAAAAATTAAGATAGAACCGACAGTTTCACATCTATATGGTGATGCTGAAAAACCATTGTACAATGGTTGTATAGATTTTATGGTTTTGTCAGTGGTGTGAAGACTTATTTACCTAAATGTGAAACATTGAAGGAGTGACAAAATTTTTACAAAGCTGCTACAATTGATGAAAGGCATTCTTCCAAAAGATAACGATCTTCCAGATTCACATTATAAGGCCCAAAAAATATTATGCTCGATGGGATTGGGATACAAGAAAATACATGTCTATCCGAATGACTGTATGATATATAGGAAGGAATATGAATTTCTGTCAGAGTTTCCTAAATGTTGGACATCCCGGTATAAGGTGAAAAAAAATCACAAGATGATGTAGATATTACAGAGATCCCTTAAAAGGTATTTTGGTATCATCCTATAATTCATCATTTCAATCGTTTATTTTATAATTCACATGATACAAAAAAGGTTAAAATGGCATGTTATTGAGTGGATTTGTGATGGAAAAATACGTCATCCAGCTGATTGTCCACAATTGAAGAAAATTGATGAGCAGTATCCTACATTTGGAAATGAAATTAGAAATCTCATACTAGGGTTGTGCATAGATGAAATGAATCCATACCAAACCCTTAGTAGCACACATATTTCATGTCCTGTTTTATTGGTAATTTACATCCTCTCTTCTAAAGATTCTATGAAGCACAAATATGTCATGTTGAGTATAATGATCTCTGGTCCGAAGCAACCCGACAATGATATTGATGTTTTCTTGTCACCATTTACTGATGATTTGAAACTTTAATAGGAGGATGGTATTAGGGTGTTTTATTCTTATAAAATTGAATATTTTCAACTGCATGAAGTGCTTATGTTCACTATAAATGAATTCCTAGAATATGGAAATTTTTCTGGAGATAGTGTTAAAGGGAATAAAGCATGTCCAATTTGCGAACAATAGACTTCATATTGTCAATTGCATCATGGGATGAAAACAGTGTACATGGGTCATCGAATGTTTATTCTCATGGATCACTCTTATAGAATACTAAAAAGGGAATTAAATAGCTCACAAGAATTTGATATTGCTTCCAAAAATTTATCCCCTGATCTGATTTTTGAGATAGTCGAAAGCCTTGATGTGACATTGGGAAAGAAACAGAAATCTAGTAATGATAGACATATTTAGAAGTCAATATTTCATGAGTTACCATATTGGAGATATCATGAAGTTAAACATAATATTGATGTCATGCACGTGGAGAAGAATATATATGATAGTTTGATTGGAACATTTTTAGATATTTAAGCAAAGACAGAAGATAGGTTTTATGAAAGTATAGACTTACTATCAATGGAAATATGTTTAGAGCTAGCTCCCACTCCTAATGGAAGTGGAACATTTCTTCCCCCAGCTTGTGATACATTATCCAAGGGGGTGAAAATTAGCTTTTTTCAGTGTCTTCATGATATCAAAGTGCCTCAAGGTTATTCTTCAAATGTAAAAAATTTTGCCTCATTGAAGGACTTGAAGTTGATAGGAATGAAATCTCATGATTGTCACGTCATGATATAACTACTTCTACCACTTGCATTGCGTGGATTATTGCCCATCCATGTTAGAAAGACTATAATGAAGTTGTGTTATTTTTTCAATTCAATTTGTTATAAGTTGATTGATTTGAATGGTTTGAACATTTTTGAAAAGGATGAAATTTGTATACTTTTTCAATTAGAAATTTGTTTTCCTCCAACATTTTTTGATATAATGGTGTATTTAATGATTCATTTGGTTTGAGAAATAAAGCTTTGTGGACCTGTATATCTTCTTTGGATGTATGATTTTGAAAGGTATATGAATACATTAAAGGGGTATGTTAAGAATCCATATCAAACTAAAGCCTATATTATTGAAAATTATATTTCTGAGGAGGTTGTAGAGTTGGTAACGAGCTACTTGGATGCGGCACAACACATAGTTTTGTCTCCGTATCACCATGAATGAATTAATAATGAGGGAAAGGGGATTCGTGGATTTAAAGTCAAATAATTGTCAGCTGAATAGATGAAGAATATAGAATTATACATTTGGAATAACATAAATGGTGGTCACCAGTATATCACAGTGAATATTAATGAGTTGAAACAATCTCATCAAAAGAAGAAGGAAATTTGGATTTTGAATGAGCACAACAAAACATTTTTTTCATGGTTTAAAAAGACATTTCTTTGTAGATCTGTTGCATCAGAGACATTAAAATGGCTAGTGGTTGGTCCATGTTTAAATGTGATAACACATTCCGGTTATGACATTAATGGCTATAAATTTCATAAAAAAGCTCAGGACAACAAAAGTGTAGTTTAGAATAGTGGTGTATTGGTGTTTCAAGAAGCAATTCATTTTTCGAGTGCTAAAGACAAACACCCAATTTCTACATCAAGTGAATATTATGGAGTGATTGATGAAATATGGGAGGATAATTACATTAAAATTAATGTTCCTGTTTTTAACTGTAATTGGTTTATCAGTAACAACAGTGTCAGACACGTTGAATTTGGAATGACAATTATTAATCTGAATAGATTGGAAGACACCGTAGATTCTTTTATAATGGCACCACATGAAAACAAATTTCTATGTATTAAACCAATCAGCTATGTAGTGGGTTGTTGTTTTACAAGGGAAAAAACAATATGTTTTTGAGGATGAACTTGATGAAGATGTGGATTTATGTGAGATTCCTACTTCCATGGAAAGATTAACAGAACATAATGATGAGAATGTTAAAGACACGGTTTGTGACATAAGGAATGATCATGACGAAATAATTTGGGAAAACAATCTATTTTTACATTCCTAAAATTTTAGGTAATATTTGTTTATTTCATTTTTAAATTTATTATTTTCATAAAATGTTATATATTGTATGTTTTTTCTTTATTAAAACATGTATTTAAACATAGAAGTATATGTTTTTGTTTGTTTTAATTTTGTTTATTTTACTTTATCATGTTTACCATTACATAAATTATATATCTATTATTTTTTTCAATGAAAAATAAATTACCATGTTTACCATATTTACTAGGTTTACCATGATTACCATATTTACCATATTTAACAACTTTACCATTTTTTATCATTCCAACCATATTAAACTTGCTTACTATTACATAGCATAGTAAAATTTTCTATTTTCTATTTACATTAGTATTGTAATATTTGAATTTGTATATTTGTGAACTAATATTTGTTATTTTATTTGATGGATAATGACAGATCAATCAGTTGATCAACAACATGATTCTGGAGATGAGAATATTGGTCATACCTCTGGGGATGAACATTCACATGCTCCAATTGATGTTCCCCAATCCTTTTCACGTGCTCCCATTACGACAAAGCGTCCAAGAGTTGGTAAACATGGGTGAACACGTTTACAAAAATTATCACTTGGTCGCACGCAGGATTAGAGGATACTTGTTGAGTTTGACGAGGATGATATTCCTAGAGGTCCAAATGCAAAATATTTTAAGAGTATTTTTTCAACATAGGTTAAGATCAAAGTAACCATTTTGCATGATGACTGGAGAAGTCTGGAAAAAGAAATAATCACTCAGTTATGGGAGACAGTTTTGGTAAGATCTTTTGCTATTGTTTTCCTATTATTTAAATGTTTCTAGTATATATAATATGTTTAACCTCTTCTTTATCAGATGACATTTGATATTCCTGACACTGGAGGAGTCAAGAATAAATTCTTACTGATGGCTACAAGGAGATGGATGGATTTCAAATCAACCCTCTCATCTGATTTTATTTTTCATCATAGGATTCATTAAAATCCATGTCGTATATATCCTTTCATAGACGAAGATACATGGAGGGAGTTTGTTGAAAGCATATGAAAAGATTAATTTTTTGAAAGGGTAATGTAAAATTTTATAAGATTTATAAAATAAATGATCTTATTAATGTTTTGTTAATAATTTCTTATTCTTAATTTACATCAAACAAGGAAATCTCATCAGGAGATCAAATCTAAAAATGTATACCCTCATTGTTTATGTTGGGGAGGGTATACATTATTGGAAGAATGAATGATGGAGGAAAAATTAAAAAACTAAGAGATGAGTCTTCAATCTCTGTAGAGGTGGCCCCTCCATCTGGACATGAAAAATGGAAGAGAACTCAGATGGGAAAAAAATGGGAAATATCTTTTGGAAAAGTCGAGAATAGTAGTTGAGAGGATTATAAGATATCTATTTAATTTATTTAATTTAACTATTTTATTCATATAATTTCAATCATTATAGAAATGATAAATTAATTAATATAGGATTCTCTTGAGGATCAGAGCTCACATGGGGTATTTACAGCTTCTATGAGGCAAGATATTTTATCTGTAGCATTGGGAAAGCATGAACATCCTGGTTGTGCATAAGGATATTCGACAGGTGTATCAGAAAGAAATTTTTTTCCACATTCTTCAACTTCCTACGTTGAGGGTGTTTATAAAAAAAATAAAATCCTTGGAGGCTAAAGTTCATAATATTAATGAGATTATGGAGGAAATGATTAGAGATTTGGTACAGTCTATGTTTGTAGACATGCAAAGACAATTTTGGACTATAGATCCCACTCCTCTACCTCCCCCTACAGACCACATTATTTATCCTCCACCTCCGCCAGTAGCCCCCACTCCCGCATCTCAGCCTGCGGACCCCATTTTTTATCCTAATCCTCTGTCGCGACTTCCTACTTATTGTGAGTTGTGTGTTAATATTCCTTAACATCATATTGTAGCATATGGGTTGGTATATAGTATAGGAGATACATTTCATCATCAATAATTTAAGGTAGATAATCATAGGGTCACTGTACATTATATTATAGATAGATCATCTTGATTACCATTACCTACAGATGAGGTGATGATAGATGGACATAGTATCGACCATTTTTTAATTTGGCCATCAATAATTCTATGATTCATTACTGTAGAGGTATCTATGTTATATCTTCTATTTTTTTAATTTTGTTTTAACATTTGGAAACTAATATATTTTTCTATTTATTTTTACAAGAATACAGCAAAGGTTAAGAAATGTTGTATAGAAAACAACAAAGACAAATGGCTATGAAATCAGATATATAATCTTGTAGTCTTGATATATTCTCAATATATTCAAAACTTTGGTGGATCATTATGATTTTCCAATTGATTCTCATGTTTGTGGATGTGTAATAACTTTGGGGATTGTGGAAACTGATATCATGGAGATTGTTACTAGATATAAGTTGGGAATCAACATGGTGAAATTGTTTTCTATGTAAGTCTTAACACCTTTTCCTTGCATTATATTTATTAAAAATTTATACATATGTCTATTTTTTATTAGGTATCCTTATAAAAATTTTGAGAAGAATGAGCGGACAGAGGTATATGGATTCATGGACCCACATATGATTTCCCCTGAAGCATCTGCATTGGATGAGGAACAAAAAATTATTTATATTGCTGAAAGACTTGAACAGAATATAGTCACACAATGTGGGATGATGCATTTTTGTGAGATGTATGACACACATATCTCTCAAAAGAGTTAATTATCTTTTATCATAAAGAACCACTAACCTTAAATTTTCTTTTATTAGTGATCATTATATGTTGGGTTTTTTTTCTAAGTGAGAAAACACATTATTGGATATGCTATATCCATGGAAATGTGCGGGAAGGTTTAAATTTTTTTTTGAAAATTATGTTTCAATATCTCAATAGTTTTATATATTATAATTAATTTTAAATTTATCCCCTCCGTATTATTTTCTAACCAGGCATGGGTCTAATTTCGAAAAAACACAATGAAAAGGAGTGCAATGATCAAATATGTAAATGTAAAGTTAGATGTCCATTTATAATTTGTACCTTTTGATTTATTAAATAAAAATAATAAATTGAATTTACACTCATTCAAACTGAATTTTCATGAACAACAAGGCGTCATCTAATGTAGATATTATATGTTAAGATTTTTGTTTGAAATAATAACAACTGGAACAGTTGTGAACTTTGACCTGGTAAGATTTCCTTTTAAACATTTCCATAATATTTCATTTGATTTATTCATTATACATGTTAATTATTATCCATTTAATTTTAGATGTTTGATGAACCTCATCCCTATAATGCTCAAGATGTCAAACACTTACATGTGGAATGGTTAAATTATTTTACTGGTTTGATTGAATTTTAGTTGTTTGTAGTGAAAATGTAATTTTGAATATTGTCGTTGTAATTGTGTATTTGGTAGTATTTTAGTTTTGATTTAGTTTTTTTAATTTGAAGTTTTATATTTTTAATGTGATATTGGTGAATGTTTAATTTTTATCTACTTCTTATTTTGGTCTACTGATGATTGTTTTTCTAGTAAGGATTCAAGACTGGGGGGGAGGGGTTCCAAGTGTCGGGGGTATCCAGGGGTGTGGAAGGGATGTCCTGTGGGGTGGGGGTTTCATTGGTGTCCAGGAGAGTGGTGGGGAAGTCCAGGGGTGGGAGCATTTCGAGGAGGGTGGGAGGGCTGTTCAACGGAGTGGGGGTTGTCCAGGGGATGTCTAGGGGTGTGGGGGTTTCCTGTGCGGTGAGGGGGGTTTCTAGGGATGTGGGAGGGTTGTCTAGTGGTGTAGGGGTGTCCAGGGTGTTCATGGGGATGGGGGGGAGTTAAGGGCGGTGGTAGAGGATGCGCCTCCATCCCTCGAGGGGTTTAACGTTGTAGGAAGGTACTCATCACTCTTATATGTGTAGTTTGAGCTCTCAAAATGTTTCACAAATGCTTTCTTCCCCTGTAAACATCATTCATTCTATCACATTGATGCCAGTATAAGAAGTGGAAATGTCATCATTTCTGACTAAAATACCTGGATCATAGCATCAAAGTGATGTAATGAATGATTTTTACAGGGGAAGAAAGCATTAGTGAAACATTTTTAGAGATCAAGCTTCGCATGTGATAGTGGTGAGTACCTTCTAGAGGCATTCAACCCCCTGAGGGATGGCAGAACCTCCTCTCCCAACACAAGCTGTCCAGGGTGTGGGGGCAGTCCAGGAGTGTGGGGGTGTCCAGGGGTGTGGTGGGGGATATCCAGTGGGGTGTGGGGGTTCTGGTCTGGTTTTGGTCGTGTTTTGGTCTATTTTTGGTATGGGGGTGTCTAGTGTGGTGGGGGTGTGCAGGGGTGTGGTGGGGGCTGTCCAATGGTGTGGGATGGTGTCCAAGAGGGTGGTAGGGATGTCTAGGTGAGTGGGGGATGTAAAAGGGGTGTACTGGTGTGTGGGGGCAGTCCAGTGGGGTGATGGGGGTTTTAAGGGTGTGGGAGGGCTATCGAGGGGATTGTTGTCCAGTGGGGTGGGGTTGTCTAGGAGGGTGGGGCTTGTCCAGGGGTGTGGGGGGGATGTCTTAGGGTGGGCTTGGGGGGAGAAATCTAGGGGTGTGGGGGTGTCCAGGGGTGTGGTGGGGGATTTCTAGTGGGGTGGGGGTTCTGGTTTGGTTTAGGTTGGGTTTTGGTCTATTTTTGGTTTAGGGTGTCCAGTGAGTTCGGTGTGTCCAGGTGTGTGGTGGGGGCTATCCAGTGGGTGGGAGGTTGGGAGGTTGTCCAGGAGGGTGGGAGGGATGTCCAAGTGATTGGGGGATTCCCATGGGGTGTTCCAGGGGTGTGGGGGTTTGTCTAGTGGGGGGGTGTCAAGGGGTGTGGGAGGGCTGTCCAGGGGAGGGTTGTCCAGTGGAGTGTTGTCTAGTGGCGTGGGGGTGTCTAGGAGGTTGTGGGGGGGGGGGTCTTGGGGCGTGGGAGGGATGTCCAAAGGTGTGTGAGTGTTTTCCAGGGGGTGGGGGAGTCTAGGAGGGTGGGGTGGTCTAGGGTTGTGGGTTGTTTATAGGTTCAGGGGAAGTCCAGGGGTGTGGGGGTGTCTAGGGGTGTGGTGGGAGATTTCCAGTGCGGTTGGTGGGGGTGGGTGTGGTTCTCGTCTAGCTTTGGTCAGGTGTTTGTCTGTTTTTTGGTCTGGAGGTGTCCAGTGAGGTGGGGGCAGTCCAAGGGTGTGGGGGGTGTCCTGAGGTGTGGTGGGGGCTGTCTAGTGGGGTAGGGGGTTCTGGTCGGATTTGCTCTATTTTAGGTCTGGGGGTGTCCAGTGGGTTGGGTGTCCAGGGGTGTGGGAGTGTTGTCTAGGGGGTGGTGGTGTCCACGAGGGTGGGGGTTGTCCATTGGTGTGGGTGATGTCCAGGGGTGTGGGAGTGTCCAGGAGGGTGAGGGGTTGTCCTGGGGTCTGGGGGCCTGTCCAGTGGGGTGGGGTGTCTAGGAGGGTGGGTGTGGCAAGGCTAACCAGGGGTGTGGGAGTGCTATCCAGGGGGTGGGGTGTCCAGGAGAGTAGGGGTTGTCCATGGGTGTGGGGGATGTCCCGGGGGTGGGGGGATGTCCAGTGGTGTGGGGGTGTCCAGGGGTGTGGTGGGGGCTTTCCAGTGGGGTGGGGGGTTCTGTTTTGGTTTAGGTCGGGTTTTGGTCTGTTTTTTGTAAGTTGTTTGGTTTGTTTTAGGTCTTTTGGAAGGGCATAACAGTGGATGATTGGTGGTGGGGGCTGTCCAGTGGGGGGTCTTTCGAGTCTACTGTGGTCTGTTATTGGTAACTGTTTGGTCTGTTTTAGGTATTTTTGTAGAGACCCGAAGCTTGACGTACAAGAACACTACATTACTTTTTTGGAATACTTATTACATAACAAAAACCCACACACAAGGACCGTAATAGTTTAGTGTCGTTGGAAACTCGGAACGTAATCTTCTAATCATGGTGAAAGATCTTCAACATCTCCCATAAAGATCTTCCCTTTTTTTCTTACCTAAAACCTTTCTTTATATCCTGGGGAAAAGAAAACATAAAAGGGTGAGCTCAAATGCTCAGTAAGGTTAAACAAAAGAAAAATAAATCACATCATATTCATAAGAACATAACATTTTGGAAATATTAACCTGCAAAAGAGATCATAATATCATAACATGGGATAAATCATAGTAGTGAAATGTAATCCCAATAATCATAACATAAAACATGAAACTTTGTGGCATACACACATAATCATAGAGAATCATTTCTTATTAGTCAAGACTCATTTCCAAGACTATCTTAGTGGACCAAGTCCATTTCTGAACCAAGTTCACTCCTCGTTTCAGTCCTGTTTTACTGAACCGGTTTAACTTTCCGTTCAAGCCATGTCTATCTCATGAGATATAAAATCTTTACCCAATTCATTAGAGGGAGATATAGGCCCCACCCATCTCATAATGATACCATTCTTATGTGTGCCACAAAATTATAAATCATACATCATTTCATAACCAATGTAATAAAAATGGGAATCTTAAACATCATGACATCATAAAACAATTCATATAATATAAAGGAATTCATAAACAATATTTCCATCACAACATAATCAAGTAAATGTAATAATAGGGATAGAAACAGAACCCTATATTATCTTAGATGGAAAATAATTTTGATAAAACACTTGAACTCCATTCTTGAGGAAAATATGCTTTCTACTTCAAAAACATTTTCCTTTCTTAACATGTCATACAATTTTAAACTAAAAGAAGTTGATTAAAAATAAACTTTAAAACTTGTAAAGGAAGCTTCTTGGAAATAATGTTTTAAAAATCAATTCATGCCGTATAAGTTAAAAAAAATTCTTCTCGTACTTTTGTCGGAAAAGTAAAAAAGTACCTTGTATGAAAAACAACAAAAGTTTCCTTTCATATCTTTTACTAAAAACTCAACGAAGGGTAAAATTGGACATAAAATATTGTATAAGGATATAAATATTTCATATTGAGGAAAAATGGATGTGGATGATAAAATACACCCCAGTAAATACCAAAGTATAAACAATCTTGGATAAAAAGGAGATTGTGATATTTCCCTTACCTTAGGTCCGATTTGCTTCGTAAGTGTCCGAAAATCCTGTATAATGATTTAAATAATGTCATCGACTTATTCAAGAATCATACTCATTGTTATGATATCATATATGGTTCACTTATGACTTTATATTACCCGTTCTTTTTTAAATTCCATGTTAAAGAGCGTTTTGGGTAAAATTGTTTCATTTGTCATCCGTGTTTTGACTTGTAATTATTCATATGATTACATAGATCATGAATACTTAATTCCAGAATATAAAACATGATTTATATATAATATATATTCAGAATAAACATATATATAATAAATCAGTAAATGGAAAGAAATACACCGTTCATGGAGACGGTAGGTCGTACGCACGCATGAATGCTGTTTTCGTTTCCTTATTGAGTTGAATGGAATTAAGTAGATGACATACATATATACACACATAAATCCAGTATCATTATTATGTAATATATTTCATGATTACTTATTATGTATACTTTATAATCATTCATGAATGGTTAATGTGGAGAATGATTCTCATCACGTCGTGGAGACGGTAGTCCGTACCTACGCATGAGAGATGATATCGTTCTCATGATCGTGGGACTGTATTGTATATTTACACCATTATACCCATCCAAGTAAGGTGGTGCTGGAAAATAGATTTCACCACGGCGTGGAGACGGTATTCCGTACGTACGCACGTGCGGTGATTTAGTTTTCCGTAGGATGGATAGATGGTGAAATAGGGTTGTTTCATAATTAAAATAACATATCAGTATATGAGTGATACTGATTTTAATACTTCATAATGAAACAACCTAAGAATAATAAGTGGAAGTAGAAATAAATATGAAAGAATTGGTAACTGACATTACCTCTTCTTTGAAGCGCCTCTTTGAGATATCCTTTTAGGGCACTAAAATTGGTCTTTGATGAAGACCAGAACCTCTAGGATGCTGCTAGGGAAGTGGAGAAGGGAATTTTTCAGGGGTTGGTGGAGCTTGAACGCTCAAAGTGTTGTGAGGAAGAGAGGGAGGAGGTGCCCTTTTATAAGGGAGGAGAGGGGCACCTTTGGAATAACTAAAACTATTATTTTATTATAAAGTCAAATTAGGTTTTAAATAGCTCCAAATTGATTCATTTCTAAGATAAGGTGGGGAGGGGTCTAAAGCCTCTCATCAAATAGAATTTATACAATTTTAGGTTCATATTTTAACCTTATCATTTAGATTTAACATTAAGTAAAATAATTTTACTTTTACCGTGTCTTCTTGTGTTCTTATACTATAAGGTTAATAAACTTACTATAAGAAGCCAAACGAACCCCAAGTTGTTTATTATTAATATATATAACCTTATCTAAGTCATTTGGCCGAACATTAGATTTTTAGGAATAAAATAACAATTAATAATATAATATTTGTTTTAAAAACTATTTTATGTCAATTTTGACACTATTTTGTAATTGATTTTTGTGAAACTCATAACAGAATGATAAGTTCGAATAAAGTTAATTAAATCAATAATAACATGTAATATTAACCTATAAAATTAGTTTATTTCATAAAAAGTCTGAATTTACATATATTTGGGTATTTATAACATCAATTATGTCAATATTTCATTAATAAGATAATTACTGCATCATCTTTGTGTCATAAATAAATTAACTTATTTAATGTCTAAAAATTACAAATAAAATACCATTATGTAGGAAATAGTTTTATATTTCTAATGAATATTTTTAGTCGAATTTATCATATGTATAACCCCATATTAAAAATTATTTACTTATTAAACTTTGATTTTAACTATTTTAACCCTTCTTTAAATAAATTAATAATAAATGTCCTAATCTAATACAAGTGGGCCTAAATGGTCATATTTTATTCTTAAGGTTGTTTTTGGTCGAATTACACTTGTCCAATATAATTAAGACATGTGTTATGGTAATAATAATATCATTTTTACCCTTAATTACCCTATTTACTTTTAACTGTGGTAAAAAAAAGTAAAAAGTTATTATTCACCAAAAATTATTTTCATCTCATTGAACCACATTTTACTTACTGATATCAACTGTGTCTCTCGGATTTTTGAAATTACACTCATAGAAGCGGTAAAATTAAGTTTTATGAAAAACTCATCTTTTTAACTACCACTTAGTGGTTTCACTATTCATCAAAAAATGAAAGTTTCCAGAAAAATACCAAAAATTAGGCCTAAGCTATATTTGATATTATGAATTAAAAAATGATGTCTATTTTACCAAATTCAAAACATATCAGTTTCATTAATTAAATTAAAAATTAATTCCCGTCGTCAAAACAAATAGCGTGTTCTTAAGAGATAATAACTATCAAAAGATTGACACATGTTTATGTCTGGTTTAAATGTGAAATTACTTCCAATGAACAAAATTGTATTAAATTGTAAAAATATATTCTAAATCTACTTTAAAACCAATCAAATTAAAAATTTATCACTATTAATTATTTCTATTAAAAAGGATGTTTTTAATTAAAATTTAGTAATTTTCACTATTCATCAGAAAATTAAATTTATCCGAAAAGTTCCAAAATTTCACCCTAAGCTAATTTTGATATTCCGAATCTAGAAATGAAGTCCATTTTGAAAAATATAAATTAAAAAATTTCAAAAAGTGGTTATTACTATTAATAACGGCTAGTTTTAATAATATTTTAAGAGCATATCGTTGTTTAGTGAAACTCCGTATTGCGTACTACACACGCTATCGAGGAAGGTCGCGATTGCGTGTAATGCAAGGCAAGTCAAGGATGCGTGTTTTGAAAGATCCTTTTTGTGTAGCATACAACACAATACATTAATGAAATTAAAACGAATATTTTTCATAAAATCTCAGGGTGTTACATTCTACCGCCCTTAAAATGAATTTTGCCCTCGAAATTCGTCGGGGTTATAAATGGTTTACTATTCGAAAGTTTCTTTAATAGAAACCCACATCGTAAAAATGAATACAAAAACAAATCTTTAAAAACAAAAGTATGAAACGTAACAGTTACCCAAATAAACTAATCACTGGATTTCCATATAGGTGAAAATATGGATATGGAAGAGAAATCTAACCATCATGTTCTGATGGAGAGTGGTAGAGAACATGGCTATGGAAATTCCAGCAATCACAAAGCCATAAATTTGTGACGATCTAAGGTACCATCTGATTAATCAGATATAAGAGCACTAAGACAACATTTTTGGTTTTCAAGATCATTTCCCTAAAGTTGATGAAATTGGAATTAGAAGAAATACTTTCGTGATTTTGGTATAGTCTCACCGTTTTTCATTCTTTGGATAATTTCCACTTGATCTCTTATAGAAATGAAGTTGAATTTGTCATTCGTGATGTGTTAGCAGATCATGTGATAGAATGATGGGTCATTCCATCTGTCTCAAACAAAAGGTTAGAAAAGTTATCAAAAAATACATAAGTCCATCTATAGTGAGATTAATCATATATGGTTCCTAAAATGGACTTATACTTCATATATCATACTTCTTAATATAATAAAACCAGTTTCTACTAAATAGGGACTTCCTGTAGGCCAGTGGTAGGTGATAAAGGCCAGTCGCACTTCGGTTGTGGGTTCGATTCGCACGGCCTTGTCCGACGCGATGGGCTATCGCCTGTCCTATAGGTTGTCCTTTTTCTAAAACTATATTACTATAACATCCCAACAATAATATCAAAAAAACCTGTATCCTTAAACAATACTAACTTATGTCCAACATAATCCATTCCATTCTTTATGCTTATCCATAATACTGCAGTCCACTCTCATAATATAGTGAAAACGATTACCAGAGATTTAATACCATCGTTGATCCCCATATATCATAAGATATGTCTTGTTGGTCACATTCCAAACATTCAAAGGCCTTAATCATGTATTCTTTTGAATACCCATTGAACCTTAGTGAAAACATGAATGCAGTTAAAAGTTAACACTTTCCATATACCAAAATCCTCAAAATTCTATATACTCAAACCATGAAATCAGTTAGTCCTTATATCAATCATGAGCTCATGAATACTGTCAAATATTGCATTTTCTCATTTTCCCTTCATTATGCGCATATCATCTTTTTTCCAAAAATATCTCAATCACTCTCCTTGGTTACCGGTACCATAAAATTATTGAAAACCACAATAGACCAATACATAAATATTCCAATATTCCACGATACTATATACAACTTTATTTTGGAATCCCATTACATAAACACTTAATCATTCCACCACATCATTATCATATTCAACATCGCCAATGGTGATCGCATGTGACTTCCCTTTGTCCTTTGCCTTAAGTGGTTGCTCATGTCGATCATCACTAACCCTTGGATTAGGGCATTTATTAGCATAATGTCCCATTTCCTTGCACTTGAAGCATTGAAGTATTGTTGGTGCGTTCTCTGCAGTCTTTTCTTTATTCACATCATTAGAAACCCTTTTTCCATTACTTCGACACTCAGCTGCTTGATGACCTTATTTTCCACACTTAAAACATTTTCTAGTCCCTTTAAGACAATCTCCACCATGCTTCTTTCCACACTTTGAGCATAAGGAAACATTCATCTTCTTTTCACCATTATTCTGAGATTTCTCCTTGAACTCCATCTTTCATTTCTTGTCAAAACTATGAGATGGATAAGTAACACCAAATTCCATTTCTACCTTGATAGAACAACGCACAATTTCTTCATAGCTACTGAAATCTCTTATAGCTAATGCCCTTCGAAGATTTGGTTTTAAGCCAATGAAGAATCGATCAACTTTAATTTCAGGTTGGATGATTAATCCAGATGCATACCATGCAAGCCTTGTAAAATTCGCTTCATATATACCAACAGATTTATCATCCTTTTTCTTTAGTTCAAGAAACTCCTTCTACATCTTTGTTCGAAGAATACGAGTGATGAACTTATTGAAAAATAAGTTCTTGAACTCGTCCCATTCCATGGACTCAATTTCATCTCTTTGCCTCATATTCTTGATAAGATTCCATCATTGATCAGCTTTACCTTCCAAACGATATACTGCTAAGATGACTTTATCATGATCAGAACATTGAAGAACTGAAAATATCTTTTCAGTGGTACTGATCCATTGTTCAGCAACAAGTGGATCAGAAGACCCGCTGAAAGAAAGTGGACGTTGCCTCATGAAGGACTCAATAGAATATTGTTCCCTTCTCTACTCATTTTGTAGTCCAGAATGATTCATATCTTGTGTAAGTATAGCAATAAGATTTTTCACTCCATCTTCCATAACATTTGTTTGTTCAGGAGGACAATCATTGCATTATCCATTGCATTGATCAACATGGTTCCTTCGGGTTCCAGCCATCGTCTAAAACACAAAAAGAATAGTGTGAGAGGCAAAAATCATGCTAGGGAAAACAACATAATAAAGGGGGAGTACCTTCAATATCTAACATCGTAGGTTTCTAAGATCGTTAGTGCAATTCTAGGACTATAACCTATACTTATACTTAACCTTAGGGACATCCCTAGACATACCTTAGAAATATGTCTAGGGATCTCAATAAAGTTCTCGCATCCTAGTTTCCAAAGGCTGACTAAACCTTTCCTCTGATACCAACTGTAGAGACCCGAAGCTTGACGTACAAGGACACTACATTACTTTTGCGGAATACTTGTTACATAACAAAAAAACACACAAGGACCGTAATATTTTAGTGTCTTTGGAAACTCGAAACGTAATCTTCTAATCATGGTGAAAGATCTTCAACATGTCCCATAAATATCTTCCCTTTTTATTCTTACCTAAAACCTTTCCTTATATCCTAGGGAAAAGAAAACATAAAAGGGTGAGGTCAAATGCTCAGTAAGGGTAAAAAAAAGAAAAATCAATCACATCATATTCATAAGAACATAACATTTTGGAAATATTAACCTGCAAAAGAGATCATAATATCATAACATGGGATAAATCATAGTAGTGAAATTTAATCCCAATAATCATAACATAAAACATGAAACTTTGTGGCATACACACATAATCATAGAGAATCATTTCTTATTAGTCAAGACTCATTGCCAAGACTATCTTAGTGGACCATGTCCATTTCTGAACTGAGTTCACTCCTCGTTTCAGTCCTGTTTTACTAAACCGATTTAACCTACCGTTCCAGCCATGTCTATCTCATGAGATATAAAATCTTTACCCAATTCATTGGAGGTAGATATTGGTCCCACCCATATCATAATGATACCATTCTTATGTGTGCCACAAACTTATAAATCATACATCATTGCATAACCCATGTAATAAAAATGGGAATCTTAAACATCATGACACCATAAAACAATTCATATAAGATAAAGGAATTCATAAAAATATTTCCATCACAACATAATCAATTAAATGTAATAATAGGGATATAAACAGAACCCTATATTATTTTAGATGGAAAATAATTTTGATAAAACACTTGAACTCCATTCTTGAGGAAAATATCCTTTCTACTTCAAAAAAAATTTTCTTTCTTAACATGTCATAAAATTTTAAACTAAAATAAGTTGATTAAAAATAAACTTTAAAACTTGTAAAGTAATATTCTTGGAAATAATGTTTTAAAAATCCATTCATGACGTATAAGTTAAAAAAACATTCTTCTCGTACTTTTGTCGGAAAAGTCAAAAAGTACCTCGTATAAAAAACGACAAAAGATTCCTTTCATATCTTTTACTAAAAACACAACGAAGGGTAAAATTGTATATAAACTATTGTATAAGTATCTAAATATTACATATTGAGGAAACATGGATTTGGATGATAAAATACACCCCAGTAAATACCAAAGTATAAACAATATCAGATAAAAATGAGATTGTGATATTTCCCTTACCTTAGGTCTGATTTGCTTCGTAAGTGTCCGAACCTCCTGTATAATGATTCAAATAATGTCATTGACTTATTCCATAATCATACTCATTGTTATGATATCATATATGGTTCACTTATGACTTTATATTACCCGTTCTTTTGTAAATTTCATGTTAAAGAGCGTTTTGGGTAAAATTGTTTCATTTGCCGTCCGTGTTTTGACTTGTAATTATTCATATGATTACTTAGATAATGAATAATTAATTCCAGAATATAAAACATTATTTATATATAATATATATTCAGAATATACATATATATAATAAATCATTAAATGGAAAGAAATACACCGTTCATGGAGACGGTAGGCCGTACGTACGCATGAACGCTGTTTTCGTTTCATTATTGAGTTGAATGGAATTAAGTAGATGATATACATATATAAACACATAAATCCAGTATCATTATTATGTCATATATTTCATTATTACTTATTATATATACTTTATAATCATTCATGAATGGTTAAAGTGGAGAATGAATCTCATCGCATCGTGGAGACGGTAGTCCGTACGTACGCACGAGCGATGATATCGTTCTCATGATCGTGGGATTGTATTGGAGTGTATATATACTATTTCAGAATCAATATCACTTTAAAATAATCATATATAGTTATTAATTAAACCATTATACCTATCCAAGTATGGTGGTGGTGGAAAATAGATTTCACCACGGCGTGGAAATGGTATTCCCTACGTACGCACGCGCGGTGATTTCATTTTTCGTAGGATCGATATATGGTGAAATAGGGTTGTTTCATACTTATAATAAGATATCATTATATGAGTGATACGGATGTTATTACTTCATAATGAAACAACCTAAGATGAAGAAGTGGAAGAAGAAATAAAGTTGAAAGAATCGGTAACGGACATTACCTCTTCTTTGAAGCGCCTCTTTGAGATCTCCTTTTAGGGCACTAAAATTGGTCTTTGATGAAGACCATAACCTCTAGGATTTTTCTAGGGAAGTGGAGAAGGGAATTTGGCAGGTTTTTTCCGAGCTTGAAGGCTCAAAGTGGTGTGAGGAAGAGAGGGAGGAGGTGCCCTTTTATAAGGGAGGAGAGGGGCACCTTTGGAATAACTAAAACTATTATTTTATTATAAAGTCAAATTTGATTTTAAATAGCTCCAAATTGATTCATTTCGAAGATAAGGTGTGGATGGGTCGAAATCCTCTTATCCAATAGAATTTAGACAAGTTTAGGTTCCTATTGTATCCTTATCTTTTAGATTTAACATTAAGTAAAATAATTTTACTTTTACCGTGTCTTCTTGTGTTCTTATACTATGAGGATAATAAACATACCATAAGAAGCCAAACGATTCCCAAGTTGTTTATTATTAATATATATAACCTTAAGTATGTCATTTGGCCGAACCTTAGATTTTTAGGAATAAAATAACAATTAATAATATAATATTTGTTTTAAAAACTATTTTATGTCAATTTTGACACTATTTTGTAATTGATTTTTGTGAAAATTATAACAGAATTATTAGTTCGAAAAAAGTTAATTAAATCACTAATAAAATGTCATATTAACCTAGAAAATTATGTGATTTCATAAAATGTCTGAAATTACATTTATTTGGGTATTTATAACATCAATTATGTCAATATTTCATTAATAAGATAATTACTGCATCATCTTTGTGTCATAAATAAATTAAATTATTTAATGTATAAAAATTACAAATAAAATACCATTATGTATGACATCATTTTTGATTTCTAATGAATATTTATAGTCGAATTTATCGTATTTATAACCTCATATTAAAAATGATTTATTTATTAAACATTGATTTTAACTATTTTAAGCCTTCTTTAAATAAATTAATAATAAATGTCCTAATCTAATCCAAGTGGGCCTAAATGGTCATACTTTATTCCGAAGGTTGTTTTTGGTCGAATTACACTTGTTCAATAGAATTATGACATGCGTTAGGGTAATAATAATATCATTTTTACAATTAATTACCCTATTTACTTTTAACCGTGGTAAAAAAAAGTAAAAAGTTACTATTCATAAAAAATTATTTTCATCTCATTGAACCAAATTTTACTTACTGATATCAACCATGTCTCTCGGATTTTTGAAATTCCACTCACAGAAGCAGTAAAATTAATTTTTATGAAAAATTCATTTTTTAACTACCACTTAGTGGTTTCACTATTCATCAAAAAATGAAAGTTTCCAGAAAAATACCAAAAATTAGGCCTAAGCTATATTTGATATTATGAATTCAAAAATGATTCCTATTTAACCAAATTCAAAACATATTAGTTGCATTAATTAATTTAAAAATTAATTCCCGTCGTCAAAACAAATAACGTGTTCTTAAGAGATAATAACTATCAAAAGATTGACACTTGTTTATGTCTGGTTTAAATGTGAAATTACATCCAATGAACAAGATTGTATTAAATTGTGAAAATATATTCTAAATATACATTAAAACTAGTCAAATTAAAAATTTATCACTATTAATTATTTCTATTAAAAAGGTTGTTTTTAATTAAAATTTAGTAATTTTCACTATTTATCAGAAAATGAAAGTTATCCGAAAAGTACCAAAATTTCACCCTGAGCTAATTTCGATATTCTTAATCCAGAAATGAAGTACATTTTGAAAAATAGAAATTACAAAATTTCAAAAAGTGGTTATTAATATTCATAACAGCTAGTTTTAATAATATTTTAATAGCATATCATTGTTTAGTGAAACTCGGTATTGCGTACTACACACGCTATCGAGGAAGGTCGTGATTGCGTGTAATGAAAGGCAAGTCAAGAATGTGTGTTGTGAAAGATCCTTTTGGTGTAGCGTACCACACAAGACATTAATGAAATTAAAATGAATATTTTTCATAAAATCTCGGCGTGTTACAATTTTGTCTGGGCATAGCAGTGGTTGATCGGTTTTATTTAAAAAAAATTGTTTTTTGCATCAGTTATTTGGAAACCAGCATAATAAATTCATTAGAAATGTTTTTTAAGTCGGTTATTTCATAACCAATGTAATAAATGGAAAGGGATTGTTTTTTATTCCGGTTATAAAATAACTGATGTCATAGATATGTTTTCACGTCAGTTATTATATAATCGACGTTGGAAACTGCTTGGAAGACATGTTTACCAAGTCGGTTATAAAAAAAACTAACCTGGTAAACACTTCGGAGGAGTAATTTATGATGTCAGTTATATAATAACTGACTTGAAAGGGTATATACGACGTTGGTTATAAAATAATTGACGTAATAAACCATGACTCTATAGCGTTTTCCACGTTGGTTTTTTATTAGACGTTGGGAAAAATGCCTCAGATTTGTGTTTTTTATGTCGGTTGTAAAATAACAGATATAAAAAACTCTGTTTATAATGTCTCATGTAATAACGTCGGACAAAAGCCAACGTAAAAATAAAAAATAACCTCTGTAAAAATGATTTCTGCACTAGTGAGCCTTTTCTCATTGAAAGTAATCATTTTTTCACTCTTCTCATGAAAAACCTATATAACAGGAAAAGGGTAAACATCATTAAAGATATAAGGACCGAGCAATCATGAATGAAGATTACCTAGGTGGATCTTAAGCATGGAATTATACATGAGAACCTTCTCACCAATATGAAACATCCACTGCTGAATCATGACATCATGGATAGACTTTGTCTTCCCTTTATATATGTTGGAGTTTTCAAATGAATCATGTCAACTTTCTTCCTACTCTTGAATCTAAACCTTCCTATGCTCACCTGCATATGAAATATTTATTTTACATTCTTTAACATCCCAATATGCATAGTGTTCTACCTCCCCTGGGAGGTGAAAATCATTTCCAAACACATTTCTAAATGGTGACATTCTGATTGGGTGTTTAAAAGTTGTACAGTATGCCCAAAGTGCAGCATACAAGTATAAAATCCAATCTTTCAGGTTGGGTGGTACCGTTTTTTCAATATTCCCTCAACTTTCTAATTTGAGATTTCTACTTGTCTATTAGTTTAGGGTGTTATGATGTAGGGACTTTATAAACAACCCCATACTTAAAAAGATAATTTTTCATGTTGTGAGTGAAAAAATGTGGACCCTGATCACTAATGATGAATCTAGTTAAACAAAACCTACTAATCATTTGGGACATCAGACAATCAGTAACCACTCAAGAGTCATCTGTCCTGTTGGCCTTTTCTTCCACCCTTTTTGATACATAGTCAACAACTAATAATATGTACAAAAATACAAAGGAATTTATAAAAGTCCCAATAAAGTCAATTCCCCATGCATCAAAAATTTCACAGAATAAAATGTGATGTTGGGGTATTTCACTCATTTTGGATATATTCCTTATGTCTTGCAAATGACTACATGACATTAAAAATATAAGGGCTTCCATGTACAATTTTATCCAATAAATTCTTGAGTCTTGGAACTTTTGAGCTATACATTCAAAGACAACATGGATCCCATAGGCCAATGTGTGGAAGAAGGTTAAAATAGAGGTGAACTCAAGGTTAGGGACACACCAACGAACTAACTAGTCACCACAAATACTCCACAAATATGGGTTATCCCAAATGTACCACTGAGAATCATGCTTATGTGTCTAGGTTTATGAAGTGATGAAATTAGTGGTCACCATAGATGTTGGTAGAAAATTCACTTTTTCTACATACCAGGGGGTATGGTCCACAAGATCACAAAGGTTCTCATGATGGAAGAATTCTCCAATGGGGCGGGGTGATTCAACATAATGGTTCAGTGGTAGAGAAATCATACTAGTGTGGTCACCTACAAAATTTTCCACTCCTTTCTTATCTCTAATCTCATGGTAAAGCTCCTGGAGTAGGAGAATCCAACGAATGAGGCGGGGATTAACTTTAGGTTTCTTTAAGAGAAAACAAAGGGCAACATGATCAGAAAAGAAAATGATTTTTTACCCGATAAGATATGAACAAAATATTTACCAGGAAACACACTAAAAATAAGTTCTTTTTTATTGGTTGTGTAGTTTCATGGGGTAGGTTCAAGGGTACGTGAGGAATACACAATGACATGCGGAGCCTTCTCAACCCTTTGTGATAAAACAACCCCAATCTCAAAGTTAAAGACATTACACATAATTTCAAAGTGGAGATTCCAACTTGGTTTTTGGAGGATAAGAGGTGATGGGAGACTCATTTTTAGTGAATTTAAAGCATCCTCACAATATTTTTCAAACACAAACTCAGAATCATTTTGTAATAACTGGGAAAATGGATGTGCGATCCAACTGATGTCTTTTATGAATAGGTGGTAAAAACTAGCATGACCAAAAAAATATCACACCTCATGAACACATTTTGGATATGGAAGGGTTGGAATTAATTAAATTTTTTATTTATCCACTTTAATTTTATCTTTTGAAGTAACAAAACCAATAAAAATCCCTTGTTCAACCTTGAAATTGAATTTATTGAGATTTAATACAAGATATTTTTCTATGAAATGACAGATTATATAACCTAAGTGAGTCAAAAAATTATCATAAGAAGTTCCATAAAACATGAAATCGTCCATAAAAAATTCCAAGCAATTCTATAGGTAATAAAATAATATACTCAACATACAACACTAAAAAGTACCAGGATAATTACAAAGACAAAAAGGCATCATTCTGTAAGAAAATATACCAAATAGATAAGTATACGTTGTCTTTTCATGATCCTTAGGGGAAATATGGATTTGAAAACAACCCAAATAGAAATCAAGGAAACAATAATGGGACTTACCATCCAATAATTCTAAAATTTTGTGAATGAATGGTAGAAGAAAAGTTTCCTTATTTGTGGCATGAATCAGTCGAAGGTAGTCAATCCAGAGTCACCCACTTTTTGGCACACGTGTTGGTACCAATTTATTCATTTCATTTGACACAACTGTTTTTTTAAACATTGTCACGGTCAACGACCAAGACTAAAAATATTATTATAAAGCGAGAAGATTACAAAAGTCTGAAGGTGGGAATTTTATTACAATCCTATGCAAGGAGAGGAAGGAGGTTGTTAGGTAACTCATCAAACCACGTAATGTTTTTGTTGATCCCCTTTTTGTAAAGCGCATCAGAAACCGTATTTTCGTCACAGTAGGCATGGGTTGAAATATATCTCATCTCTAAAAGAGAGTTCAGGAAAATCTTCCATCTTGTAGTAAGATTCCAAGAGAGGTGGGAAACTCCATTCCAAATGGATTGGAAAATGGTTATGGAGTCACTTTTGATCCAGATATGATTCCAGCCTTTATTTTTGGCAAATTGGATGGCATGGATGAGAGCCATCATTTCAGCCTCAAGGGAGGAAGTGATGCCGCAACTACCATAGAAGAAACCATTACATTGACCTATGGAGTCTCTGAAAATAGCCCCACAACCCTCAAGGCTAGGATTACATTTGGAAGCCCCATCAACATTGATCTTGAGCCATCCAGGAATTGGGGCTTGCCAGAAGACTTAGAGAAGATGCTTTGGCTAAGGGAAAATTCCATCAATCCTCAGATGCCTAAGGATCAAAAAGTCTCCAATTGTGTTGTCACAATTAGATTTATGGATCGAGGCTGCATCATTGATAGCAATCTGGATTCTCGTGTGACCTGCAAGAAGATTTTTTGAGTGATTATTGTGAATAGAGGCAGTTATATCATACCAGATAATGTGAAGGAGATCCGCCACAGCAGAAAAGAAGAGGTTTTTGATTTGACGAAAGAGCTTGATCTCCACACAGTACTTTATTTGCAAAAGGATAATGTCAAAAGGAGGAAATCTACAATAAAATATGTCAGCAATAATATTCCACATAGAAAAATCCTTATCACAAGATAAAAAGAGATGATTGATATCTTCTCGGTGTTGGTGACAGTGGGGGCATCTAGAATAGAGGTTAATGCCAAAGGATTTAAGACAAGTCTCAGTAGGGATAAGCTTGTGTACCAGACTCCAAATAAGGTTGAGTCTGGAAGGTTTAATCCATGGTTTTTAAAAAAAATTAGCCCGGAAAAATCAGATTCAGAGTCGGAGAAATAGTGTTTATAAAAAAATTTAGAATCAAGCATACCATTGTGTGACGGTTCCCAAACCAGAGAGTCTTCATCTCTAGAAAAAGTGTAGCTATCAACCACTTGCATGATGGAGTCAGATATCTCTAAAGTTCTGGAATTCATCACATCCTTAATAGTGCAGTTAATGCTATCAAGAGAAGAATTAGGAGGAAGAATGGGGATAAGAGGGGAGATGGTCCAGTTATCCAACCAAAATCGAATGGTGGAGTCCAGGCTAAACAACCATCTAGAATTATTAATGATGTGGGAAAACTAGTTTCATAGAGAGGTCCAGATAGAAGATTGAACGTAGCTTAAATTCCCATTCTTTAATATTATAAGAAATTTATTTCTATGAAAATCAATGGAGTCAGAGGTGTTATTTATAAGTCTCGAAGTGAGCCTTTCTTGGAGGGCCTCATTGAACAACTTGATATTTTTAATATCCATGCCACCTTTATCAAAATGGGTGCAACAGGTGGACCAGGGAATGGTAAAAAGTTTACATTCGATGATGCTGCCAGAACAGACAAAATTCTTAATATATGTATTAATTTTCTTGAGATGTCTGAGAGGGAACTTATAGATCATGAGGGAATAAACCAGCTTAGTGGTAGTGGTCGATTTAACAAGGCAAATCCTGGCAGCCATGGAGAGCGATTTCCCCCTCCAAGAAGTGAGATGAGTAATCACTTGATCAACCACATTATTAAAATAAATAGCTTCTAGCCTACCCCAGAAAATGGGGACTCCAAGATAAGTGAAAGGAAGAGAACCTTCCTTGATTCCAAGATTATCAGTGATGTGGCCTTTTCGAGATAAGGGGAATGATTTCCCAAAGAAAATAAAAGATTTTCTCCAACTGATGGATTTCCCCGAAACCTCTTCATAGTGGGATATGGCTTTTTAAGTATGAGAATGTTACATTTATTTCCATTGAGAAAAAGAATAATGTCATCGGCATAGAGAATATGGGTCGGAACCGATAGATTCTTGGAAGCCGAGAAGGGTTTCCGTTTACCTTGAGAAACAAAAGATGAAATCAATCTACTGAGGAAGTCATCCGCAATAAAAAAGAGAATGGCAAAGAGAGGATCACATTGTCGAACTCCCTTAGTGAATTTGAAATAACCCTTAGGAGAGCCATTCCCTTGGATTTAAATTGAGGCAGAGTTGAAAAGAGAGTGAATCATACTAATAAAGACATCACTAAAAACAAAAGCATGAAGAACCTTGAAGATAAATGTCCAGTCAATAGTATCAAAGGCCTTTCTCACATCAAGCTTTATGGAAATGTTTCCCCCTCGGGAGACTTTATTTAAGGAGTTGGTGCATTCCGAGGCAAGGCAAATGCAATCATGAATGGATCTCCCCTTGATGAAGCCAAATTGGTTCCAAGAAATGATTTTATTACATAGAACATAAATCCTATTGGCCAGAAGCTTGGTAATAATTTTATAAATGGTATTAATTAGAGCAGTGGGCCTAAAGAGGTGTATTTAAGAAGCATTGGGAACCTTAGGGATAAGGGTGATAAATTGAGTGTTTATACCATGAGGAAGGAAACCAGTCTTAAAAAAATATTTAACAAGTTTACAGACATCTGATTGGACAAACTCCCAGTGATGTTGAAAGAAACCATTATTGAAACCATCAGGCCCAGGGGGACTATCAGGATTCAGACTGAAGACAGTGGTTTTGATTTCATGAACCAGGGGAGGAGACAAGAGAAATAGACTGTCATATTCATTGATCAATGTCGGAATGATCCCAGGGAGAATGTTCTTCTGAATATGAGGACCATTGAAAATATTTTCAAAATAAGTGACAACATAATTGGAGATGTTAGCTTCAGATGAAAGAAAGTTATCATTATCTTTCAGGGAGGATAGAGGACGGTTGATTTTCCTAATCCTTTGAAGGGTATTATAAAATTTGGTGTCTCTATCCCCATCAGTGAGCCACTTCGTTTTGAAGATCTGTTTTCTAATGTTATCTTTGAGGGATAGAAGGGAGTTGAGCTTAGAAGCAATGTTAATTTCAGATTGAGGGTCAGAGGTAAAGCCAGAATTAACAGAGGAAGTTTGAATTTGTTGAAGGCCAGTCTCAAGTCTGGAAATGTCATGATCAATCTGCTTGGATTTAGCACCACACCAACCATTCAGGCTGAGTTTTAACCATTTGAGCTTAGTGATGTAAGAAAAAACAATAGAATGATGACTTATAGATTTCCAACAAGTTTGAATGAGATGAGAGGAATCTTGGTCAGCGGACCAAGCGTTGTTGAATTTAAAGGGTAGATTAGATTCGGATTTTTTTAAAATAAAGGACACCGGAATAGGATGGTGATCAGAATTAAGCTTAGTTAAGGTGGTGCTGGAGATGGTATCCCACGCATCAAGAGATAGGACATTAACAAACGCCCTATCAATTTTGCTAGAAACTACCCGGTTATAATGCCTACGGTACCAGGTGAACTTATCACCTATGAGGTTTACTTCCACCTGGCTACAATCATCAATAGAGGCTCTAAATTCCCTAGTATCAAAGACACAACTGTTATTCCTATTTTTTAGGCACAATTTGCACTGGGCTAACCGATTTAATATCAGATATAGGGTAAATGATCCCCACAACAAGTAATTTACTAACCTTCAATTTTACCACTTTATGGAAGGTGGGATTCAATTGGTGTTGAGCTTCCCTTATGGGCTTAGTCTCATCATCCAAAAGTATATGGTGCATAAGCGTATATGGGATAATCTTGGAAATATCATCTAATGTCCATTCTATTGCCTTATTACACTATCTCAAAAGATCAATATGTTTTTATTCCTGGTGTTGAAAGGGGTTGTTGGCAATAATGAAGAGAAATTGGTCAATACCCTCTAGATAGGCAGATTTTTAATTAAATTTAAATTGTTTTAATTCTAAAAATTGGGGGGTTGGATAGAGGGAGGGGATTTAGTGGGAGTGAGGTCTATTAAAATGTGTATCTGCTCTTATTTATTCACTAAAGATAGTGAATCTATTGAAATGAGATTTGCAGAATCCTGGACCGTCATGAGTACCTCAGAATGAACACACTCATCAATTAAATTAAAACATTTAAACATTTTAGAACCCACAAAACACTCAAAACATGACTCAAAACTTAAATCATCCAAGGGTGAAGAAGAGGAAAATGAATAAGTGTATGGGTTGAGGAGTTAATTGTGTCTATGTGTGCATCATTTGAGTATACTTCCTTCAAATAGAAAGGACGAGTGGAGTTCTCTTCCATAGGGTGTTTCATAGCCTCAAGTATGTTAAAACTTACCTTTTCTCCACTGAACTCCAGGGATAGCATACCATTGTGAACATTGATGATTGTCTTTTTTGTTTTGAGTAATGTCCTCCTAAGTATGAGAGGGGCATGTCCTTGGGTTCAAGTATCCTCCATCTCAAGAATATAGAAGTCGATGGGGAAGAAGAGATTCTTCACTTTAAAAGGACCTCCTTGACCACTCCTGAGGGTTGTTTTGTGCTCTAGTTGGAAATTTTCACTATGATTCCTATTGGTTGAATCTCTCCAACCTGCATAGAAGTGTACATATAGTAAGAAATCACATTAATGTAAGCACCTAAATCTAGCATAGCATCATAAAAGAAACATTCCCCTATGGTAAAATGAATCATGAAAGTGCTAGGATCTTTTCATTTAGTTGGAATTAGTAGTTGAATAAAGGCTGAAACATTACTTCCTAAGTTGAATCATTCATTCCCCTTCATCCTTTGTCTGTGGGTGCAGAGTTCTTTGATAAATTTTGCATAATAAAGAATTTTCTTAACTACATCCATCAATGGAATATTAACTTTGAATTTTTTAAATGTATCCTTTATTTCATTTACAATCACATTATCAACAGTTTTCTTATATTTAAAGTATTTGAGGGAAAGGAGGAGGAATGGATTGTTCATGGAAATCCTAAATGATAATTCAATTACTATTTTTTATTTTTTTTATTTTCTTGAAACATTTGAGGGACAGTGAAGAGATTTTTCAAGAGGGGGACATACATGTTGCATAGAATCAGTATAAAGAGAAACTTCTTTAACACTATGAAGTTTAACTTCTCATAAGTTACCCTTTTCTCTTCAAATTGGAAATGGGTAGGGATGGTAGTTGTCCATAACCTTGCATCTTATGCTCACCGAGTGTGTTTTCTAATTTCCCCAATTGAGTTCACGGGTCTTTATTATCTGATTGTTTTGTTTGTTGGAACTGGGGGTTTTTGGATTCCATTTTCTTCACAATGTCCTCATGGATTGGTTCAAATTTGGGAGGAGGAGGAGGATTATTCCATGAACTTTAGGGATATGAAGATTTCATACCCTGGCCTTGTTGATACCAATTTTTCTTGGGGTAGCTCGGGTTGCCTACTTATTGGTATTGTGGTTGTGCTTTCCACCTAAGGATCTTATTCAACCTAAATGGGTCTTTCTTGAAGGGCTATTCTTTCTGAAAAGGACACCCTAGGAATACATCATCCCAAGACGCAGGATGATTCTAAAGTTTTGGGCACTGGTCAGAAAAATGCGTGTTATCAGAAAAAATACTACAATGTAATAGAATAGATGTACAGTGTGATTTACCTTTTTCTTGAGATAATTGACTTAGAAGGGTATGCATCTCATCATGTTTATCATAAAACATTTTTTCTGGGGATTACTGTCTTACATGATGACCTCATTGGGTTGGTTAAATTACTCGTGTACCAAATTGTTGTGCATTTTCATCCATGTTAGCTATTAATTTACAAGCGGTGGAAGGAGTTTTATCAACAAGGTCAACACTAGCTGCAGCATCAATCATTCCCAGATCCAAGGGGATAATTCCCTCATAGAATTATTGGATATGAAAATTTTCACTAATTTTGTGGTGGGGGATCTTGAGCAATGTCTTTTGAATCTCTCGTAGTATTAATGAAGGGTCTCTCATTTTGATTTCCTAATGCCACAAATTTCTTTCCTAATTGATTTAGGTTGGGTGGTAGGGAATAAATTCTCTAAAAAGAGTCTATTCTAGTCATTTCATCCCCCAATTGTGCTAGGAAGATAGTATATCCATCTTTTGGCTACACCATCATGGGAGAAAGGGAAGGACCTAAACTTAATTAAGTCCTTAGATACATTTTGTGGTTTCATGGTGGAGCACACTATTTAAAACTCATTATGGTTTTTATAAGGGTTCTCACCGGGAAGACAATGGAATTTAGGATGAAGGAAGATGAGGCCATATATTATCTCAATTTTGTATTCTTTCTAATGAAATTGGGCGTATGATGGTTGGTACTCCACATCCGGGGAGGTCAGTTCTTTTAAGGTTCTATATTTGGAGCCATGTTTTCTTGGGATTGATTGGGTTCAATTTTTGATTGGGTTCTGACTACATGAGGTTCCACAAGGGGTTCCTCAGTGTTACATGATTGAACTTCTCTAGAATAATTGATTTGAGAGTGATGTGATTTTTCCATTTGAGGGTCAAATTCAAGCAGTGCTTCTTTACCAGATCTTGTCATGCAATAATGATGTCCAGTATGATTAATTGATTGATTGTTGTTTTTTTATTTTTTTATTTTTTAAAAAATTTAATATAGAATTTGAATGAAATAAAAACACATAATACATGTATAGAGGAAGGAAAATAGAATTTTGTACTATAGAATTAGAGATAGAGAGAGAGAGAATACAGAGAAATAAACAAAAATAACGACAAAAAACCCAAAAACAAAAACAATCAAATGTGGGTGGGATATTGAAATGAGTGATAAGTAGGAAGAAAAATAAATAAATATATGGAAATAAATAATAAAAAATGATCTTCAATCCCTGGCGATGGTGCCCAGTTTTTATTGCGGTGTCAAGTACATCAAATTAGTAGTTTCGTTTTAACTAGATTTTCTACAGTATAACAGAAATCCAATATCGTCTCTCGAAAAATCCTTAGATAATTGATTAAAAGAGATGATTTTGATTATAAAATTCAAAGGATAGTATGATTTAATAAAACTTGGGGTTTTATGATTAATGATTACAATATAAAAAATAAAGCGATAAAACAAAGTAGAAATTAACAATATTAATTAAACGTCATCAACCGAGGGGAGTATCGTGATGCTCATCCTTCATCGATTCAAGAGAATGGGTATATATATTTTAATACCTGGTTTTTAACACCAATTACCATAATGTTACTATGTTTTTACTGGGATACTTAATTGGGTTCGGTTTAAAACACACAATGATTCACTGGATACTGCCGATGATTGGGTGATTTGTGTTCGACTTCATAACTGAAACTCACCAAGCTAAATCATGAGGAAATAGATGTGCTATCCAGATTTGTATGTTATTAATTTTTTATAAAATGACATAAATTTACATGGTCTTCACAATTACATGAGTTCAATTTACCAATATGAACCACACAAACACCGCAATTGTATAAGGGAGGAAAAATGGATGAACGGTGCGTGAAAAAGAACATGAAAGGGTACCACCAAATATTATCATTTGAGATTGAGTATAACATACCAGTATATAACTAAGATTAATAAAATTATAAAATGAAGAATAAAAATATACAACCTGTAATTAAAAAGATCATTCAAAATAATACAAGTATGATTATCGGAATTACATCACGTTCCCCCCGGGTGATCACAAGGGTTTTAACAACCCATGGGAGGGGAGGAAGAACAAGATGTTGAATTATCTCTTTTCATATTCTCCAGAACTTCTAGGAATGATGGGGATACACCTCTGAGACTCCAAAATGGATGCAACTTGCCTCCGGGTCGAACTCCAAAATGGGGTGCCCAATGTGCCAATTTATAGGCTAAGTGGGAAGTGGATTTGGGAACCATGATTTCCCGAATCCTATTGGTCCATGGTTTTGTCTGATCAGAAAGTCTTAAATCGCGTTGGATAAGACTAAAGAGTTGTTTTATAACAACTCATTTACCTCCATGTCAAATTTTGTGGTCATATAAGGAATATAATAAGAGATATTTCCAAAATAAAGAGGAAATTCATTGAACCCTTGCAGATCCACTTTATTGTTCATATAAGTCCGTATCAACCTCTTAATGGATGGATTGGGCTTCATTTACTTCATAAAAAATGGATCTAATTAAATTTAGGACACGCCCAAAATGTTTGAGTTCATTTAAATGCATGGTTTTGTAGAAGCAATCATTTTAGTCCACTAGTGTGCTTGGATCATGTACAGATTGGCCCATTTTTTATGGACTTTATCATGGGTCATCCAAATCCCCTCCACCTACATTATAATTTTCAAAACAAGTAACATTTCTATTTTTAAAAGTTTTAAACAAAAAATAATTGAACTTAATATGGAGTTGTGTTGGTTATTATACTTGTAATTTTCAATGAAAAACCAGTTTAATACATTGGTATAAGGGTGAAATAAATAGTGAATCACAGTACAATCAATAACCCTTCTAAGTTTTGTTATTAACATGTGATACTCCATCTTATTTTCCAATAGATTCACCCTTAATATTCAAATAATCTGTGGATACTCAATCCATGACCCATTCTACTGTGAATACATTGACATCCTATAACAACAATAAAAAAATGTACAGAAACGTGTCACATAAACCAAAAGGGAAATTAATCTCCCATATCTATCTATTAAATATTTATTATATTTTTTGGTTATATGGGTTGACTCTTGGATAACAATCTCAATAGATTATTGTTTCCCTTTTTATGTAATTTTTCAATTATCTTTTACACTTCCATTGTAGTACCCTTTTAAATTTATAATTACTATTAAAATATTATGGTAATATCATTTTATGCACCTACCTTATGATATACTCTACATGTGTGACCCCATTTCACTGATATTACATGACATTAAAAAGCTATTATAATATTTATATTCACCAAAAGAAGAAAAAATCTATATTTTCCAATGATAAAAATTAACTTTGTATACAATATGATTGTATTATTATGCACATATTTTTTATAATAGGGGACCTTTTCTAAGTGACAATTATGGATTTGTATCATATGGAGGTTATATTGAGTCCTAAGTTGTTTATAACAAATTTTGGAACAAGTTATCCATTGTAATAAAAGAATACCGAACTGCCCATTTTTTCTTAAAAAAACTATATTCTTAAAATATATCAAATGTATGTTATTCTGTACTCTTTAGATTGAATATTATTTTCAGTAATTACTTTGTCCCTAAACATTGTAAATAAATATATCCAAATGTCAAAACATTTTGATTTTCTTGATCATTCAAGGTCATTGATAATTATAATTCCATATTTTTTTCAATAATGGTAATTATTCTAAAATTTATATTTTAAAATATATCAATATATGATTCAAAGTAATTGACATATAGGTCCATATTAATACATTTATAAGGAGAATCTATTATCTGGCATGTACAATCCTTTGTTATATACAATAAAATATTGCAATATAAGATTCATTAAACAATAATGTTATGTATTTACATGTTTCTCATTCGTGAACATTATGAATTTTATTTTATTTTCCCTTTTTAAATCTGATGGAATGAAGTGGAGTTATATATTTTTGGTGGGGCTTCAAATTATATATCCCTCAACGCATCGGTTTGTTTCAAAAGATAACTATGATTACCAAATGGGGGATTCTTTACCCATTATGTGTGATGTCTTTATAGAATGCCTAATTGGTGTTTTTATGATGTAAATAATTTTGAATTAACATTATTCCAATAATTATAGGATCAATAATTTTTTCAATGTGATTTTCAATGATCCCGGTCTACTTATTTTTTTATTCTTATGTATTCTTTAACACCAAATCCATTTTTCACTCTATTTATTTTTTAAATTATTATCCAATGTTTTTTTCTACTATATGTTATCCCTTATTGAGCAAGTAATATCACCTTTTTCCAATCATTATAATTTTCACTTTTAATAAAGAGGAATATTATATATAATGACCTCTATTAATAGAATTATAAAATAATGATATTTACTCAATTGACTCAATATGTGATGTTTTAATGTATTGTTTATTATTCCATTTTCTTAAGGAAACCTATACCATAATAATGGGTACGTAATATCACATAATTTTATTACCATTTTTCTAAATAACCTACCATATCTCAAAGACTAGTTTCTATTTATTTACATTGTTGCATCTACTACAAAATATCGTTGAACAAATCACATAATACCTATTTAGATAACATTACCAAAAACATCATATCATTCTATCATAATCAAATCATTAATATCCATTTCACATTGAATCCACCCTAAAAATCCTAACAAAAACACACTTAAGAGTGTTAATAAATGAAAAGCAATTTATGGCATATTCATTGATATAAAAACTCCTCTGATTTGGGAAAATTATTAAATATTTCTTTAAACAATCATCTAAATTTATAATATTTACTATAATATAATAAGTTGATTGAACACCAATAATATGATAATTTTATATTTATGTTTTTATAATATGATTTTATGATTTTTTTAGAAATATTTGAATGTCTTATATGTTAATAAAATTGTTTTTACAACTCCGGTCCTTTTTTGAATGAGCAGATGACAAATGATGTAAATGAGAAACATGAATAGCATGTTACATGTCACCCATTACAATTTTATATGACATAGTACTGGGTTATTTAACCTAATAAATTATATCTCATTGAAGGAAAAACTTGTCTATGAAAAGAACATATATTTAATACATATTAATTTTAAATAAACAGATCACTATATTTTTTGATAGAAACTATAAATTTAATTCAATTTCAATAAATTCCATTAATATATTAACACTTCCATAAAAAACCAAAAACAAGAAATACAAATATAACAAAATACATTTACAAAAAACATGAAGTCATACATATATTAATAAGAAAAAGATAATAAATAAATATAAAAATTTATATTATATATTTCATGTTTACAAAATATAGAACATAACATATATTAATATATAACATAAATAATATATAATTACAACAAAAATCAAATACACACATACATATATATTTGTAATGGAATTTAGTTAAGGGAACCTCATCGTTTTTTGTTACATTTGTAAAATTTAATTATTTTGTGATGTGTTTGTTAGAGAACAACGATAAAAATTTAATATAGATGAATATGATTTATAAATTTATATAATGGAAATATAAATTACTCAAAAGGATAATAGTAACACCATAATGTTAATAGGTATTATAATCCATAATGATTTACTATAGGGGGACTAGTAAATCAACTCCATTTAAGTTTTTATATCAAACAAAATTCCTCACTAGTTAAGTTGATTTATACACTTGTTATTTGAATATAAATTAACATCAATATTGGGTTTTGATGAGTATATTAACTTAATTACGTCTTCACACACATTAACAAAAGAAAATATAGTGAAAAAATGAATTAAAAGGATTTCCATTCGTTACAAATGGCTACAAGATTAATATGATAAAGAAATTACCATGATCACAAAATCCACTTTAATAATATTGGATAGATATTGGTGGGGTCAATCCGTAAATATTATTTTAATAATATGTCCCATGAATTATATAACATGATTTCGTACAGTGTTTATAAACGTATTTAAGAAATACAATGTTAAGATTCCAAAATATTCACATAGAAAATGAATTTGTAGTTGATACGTGAAAAATAAACTTATCTTCAACACATATTAAAATATTTAATATAACTAGGACTCAAATTTATCATTTAAAACCCAGTACATTCATCACTTCTTCACTAGGATATATTTTTTAATAGAATATACAGCCATATCTAAACTATAATATATATCTCATATATCCACTGTATAATCAATAATATTGATCATATTATTTTAAGGGGGGCTTGAATAATAAATTATTAATATATCAAAAATGTAAAATATATTAATGAATACTTGTATCCTCTTAATACTCTATTAAAATCATTCATATGTTTGGAATACACTTTTATACACCAACTTCCTCTTGGAATTTAAAATTTAAAATTTATAAATTATCATCCAACATTATCTACAGTCAACTCCTCTTAAAATTTTATATGTTCCTAATAAATAATTCACAAAACCTTATAATTAGATAAGGTATTTTTGGGATTTATTTAGATAATACTAGGTTACACTAACCATAATCTGATATTACAGATTAGATTATTTAAATTAATTAATTTATTATTTAATTAACTAACTAAAAATTTTAAACAATTTGTCAATAATTGTATATAATATGTTATAAGGACCTAGGTTCTTGATAATGATTGATACGATTTTAGTAGTGTACACAGATGGCCATGAATAAAGTTGATGTAACTCTGAAATGGGTTAAGAAGTGTGTAAATTAGTAAGCTATGTTTATTTAGGTTTTTGTGTATCATGTGATATGTGTGCGGTGAAATATTTTGTCATGTTTACAGAAATGGGAATTAAGAGGGATAATACATAGATGATAAATAATTGGAAGACTTTAGGGTTGGAATGGATTTTCCAATCATGAATGAATGGGATTGGAATCTCACTACCATCATTTTAACCAATAATTATTAGGTTACTTTATTGTAAATGATCGAAATGGGTTTCTAAGAAATAATTTGAATACATGAGATGATACATTGGCATCTTAATGGGGAGTAAGATACCCTAATGGTAGAATTTTGTGTAATTGATGGATTAATGATGGATTAAATGTATTCATCATTTTTCATATGGTTTTTGCGTCATTGTCCTGTAAATGTAGTTAGATAACCTTAGTAGTGATTATTTAGTGCACCATGAGTTGGAAGACTAGAGGATAGTGATATTAGTGGTGTATCTTATTGATATTCTAACAGTCTGAATAGATCTTGATATGTTTTATTTTGATTTTATAATTTAAGAAGACCAATTATTTGAAATTATTTTTGAAGAGTACCCAATGTTCTTTGGATGAGGTATATATTAAGATCTTGATGTTTTATATAGTTGTCTCAATCTTAATTTTAGGAAATATTTTGTCCATATTTGTGAACATTATGTTTAAGTTATACTTGTGGTTTGTTAGTGTGCAATTCTTTAAAAAAATTAAATAAAATGTATTTTTCATGGTTGGTTCACAGTTATAGAAAATCATGCTCCCCATCCCAGATAACTATTTGAACCAAAGAAGAGGGGATTCACATGGATGTCACACTATTTGGAAAACTGATCCCCTTAAAATGGGTAACTATGAACCCCTAAAATAATAGGCATATGTTTGGCCTATGGTTAGGAAAAATCATGCATCTCTACCTAGATAAATGTGTACATGATTTAAATTGACCTGATTTTAATAATTAAAATCCTCAGAACCCTCTTAACTCAAATATTTTTACCCTTGTTCAACCATTGGAGGTAATTCGGGTTTTTGGATATCTTCAGAAGAATTCCTAGCCCTCTTGGCCACTATTTCCCACGAATTGAAGCCCGGATTGATGGTATGCTTCTATCCTGGTTATTGAATCCTCTCTTTATTCTCGTCTCATTCATCTCCTGTTATTCTTGCCTACTATTAGCATTGTAATTCACTATTTTTGATATATATATATATATATATATATTTGGCGAGATATAGATCTATGATTCTTGATCTAGATCATTATTTACTACAACATGATTTCTGTATTCACTATTTAAGGTTTTGGGATTTATCTCTTGATCTATGTCATTATTCCACACATTTGTTTCAATTTTTTTGGGTGATCCTTCATCAAGTAATTGTGGTTGGTGGTCTAAACTTCAATTCCCAATGTCATGAATTTTATATGTTCTTGAAATTTTTAGAATTGGAAGCTTTGTTTATGAAATTTGAATTCATATGTGGGGTTAATTGATTTGGGAAAATTAATAATTAAAGTATTGTTGAAATGGATAATTATTTGGGAATTAAATAATGATATTAACATATTGTGATTTACATAATTAATTTGAGTATTAATTGTGCTATATTGAGTTAGTAGAATATAGATAATTAATTATGTTCTTTTAATATTTTTAATTGAGATAATTAATTGGAGGATTAATTATGAATTGTGGATATTGAAATGAGATAATTCATTATAATGATTAATTATGGGTTCTGAGATAGTAATATTGAGTAATTATTTGGTAAATTTAATCAATATGTTTAATAACTTATTTGGTGAATTAATTAAGAGTACTCACGTAATTAACTAATTATTTTATTAGGAATGAAAATTGAGTGGGTAATTATTTTTTGAATTGATTTTGTGTTGATGAATGAGAACATGGTCACTCTAATTTTTGATGTGTGAATAGGAACATGCTCATTCAGTCAATAATTATATAATGGGAACATGGCCATTCTAATGTGTGATATGTGAATGGGAATATGGTCATCCAATAATGAATTAAATAATGGAAACATGTTAATTAAAATGTGTGATGTTTGAATGGGAAGATGGTCATTATGTATGAATTAATTAATGGGAACATTATCATTCTATTCTGTGTTGATTGAATGGTAACATGGTATTCATGATTTAATTAAATAATGGTAACAAATGAACTATTAGATATAACCTAACCTGAGAATACATGGGGCTCTGGCATGAGCTGAAATAGTTATTGAGATATAATATCACCACTGAATACTTCCAGGATCAGACATGATATTTTTTAGGTATTAAGATATTACATTACCTAGGATCATTTCGGGCTTGAGTACGAGTCATAGATTGCGTTGAGTTATAGATGTCATCAGAAACTTTGGAGTTAATGTGGTTATGTAAAGAATAAATGAAAATGTGCTAACAATTTACTTATGAATTATAGTTAGTTATTTCTATTACTACATTCAATATTATCTAACTACATATTTATTTATAAATCATTTGTGGAAGCATAATAAGTTGTACCCACACCCAACTTGGTCATACTTTTCAGTAACTGAATATATTTTATTGCTGTAGGAGAGGTTAACGGAAATTTCTACGAGTTTGATGGATTATTTTAGGATAGGGTTTAGATGAGGGAACATGACATGATTTGGGTCCCTCATTGGATTTGTCGATGTATTTGTTTTTAGTTAACATTTTAGACAGTTGACACATACATTCGCATGGCATGTTTTCCACTTTAGTTGGATATTTTATTTCCTTCTATGATTATCTTGACATGTTGGTATTGTTTATGATTTTATATGCTTCATTTCTTATTTATTTATATCTAATGGGGTATTACTACAATAAAATTATTATAGTCCCCCATGATCAACTTATTAGACCCTCAATTCTAGTGGGTTGCCTCTGGAATTTGGGGAGGAACGCTTGAGGTCATGTGACCAACAGGCATTGTGCACTACTATGTGACACCCGAGTTGGGACATTACAAAGTGGTATCCAAGATTAGTTTTCTTAGCTTTTTTGGTCTCATATTTTGTGAATGTTAGATATGCATTAAGGAGAGTCGTGCCTTGGTAATGAGTTCATGCATGATTTTTGTAAACCCATGTATAGTGGAAATCCCATGTGCCCAAGTTGGGATTGTTGTTAATGATTTTTGGTGTTGCAGTTGAATATTATTTGTCCTTGGGTGATACAAATGTTGTGTGATGTGATTTTTTTGATAATTTTTGATAATTGGCTAATGGACCAGAATGACATTAGATTTGAGTCTGTATGCATCTTTCTCAGTAGTTAGAATTATTTTGGGACATGTATAATTTTAGGAATACATAGGAACCCATGTTTTTGATAAATTGTTGAACTTGAATTGTCTTCTTGGAATGTGAAATTGAATTGAAAATTGTTCTTAATATGAAATTTTAATTTTAAAAAATAAAAAATAATTTTTATAATTTGTTTTTTAAATGGTAAACTTGAATTATTATAATACCATTAGATAACCAAGACCTAGGTGTAGGATGAGTGAGCATATAAGTAGTGCCTAATTTTTGACCACATGTCATGGTTAAGGGAAATATTTGTTATGACATGATGTGATTATTCCTCTTATGTCAATGTGTTAAATTTTTGTTATGATTAATAATTTATGTGTTTGAAAATGTAGAATTATGGGTACATGATGAAACTTGTTGTGAGGAAGGCTAGATGACTTCTATTGGGATGTACCTCTATTAGTGGGCCTTGAGGAATCGATAGTACCATGTGAGGAAGTTGGATCGCAGTACCGAGTGAACTATGATCACCTATGAAACTTATGGGAACAGACCTAGGGTGGTTTGAGAGTATAATTTCGGACCTTACAAGGAAGTTTTAGTTGCACCACCCTCCGACTTCTACTTGATAGTGTGGACATAAGGGATCTGAGTTCTCAGTTTAGTGCATTGAGATTATACATGACCACTTAGAGAAACATGATAGGATAAGGGTCAATTTGGTAACTTATATGCTATAGGAATCCATGAATCATTACCGATACATTCAGGAATGGACAGGAAAAAGTGAGTGTATGTTATGGGAGTACTTAATGGTGTGGTTCTTGGAGCACTTATACCTTTAGAAGTTGAGGTAGGGTAAGGAAAAGAAGTACATCTTACTGAATCAGGGGAGCATGTATATGATAGACTTTGGTGGATTCTTCAGATACCTAAAGTTCTATTATCTAGACTGCTCTGATGATGATACATCTGCAACTAAGAGTTTTTAAGAGAATCCTAAGTGTTATATTAGGTCCCAAGTTAACCTATTTTGGGTAAAGAGGCTTTCTAAGGTGGTGGATCAGGATCTTGTAGTTTAGGGGAACCGGTAGGAGGATTCCAGTTTTGGATGCATTTTTCTACTGGATGATCAGGTGGTGTGACTTCTGGGAGCAGGAAGCACCATTTTGAGAACATTGTATAGGGTAGTGGAAGTTTTATTGGATAAACAGGAGGGTATGTTCCATACCACCTTACAGGAGTGATATTTCATTAGTGCGATAGGACAGGACATTATCATAGAAAATGTCCTCAACCACCAGTACTATTTTAGACTTGTTGAAAGATGGGGAATATATAGAAGTTCTATATTACACAATGATATATGATTGGTTAGGGTGAATAAAGATAGATTCATTGTTTGGGGGGAGGATCTTATACACCTTATCTAGTTGGTAGTTTTAGTTCTACCTCTCGAGGTTATAGAGGAGGTAGAAGTGGTGCCTCTATAAATGAGTGCCCATATCAGTGGAGTGGTGAAAATCTGGGGAGTTATACTACACATGGATGTGGGATATGAAAACTACATGAAGCACTACCTATAAATGTAGATAGAAAGATTTAACCATTAAAAATGATATGTTCTATTCTAGAAGCATCTACATTAGATAGTGTTTTATTGGATTTTTTGTCTCTCATTCCATTATATCTGTAAAAATTGTTAATGGTTTGATCCTCGTGGTGGAGTTTGTGAGTGTGTTCATGACTATAGATACACCATTGGGTGTAAAATCTAGAGACAACTATTTTTTTATAAGATTATCTCTTGTGATTAGGAAGTAAATTTTTTTTTGGTTTCTCTCTTTAATTGAAATGTCATGCTTCATCCTAATTATGTGTATCGATGGGCTGGACACATAACAAGCCCACATTGATTGTTACCAAAATAAAGTAACCTTTAGGTGTCCTATGGGTGACCATTACATTCAAAATAATTATTGGGATATCAAGGAATGTTGACTAGGGCCAATCACGCAGCCACTGGGAGAGCTCATAGAACATGTTTCTAATCTTGTTATGTATCACGAAGGCGGGACACTTACATTATTTCCACCAAAAGTAGATTTGTTTTTGGAGGTCATTCCTAATTATTTTTTAGGGCTACCACCTAATATTGAAATATAATGAAATATTTATCTCATACTAAGGGCTGAGTCGGTATCTAATACTCTTTTTAGAATACACCTGATAGAGCTCCAAGAGCTCAAGACTTATCTGGTGGTGTTTGAGGAAAAATGATTTATCCGTATGAGTACATGGCCTTGGGGTTCTTCAGTATTGTTTGCAAATAAGGCTGATGAGACATTATTTATTTGTGTCGAATAATGGAATCTAAAAAACATGTCAATAAATAAGCAGTATCCACTTCATCATATCGATGATCTATTTGACCAACTTAGAGGATCTTGTGTATTCTTAATGATCGACCTGAGATCATGGTATCATTATAAAAATGATGGAATCTATGAAATATCAATTACTTATTTCATAAATATTTATACCCTTTATGAGTTTATTATAATGTCATTTGGGTTTACAGAAACAACAATAATGTTTATGCACTTGATGAACAGTGTATTCCACCTGTACATGGATCAATTTATTGTAGTATTTTTTGATGACATGTTTGTGTACTCTAACACTCTTGATGATCATGCCCAAAACCTTGACATCATTCTGTGTACATTGATATAGCATCAACTATATTCTCAGCTATCTAAGTGTCAGTTTTGGATAATTAGGTTCACTTCGTAGGACACATCATCTTGGAGGAAGGTGTGTTAGTGGACGTAGATAAAGTGTAGAAAGTTGTTTCATGGGAGTATCCAAATAATATTTTTAATATACATAGATTTATAGGGTTAAATGGATATTATTGGTATTTCATCTTGAAATTTTTATATTTGGGGAACTTGTTTTGGACTTGAAAAAAGGGGGATAATGTTTTATTGTTTTGAAGCTTGTGGGGTGCTCTTCGAGGACCTGAAGAAGCATTTTAAACCAGCACAAATATTGACACAACCTATGGAAGTTGAGGAGTACAAATTGTATTGTGATTATTCTAGAATCATAGATAGAAATATGTTGATTCAAGGAGAAAGATTCATCGCATACAGGTCTTGGATGTTGTGGCCACATGAACAGAACTACCGTACACATGACCTTGAGCTAGAAGTAGTGGTTTATGATGTAATTTTTTCTGTGGCACTATCTATTGGGAGAGAAGTTCTCTGGGTATAAAAATCATAAAATATTAAGTTATATTTTCTCATAGTCAGATTTTCATATCAAATAGTAAATAAGGGTCAAGTATATGCATTCATTTTGTATTAATCTAGCATATACGACCAGGAAGGGAAACCATGTGGATGACTCATTGAGTATGTTAAATCAAACTTAGGTAGTGCATGACTCTAGTATTGAGTGTAAGATGATGAATCTACTAGATGAGATTCATGTGGTGGTTCAGCAAAGTCTTGATAAAATGGACCTACTATTTGATTCACTGGAGTCTCTACATCTAAGAGAGATTAGAGATAATAAATATGATTATACAAAGTATTTGACCCTAATAGAGAGTCTTGGAGGAAGGGAGCCACCTTGTTATTGTAGAATAGATGAAGATAAAATAATATACATCATGAATTGTGTTGTTCTTCCTACAAGAATGTTAGAGAAGCTCATTTGGTAATTTCATGCCTTGATGTGGGTGGTAAATTTAGGTGTGAACAAAATATAACATGACCTACGACGAGATTTTTGGTTTTTTGGTATGTAAAAGTCAATATTTGGGTTCATGACTCGATGCTACAACTTTTATAAGGGTAATGGTGAGTATCAATGACCTAGAGGTTTTCAGAAGTCATTTCCCATTCCAAAATGGAAGTGGTATGATGTGAAATTGAACTTTTTGGTGGGTCATTCAAATATTCTGAGTAATAATCATGATATCGTAGTTATTGTTGCGTAACTAATGAATGTAGAATATTTAATATCTATATGAGATAATTTATTAGTGGTTTATGTGAGAGTTTTATATGCATAGGAGATATTTTTCCTTCACAGGTTGCCACATACAATAGATTCAAACCATGAATCAATTTCCACATAATGATTTTGTTATGTCTTGTAGAAGGTTCATGGAACATAGATATTATTGAGTAAGATTCAACACATAGATATATAGGTAGTTGAAACATAATATACCGGTGTGTGAAGATATGTCATAGGTAGTTGTTCACAATTTTAGTAGATATTTGGGGAAGCCCCTAGCATTGGTGGATTTTTCTTATAGAAATAGTTATTGGTAAACTATAAAAATGGAACCATATGTGGATATTTATGGTAAGCCATATAGATCGCCATTGTGCTGGACAGAGGCTGATGAGTTAGGGTTTCTTGGTCCAAGTCTCAAATGGGAGGTGTTAGAGTATGTTCAACTGATTTGCAATCATATGTCTATTTATAAATGTAAAAAAGTCTTCAAATGATAGTCATCGACTACCCCTAGAGTTTAATAGGTTGATTGTGACTTCCTATGGGATTCACCTTGGTTGTGTAATTATAGGATAAGGAGATAGGGATTGATGGTACGTATGTTTGTTTGAGACTTTGAGGTTGTGGAGAGAAGCATACTAGTGGTGTAGCAATTTGATCTTCCCTAGAAATACAGTTCTATGCATGATGTTTTCCATGTGTAAGAACTAGTAAAGTATCACCCCGACCCTTCTCCTATGATTTAGGTGCATGAAGTTGTTCTTGAGGAATATGTGTAATTTGAGGATCATTTAATAAGGGTTTCATATGATAGTGAGAACATGTTGCGGGAAAATACCAAGCTAATAGATCACGTGTTGAGGAAACATGGGTGTGTGATAGAGGAGACATGGGAAATGGAAAAGACATGAGGTCTCAGTGGCGAAATATTTTTGGATTGGAATCTTAAGGAAGCATGTATTTAGAGATCAAGTAAAAGCTATAATAAAGTGGTGAGATTGTATGATCTTGACCTTTTTTAGTGTTTTCTCGAGCCTAATTTCTGGTACTCTTTTTTTCTTATTTGTGTAATTTTTCATTGGGTTATTACTGGGGTGTGTTTGGGTTGAATTTTGAGAAAGAAATGAATGAAAAAAGGTTATTCATGGTTGGGGAATAGTTAGGGAAAACAATGCGCCCTATCCCTACTAACCACAGGAATCTAGGAATAGTGGATTCATGTGGATGAAAGCTAGTTAGGGAAAACCATTCATCTCCAGACTACATACCAAGAACATTATTTATGTTTATGTGATTTTAATTTTAAAAATCCCTTGAATCCCTATAACTCACATATTTCGACTGCCATTTGAGTCTAGAAGTCTTTTCACTTATTTGAGCTCTTTGAAACAATTCAATTCCTTATTGACTACAGTTAGTCAATAATTTACGCTCGGATGAGAGGTATTCTCCTCGTCGTGTTAGTGAGTCCCGTATCATTTTTCTCTCATTCATATCACATTCTTTTATCCTTATTTTATTGATGTAATATTCCATTTCAAATAAATATATATCAATTTGGTGAGATCCAGATATAGGATTCTATATTTAGATCAAGATTATCAAGATACTGATTTCATTAATCATTATTTTGGGTTTTGTGATTCATATATAGATCTACATCATTGTACTGCCCAATGGTGGGGATTTCTATTGGGCAATCCTTCATCAATGAATCGAGGTAGCTGGTCTAATATTAAATTCCCATATTTGTGAATTTGATATGTGTAATAAAATTGTATAATTTTTTTTATTTAGAAAATTTTAATTTATATGTTGGGTTAGTTGATGGGGATAATTGATTATTAAAAGTACTGTTGAAATGAAAAATTAATTGGGAAAAAATTATAAGATTCGTGGATTTTGATTTTGATAATTATTAAAGGGATTAATTACTATATATTTAATTATAATAATTGAAATAATTAATTTAGTAAAACATTATGTGCTTTGGATATTTTGAAATGAGATAATTAATGGTGGGATTAATTATGATGACTTGAGATTTAGAATGAGATAATTAAATTTGAAAATTAATAGTTGGGTTTGATTTTGGAATATTTATTAATTAGTTGATAAACTTAATCAATGGTTTTTGATAAATTAATTAATAGGTGAATTAATTAAGAGTACCTATAAGATTTTCTAATTGTTGAATTATGAACAAAAATTATGTGTATAATTAATTATTGAATTAAATTTGTGTTGATGAATGGGAACATGGTTATTCAAAAGCGTGATGTGTGAATTAAAACATGGACATTCAAGACTGAATTCAAGAATTAGAACATGGGCATTTTAATGTGTGATGTCTGAATTGTAACACAATCATTCAACTATGAATTAAAAAATGGGAACACTGTCATTTTAATTTGTTATGTGGGAATGGGATCATGGTTATTCATGTATGAATTAATTAATGGAAACATTGTCATTATATTGTGTGCAGTATTAATGAATGGATAGTAACAATGGTACTCTAAGGTATGAACTAAATTTATAATACTTTGGGTTACAACATGATAATAAATAGGTATTGATATATGATATCATCGTTGAATACATAGGGCTCTAGCATGATCTGAAGTAGGTATTTAGATATGATATTACCTTGGAACATTTCGGGCACTGGCATGAGCCAATCCTATCATTGAGGTACAGGTGTCCTCAAGAACCCATAACATAATGTGTTTAAGTAAAGAATAAATTACAATGGTGTTAATATTTACTTGCGAATTGAAATTATTTATTTATGTAAATTAATACACTATTATATGATTATATATTAATTTAAACACCTTTGGTGGTGGCCTATAGAGTTGTACTCACACCCTACTTGGGATGCCTAATCGGGACCAGAATAGACATTATTATTGTAGGATAGGTTATATGAAAATGACATATGTTATATGACTGTTTTGGAGATGGATACTTGATGATCAAACCAAATGTGTTTTGGGAACCACTTGGGAGTTGTGAGTATATTTATTTTAATATTTCATTATAGACACTTAAAACTTACAATATCATGGTATATTTTCTGTTTTTGATGTATATTGTATTTATTTCTTTTATTATCATAAGTTTTTGGGTACATTTTATGATTATATAAGGACAATCTATTATTTATTTATTTCAAATGTTGTATTACTCAGATAAAAGAGGGTATAGCCTCCCCATGACATGCTTATTAGACCCTTACTATTAGTCGAATGTATTTGGCATATAGAGAGGCATGCTTGAGGTCATGTGTTTGAATATTTTAGGGCACCAGTTCATGGAACTTGGGTCGGGATGTTAGAATAAGGATATGGTGAAACTATCAAATGGGATTTCACATTATAGTTAATATGGGATAATATGAAAACAATTATCACTATTCTCAATAGAAAGTTATTGATTATAATGTGTATGAGTGGTCTATTTTTTTTAATATTGTCTCATCATGAGAGTTGTGGTATATAAAAGATAGTTTATGGCCTCTACATAATGTTATCATCATAGATAGGATCATATATAGAGAGTGTAGATCCTTGTGTGTATACATCGATTGAAATATTATTGGGAAATCAGATATGTTATTATTATCTGGGAAAATTGTGTTGCTACATCATGAGGGATACATTGGGGTATAAATTAAGCCTTGTAATGGAAAGTATAATTTTTTGGGTTGTACCATGTTATTTCATGACATTATATAAATGTAATATAAAGGAATTTTGTTTTAATTCCTCATATTATGTAATTTTTTGAATCTGTTTAGATACAGGAGGATCAACAGGGAGTTGTGGTACCACATATCATGTTTTTATTATGAATTCATTTAGATGTTGGAAAACTAATCATGTGTTGTTATCCAACATATCTTGTTTATTCATCCCTACATTTAGATGTAGGTGTATTAATGTTGAGCCAAGAATACATGTATTATTTACTTTTATGTCATTTTTTAAATATAGGAGGAAGGTTTGTGAGTCATGGTACGACAAATTATATTTTTTTTAAACATTAATTAGATAAATTAGGAATAAAAAAGATTAATGTTATATTATATATTTTTTTCATCCAAAGAGGAATTGAATATGTTACTCCTCTCACGTTATTCATGTAAAAATATATTCTTGCTTACCCAATGCGAAATGAGATCCACCATATTAAGGAATCGATCACATGACTAATAATTACCTTCAAAACTACCCAAAAACTATCTTTTTGAGACTCATAGTGTAATAGTTTTCTTTTTGTTTGATGAAAATTATATTCCAATAAGTTTATGGGAATTGTTTTTCAATATGTACATACACACACACACATTTTCATTACACTTTGTTTTAGGGGTACATTTGGTGTTTGCATTCAGAGTTTCATACCCAAACCATATATATACACCCCAGTGGATGTGAACCCCTTATGTTTGAATTGAAAGTCTAGGTATTGATCAGTTTATCAGAGTTAGAGCTAGATATTCTCAATTGAAATGGTATTCTAGGTCAAGGTTCTTCCATGAACCCCTTTAATGTTGATACTTCTAGATGTATTCATGTCAAGGGTTTCGATTTCATATTATGAGTGATATCATATTGTTTTGTATAAATTTTTTCTATGAATAAGAATTATAATTTTATAGATAAATTATTTTTTATTAATTTATTGTTATTGTATGGTATCTATGGATTGGAAAGACTCCCAATTCTATAGATTAAAACATAATCTATATAAAAGAACATTTTTCATATGGTAAGGAATGAATAAGGTTAATGAAATAATATATATATCAATTGTTATTCAAGAGACATGTTTTGGGAATTAACAATTATATCCAGTTAGTATTTTATTTTTTGACTTTTGTATTTGTGGCTTGGAAGAGAAGATAAAACATACCATGTCTTTAATTATATATCATAATTCTGTCACATGAAAAACATTATGATAGATTTATACCATACATGGGTTGTAAAATTATAGTTTTAATGACATAAACCTGAGTGATTCATTGGATCTAGGAAAAATATTATTTTTAATATGCATAGAACTAGATCTAATTTAATTTTTAAAATTCAGACTATGAATTTGAATTTTAGGATGCATTTTAAATGGATGAAATTATATTTCCAATTTGTTTTTTGTGGAGGTAGATTAATGGAATAGTATTGAGGGGCTATGGATATTTGTAAATATTAGCTAATGATTATTATGATCTATTAGGTGAATAGTTATGTGGAACTAGTTATCTTGTGAAGGTTCCAAGGGACATAATCCCTATTGTGGGCCTTTGGGTCACTAATTATTTACGTTGGTTGTGTTTTGGATTGTTGAATTGAAGATGATGATAGAATAGGTTCCTAGTGAAACCCATTTATATATTTTAAAATGGGTGAAAAAATCAATTAACAGTATTAAAAAGGGGAACACATACAAGGGTTTCTCATTTTTTTATATGTTGAATTTTAAGGGGTATCACCCCACACTCCCCACTACCCCCTTCTTCCTCATTTAATCCATTTTGTTCAAGTTGGTGTGTTTCATTGATTGAGGTTTTTTTCAATTACTATACTCCCCATGTCTATCAATCCAAATTCATAGGATTTTCAATAGTTGGAGTAATAGATTTAGTGTAAATTCCACCAAACCATGGTGGAATCATATCTATGAGCAGGTATGAATAGTGGAAACTATAAAAGGATCCAAATAGTTATGAACCCATGGTTACCTGTATTTTTTTATTGAGGAGTTCTATTTCCCTATATATTCCATGGGTTTTAACCAAAATATTATTTGATTTTTTATCAAATTGTAATTGGATGTTAGGGAATTCACATGAATTGTTCTCAAGGGTGTATCATGAGTGATCCTCACCCCGTTTATTGAGGTATTAATGTTGTCACACTAACCAACGATTTATCCATCATTTTATGAAGAACTGAATAATTTTTAATTATGTGATGAACTTAATTATATGTTATATATAATTATGTTAGTAGTCCTCATGGATAAGTAAGTGTTTTGAGGATAATAATATATCTTTCTAATGTCTCATACATGGGTAGAGTAAGGATTATTAAAGGGAAAACCTTATCTTTTGGTTTGTGGTTCCTGATATGACCTCATTATATAGAGGTGTATATATTGTAATAATTTCACAATTTGAATGTGATAATTTCACCAAAATTGAATTCTTCAGTGTTTTACTTATAATGAATAAGTCATAATATATGTGTTAGGTTAAAAGAATGTCATATAGTATTATGTAGGATGTGTATTGATTCCTACGAATCATAGGATCATTAAAGGTGGATATATTTCTTAATGGGGTCTCTGACCTATTATTTAACTTATTTTTCGGATATAAATCATGGGATGTTGGTGTAAATTAATGAATACTCTAATAATGGTAGAGATTTGTAATGAAATTTACTTTTTAAGAAGTAGTGATGAAGTAGATATGGGGTGTTTTCCTTTATATAGCTATTTAAAGATTGATAAGGTAAGGGACTAGTATGAAATATGTCAAGTCTAGAATGCAATGTGAGAACAGATGAATTAAGGTATAACCAATGAAGGAGATGGGGTCCCTATATTCTAATTATAAAATAAGAAAAGAGTCATATATTATATAGTGGAACCAATATTTTTAACTAATATGAATGAAACCTCTTGATATTCATTGGGAATATAATAGTGACCATTGAGTCTTTTGAAAGACTAAGGAACTATGCAAGTTTGTTTAACTTTTATGGGACCAGCCGATTTCTGCAACTCTAGTGAGAACGGATTTAGTGAGATTATGAATTTATCACTAGGAAATGTGGTCCCAAATATTATGGCATGTGTGTATTATGTGTTCTTGAGCATGGTTGGATACCTTGAGTGGTATTCATTTAGGATGAGTGTTTTGGTGATATATAAATCATAGGTAGTGGAAATAATGGCATAGATAACTACGGGGTTATAGAACCAAGAGTGGGGATTGTTGTATGGGGGTATCAAAATATAAGAGTAGGGCTTGAGAATATTAGTGTTTTGATGATAGAAATATTAAAAAGGATCATTCTCGTTGATTGTTCATAGGGAATGTCCAACCTTGGGGAGTACACCACTGATAAACTGAGTGTGTGTTACTAGTACTTGATATTTTCTAAAAAGTATGTGGTGATGTGTTTATTAAACAAAAACAAATTATGTTTTTAGTTATATATTTATTATTTTAATCCATTTTTTGAAAAGTATTGGTGATTTCCAAATACTCAGTCATGAGTGTCTATTAGTGATGAACATGTATATCTAGTGTGATTAGTTTTTTATGACGATGTGATTTATGGTTATGGTTTTGTGTGATAATTTGGTGCATTTTTTGGAAACAAATTTTTTAGAGATTAGGTTGGTGGAATATAAGGGAGGAACAATAGTGGGGGAGATATACACATATGTGATGATCTATTTTATGAATATAGTCTTTGTAATGAGACTATTATTTATTATTAAGTGTGGTGTTGAGTGTTCCATGGCCAAGTTTGGAGTTATTATTTAATCCATCAGTTTATGAAATTGATTAAATATAAATTTATGAATTTATGTGAGTGATCGGAATCATCATATATTTGGTATAACTAGTAAGTGTGGAATCATAAGAGATGTAGAGTTTTTGTGGTAGTTAGTGCAGAAAGGTTCCATATCGAGTATTTCCCATGATATTGAGAAATATGTGTTAGAGAAGAACCATTATTCTTTTATCAATGAATGACTATTGTTATAGTGTTCCATTTTGGTCAGGAATTAATGGTGTTTGATAGTTTTGTTGGTTTGGATGTGATAGAGACAAATTGAAAGATAACAAGACATGAGATTTTATGCTTGAATATTATGTTAATGACTAATGATGTTTACATGAAATGAATGGGATGAATAACTAGAAATGAGAAGTGTCATAATGATATGGTTTTATACCTCACACTATATTGAATTAATATATATGATGAAGAGTGGGGTCTGGTTAGTATGAAACCTGGTTCAATTTAAATTTCTTAATTTGGAATTGAGAATTAGCATTTATATACATTTACTAAAATATTAAAAAGTTGATTCCAATGTGGTGGCTCAAGTGGTGGAGGCCATGAGTGGAATTTAGGGGTTGATGAGTTTATTAAATATAGGCTAATGGATTTTGTGGGAATATTGGTACATTTTTTGGATAAAACGAGGTACCCAGTGTAGGCTATAAGGAACCGTCGTATTACTTGGGTCGTTGTGTGGTTGATGGTGTCACCAGGTACCGAGTGAAGAACCATGTGGCTACTGCTTCCCAGATCTTTTTTTAAATGGGTTAAATTTAATATTTTGTTTTAATATTAAAGAACCCAATTAGGGGTTCCACATTCGGGGTGAATGATGTGTATGTGTACTCTTCATCCTATTCTCATCTTTTCCTCCTTCCTCATTGAGTCCATGGTTATTAGGGTGGTGTTTTTTAACTAATTTAAGAGACAATATTACCCTTTCTTCCTTATGTTATTGTTATATATATATTCCATTTATCTTATATCATTGGAATTAGTGATTTAGTAGGGATTCTACTATATCATGGTGGAAGAAAATATATTTGAGAGGGATGTAATTAGTGATTACTAAATTAGACTCATAGAGGATAAACACCCATGGGTGATAATGGATTCACCTAAGGATAACCATTTTCAATTATGTTACAGGTTTTATTTCAAATATAAATTTTATTGGTTCAAAAATGGGAATCATATGTTTTTTATTTGGTTAGCAGTGGTCTGAAGGGTGTCACCTATGTGAATCCCATTCCACATCGCAGGATATTAAAATCACTATGCCACCTGATGAGTTTTCCATCAACTATTAATAATTCAATAACTGTAGATTAAATTTAAAAATAAAGTATAATTTTATATAATTATGTTTTTTGTATCATTGATGAGTTAGGGGCTTATGTTTGTTGATGGAAATTGGTAAATTGTTGACTGTGTCGTCATGACACGTCAAATTGATTATGTTTTTAAGGTTGATTTATATTCTAGGGTAGACCCTAGGTCGTCTATCAAGGAACGTTGGTAGGTTTAGAGTGTGTATTATTAATAAAAATGACTATGATAGGGGTGGTTTCGAAAAGAGTTTAAAAAAATGACTTAGTTAAAATAGCTTAAAAGTTGAGTGACCTAGCAGATTTTAAAAAATATGAGATAAAAGGGTCGATGTTATTTTACTACACACATATCAAGTTCATTGTTCATAGAGATTCATCTTAGGTTTAGAGTAATTCTTTGGTTGGAGTTAATTGGAATCCTGATTAATTCCTAAGATTTTATTTCAATTCTTTATATTCCAAACCTTGACGTAACAATCGTATTATCAAGGGCCAATAATTATGCATGGAATAAAAACTTCAAAAGAATATTTAAATCTCAATAAGGTGGGTATGAAAAGGATTCTTGTAATGTCCAATCGGAACAACACAAGTCATGCACTCAAAACCTCACACTGATCTATTAGAAATTAAGATCAAAACACTCACATGCATCAAATCAAACATTAAAATCTGAAATAAAATAAGATACATGGAATGAAATGTTTAAACACCCAAATTACTCCAAACCAGTATCTAGTGTATGCATCGGAACTCCCTTGACATGTGTGTAGCTCCCTCACAACGAACAGCCAACTTTTAGCTCGACATCGGGAGGAGGAGGAAGCTCAGGTGGAACTACTTCTTCATCCTTGATTACCCTATGAGGATAGGGGCCTCCAGAACTTCTTGGATAGTGAGAGGACTACTCTTGGAATCCAAAATGGAAGAGTATTGCTTCTGGTTCGAACATCCAAATGAGGTTCCCATGGTTCCCTTTTATAGCCAAATTGCTAAGTGGTTTTCAGCACCCAGTTTTGGTGATACCAATTGAGTCTCAGTTTTGGGGTGGTATATGGAATTATCTCGACTTGGAAAAAAGATAAAAGATGTTTCAAGTGGTATTGAATATCACCATGTCAACGTTGGCGGCCATTGAACATATAGAAATGGAGATATAGTCATAAAACCAAACCAAACTCTTGACTTCGTGCAGATTCTATCCTATATACAGAATGGTTCGGATGGGCCCTCAGATGAAAGAATTGGCCTTCTGTTATTTGAGATACATTGTAGCCCATGAGGTTTGGTAGAGACTCACAAAATTTCATCCCATTTTCATTCACAGATATCATTTACTGTTCAAAACTGTGTACATGTGTCATTGGGATCCATGCAATTTTGGCCCATTTTCTTTCTGGATCATCTTCAGGGCCTCCAAATCACCTCCTCCTACAATCAAATCCTCAAAAAAAGTAACAATGACAATTTTAATAGTGATAAAAAAACATTAATGATTCAAATATGGAATTCATTTTGGTATTATTTTTATAATATTCAATACAAAACTAGTTTACCACAGTGGTGTAGGGATGAAAATGAAACAGTGAATTGCGGTGCAATCACACCCCCACACCTAAACATCTTCACTCCTGGGAAAAGTGATATTTCCAAAAAAAAATTCATGTAGATATTCCCAACTTCAAGAATATTTAACATTAAATTAAAATTTAATGTTTGAAATAAATGTGATCAATTAAAAAATCACACCATGGAGTTATTCTCAATGATCATGCAAAAATGTGTCTCATAAATTGTATTAGTATGAAATTTAGGGAGATTAATGATACCAATTTGAGTAAATAATCCTAAAGTCCACAATGTCTCTAAATTTCCACGTGTGTTTGTGACAACCAATTCGTGCTATTCTACCCACTTTCTATCCAGTAAATATAGGGTATTTTAATATTTTTCTGCTTAAATGATAATGTCCACCGAACCTATCCTATACCCTTTGCAATCAAATTTCAAGACCCACTCACTTAAGAATTCCCAGAAGTCAAACCTTAAACTCCTGACCTAGATGTCCCCTTATTATGTACATTTCATCACTCCCCTCATTTTTTTGAAATTTTTTGCATGGAAAAAATCTCACACCCTTCTCTCAACCCTTGTTTGATCTCCTCACGACACTAATTGTAATAGTTATAACAAGATCAAAAGTCATGGAAGAGTGGTTTTTGATCTGCCCAAGATACAACTATTTTTTTGAGGGCATACAACTGTCGGATAACAAGTATAAACATGTCGGTCAATCCGGTACAGTAATAAAAAATATTGGATAAGGAATGAACGTATGGAAAAATCATTTAGAAAACAAATTAATATTAACCTAACATATATTTACATTCAATTGAGTAAGTAAAAATCACACATCATGGTTGGGTGCTAAAATGTGTGGAGAAATTAAGTGCCACAATTTTCCTTTTAACTACTCACATAAAGGGTACTATTTTTCTCAACGTTTTCAAAATGATACAACCATTTATATCATCAAAAAACAAATAATTTCTAAGAGAAAGCCACACCACAATGTTAAGTTCAAGCTAAAACACACATTACATCAGTTATTTTCTTTTTAAAATGAGAAAACAACATCAAATAGGAAAATTCCTCATTCATTTTCATTAAAATTCATGATTCTATTTAGGGGGCATCTTTTTCCATGATAAAATTAGCATTCTGGCACAAAATTAAGGGGTGGAACAGGGTAAGGGGGGCATGTGACAATACCATTCAGCAAGAAAAAAGGGAAAGAAATAAAGAAAACGATGAAAATTCTTAACTAACCCAGGAATGTACCCATCCCCCCACACATAGAGTATGAAGTGTCCTCGCTTTAGTAAAAGAGAATGTGGGAAGGAAGGATAAAACCCGATGGATGTTATTCATAGTTTTCTTCTTGAACTTGGAGTTCCTCCATTGGGGACTCCATAATGGCTTCATGAAAGTGCTTCAGCCGCTTCCCATTTACAGTGAAGGTTTGCATTGTTTCTTTATTTTGAACATGAACAACACCAAATGGAGAGACATTAGTAACAATGTATGGTCCAAACCAGCAGAAACTAAGCTTACCGGGATGTAATTTCAACCATTCATTGTATAGGAGGACCTTCTTCCCAATTTGTAAGTCTCAATGAAGGATAAGGCGGTCGTGGGAAGCCTTGGTTCGCTCCTTATAAATCATGGAGTTTTCATATGCATATCTTCTCATTTCCTCTAGCTCCTATATCTATAACTTCCTTTGATAACCTGCACCAGAAAGGTTAGAATTGCATTTTTTAATGGCCCAATTGGCCCAGTTCTCAATCTCAACAGGGAGGTGAAAACTCTTTCCAAACACAAGACGATAGGGTGACATTCCAATGGAAGTTTTGAAAGCAGTACGGTATGCCCATAATGAATCATCAAGTCTAAGAATCCTATCTTTCCTATTGGGTTGAACCGTTTTTTCAATAATTTGTTTTACCACTCTATTTGACACCTCAGCTTGACCATTGGTCTGGGGATGATATGAAGTAGAAACTCGATGACCGGCCCCATACCTACATAAAAGTGATTGCATTGTCCAGTTGCAGAAATGAGAACCCTGGTCACTGATGATGAACCTAGGTAATCCAAACCTACAAAAGATATGAGTTCTCAAAAATTCTACAACTGTTTTTGAGTCATCTATCCTTGTGGCCCATGCCTCTACTAATTTTGATATGTAATCAATGACCATAAAAATGTACAAGTTGCAAAAAGAATTGGGAAAAGGCCCCATAAATGCAATGCCCCAAACATCAAAAATGTCTTGAAAGATCAAGTGTTGTTGTGTCATTTCATCCCTTTTAGAGACATTCCCCATTCATTGGAAATGAAAACAAGATTTACAAAATTCATGGGCATCCCAAAAAAGTTTTGGCCAAAAGAGACCAGAATCAAGAACTTTGCGAGCAGTCTGTTGGGGACCAAAGTGGCCCGCACAAGAAAGAGTGTGGCAGAATCTAAGGACAGACTGAAACTCGCTATCGGGAACACAACGCCTAAGGACCTGATCGCTACATGTGCGCCAAAGGTAGGGGTCATCCCAAATTTACCAATGAGACTCATGTTTTAGACGACTGGATTTGTTTTTTTTGAAATCAGTAGGATTGCAAGATGCTACCAAATAATATAAAATTTCAGCATACCGGGGAATATCATTTTTCACTTTGTAAAATTCCTCATCAGGAAACATGTAATTAATGGGAATATAGGGGGATGAGACATTGTCTGAGGATGGGGGGATCCTACTGATATGGTCTGCTACCAAATTCTTTGCTTCTTTATTATCTCTAACTTCTAGATTCAATTCTTGAAGGAGGAGCATCCAACGAATGAGACGTGGTTTGGCTTCAGGTTTCTTTAGGAGATACCGGAGGGCTGCATGGATTGAGAACACAATGACTTTGGACCCTAAAAGGTATGACCTGAATTTATCCAAGGAAAACACAATGGAAAGAAATTCTTTTTCAGTGGTGGTGTAGTTTTCTTGGGCAGGGTCCAAAGTACGTGAGGAATATGCTATGACATGTGGAGCTCGGTTGACCCTTTGTGACAAGACCGCCCCAATTGCACTGTTATAGGTGTTACACATGAGCTCAAATGGTAAATCCCACCGAGGTGGTTGGATTAAGGGGGTGATGTGAGACTCCATTTTAATTTATTAAAAGCTTCTTCACATTCTTTATGAAAAAAAAAACTTTTTCTTTTTGGAGTAAGCGGGAGAGGGGAAGTGAAATCTTACTAAAATCACGAATGAAACGACAGTAAAATAAAGCATGACCTAGGAATGACCGCACATCACGTACATTTTTAGTGAATGGTAGGGAAGAAATGACATCCACTTTCGATTTATCTACTTGGATACCATCCCCAGAAATGACATGTCCCAAAACTATACCTTGTCTCACCATGAAATGGAATTTCTCATAATTTAATACAAGATTCTTTTCAATACAGTGACGTAGGAAGAAACCAAGAACACTTAAACATTCATCAAAAGAGGATCCATAAATAGTAAAATCATCCATGAATACATCCATGCAATTCTACAGGTAATCTGAAAAAATATTAAACATGCATCGTTGGAATGTACCAGGAGCATTCCATAGACCAAATGACGTCCTTCTATAGGAAAATGCACCAAAGGGGCAAGTAAAGGTTGTCTTTTCCTGATCCTTGGGGGAAATATGGATCTGAAAGTATCTAGAATACCCATCAAGAAAATAGTAATGCGACTTTACAACTAGCCTCTCTAGAATTTGGTCAATGAATGGCAATGGGAAATGGTCTTTCCTAGTGTGTTGGTTCAGTTGGTGATAATCTATACAAACATGCCAACTATTATGCACACGAGTTGGAACCAATTCATTGTTTTCATTTTTAATTACCGTTAGGCCAGTTTTTTTAGGAACTAATTGAACGGGACTAACCCATTTGCTGTTAGAGATGGGGTAAATTATTCCATAAGCCAATAATTTTTTTACTTCCTTTTTAACTACTTCTAAGAGGTTTGGGTTCAGTCGACATTGTGCCTGCCTCACTGGTTTAGCCTCATCAGTTAATAAAATATGATGTGTACAAATTAATCGGCTAATACCAGGAATGTCTGTAAGTGTTCATCCCAATGCTTGTTTATGCTCCCTCAAAAGTTCAAGAAGTCGCAATTCATGCTCAGGAGGGAGTGAACTAGCAATTATGATGGGCAAATTTTTTCCATTCTCAAGATATGAATATTTTAAATCTTGAGGCAGTTGCTTTAGTTACAATTCAGGTGGATTTTGGATTTATGGGAGTGTGTGTGAAAGTGAGAGGTCGCTAATCTCATCTAACTGCTCAATTGTATCATCCATAGATGAGGAATTAGCTTTTAAAAGCATAGCAGTATCATCGATGTTCATGTGATCCTCCGTGTTCAAGAAATTATCAATTAATAAAAATGCCTGGCACTTTTCTATACCACTACAACAATCAACACATGATTCATTTCCAAGAATTTCAATCAAAGAAGAAAATTCAAAAAGGGGATCAGGGGAAAAATGAAGTGATTTTAGGGGAAGGGAGTACATCAATTGAATTTACCGAGAGAGAGGAATGTTCTTCTAAGGGGTGCTTAATGGTATCAAAGATGTTGAATTGGACTATGTCACCACTAAATTCCATATATAATGTACCATTATGGACATTAATTCTGGCTTTGGTGGTTTTCAATAAAGTGTTCCCCAATATAATTGGGGCGTGTCCATTCATGCTATCATCTACCATTTTTAGCACATAAAAATCAGCAGGAAATATTAAATTTTGAACCCTCACAAGAACATCCTCTAACACACTAGAAGGGTGTGTGGTAATATGATTTTTTAGCTGAACAACTATTCCTATGGGCTTTAGTTCGCCGACCTGCAAAGAAGAGTAAATAGGGTGAGGCATCACATTAATAGAGGAATCTAAATCAAGCATAGCATTAGAAAAAGAATAATCTCATATGGTACATGGAATTGAGAATGTTCCAGGATCGTTGAACTTGGTGGGAAGTGATGGTTGTATCAATGCTGAGACGTTCCTCCCCAGGCTCACCTTCTCATCACCTATAAGTCGCCTTCGATGTGTACACTTCTACTTCAGAAACATGGCATATCTCGGCATTTTCTTGACGGCATCAATTAATGGAATATTAACCTGCACTTTTTTGAATGTCTCTAAGATTTCTTTATCAAGTTCAGTTTCCTTTTGTTTCCTTGGTTCCGTGGATCTTTGGGGAAATGGGAGAGGAATTTTTGGGCTTGGTAACTCATTAATAGACACACTCTTTCCTTTGGTAGGACTTCTCTCAAGACAAGGTTCCACCTTATTTAAACCTTTTTCAGTGGTAGGGATGGTGGTTTCCTTAAGAGAGGATGACTCTAATGGAGGGTTCATTTGGCTTTTAAGTTGAGTTCAAATCCTAAGGGCGATGGCACTAACATTCCCCTTATCCCTTGGGTTGAAAAGTGGTTGAGATGGTAGTTTACCAGACCCATGGCTTTGGATTTCACCCACTGAGTTAGCAAGTCAGCCTAATTGGGTTTTGAGGTCTTGTATGGCTGCTTGGGTGGTTTGTTGGAATTGAAGATTATTGGCAGCCATTTGTTTCATCATATCTTCTAGGCTAGGCTCAGATTTTTGAGGGGGTTGTTGGAAAGGCCTTTAGGGTGGTTGAAAATTTATGGGTGGTGGTTGATGACTACATTTCCATGGTTGGTTCTGTGGTTGATGAGGTTGGTTTGAATACCCCCCTTTCCTATAGGCTTTGTTTTCTTTCCACCCAAGGTTGGATGGATAGTAAAGTTCTTGCCTAATGGGTTGGTTATAGGGGTGTCCTTGGAATATTGCCTCACAACTCTCAGAACATTCTCTCAATTGGGGGCATTGGTCAAAAGAGTGGGTATCAGAAGATCATATAACAAAATGTATGGGAGGAGGATATTGTAATTTCCCTTGGGAAAGAGCAAGTTGGCGTAGAAGGGTACTCACCTCTTCAAACTTTGTGTTCACCTTCTTCTTGAATTCTGTACTTTGCACCTCATGGACACCTCGAATGGGTACACCGGACCTTGAACTGAATTGTTGAGTGTTATGTTCCATGGTCTCAATTAGGGTTCTTGCAGTGATTGGGGTTTTATCCACTAGTGCACCTCCTACAGCAGCATCAATCATGTTCAGATCTATTGGAATTAAACCCTCATAAAAATATTATATTAAAAGTTTATCACTTATTTGGTGGTTTGGACAACTTGAACATAATCATTTAAAGCATTCCCAATATTCATGAAGGGTTTCTCCTTGAGATTGCCTTATCTAACATATTTCTTTCCTTATTGTTGCAGTTCGAGAGTCTGGGAATTATTTTTCAATAAAAAGTCATTTCATGTCCGCCCAACCTCTAATAGGTGAATTAACATAATACAACTAATCTTTAGACATGTCTTCTAATGAAAATGGAAATGCCCTATGTTTTACTTGTTCTTAATCCACATTAGAAGGTTTAAATGTTGAACACATAGTATGAAATTCTTTTAAATGCTTATGTGGATCTTCTCCAGGCAGTCCATGAAATCTTGGTAATAAATTAATTAAACCATATTTTAGTTCAAAATTCGGTGCCTCGCCTTGTAATTGAATTTAAGTGGGTCAGATATCAACATTAGGTGAGGTTAGTTCTTTTAGTGTTCTATTATGTTCATCCATGTTATACAGGTTATGTAAGGTTTTAACTTTGGTTTTAGAAGAAGAATAAGAAGGATCAAGAATAATTTTATGATGTGATGTCTCCTCCTTCAAAGTTTTGTCTTGTGTGTCTCGGTTTCATTGATGTAGGATCCTCTCCGGTTCAGGTTCAAAAGTTTGTAGGTCTCCCAGAGTAGAACGTGTCATACACAGAACCTACACAATAAATAAATTAGAACACAAAAAATAAATGAAAATGTAGAAGATAAAACATACAAATATTCCCAAAAATTACAAAAATTTTATAAAAAACACACACAAAAACCCAAAGTGCTCCCCAGCAACGGCGCTAACATTTGACTGCGTTGTCATGAAAAATCAAATTGATTATGTTTTTAAGGTTGATTTATTGTATAGGGTAGACCCTAGGTATTCTCTCAAGGAGCGTTGGTAGGTTTAGAGTGTGTATTTTTAATAAAAATGACTAAGATAGGCGTTGGTTTTGAAAAGAGTTTAAAACAATGACTTAGTTGAAATAGCTTAAAAGTTGATTGACCTAGTGGGTTTTGAAAAATATGAGATAAAAGGGTCGATGTGATTTCACTACACACATATCAAGTTCATTTTTCATAGAGATTCATCTTAGGTTTAGAGTAATTCTTTGGTTGGAGTTAATTGGAATATTGATTAATTCCTAAACTTTTATTTCAATGCTTTATGGACCAAACCTTGACATAACAATCGTATTGTCAAGGTCCAATAATTATGGATTGAATAAGAGCTTCCAAATCAGATTGAAATATCAATAATGTGGTTATGAAAATGATGCTTGTGATGTCCAATCGGAACAACACAAGTCACGCACTCAAAACCTCACACCGATCGGTTAGAAATTAAGAGCATAACACTCACATGCCTCAAATCAAGCATTAAAATCTGAAATAAAATAAGATACATATAAAATGTTTAAACACACAAATTACTCCAAACCAGTAGCTAGTTTATGCATTGGAACTCCCTTGACATGTGTGTAGCTCCCTCACAACGAACAACCAACTTTTAGCTCGACATCTGGAGGAGGAGGAAGCTCAGGTGGAAATCCTTCTTCATCCTTGATTCCCCTATGAGGATAGGGGCCTCCATAACATCTTGTATGGTGAGGGGAATTTTCTAGGACTCCAAAATGGCAGAGTATAGATTTTGTTTAGAACTTGAAAATGAGGTTCCCATGGTGCCCTTTTATAGCCAAATTGCTAAGTGGTTTTGAGCACCCGGTTTTGGTGATACCAATTGAGTCTCGGTTTTGGGTTGGTATATGACATTATCTCGACTTTGAAAGAAGATAAAAGATGTTTCAGGTGGTCTCTAATATCACCATGTCAACTTTTGTTGCCATTGAGCATCTAGAAAAGTAGATATAGTGATAAAACCGAACCAAACTCTTGACTTCGTGCAGATTTTGTCCCCTGTATAGAATGGTTCTAATGGGCCCCAGATGAACGAATTGGACTTCTGTTATTTGAGATGAATTATAACCCATGAAGATTTGGAGGTCCCACAAAATTTCATCCCATTTTCATGCACGGATTTTGCGCACTGTTCAAAACAGTGCACATGTGTCCTTGGGATCGATGAAATTTTGGCCCATTTTCCTTCTAGATCATCTTCAGGGCCTCCAAATCACCTCCTCCTGCAATCAAATCCTCAAAAAAAAGTAACAATGGCCATTTTAACAGTGATAAAAAAAATAATTAATGGTTAAAATATGGAATTCTATTTGGTATTATTTTTATAATATTAAATAAAAAACTAGTTTACCATAGTGGTGTAGGGATGAAAATGAAACAGTGAATCACAGTGCGATCAATTCTCGACTGATTGTATATCTAGAATAAATAAATGAATGATTTTTTATTTATGTAGGTGAGAAATATTGTACCTATTTATATTTTTATGTATATATTGAATTAAATTTATGAATGTGGAAGTGGGTGTTTGAACCAAATACTAGTAGTCATTGTTTTCCCTACTGATAGAAAGGGATAATTGGTTAGTTTGCGATAATAGTATTTTCTTTAGTATTTTGGAAGATTTGTCTATTTGTTGACAATGAAGTCAATGATTCTGGTGGATTGGATAAAAAGAATATAGAACTGAAATTTGGGTTCATTATGAATATGTGGATTGTATGGGATATGGTGTCTGGTGATGTATATGAACTATTAACCTAGTGTTATGCCTTATGGTATGCCATTGGGATGGCATGAGTATGGATGAATGGGGTATGATTTGTGGTGGGAATGTGTCAATGATAGAACATGATACAATTTTTTTCTTTTTAAATTAATGAAATATCAATATGAGATTGTTAAAATGTGATAGGTTCCTTAAGAATTATGTTTTTAACACATGAACTTTTATGGTCATATTTCCATGGACTACGACTCAAAATATAGAAATAAAACAATGAGGGGTTTCAATAACCCTATAATATGTTGTGATCTATGTATGGATTATTTTCATTCTTTATAATGATGGGAAATAATGAGTTATTTAAGATAAGTGGTGAGATATCCTTGTGATGTAAATTCATTAAAATGAGTTCTAGATATATCATGACCCTTGAAATAATTATGGTAAATCAGCCACCCCTTAAATATAACAAAGAAGAATTATTATCATTATAATTTTGTTGATATGGGATATCTTCAAATTTTAATTTTGATTCAACAATTCCTTATTTACAACAAATATTCATGGGTGATACCTAATTCACTATGAAATTTATTTCTTTGAATTATTATTATGTGGTGAAATTTTATCCACCTACAAACACATCATTTCTCTAGAAACACATTATTCACCTTATTATTTTGTGGTGATACATAATTCATTGTGTGATAAATTAATTTCCTTGCATGATGTTGTGTTTTTATACATCATTCACTAAATGACACATCTTTCTCATAGATAATTGTTTTTTGAGGTGAAACACAATTTTCCAGAAATACATCTGTCACCTAGTTCTTCTATGCTGATACATCATTCACCCGTAGATACCATAGTCAACATGGTATTTTTTGTTTCATAATAATCATTATTATGTTTTATAGGTGATTAATAATTTACCTTAAAGTTTTATATAGTTATATCTCATTCACATCGAGGAATGAAATGAACTAAGAAGGATTTCCCAACCTCCTATTGTGTTCAGACTATATGAAAATTATACCATTTCATGACTTGCAAGAGAAGTTATTTTTCAAACATTTAGGTGAATTATTTACTACATTTTTTTGTAATGGGTTTTGGCATTTAAGGTTATGAATTTCATTTTATCATGTATGAGCCTATATATTTATAAATGTTTTTATTAGGGGTAATTTCTATGGTGGATGACTATTTTTTAGGTTTATGCGCCCTTCATCCAGACCTTTATACTAGTGCATACCACATAATTAGATTGAATGTTCTAGGAAATATAACTAGTTTCAGTGGAAGATATTTAGGAGAAAAATGGGATTATAGAGATGGGTATCAAGTGAGGCCAAATATTGTCGATTAGTGTTCTTTGACATTATTTACTAGTTAGTTTTTGTACTCTATATGATTAATTCATTACGATATTGAGTTCTACTATATCAATATCATGTATATTTTTCATATCATGGCTATGTTACATTTATGTTATGATTTATGTTGTAAATTGTAACACCCCAAGATTTCATAGTGTGTTATTTCTTCAAAATAATTCAATAACATGCACTACATGCAACGTCGAGTTCAAGCGCACCATAACTTAACAAAAAAGCCGCTCAAAAGAGGTTATGAATAGTATTAACTAATTTTTAAACTTTATATAATCCTTATTATTTTAGAATCCATATTATGAGTTTCTTAGACATAATGTAAGAACAAATTCATTTTTAGTATTGCAACTTTACCAACTTTTAATAATGATCCTTTTTTAAATCCAATATTTTAAACTTTTATATATTCAATTTGACTAAATAAATTTACTTTTTAGAATGGGGACATCAAAAATTTACAATGAAACATCCTAAGCATCCATGGTCCGCTTTCCTTTGAATAATACAATAGCGTGTGTTGTACGCAACTTCGAGTTCTAACACACACCACAACCAATCAAACTAGCCGTTATGAATAGTAATACCTATTTTTTGAAATTTTATAAATTTTAACTCTCAAAATGGACTTAATTTTTGTATTCGGAGTATCGAATTTATCCAAAGGTGGAAATTTGGAACTTTTCAGATAACATTTATATTTTGATGAATAGTGAAAATTACTAAATTTTAATTAAAAACAACTTTTAAATCAAAATAATTTATATTGATAAATTATGAATTTGAGTGGTTTTAAATTATATTTATAATACATTTTTATCATTTAATACAATTTTGGTCATTGTACATAATTCCACTTTGAAATTGGACATAAACATTTGTCAATCTTTTGATATATATTGTTTCTTAAAAAACGTTATTTGTTGTAACAGTGGGAATTAACTATAAAATTATTTAATGCAACTTATATGTTTATCATTTTTTAAAATAGGCATCCTTTTTGAATTCGGAATATCAATTATAGCTTAGGGTGAAATTTTGGCATTATTCAATAAAACTTCAATTTTTGATGAATAGTGAAACCACTAAGTGGTAGTTAAAAAACTGAATTTTTCATAAAACATAATTTTATCAAATCTGTGAATGGAATTTAGAAAATCCAAGAGACACAGTTAATATCAAGTAATAAAATGTGGTTCAATGAGATGAAAATATTTTTTGCAGAATAGTAACTTTTTACTTTTATTTACCATGGTTAAAAGTAACTAGGGTAATTAAGGGTAAAAATGATATTAATATTACCATAACACATGTCCTAATTCTATTGGAAAAGTGTATCTTCACCAAATACAACCTTTTGAAGAAAATATTATAAGTTAGGTCTACTTGGATTCTATTAGGAGATTTAACATTATTTAATTGAAAGAAGAGTTAAAAGAGTTAAAATCAGAGTTTATTTAATAAAGCATTTTTAATATTGAGTTATACATAATATAAATTAGATTTTAAATATTCATTATAAAGATAAACAGATTTCCTAAATAACGATATTTTATTTATAATTTTTAGACATTAAATAATTTAATATATTTATGACACAATGATGATACAGTAATTACCATAATAGTGAAAAATTAAAATAATTGATATTATAAATACCCAAATAAATATAATTTGAGACTTTTAAGGAATTAAACTAATTTAATAGGATAATATGACATGTTAGTATTGTCTTAAGTAACTTTGTTAGAATTAATCATTCTGTAATGATTTTCAAAAAAATCAATTATTGAATAGTGTCAAAATTGACATAAAAGAGTTTTTAAAACAAATACTATATTATTAATTGATATTAAATTAATAAAAATATATGGTTCGGCCAACAGACTTATATCATGATAGGTGTATCCTTAATGGACCACTTGGGGGTCTCTTGGTTGTATATAGTAAGTTTCTTAACCATATAATATAAAAATACAAAGAGACATTGTAAAAGTGAAACTAATTAACTAAGAGTTAATACTTAAAGATAAGGTTAATATAGTTACCCAAACCTGTCGAAATTCTATTGGTTGAGTGTTTTTCTACCCATACCCACCTTAACCTTTAAATAAAACACTTTGGAGCCATTATAAACCGAATATGAATTTATTATAAAATAATATTTCTAGCTTTCCCAAAGGTGCCCCTCACCACTCTTATAAAAGGGCACTCCTCCTTCTCATTAATTCACACCTTCAAAGCCTTTTGGTTCGGCCAACCTCTGACCCAATATTCTCTCAACTTCCCTCACTTCATCCTAGAGGCCTTCCTTTAGTCATAAATCCATCATAAGGAGCCATTTTTATCAAATCAAAAGGAAGAACCCGAAGAATATATAATGTTTTTGCCACCCTTTTTCAAATTCATATCTTCTTCAACTTCTTTTTTCATTGTTATTACCATTATAAAATAATGAATCATGTATCTCCTATATATTGTAATATTATTATAATTATGGTACAACCATATTCAGTATTATATCAATCCTTTGAATGACATGTACCCATACGTGTGTACGTACGGCTTACCGTATCCACGTCGTGGTGTAATTGTTATTCAATATATTATTATTTGGATGGGTATGATAATGATTTGTAATTCATGTAAATAATAAATATAACATGATAATGATTCTGTATATATGATATTCCATCCAATTATATATTATTTTAATATCAAAATAATGATATTTTCGCTCGTACGTACGTACAGTCTACCGTCTCCACGAACACGATGAGATTCATTCTCCATCGTATCCATTCCAGTATAATTATCATTTGATGATTTAAAAATAATTTTTAAGGACTTGATATAATTCTGGATATGAATAAGATACAACTTATCCATGACAAACATGGATTATTTAACAAAACATATAAAAAAACGAGTAAGTTGACACCCGAAACAACGATAATACTAAGATATTATTAACAAATCATTGTTAAAATATCATATATGATATCATATTAATATATATGATTATTGTATAATTTAATAACAATTATTTCACCATTATACAGGAGTTTAATGTAACACCCCGAGATTTTATGAAAAATATTCTTTTAATTTCATTAATGTCTTGTGTTATATGCTACACCAAAATTACCGTGCGCTATACGCAACACCGTATTAGCTTGCAGTATACACAACACTATTATTGGATCGTGTTACACACAATTTTGATAATACTTATTCTACTCAACATTGAGTATATATATATATATATATATTCAATGCATAAATGAAATATGGTTGGATTATGTTATACGAAACAACGAAGGATTCTTGCACAGCACGCAACCCTGACCTGGCTTGCATTACACGCAATCGTGACCTTCCTCAATAGCGTGTGTTGTACGCAATACTGGGTTTCACTAAACAATGATATATTATTATAATATTATTATGAACTAGCCTTTATGAATAGTATTAACTAAATTTTCAATCTTATAACATTATTATTCGTCTTAAACATTTTTTAAAACATGGTATAAGAACAAAATAATTTTTTCGGGTAAAATAAGTATTTTTAAAAAAAATGCAGTTTTGCCGCCTTTTGATGGCGCACCCACTTTAAATTTAGTTTTTGACATGTTTATAAGTTCAATTTGACAAAATAAAATTCTTATTTGGAATAATAAAATAAAAATTTACTTTGAAATTTTTTTTCATATTATTCTGATAACTTTCATATTTTGATGAATAGTAAAAACACGCTATATTTTAATTAAAAACAACTTTTTTCATCGCAATAATTTATATGGTTAAATTATAATATTGAATGGTTTTAAAGTATAAATAGAATATATTTTTACCATTTAATATAATTTATGTCATTATCAATGATTCTACCTTGAATTCATAGGATAAATCAATTCAATCTTTTGCAATATTTTAAAGAAAAACCCGTTTTCTTTCGACAATGGGATTAATTTTAATTTAATTTCTACAACTATTGTGTATTGAATTTGAAAAAAATGGATTCCATATTTGGAATCAGTGGGTCCAAATTATGTTAATAGGCTACTTTTTATTTTTGGGAACTATGAATAGTAACTACGGTAAATTTTATTTGCCATAGTTAAAGGTAAATCAGGTAATTAAGGGTAAATATAAAATTATAAAATTACCCTAACACTTGGAAAAATCCTATTGAATGACTAAGAGTCGACCCATATCACCTAACAGTCTTATTAGATTCACTTTATAGACTCTTTCCCATGAAAATAAGTTAATTATTATTAAAACCAAAGAATGTGACAACATGTCACTTTCTTAAATCTTATAAGTATAATAATTTTAATTTAGTGATAAAATTCATGATATTTCGAACATTAATAGTCTACAGAAATATAATACAATTATCTACATCATAGGAATTTATTTAGAATTTTTAGGGATTAAATAATTATCATTTATTATGACACAAAGATGATGCAGAAATTGTCTTATTAATGAAATATTAACATAATTGATGTTATAAATACCCAAATAAATGTAATTTAAGACTTTTTATGAATTTAAATAATTTTATATGTTAATAGGAAATGTTATTATTGATTTAATTAACTTTTTTCTAACTAATAAATCTTTTATGAGTTTCAAAAAAATCAATTACTAAATAGTGTCAAATTTGACATAAAATAGTTTTTAAAACAAATATTATATTATTAATTGTTATTTTATTCCTAAAAATCTATGGTTCTGAAAAAGGACTTAGATAAGGTTATATATATTAATAGTAAACAACTTGGGGTTCTTTTGTCTTGATGTAGTAAATTTATTAACCTTATAGTGTAAGAAAACAAGAAGACACGGTAAAAGTAAAATTATTTAACTTAGTGTTAAATCTAAATGATAAGGTTACAATAGGAACCTAAACTTGTATAAATTCTATTTTATGAGAGGATTACGACCCATACCCACCTTATCTTCTAAATAAATCAATTTGGAGCAATTTAAAACTGAATTTGGCTTTATAATAAAATAATATTTTTAGTTATTCCAAAGCTGCCCTTCTCCTCCCTTATAAAAGGGCACCCCCTCCCTCCCTTCCTCACAACACTTTGAGCCTTCAAGCTCAGCCAACCCCTACCAAATTATCTTCTCCACCTCCCTAGAAACATCCTAGTGTTTCTGGTGTTCCTTAAAGACCAATTTTAGTTCCCTAAGAGGAGGTCTCAAAGAGGCGCTTCAAAGAAGAGGTAATTTCCGTTTCCGATTCTTTCATCTTTATTTATTCTTCAGCATATTATTATTTAGTTGTTTCATTATGAAGTAATAACATAAGTATCACTAATATATTTAAATGTTATTATATGTTGGAAAAAACCCGATTTCACCATCTATCCATCCTACGGAAAATGAAATCACCGCGCGTGTGTACGTACGGAATACCGTCTCCACGCCGTGGTGAAATCTATTTTCCACCACCACCTTACTTGGATGGGTATAATGGTGTAAATAATAACTATATATGATTACTTTAAATTGATATATATTCTTAAATAGTATACATACACTCCAATACAGTCCCACGATCATGAGAACGGTATCATCGCTCGTGCTTACGTACGGACTACCGTCTCCACGACGCGATGAGATTTATTCTCCACTTTAACCATTCATGAATGATTATAAAGTATATATAATAAGTAATCATGAAATATATGACATAATAATGATACTGTATTTATGTGTATATATATGTATGTCATCTACTTAATTCCATTCAACTCAATAAGGAAACGAAAATAGCGTTCATGCATATGTACGACCTACTGTCTCCATGAACGGTGTATTTATTTCCATTTACTGATTTATTATATATATGTATATTCTGAATATATATTATATATAAATCATGCTTTATATTCTGGAATTAAGTAATCATGACCTAATTAATCATATTAATAATTACAAGTCAAAACACGGACAACAAATGAAACAATTTTACCCAAAACGCTTTTTAACATGAAATTTACAAAAGAAAGGGTAATATAAAGTCATAAGTGCACCATATATGATATCATAACAATTAATATGATTCTGGAATAAGTCAATGACATTATTTAAATCATTATACAGGAGGTTTGGACACTTACGAAGCATATCGGACCTTAGGTAAGGGAAAATATCACAATCTCATTTTTATCCGAGATTGTTTATACTTTGGTTTTTAATGGGGTGTATTTTATCATCCACATCCATGTTTCCTCAATATGTAATATTATTTCCATCCACCTACAATTGTTTAAATCCAATTCTACCCTTAGGTGAGTTTTTAGTAAAAGATATGAAAGGAATCTTTTGTCGTTTTTCGTACGAGGTACTTTTTGAATTTTCCGACAAATGTACGAGAAGAATGTTTTTTAACTTATAAGGAATGAATATATTTTTAAAACATTATTTCCAAGAAACTTACTTTACAAGTTCTCAAGTTTATTTTTAATCAACCTCTTTTATATTGTATGACATGTTAAGAAAGGAAAAAATGTTTTTGAAGTAGAAAGGATAATTTCTTCAAGAATGGAGTTCAAGAGTTTTATCAAAATTATTTTCCATCTAAGATAATATAGGGTTCTGTTTTTATCCCTATTATTACATGGATTTTATTATGTTGTGATGGAAATATTTTTATGAATTCCTTTATCTTATATGAATTTTTTTATGATGTCACGATGTTTAAGATTCCCATTTTTATTACATGGGTTATGCTATAATGTATGGTTTATGATTTTGTGGCACACATAAGAATGGTATCATTATGAGATGGGTGGGACCTATATCTCCCTCCAATGCATTGGGTAAAGATTTTATATCTCATGAGATAGACATGGCTAGAACGGTAGGTTATACCAGTTCAGTGAAACAAGACTGAAACGAGGAGTGAACTCGGTTCAGAAAGGGACTTTGTCCACTAAGATAGTCTTGGCAATGAGTCTTGACTAATAAGAAATGATTCTATATGATTATGTGTGTATTAAAAAAAGTTTAATGTTTTATGTTATGATTATTGGGATTACATTTCACTACTATGATTTTTCCCATGTTATGAAATCATGATCTCTTTTGCAGGTTAAGATTTCAAAAAGATATGTTCTTATGAATATGATGTGATTGATAATTCTTTTGTTTACCCTTACTAAGAATTTGATCTCACATTTTATGTTTTATTTTCCCCAGGATATAAATAAAGGTTTTAGGTAAGAAAAAAAAGGGAAGATCTTTATTGGGAGATGTTGATGATCTTTCACCACAATTAGAAGATTTTATTCCGAGTTTCCAATGACACTAAACTATTACGGTCCTTGTGTGTTTGTTTTTATTATGTATTAAGTATTCCGAAAAAGTAATGTAATATTAATGTACATCATGCTTCGAGTCTCTACAGTTGGTATCAGAGGAAAGGTTTAGTCAAACTTTGGAAACTAGGATGCGAGAACTTTAGTGAGATCCCTAGAGATATTTCTAAGGTATGTCTAGGGATGTCCCTAAGGTCAAGTATACGTATAGGTTATAGTCCTAGAATTACGCTAACGATCATATAATTAAACCTAAGATGTTAGATATTGAAGGTACTTGCCCTTTATTATGTTGTTTTCCCTAGCATGATTTTTGCCTCTCACACTATTCTTTTTGGGTTTTAGAAAATGGCTGGAAACAAGATGATTCAAGATAATGGAGGATATGAAGGACAATCGAATGATATTCTTCATGAGAAACCAAATTAAATGGGATTTGGAAGTCCAAACATCATTATTATGCTGAATCATAAATCTTATAATATGATCAATAAAGTAAAATTTGTTAAGTTTCCTGACTCAGCTAATAAGAGAAAGATGGAGTTTCATGACGATCATAGAGGAAAGAAAGTTCAATTTCCCCTATGTAAATCATGTGGGAAGAGGCATCAAGGAGAATGTTTCAAAGGAACTGGAAGATGCATTGGGTGTGGAAAAGAAGGACAAAAATCCAGTAAGTGCAAAGGAAAAGGTTCAGTTCACACCAGGGATGAGGATAATGGTATTGCTACGACATCACCAATGGTTAAATGTTTTAAATGTGGAATGTACGGGCATTATGCAAACCAATGCCCTAAGGGAAAGTCTCATGAAGAGAATCAGTATGGTCGTATGGGTAGTATTTATGTTGATGATGATGAAGACACTACAAATGATATGTGAGATGAAAGAATTGTTGAAGCTCGGTCAATGGTTTAAGAATGTACTGGAATGACTACATGTTTATCATGTGTAATGTTGTATAAGTAATCTCATGGTACTATGGAATAAAGAGACATGTAAGGATTGTTACACTGTTGTCGTTCCTTGAGTTTTGAAAGTGTATTATTAATGGTACCAGTATCCATGAAAGGTTATTCAGATATTTTTGGAAAGCAGATGATATGCACATAATGAAAGAATAAAGAGAATCTAATTTGTTTGATAGTATTCATGATCGCATGATTGATATAAGGACTAAGTGATATCATGGTTTGAGTATATAGAATTTTGAGGATTTTGGTATGTGGAAAGTGTTAACTTTTAACTATATTCATGTTTTCACTAAGGTTCAATGGATATTCATTTTTCAAGAGAATACATGATTAAGGTATTCACATGTTTGTAATTTGACCAACAAGATATATCTTATGATATATGGGGGATAAATGATGGAATTCACGTGATCATTTTCTTTATACTATGAGCTTGGACCAAAGTATTTTAGATAAACCTAATGATTGGAAAGGATTATGTTGGACATAAGTTAGTATTGTTTAAGGATAAAACTTTTTTGATATTGTTGATGGGATGTTATAGTAATATAGCATTAGAAAAAGGACAACCTGCAGGACGGGCGACAACCCATCGCGTTGGACAAGGCTGTGGGAATCGAACCCACAACCGAAGTGTGACTAGCCTTTATCGCCTACCACTGGCCTACATGAAGTCCCTGTTTAGTAGAAACTAGTTTTATTTTATTAAGCGGTATGATATATGAAGTATAAGTTCATTTTTGGAACCATATACGATTAATCTAACCATAAGATGGACTTATAACTTTTTCTAACCTTTTGTTTGAAAGAGATGGAATGACCCATCATTCTATCAAATGATCTGCTAATACATCACGAATAACAAATTCAACTTCATTTCATTAAGGGAAGAAGTGGAAATTGTTCAATTCACGAACAACAGTGAGATTGTACCAAAATCATGCAAGTGTTTCTTTTAATTCATCAACATTAGGGAAATGATCTTGAAAACCAAAAATGTTGTCCTACTTCCCTTATATCTGATGAATCAGATGGTACCTTAGATCATCACCAATTTATGGCTTTGTGATTGCTGGCTTTTCCATATCCATGTTCTCTACCACTCTCCATCAGAACATGATGGATAGATTTTTCTCCCATATCCATACTTTCACCTATGTTCTCCTAAGTGGAAACCCAGTAATGAGTTAATTTGGGTAATCGTTACATTTCATAATTTTGTTTTTAAATATTGGTTTTGGTATTCCTTTTTACGATGTGGGTTTCTATTAAAGAATCCTTCGAATAGTAAACCATTTATAACCCTGACGAATTTCGAGGGCGAAATTCATTTTAAGGGGGGTAGAATGTAACACCCCGAGATTTTATGAAAAATATTCATTTAATTTCATTAATGTCTTGTGTTGTATGCTACACAAAGATTACCTTGCGCTATACACAACACCGTATTAGCTTGCAGTATACGCAACACTATTCTTAGATCGTGTTACACACAATTTTAATAATAGTTATTCTACGCAACATTGAGTATATATATATATATATATATATTAAATGTATAAATGAAATATGTTTGTATTATATTATACGAAACAACGAAGGATTCTTTCACAACACGCAACCCTGACTTGGCTTGCATTACACGCAATCGCGACCTTCCTCGATAGCGTGTGTTGTACGCAATACCGGGTTTTACTAAACAACAATATATTATTATAATATTATTATGAACTAGACGTTATGAATAGTATTAACTAAATTTTCAATCTTATAACATTATTATTCGTCTTACACATTTTCTAAAACATGGTATAAGAACAAAATAAATATTTCGGGTAAAATACGTATTTTTCAAAAAATGCAGTTTTGAGGCCTTTTGATGGCGCACCCACTTTAAATCTAGTTTTTGACATGTTTATAAGTTCAATTTGACAAAATAAAATTCTTCTTTGGAATAATAAAATAAAAATTTACTTTGGATAAATTTTTCATATTATTCTGGTAACTTTCATATTTTGATGAATAATAAAAACACGCTATATTTTAATTAAAAACAACTTTTTTCATCGCAATAATTTATATGGTTAAATTATAATATTTAATGGTTTTAAAGTATAAATATAATATATTTTTACCATTTAATATAATTTATTTCATTATCATTGATTCTACCTTGAATTCGTAGGATAAATCAATTCAATCTTTTGCAATATTTTAAAGAAAAACACGTTTTCTTTCGACAACGTGATTAATTTTAATTTAATTTCTGCAACTTTTGTGTATTGAATTTGAAAAAATGGATTCCATATTTGGAATCATTTGGTCCAAATTATATTAATAGGCTACTTTTTATTTTTGGGAATTATGAATAGTAACTACGGTAAATTTTATTTACCATAGTTAAAGGTAAATCGGGTAATTAAGGGTAAATATAGTATTATAAAATTACCCTAACACTTGGAAAACTCCTATTGTATGACTAAAATTCGACCAATATCACCTAAGGGTCAGATTAGATTCACTTAAGGGACTTTTTCCCATGAAAATAAGTTAATTATTATTAAAACCAAAAAATGTGACAACATGCCACTTTCTTAAATCTTATAAGTATAATAATTTTAATTTAGTGATACACTTCATGAAACTTCGAACATGAATAGTCCCCAGAAATCTAATATAATTATCTACATCATAGGAATTTATTTAGAATTTTTAGGTATTAAATAATTATCATTTATTATGACACAAAGATGATGCAGAAATTGTCTTATTAATGAAATATTGACATAATTGATGTTATAAATACCCAAATAAATGTAATTTAAGACTTTTTATTAATTTAACTAATTTTATATGTTAATATTACATGTTATTGTTGATTTAATTAATTTTTTTATAACTAATCAATCTGTTATGAGTTTCAAAAAAATCAATTACTAAATAGTGTCAAAATTGACATAAAATAGTTTTTAAAACAAATATTATATTATTAATTGTTATTTTATACTTAAAAATCTAATGTTCTGCCAAATGACTTATATAAGGTTATATATATTAATAATAAACAACTTGGGGTTCGTTTGGCTTTATATAGTATGTTTATTAACCTTATAGTGTAAGAAAATAAGAAGACACGGTAAAAGTAAAATTATTTAACTTAATGTTAAATCTAAATGATAAGGTTAAAATAGAACCTAAACTTGTCTAAATTCTGTTGTATGAGAGGATTACGACCCATAACCACCTTATCTTAGAAATAAATCAATTTGGAGCTATTTAAAACCGAATTTGGCTTTATAATAAAATAATATGTTTAGTTATTCCAAAGGTGCCCCTCTCCTCCCTTATAAAAGGGCACCCCCTCCCTCTCTTCCTCACAACACTTTGAGCCTTCAAGCTCAGCCAAAACATGCCAAATTATCTTCTCCACTTCCCTAAAAACATCCTAGAGTTTCTGGTCTTCCTCAAAGACCAATTTTAGTGCCATAAGTGGAGGCCTCAAAGAGGCGCTTCAAAGAAGAGGTAATTTCCGTTATCGATTCTTTCATCTTTATTTCTTCTTCCGCTTCTTCTTCTTTAGTGGTTTCATTATTAAGTAATAACATCAGTATCATTCATATACTGAAATTTTATTATAAGTTTGAAACAACCCTATTTCACCATCTATCCATCCTAGGGAAAATGAAATCACCGCGCGTGCGTACGTACGAAATACCATCTCCAGGCCGTGGTGAAATCTATTTTCCACCACCACCTTACTTGGATGGGTATAATGGTGTAAATAATAACTATATATGATTAATTTAAAGTGATATTGATTATTAAATAGTATACATACACTCCAATACAGTACCACGATCGTGAGAACGATATCATCGCTCGTGCGTACGTACAGACTACCGTCTCCACGACACGATGAGATTAATTCTCCACTATAACCATCAATGAATGATTATAAAGTATATATAATAAGTAATAATGATATATATGAAATAATAATGATACTGTATTTATGTGTATATATATGTATGTCATCTACTTAATTCCATTCAACTCAATAAGGAAACGAAAACAGCGTTGAGGCGTATGTACGGCCTACCGTCTCCATGAACGGTGTATTTCATTCCATTTACTGATTTATTATATATATGTATATTCTGAATATATACTATATATAAATCATGTTTTATATTCTGGAATTAAGTAATCATGATCTAAGTAACCATATGAATAATTACAAGTCAAAACACGGACAACAAATGAAACAATTTTACCCAAAATGCTCTTTAACATGAAATTTACAAAATAATGGGTAATATAAAGTCATAAGTGAACCATATATGATATCATAACAATTAATATGACTCTGGAATAAGTAAATGACATTATTTAAATCATTATATAGGAGGTTTGGACACTTACGATGCAAATCGGACCTAAGTTAAGGGAAAATATCACAATCTCATTTTTATCCGAGATTGTTTATACTTTGGTTTTTACTGGGGTGTATTTTATCATCCACATACATATTTCCTCAATATGTAATATTATTTCCATCCACCTACAATTGTTTAAATCCAATTTTACCCTTAGGTGAGTTTTTAGTAAAAGATATAAAAGGAATATTTTGTTGCTTTTCGTACGAGGTACTTTTTGAATTTTCCGACAAAAGCACGAGAAGAATGTTTTTTTTAACTTATAAGGCATGAATAGATTTTTAAAACATTATTTCCAAGAAGAATCCTTTACAAGTTTTCATGTTTATTTTTAATCAACCTCTTCTATATTGTATGACATGTTAAGAAAGGAAAATATGTTTTAGAAGTAGAAAGGATAATTTCCTCAAGAATGGAGTTCAAGAGTTTTATCAAAATTATTTTCCATCTAAGATAATACAGGGTTCTGTTTTTATCCCTATTATTACATGGATTTGATTATGTTGTGATGGAAATATTTTTATGAATTCCTTTATCTTATATGAATTTTTTTATGATATCATGATGTTTAAGATTCCCATTTTTATTACATGGGTTATGCTCTGATGTATGGTTTATGATTTTGTGGCACACATAAGAATGGTATCATTATAAGATGGGTGGGACATATATCTCCCTCCAATTCATTGGGTAAAGATTTTATATCTCATGAGATAGACATGGCTTGAACGGTAGGTTATACCGGTTCAGTGAAACAGGACTGAAACGGGGAGTGAACTCGGTTCAGAAAGGGACTTTTTCCACTAAGATAGTCTTGGCAATGAGTCTTGACTAATAAGAAATGATTCTCTATGATTATGTGTGTATTCTACAAAGTTTCATGTTTTATGTTATGATTATTGGGATTACATTTCACTACTATGATTTATCCCATGTTATGAAATCATGATCTCTTTTGCAGGTTAAGATTTCCAAAAGATATGTTCTTATGAATATGATGTGATTGATATTTCTTTTGTTTACCCTTACTGAGAATTTGAGCTCACCCTTTTATGTTTTCTTTTCCCCAGGATATAAAGAAAGTTTTTAGGTAAGAAAAAAAGGGAAGATCTTTATTGGGAGATGTTGAAGATCTTTCACCACGATTAGAAGATTTTATTCTAAGTTTCCAAAGACACTAAACTATTACGGTCCTTGTGTGTTTGTTTTTCTTATGTATTAAGTATTCCGCAAAAGCAATGTAATATTCATGCACGTCAAGATTCAGGTCTCTACATTTAACCATCCCCCTACCAAGGAAAAGTACAAGGTAAGGGGTTTTAATCTCCCTCCTTATTCCCGTGAGATTCGTGCCATAATTCCACTATTACCTTTTGTGTGGTGTATGTACTGACCATAATTATATTATTTGAGTAATAAACTTTAATTTATGTGTATTTACATATTCATTGTATGATACCTCTTTCATGGGTTGTATGTTTCGTATCTTACCAAAATTGTATGGGTTATTGCACAATCTCTTCATTATATGAGGTTGTTTATACGTAATTATCTACTAGGATCTCATTATAATCCACATCCATGTTTCTTAAATATGTATTTCAAAACATTTTTACGATTTACAAGAATATGGGTTAAAGTCATTTATACCCTTGTTTGACTTTTTATAAGAGGTTTATAAAGGAATCTTTCCGTCGTTTTCCAAACAAGGTTCTTTTTATCCTTTTCGACAGAATTAAGGTAAGAATGTCTTTTTTAACTTATACGGAAACTGCGGTTATTCTCTGCCATTATTACACCTTTGAAGCTTCCCTTACATGCTTGTAAGGATATTTTCAAAATAATGGTATTCTTTTATAATTATGTGATTTTTAAAGGATTTCAAAAAAGATATATTTCTCTCAAATATATGAAAATCCAGTGCAAATGTATACGTATTTAACGCAATATTAAAAATGATTTTAGAAAACCTGACTCTTGATTTTGGTAGACAGGAAGGGATTGGGAGTGGACCCATCATGGCCTGTAATTAGTCAAGCAGTGCCAGAATTAGTTATTTTGTTTTCAAAAGCTTGCATAATGTTTTCAGAAAAACACTGGAGTGTATTTTAGCAATTTTAAATGTAAGTATCTTCTAAAAAAAATTGCATCGGTAGGTCTCATGAGACAAACTAGTGTCTTGGCACAAGGCCTTGACAAAATATTATTTGTATTCTTGGAACGAGGCCTTGGCTATGTGGTTATGATAGTCTGTCATTATGCATTCCATCATTATGAAAGTGGTTATTGATATTGCATGTGATTATTCGATTAGTAGAATATCCATGTGAATAAGTAAATGGAATTATTTAATTTTATTTCTTCCATACTATATTGAAGTTCAAGGTTAAAAAGCTTTTGATTTAGTTATACTTTGCCTTAAATGTTTATTCTTATTTATGAAAGTTTCCACTATATTGTTATCCTTACTGGGAATTTGAGCTCACCCCTTTTCTATGTTTTATTTTTCCCAGGATGTGAAGAAGTAAATTATGAATGACCTACAGGGATATTATGAGGGGATAATAGTGTGGACTATGGAGACAATATATTGTTGTAGTAATTTTTCACTTTATGATGTAATGTAAACTTCATGAATGTATCTAGTGTTTCCAAAGCTACTAAACTAATCGGTCTTTCAAGACTTGATCTTTCTTGTGATCATGCCAATGTTCTGTAATAATGCACCGACTCTGGGTAACTGGGGTGGGGGCGTTACAGTTGGTATCAGAGGAAGTTTAGTACAAACCTTGGAAGCTAGATTTATATAAACTCTGATTAGGGAACATATATCTAAGATGGACTTTGAGGATTAGTATAGAAGAACTTCAGAAAATTTTGGTATTGTAGAAATTTTGTGAGTTTTCCGAGAAATACATCCCTATCTTGATACGAGCTGGTAGAGGTGGATCTGGCACAGATGTACCTAGGGGTAAAAACCGAAAACACCACTTTGAGATAGATTTGAATGGGAACTGGTGCATGACAACGGGTCTTGCTGCACTCTTGGTTACGACACTCCCGGGGGATATGCTTAGGATAATTATCATTTTCTTTACAAACCATTATGAAGTGTTTATGAGTATAGAATTCCTCAACGGATACATTTTTATGATTATGGATTATATCCAAAAACTATTTAATTTATTTTATGTGTTTTACAAGATTGGGATTAGGTATTGTTACTCATAAACTAATCTAGTGTATGTCATTGTTTAGAAATGGCGCCCAGTAGAAGGAATGAGAACTCCAGCAAATCACATGATCCAAAGAGAATGAAGGATCATATCTTTCATGGTCTTAAGCAAGAATTTATAAGAGAAATAGTCTCCCATGTATTATCATCATATGAAGAAATAATATCATGTGTTGATGAGATAAGTAAAGAGTTTACTGAGTCTTATGGCTTTGAAGGGAAGCAAGAGAAGAAAAGGATGGAAGAGAGAAAGATGGATAAAGGGAAGAGGAAAAAAATGAATTTTCCTATATGTGATAATTGTGGGAAGAAACACCCTGGAACTTGCCTAAAAGGAATGGGAGTTTGTTATAAGTGTGGAGGAAAAGGGCACAAAGTACGTGACTGCAAGGGTAAGAAAATGGTTTCAAATGTACAATGCTTCATTTTCACGGAGTTTGGACACTACGCGAACCTATGTCCTAGTCATCAGACTATGCCGCAAATGATGCTATTGGATAATAACCAAGTTATGATACTACCACAGATGAAGAGGAATGATTAGAGTTCTTATTTTGACAATGTCATTTGAGTGTTGTATCAAAAATGTACTTGTTATAATAATTATGTAGTATATAAGGATTGTACTGCAGTACTATTTCATTAAGGACTTGAGATTGTGTGGAACAAAGAAAAGTGACTCGATAGCAGGATAAATTTTTGGAAAATATATGGTTGAGATAAAGATAAACCATAATATGGTTCTGATACCGAGGTAGCGATTTTAGAATAATACATGATTAATTTGGATAAATTATCTTGGTTATTCTTGACTACCTTGAAATTGATTAATGATTTGTATATTCCATCATTGTCGGTGTTTACAACATTTTTGGATTGAAGGAGTATATCTATTATTCTTTAAGGAATAAGGGATCATGAATGTGATCAATAAGGTTTTATTGTAATTCAGGATGTCGTAGTGTTTTAAAAGAATACATGATGAAGGTGATCACATGTTATTACACGGAAAAAAGGATCTTCATTGTGTTTACCTTCCTTATAAATTTTGGACTGACGTATTTGGGATAGTTCTAGTTTGGATTATTTTGGATTGCCATAAAAGGGAAACCCGAAGGTCAGGCGGCAACCCGTCGCGTCCGGCAAGGCTGCAAGACTTGAACCCACAACCGAAGGGCGACAAAGGTGTATCACCTACCACTGGCCCACGTGATGTCCTGGATTGAATAATGTCATTTTTTTAATGGTTCTACTAGATGAATTACAAATTTATTTTTTTAACCCTATACGAATAGGATAAATAGAATATTATTTTTAAGTTCTATTATCTTTTAGAGTGAAAGATGAGTTTTTGGTAGAAATTAGTTAAGGGATGAGACTCTACTTGTCAAGTATATATTTTTCATCTTCTCTTATTCAATGATGAAATTAATTCTTATACTTTAGTGAAGGTATCCTAAAAAATTGTGTTATCCTAATACCATATGTTTTGCTAAACTGGCGGTATTTTAAATCATCATAGATTGGTGAATTTAAGGCCCTCAATTTTACACTTGTTTGTGATTGATGACCTCAATAATTACCTATAAATATTTACATTTTTCCTCCAATTATATGTCTCTAATTTCCACCAATGTTCTCAAAATAGAGATCATAATTTGGTGGTGACCCTTTCCTTTCTCTTTTCCTCTTATTAAGACTAAATTTTATTAACCCAATTTCTGATGTGGGTTTTCACATAAAGATATTTTGTATATTAAACCTTTTATTTTGGAAGAATAATTTCAAATTGCGAGGACACAATTTACTGAAGGAGGGGAGAATGTAACACCCTAAGATTTCATAGTGCGTTATTTCTTCAAAATAATTCAATAACATGCACTACACGCAACACCAAGTTTAAGCGCCCAATGACATACCAAACAAGCCGTTCAAAAGAGTTTATGAATAGTATTAACTAAATTTTAAACATTATATAATCCTTAAAATTTTAGAATCCATATTATGAGTTTCTTAGACATAATGTAAGAGAAAATTCATTTTCAGTATTCCACTTTTACCAACTTTTAATAGTGAACCCTTTTTAAATCCAATATTTTAAACTTTTATATATTCAATTTGAGTAAATAAATTTAATTTTTAGAATGGGGACATCAAAAATTTACAATGAAACATCTCAAGCATCCACGGAACGCTTTCCTTTGAATAATACAGTAGTGTGTGTTGTACGCAACTTCGAGTTCTAACACACACCACAACCAATCAAACTATCCATTATGAATAGTAATACCTACTTCTAGAAATTTTATACATTTTATCTCTCAAAATGCACTTAATTTTTGTATTCTGAGTATCTAATTTAGCCTAAGGTGAAATTTTGGAACTTTTCGGATAACATTTATATTTTGATGAATAGTGAAAATTACTAAAATTTAATTAAAAACAACTTTTTTTAATCAAAATAATTTATATTGATTAATTATGAATTTGAGTGGTTTTAAAGTATATTTTGATTATATTTTTACCATTTAATATAATTTTGGTCATTGTACATAATTTCACTTTGAAATTGGACATAAACAATTGTCAATCTTTTGATATATATTGGTTCTTAAAAACATGCTATTTATTGTAATAGCGGGAATTAATTATAAAATCAATTAATGCAACTTATATGTTTTGAATTTTGATAAATAGACATCATTTTTTAATTTGGAATATCTATTATAGATTAGGGTGAAATTTTGGCATTAGTCAGAAAAACTTCAATTTTTGATGAATAGTGAAACCACTAAGTGGTAGTTAAAAAACTGAATTTTTCCTAAAACATAATTTTACCGCTTCTATGAATCGAATTTTGGAAATCCCAGAGACACGGTTAATATAAAGTAGTAAAATTTGGTTCAATGAGATGAAAATAATTTATGGTGAATAGTAACTTTTTACTTTTATTTACCACGGTTAAAAGTAAAGAGCGTAATTAAGGGTAAAAATGATATTAATATTACCCTAAAACATGTCCTAATTCTATTGGACAAGTGTATCTCAATCAAAAACAACCTTAGGAATAAAATATTATCGTTTAGGTCCACTTAGATTAGATTAGGACATTTATTATTATTTAATTCAATGAAGAGTTAAAAGAGTTAAAATAAAAGTTTATTTACTAAAACATTTTTAATATAGGGTTATACATAAGATAAATTCTATTGTAAATATTTATTATAAATCTAAAACTATTTCCTACATAATTATATTTTATTTATAATTTTAAGACATTAAATAATTTAATATTTGTATGACACAATGATGATGCAGTAATTACCATAATAGTGAAAAATTAAAATAATTGATGTTATAAATACCCAAATAAATATAATTTGAGACTTTTAATGAATTAAACAAATTTTCTAGGATAATATGACATGTTATGATTGACTAAAGTAACTTTTTTTGAAGTAGTCATTCTGTTATGATTTTAAAAAAAATCAATTATTGAATAGTGTCAAAAGTGACATAAATGAGTTTTTAAAACAAATAGTATATTATTAATTGATATTAAATTCCTCAAAATATAAGGTTCATCCAAGAGACTTATATCATGATATTTGTATCATTAATGGACCACTTGGGGGTCTCTTGGATGTATATAGTATGTCTATAAACCATATAATATAAAAATACAAAGAGACATTGTAAAAGTGAAACTAATTAACTAAGAGTTAAAACGTAACGATAAGGTTAATATAGTAACCAAATCCTGTCTAAATTCTATTGGTTGAGTGTTTTTCGACCCATCCCCACCTTAATCTTTAAATAATCTACTTTTGAGCCATTAGAAACTGAATATGAATTCATTATAAAATAATATTTCTAGCTTTTCCAAAGGTGCCCCTCACCCCTCTTATAAAAGGGCACTCATCCTTCTCATTAATTCACACCTTCAAAGCCTTTTGGTTCGGCCAAACTCTGCCCAAATACTCTCTCAGCTTCTCTAACTTCACCCTAGAGGCCTTTATTTAGTCATAAAGCCAACTTAAGGAGCCCTTTTGGTCAAATCAAAAGGAAGAACCCGAAAAGAGGTAATGTTTTCACCATGCTTTTTCAAATTCATTTCTTCTTCAACTTCTTTTTTCTTTTTTATTCCAATTCTAAAAAAATGAATCCAGTATCTCCTATATAATGTAATATTATTATAAATATGTTACAACCACATTCAGTATTATATCCATCCTTTGAATGACATGTCACCATACCTGCGTACGTACGGCTTATTGTCTCCACGTCGTGGTGTAATTGTTATTCAATATATTATTATTCGGATGGGTATAATAATGATTTTTAATTCATGTAAATAATAAATATAACATGATAATGATTCTGTATATATGATATACCATCCAATTATATATTATTTTAATATCAAAAGAATGATATTGTCGTGCGTGCGTACGTACGGACTACCATCTCCACGAACGCGGTGAGATTCATTCTCCATCGTATCCATTAAAGTATAAATATCATTTGATGATTTAAAAATAATGTTTAGGGACTTATTATCATTCTGGATTTGAATAAGATACAACCTATCCATGAAAAACATGGATTACATAACAAAACATATAAAAAATGAGTATATTAACACCCTAAACAACGATAATACTAAGATATTATTAACAAGTTAATGTTAAAAGATCATATATGATATCATATTAATATATATTATTCTTGTATAATTTAATAAAAATTATTTCACCATTACACAGGAGTTTAACCTACTCCAACCAAGGAATAGTACAAGGTAAGAGGTTTTCATCTCATTCATTATTCCCGTGAGATTCATGCCATATTGCCACTATTACCTTTTGTGTGGTGTATGTACTGACCATAATTATATTCTTTGTGTAATACACTTTAATATATACATATTTCTATATTCATTGTATTATACCTCTTTCATGGGTTTTATGTTTCATAAGTTACCAAATTGGTAAGGGTTATTTCACAATCTCTTCATTATACGAGGTTGTTTATATGTAATTATCTACTAGGATCTCTTTATCATCCACATCCATGTTTCTTAAAAATGTATTTCAAAACATTTTTACTATTTACAAGAATATGAGTTAAAGTCATTTATACCCTTTATTGACTTATTATAAGAGGTTTATAAATGAATCTTTCCGTCATTTTCCAAACAATGTGTTTTTAACCTTTTCGACAGAATTAAGGTAAGAATGCCTTTTTTAACTTATACAGAAAGTGTGGTTATTCTCTGCCATTATTACACCTTTAAATCTTCCCTTACACGCTTTTAAGGATATTTTAAAAATAATGGTTTTCTTTTATATTTATGTGATTTTTAAATGATTTCAAAAAAGAGATATTTCTCTCAAATATCTAAAAATCCAGTGCAAATGTATACGTATTTAACGCAAACTTAAAAATGTTTTCAGAAAACATGAATCTTGAGTTTGGTAGATAGGAAGATATTGGGAGTGGACCCATCATGGCCTGTAATTAGTCGAGCAGTCTCAGAATTAGTTATTTTGTTTTCAGAAGCTTTTATAATGTTTTCAGAAAAACACTGGAGTGTATTTTAGCAATTTTAAACATAAGTATCTTCTAAAAAAATTACATCGGTAGGTCTCATGAGACAAACTACTGTCTTGGCACAAGGCCTTGACAAAATATTATTTGTAGTCTTGGCATGAGGCGTTGACAATGTGGTTATGATAGTCTAGCATTATGCATTCCATCATTATGAAAGTGGTAATTGATATTGCATGTGATTATTCGATTAGTAGAATATCCACGTGAATAAGTAAATGGAATTATTTCATTTTACTTTTTCTATACTATGTTGAAGTTCAAGTTTAAAAGGCTTTTTTTAGTTATACATTTCCTTAAATGTTTATTCTTATTTATGAAAGTTTACGCTATATTGTTTTCTTTATTGGGCATCTGATCTCACCCCTTTTCTATGTTTTATTTTTCCCAGGATGTGAAGAAGTAAATTATAAATGACCTGCAGGGATATTATGAGGGGATAATAGTGTGGACTGTGGAGACAATATGTTTTTGTATTAGTTTTTCACTTTATGATGTAATGTAAACTTCATGAATGTATCTAGTTTTTCCAAGACTACTAAACTAATCGGTCTTTTGAGACACGATCTTTCTTGTCATCATGCCAATGTTATGTAATAATGCACTGACTCTGGGTAACTGGGGTTGGGACGTTACAAAAATCATTTGGATATAATCAATTGTTATCTACTTTATGGATGATAAATTTATTAACTTTTATTATTTCAATTTTACTAGAGGTTATTGTAATTATTTTTTTATCATACCCTCACTAATATATTCTAGACCCTTATGTATTGGGAGGTTATTTTGAGGACATGTGTCTCCCTCCATCTTAGAGCCATACGGGATAAAAAAATTTGGAAAATTCGTATGGTATTCATTTTTCTTGATAATTATTGTAATTTATTTATAAATTTTTTTATGTGTGGATTTATTGTGTTAATTCTGTATCATGGTTTTAAAAGAGTGTGTGCTCATTCCCCATTTTATGATATAGGTCTATGTGACATTTTTATGGCATATTATGAGTGATAAATAGTTTTTGAACATAAAATGATTTTTAAAACTATTCTTAAGAAATCATATTTTTAAAATGATATATAAAATAGTTTTAAATAATTATAATGTGAATATAAAAGTTATTAATTAGTCACCTGAATAACCTATTAGGTGTGTATTAATTAACTAAAATCAATGTTTTGGTGTTTTTTCATAATATTTATTTATATATTTATAGTGTTGTCTTGTTAAAATTATATTCAAAATTACAAGTCTAATTATATTTGAGGAAAATAATCCCTAAAACTGGTCTAATATAAGAATTTTATACATAGTATATGAACTAGTTTTTACATTGGATGATTTTGTTGGTTATATACCCTTGATTGGGTCATGCATGATAGTGGAATCAGCGAAATGTTCACGTTGTTAATTAGACGGGTGAGCATATTTATAGTATGATGGTAATAAACTATATTGAGTAGGATAAGATATCTGGTTAGTGCCAAAACATGTGATCACTTCTGCGTAGCACATGAGGTATTAGATCTAGTATGTGAAAAATATTTCATTCATTACATATAAATATGTAATAATTAATTCTTAGATCCTATGTCATGTTGATGATGATTATATTTTATAGGGAGGATTCATTTTTGAAAATTCACCCTTACACTAGAGGTAAAGAATTAGGTGTTATAACCATTTATTGATTTCTGAATATTGATTTTTGGTCACACCAGTCTTATCCATAATGAAAGAGAGTGTTTTTTATGTGATGTATGGCATACATGGTCTAATTAATAATGATTTATAATTTATAACATCCTGATTAGTGGTATTTATAATGTATTATTGGGGAAAATGTTAATGAAGAATGTTGGTTTTTAGTGTTCTTTAGACATACGAGATAGAGTTTGGATATTGAATAATAAATTAACCCTAGAGTTTTGTAATAGAGGGATAAATCAATGTGATACATGGTTGTTTAATAAGTTTTGTAAAGGATTATACTTGGAATTATTTTTATTTATTTATTTTTGTTTATCTATCTAGAATAGATCCAAAAACATTGTTATTTTTATGATTGATATTAAAGGGGGGAATTGATAAATCATTGAGGTATGATAACCGAGAAGGAATCTTTGTGTCTATGGGTAATTTCTTGTAGGAAATCACTCATGGAAAATCAATTATTGGATAAAATATTCTCAAATGGGTAATGTACTAATTAAAATTTCCCTAGAGTGGGTATATTTTTAATCTTTAGAACGCTCAAAAATTGGGTTTTTAGGGATACACATGGAACAACATGAGATCGACCACATTCATTCCCAGCTTCTGCTTGGTCAATTTCATGGAAAAATGGGCACATGTTTATTTAGCTACAATAAGTGGGAAAACACTAACCACTATAATCCATTGGTAGTTATGGGGTCTAGTAGCTCAACTCCATGCTAACCTAACATTGATACAAATAGAAACCCACAATTCACACCCACCCTTGGATGAACTCTGTTAAACCCTCCATAATAATTATACGTTCATCATTGATGATAAACTCACAGGGGAATTTACAAACAAAACATGGCTTCCTGTGAGAGAATATTGGTACTTACTAGCCCCTCTATCTACACCCTCCAGCAGCCACAAAACTTTCCAAAACTGGAACACTACAATTCTCACTAGTATCATTCCAACTGAATATGGATGGTAGGTAACCGTTTCATACAATGGAAACATTATGAGGTCTAACTTGTAAAGACCCATAAAATTAAAGGGAAATTTTTCTTAATTTTCATTGGAATTTTACAAGAGCGCGGTTTCTAACGGCACCTGATTCCGAGGCCCGGAGTGCCCGGAATCAATTTCCGAAGTTTGGCTCGGGTACGTTCAGTGGACGAACGAGCGGGAATTTCTAAAATTTGAACTGGGGCCCAGAATCGAAATATGAGGGCACCGATGAACTCGCAGCGCCGATATTCACTTAAGGAGACCTTTTCCGAGGTTACGTTTTATGCGGAATGAAAATTAGTTTTGGGAAAAATTAAAAGAAGTTAAATAAAATGTGGAAACACATTTTATTTTTAACTTGTTGGTTAACTCCTCCCAAAGGGAGTTAGGGGTGGGACCCACATCCACTTAACCTCCCTTGATAGGATTAAGTGTGGTGGGGCCCACACGAACCCTAACTCTTCATCTTCTCTTTTTAAACTCCCAATAACCCCTCTTTAATTAACTTGACAACTTGGTTAATTAATTGAGTTGGGTTGTTTGAATTTCAAACCTTTGAAATTCAAGTTGATATTTGTGTAAATAAAATAATCCTTAGCTTATTTTATTTTGGTTGGTCTCCTTAGCCTTCTTGAGAGAATTTGGAGCTTCCTTCTTCTTCTTCAAACTCAACGAAGAATGCGAAGAACGCCACTATTCAACGAAGAACCTCTCCGTCGAAGAACTCGGTCCTTCCGCGATGCCGTATCCGCGATGCGACGTACTTCTTCCACGTCATCTCTTCCGCGATGGTTTCCCGCGACAAAATCGCCGTCAAAGAACTTTGAATCCTCGCTTCACGACGTCGACGTCCTTTTCCCGTGACGCCGACCACCGCGACGCTCGTCTTCCGAGGGTCATTGACGAACATTGTTCTTGAAATTGAGGTAGGGGTTTGTTGTTGTTTATTTATTTATTCTCGTTCGTGGTTCTAGCTTGACAATCTTGAGGATAAATGTTTATGTGTTATCGTTTAACGAGAGGGGGGACGGACCGCACAAACACGGCCGAACCCCCCTCCTTTGTTCTTGAATGTTTCTTGCGGATAAAACGTGATGGCGTGCTGCCGTCGCACCACACAGATATCATTCGACAATTATTGCGTGGCGCCGTCGCGCCGCGCCGTGGAAAGATTATCATGAACACGACGTCGTCGCGCCGCGTCGAAGGAAACCAAAGGCGCCGCGGCCGGAGCGGGGCCACGGCGGAGGGGTGCGGTGTCGTCGCACCGCGCCAGACGACGAATACCAAGGCCGGTTCCGGGCCGCGGCGGGACGTGATGACCGGCGGCCAGCCGGGCTGCTGGTGTCGGAAGACGGAAGAGGACCGGCCAGGTCGGGCCGGCCGGGATGGTGGAAACCGAGGGAATTTAATTCCCCCGGGCGGTTAATTTTTTCCCCCATAATGTGGGGGCCCGTTTCACAAAGGGGGGGCAGCCCCCCCCCCCCGTTTTTCTCAAAGGAAGGCCCCCACGTGAGGGGGGGGGGGGCGTTTAACCCAAGGTGCGGCAGATTGTCGTGCCGCCAGCAGAGGAAGGCGGGGGCTTTGCCACCCGCGCATGGCACCCGATCGGCGCCCAGGCCACGCCGCCGCGCCCAGGCCGCATCGGGCCGACCCAGGGGGGGTCGGGCCGGGTCGGCCCGGACCCGGATCCCCCCGTTTTCGAATCGACTTCGGTCTTTTTCCCATAACATGAGCTACGGACCTCCGATTGAAGAACCGTCAGCGGCGATGCGATCCTTGGATTGAGACGGTCGTTTTGGTATATCGCACTCAAGGTTTAAGAGTAATTTGAGTTTGGCCGGGTTGGTTCGTACACGAAACCAACCGGGCCCTCGGAGCGGAAATGCTCATATCTTGAGCTACGGACGTCCGATTGACGTGCCGTCAGCTTTGTTGAGTTCCTCTTAGTGAGACGGATCTTTTGGAATACTCCGCCCGAGGTTTGGACGGAGGTGGAGTACGGTCAGGTTGGTTTTTCCTTAAAAACCAACCGGGCCCCTGGGACGAAAAAGCCAATAACTCTCAAACCGGGCATCCGATTGACGCGCCGTTTGTTGCGTTGAGTTCCTGTTGACGATACGGAACTTTTGGATACATCAACTCTGGACTATGTGACAGTTGATGTATCAGCCTCTCGGCTCATGGAGCAGACCCTCCTGAACGAGCTTGCTGTGTGCGGGAACCCTAGTGCTGGCTGCGACTGCTACTGTGACGACGACGATTGTGTAGGGATACTCAGTGGACTATGACGATGAAGACAATTGGTCTTGTATCCTATGTGGGTCCTAGCTATGCTGGTCTTGTATCCTATCTGGGTCCCATCTTAGATGATTCAATACCGGTCTTGTATCCTATGTGGGTCCCAGTATAGATGAACCAATGAAGACAGCTGGTCTTGTATCCTATGTGGGTCCTAGCTGTGCCGGTCTTGTATCCTATGTGGGTCCAAGTTTAGATGATTCAATACTGGTCTTGTATCCTATGTGGGTCCCAGTATAGATGAATCAATGAAGACAGCTGGTCTTGTATCCTATGTGGGTCCTAGTTGTGCTGGTCTTGTATCCTATATGGGTCCCAGCGTAGATGATCAATACTGGTCTTGTATCCTATGTGGGTCCCAGTATAGATGAATCAATGAAGACAACTGGTCTTGTATCCTATGTGGGTCCTAGCTGTGCTGGTCTTGTATCCTTTGTGGGTCCCAGCTTAAATGATTCAATACTGGTCTTGTATCCTATGTGGGTCCTAGTATAGATGAATCAATGAAGTCAACTGGTCTTGTATCCTATATGGGTCTCAGCTTAGATGATTCAGTATCTATGTCTGATCATCACTTTCACCTTATCGATGATGTATACCTGTGTGAGATGAATCCTGTTGCTTTCCTGTGTGGATTGTGTTGTGCTATCCTGTGTGGATTATTTTTTTTCTTTCCTGTGTGGAATACGTATACATTCCTGTGTGGACTGAGTTGTTCTTGGGCTCGGAGGTTGGAGCGTATTGGAATTGATTACTTAGGTATATGTATGGGCATATACCTAAGCAGTGTTGGTTGATACTTCGTGATTGTATCTTTCTTTTGTGGTTTATCCTCTGTGGATTTTGGGAGACCTTCGGGGGTCTCGGGGTCCCTACTTAGTAGCTTATACTCACCCCTGCACGGGCTATGCCCACACTACGTTGTGTTGATTGCAGACGACGGACAGCGTTGATCGTGGTTGAGGCTTGCAGAGCAGGACGGTACCTGGAGGTGGACCACTGGGCAGGACGTGCTCGGAGCGGACGACAGGACCCGAGAAGCAGTGGAGCGATCTGTACCCACCCTTCAGGTGGGCTTTCCAGTGGACAGCTCGGTGTAGCGGCTTTACTTTTCTGTTTTCCCTTTCAAGTTGTTCTTTACAGTTGGTCTTGTATTTCCGGCCCCTTTTACTTTCCGTACTTACTGTTGTACTCTGTTTTTACCTAGTGTTTACTTTTCCGCTTTCTAACTCTATGGTGCTTGTTTACTTTACAAAGGCAATGTCTTCCTTATACCGGAATTTATGCCTTGGTGCTAGTCGCCAGCCCCTGGCCTATGGAAGGCGGGCTTGGGTAGTCACGGCACAGGCCCCGAGGGCGGGTCGTGACAAATTGGTATCAGAGGAGTTCGGTTCTACCACGAACTCTGATCTTTTCTATGTGAAGCAATAGTGTTTAGCATATTGAGTGTGGTTATCAGTCCAGGGAGTCCAGTGTTGGTGCGGCGGCCGACGTATCCCTACACCAGGACCCTGACTTCTGATTTCCGACTTAATGCATGAAAACATTGATTGCGTGTGTGTTTCAAGTTTTCTTTGTGATTACTTGTGTCAACTCACCAGGTATACTGTTTGACTGTGGTGCACCTGTTTCCTTTTCAGGATGGCCCCACGACGGTAGTCAGCTAGGGTTCCAAGAGTCAAGCATGACGACGGCCCACCGAGCGATGAGGCCTTGGTGCAGGGCTCCTTGACAGCAGAGGCACCGACGGTACCTTTACCCACTGAGCCACCGATGCTACCAGCCCCAGCCGCTGACGATGCACATCGCCTTAGCGCGCTGCATGAGTTCCAGCGCCAACGACCACCCAGGTTCCGTGGGGAGACGGAACCCCAGGCAGCCGAGGACTGGCTGGAGGTAGTCGTGCGAGTTTTCAGGCTAGTGAGGACACCAGCAGACCTCATGGTGATCCTCGCGTCGAGCCTACTGCACGCAGCAGTAGGATGATGGTGGAGCTTGATGCTCCAGGTGCACGACGAGACATCTCTTCTCTGGAAGGACTTTGATATCATCTTCTGCTCCGAGTTCGTCCCAGCCACCCTCCGAGCAGTGCGCATCCAGGATCTACTACAACTGCGGCATGGCAGCATGACAGTAGCCCATTACTCGGTGAGATTTACTGATCTCTCGCGCTACTCCACAGATATGGTACGGGACCCTTTCTTCCGGGCCCGGACCTTCGAGCAGGGACTGAGGCATGAGATCAGGGCTTCGATGATCTCCCTCAACATTCCGACACAGGTAGAGGTGTTGCAGAGAGCCCTTCTAGTGGAGAGTTTTCTCTCCGAACAGGTTCCAGTGACAGGGCCCTCCGCAGGATGGCCCATAGTAGGGTCTTCTGCAGTTGGCAGTAGACAGGTGACGCATAGGTCCAAACGGGCCAGACCATCAGATGGGCAGTCACTGAATGAAGATTCGGTTGTGCGGGGCACACGAAGGAGAGCCAACTACATGAGGGGCAGGCATTGCTACGCATGCGGCGGGCAAGGTCACATGGCTCGAGACTGCCCGACTCGTCCTACAAATGAGTAACAGGTGGTAGAGGGACCTCCCAGACAGAGGTTCGGCCATAGAGGTCCGCAGAGTGCAGGCAGACGAGGCAGAAGAGTCGGCCGAGCAGCAGATGGTGGGCGACACTTCGAGGTGTTGCCACCACCACCACCAGGAGGTCCGCCCCGACAGAAAGGAGTTGGTGGACATGGGAGAGCTCAGCTTCAGGCAGCTGAGGCCTTCGATCGTGGAGCTCTGGGAGCAAATGGACAGGAGCAGAACTAGTGGATACGTCCTTGTACTTCTAGTTCCTTGTTGATATTGTGTAGCGTCTTTGTATTATGAGCTGCAATAATAAAAGACGCATACCTTTGTGATATTCTCATTCCTGTCCTCTTTTGTGTTGTTACTAAGAGGTTATAGTTTTGACTGTTGACATGACCCTCACTTGTGAGACATCTACTAGGGGAGACCCAGTTATCACACACTGATGCCGACAGTGTGACTCAACCCTTGGAGGCAAGAGTAACGGTTGGATCTCTTGGTAGTAGCGTCGAGGCCTTACGACGTCATTCTTGGTATGGATTAGTATCATCCATGTCAGGATTGACTGTATTAGGCAAAGAACATGGTTCATCCAGGGGATGAGAACAGATTTTTCTTATTGGAAAGGAAGAAATCTCAGCAGCTCTTGTAGGACCAGGAAGGTCCAAGTCATCCATGAGCGGATGGGGATGGCTCAGAACCAGTAGTAGTCTTGTGCTGATAGGAGGCAGAGGCCCCTAGAGTTCGAGGATGGCGACCACATATTCATGAGGGTCTCACCTCGACGTGGATTACAGAGATTTGGCCAAGGTGGAAAGTTGTCTCCATGCTTCATCGGACCCTTCCAGGTTCTCAGCAGGATTAGCGAGGTGGCTTACCGCCTAGCTCTACCGCCTTTGTATCCCTAGTTTGTGTTGAAGATTTACGGGGACGTAAAGCCCTGAGGTGGGATTAATGTAAAGACCCGTAAAATTCAAGGGAAATTTTTTCATAATTTTATTTTGAATTTTACAAGAGCGCGGTTTCTGACGGCACCTAATTCCGAGGCCCGGAGTGCCCGGAATCAATTTCCGAAGTTTGGCTTGGGTACGTTCAGTGAACGAATGAGCGAGAATTTCTAAAATTTGAACTGGTGCCCGGAATCGAAATATGAGGGCACCGATGAACTCGCAGCGCCGATATTCGCTTATGGAGACCTTTTCCGAGGTTGCCTTTTATGCGGAATGAAAGTTAGTTTTGGAAAAAATTAAAAGAAGTTAAATAAAATGTGGAAACACATTTTATTTTTAACTTGTTGGTTAACTCCTCCCAAAGGGAGTTAGGGGTGGGACCCACATCCACTTAACCTCCCTTGAGAGGATTAAGTGTGGTGGGGACCACACGAACACTAACTCTTCATCTTCTATTATTAAACTCCCAATAACCCCTCTTTAATTAACTTGGGAACTTGGTTAATTAATTGAGTTGGGTTGATTGAATTTCAAACCTTTGATATTCAAGTTGATATTTGTGTAAATAAAATAAGCCTTAGCTTATTTTATTTTGGTTGGTCTCCTTAGCCATCTTGAGAGAATTTGGAGCTTCCTTCTTCTTCTTCAAACTCAACGAAAAACGCGAAGAACGCTGTTCTTCAACGAAGAACCTCTCCGTCGAAGAACTCGGTCCTTCCGCGACGCCGTATCCGCGACGCGACGTACTTCTTCCGCGTCATCTCTTCCGCGACGGTTTCCCGCGACGAAATTGCCGTCAAAGAACTTCGAATCCTCGCTTTACGACGTCGACGTCCTTTTCCCGCGACGCCGACCACCGCGACGCTCATCTTCCGCGGGTCGTTGACGAACATCATTCTTGAAACTGAGGTAGGGGTTTGTTGTTTTTTATTTATTTATTCTCGTTCTTGGTTCTTTCTTGACAATCATGAGGATAAATGTTTATGTGTTATCGTTTAACGAGAGGGGGGCCGGACCGCACAAACACGGCCGAACCCCCCTCCTTTGTTCTTGAATGTTTCTTGAGGATGAAACGTGATGGAGTGGTGCCGTCGCACCACGCAGATATCATTCGACAATTATTGCGCGGCGCCGTCGCACCGCGCCGTGGAAAGATTATCATGAACGGGACGCCGTCGCGCCGCGGCGGAGGGGCGCGGTGTCGTCGCACCGCGCCGGACGACGAATACCGCGGCCGGTTCCGGGCCACGGAGGGACGTGATGACCGGCGTCCAGCCGGGCCGCTGGTGTCGGAAGACGGAAGAGGACCGGCCCTTGCCGGTCCTGTTGAGAAGAAGCCGGTCGGCCAGGTTGGGCCGGCCGGGATAGTGGGAACCGGGGGAATTTAATTCCCCCGGGCGGTTAATTTGTCCCCCCATAATGTGGGGGGCCGGTTTCACAAAGGGGGGGCAGCCCCCCCCCCCTTTTTCTCAAAGGAATGCCCCCACGTGAGGGGGGGCCGTTTAACCCAAGCCACGGCAGATTGCCGCGCCGCCAGCAGAGGAAGGCGGGGGCTTTGCCCCCCGCGCGTGGCACCCGAGCGGCGCCCAGGCCGCGCCGCCGTGCCGGGCCGGCCGGGCCGGGTCGGACCCGGGTCGGGTCGACCCGGTTCGGGCCAAACCAGGGGGGTCGGGCCGGGTCAGCCCGGACCCGGATCCCCCCGTTTTCGAATCGACTTCGGTCTTTTGCCCATAACTTCAGTTACGGACCTCCGATTGACGAACTGTTAGCGGCGATGCAATCCTTGAATCGAGACAGTCGCTTCGGTATATCACACTCAAGGATTCGGAATACTTTGAGTTCGGCCGAGTTGGTTCGTACACGAAACCAACCGGGCCCTCGGTGCGGAAACGCTCATATCTTGAGCTACGGACGTCCGATTGACGTGCCGTCAGCTTTGTTGAGTTCCTCTTAGTGAGACAGATCTTTTGGAATACTCCGCCCGAGGTTTGGACGCAGGTGGAGTACGGTCGGGTTGGTTTTGCCTTAAAAACCAACCGGGCCCCTAGGACAAAAAAGCCAATAACTCTAAGACTGGGCGTCCGATTGACGCGCCGTTTGTTACGTTGAGTTCCTGTTGACGATACGGAACTTTTGGATACATCAACTTTGGACTATGTGATAGTTGATGTATCAGCCTCTCGGCTCATGGAGCGGACCCTCCTGAACGAGTTTGCTGTGTGCGGGAACCCTAGTGCTGGCTGCGACTGCTACTGTGACGATGAAGATTGTGTGGGGATCCTCAGTGGACTGCGACGATGAAGACATCTGGTCTTGTATCCTATGTGGGTCCTAGCTGTGCTGGTCTTGTATCCTATGTGGGTCCCAACTTAGATGATTCAATACTGGTCTTGTATCCTATGTGGGTCCCAGTATAGATGAACCAATGAAGACAGCTGGTCTTGTATCCTATGTGGGTCCTAGCTGTGCTGGTCTTGTATCCTATGTGGGTCCCAGCTTAGATGATTCAATACTGGTCTTGTATCCTATGTGGGTCCCAGTATAGATGAATCAATGAAGACAACTGGTCTTGTATCCTATGTGGGTCCTAGCTGTGCTGGTCTTGTATCCTATGTGGGTCCCAGCTTAGATGATTCAATACTGGTCTTGTATCCTATGTGGGTCCCAGTATAGATGAATCAATGAAGACAGCTGGTCTTGTATCCTATTTGGGTCCTAGCTGTGCTGGTCTTGTATCCTATGTGGGTCCCAACTTAGATGATTCAATACTGGTCTTGTATCCTATGTGGGTCCCAGTATAGATGAATCAATGAAGACAACTGGTCTTGTATCCTATGTGGGTCTCAGCTTAGATGATTCAGTATCTATGTCTGATCATCTCTTTCACCTTATCGATGATGTATACTTGTGTGAGCTGAATCCTGTTGCTTTCCTATGTGGATTGTGTTGTGCTATCCTATGTGGATTACGTTTTTCTTTCCTGTGTGAAATACGTATACTTTCCTATGTGGACTGAGTTGTGCTTGGGCTCGGAGGTTGGAGCGTATTGGAATTGATTACTTATATATATGTATGGGCATATACCTAAGAAGTGTTGGTTGTTACTTCGTGATTGTATCTTTCTTTTGTGGTTTATCCTCTGTGGATTTTGGGAGACCTTCGGGGGTCTTGGGGTCCCTACTGAGTAGCGTATAATCACCCCTGCACGGGCTATGCCCGCACTACGTTGTGTTGGTTGCAGACGACAGACAACGTTGATCGTGGATGAGGCTTGCAGAGCAGGACGGTACCTGGAGGTGGACCACTGGGTGGGACGTGCTCGGAGCGGACGACAGGACCCGAGAAGCAGTGGAGCTATCTGTACCCACCCTTCAGGTGGGCTTTCCAGTGGATAGCTCGGTGTAGCGGCTTTACTTTGCTGTTTTCTCTTTCGAGTTGTACTATACAGTTGGGCTTGTATTTCCAGCCCCTTTTACTTTCCGTACTTACTATTGTACTCTGTTTTTACCTAGTGTTTACTTTTCTGCTTGCTTACTCTGTGGTTCTTGTTTACTTTACAAAGGAAATGCCTTCCCTTATACCTGGATTTACACCTTGGTGCTAGTCGCCAGCCCCTGGCCTATGGAAGGCGGGCTTGGGGTAGTCACGGCACCGGCCCCGAGGGCGGGTCGTGACATAACTCTGCCTCCACAGAATGATCCAAAATAGGACTCCTGTGAGAGTCCACCATGTGATACCTAGTAGTCATTTTACTACAATGGAAGACCCTTATTTACCATTATAGAAACAATGCATCCTTTCCCTAATAAAATCAATACAAATATGAATGTTAGTAGTCCATACCAATAATGACATTGCAAGGCCTCGACACCACGATTAGGAGATTCCACATGCAACTCTGGCCTCCAAGAGTCATGTCACACTATCAGCACCAGTGTGTGATCAATGGGTCTCCTCTAGAAATAGTCTCTAATCATGAGGACCAAGTCCATGGTCTAACTGAAACCTCTAAGTCTCAAATAGAACTTATTGAAAAATGAGAATTTCTAGCACGTTTTTATATTTAAAAAGGTAGCCCAAAGAAAAGACACATACCGTATATTGAATTTATCCTGGAGCTTCTTGGTCATAAGCGATGATCGCATGAAGTTGTCCTCACCCACATCCTCACGCTTCCTCAGCCTGGCGTGGAAGGCCTAGGGATGGTGGAGGAAAAGATGAAAACTACATACCACATCCTTCTACTCGACCAACTCCTCTGCCTTCCCTACCACCTTAAGGAACTCATATCTCCATGCGCAATATCTGCAAAGGATTCCCGTCTCTCAACTACCTTTCAGCATCACGAAAAGTCGTAAAATCTCAAGAGAGATGCCATCACCTATTGCATGAAAAAAACTACCTCTCCTACGACTGATCTTATCTTTGGCACTGCTCATGTTCCACATACCCACATGTTTGTGTTCGGGCATGGGTATGCCTCTTATCCTAAGATCCTACCACCTGTCATATTCTAGAACTAGTTGATTCCTCTACCTCATGACCTCTACAATAGGTCCCATCCTTCTAATCCTCCCTCTAGGTAACTATCAGCCACCATGGCTCGTCCAAGCGCCCCAACATATGTCAGAATGCTAAGGGGTATCACTGATTCCCTAATCTCCTAGTGTAGTTTCTGCTATAGGGTTTGGGCCCAAATGTAAGGATCCCTCACCATATCTATAGAGTAGCGAGAATGATCCTTGAATCTCACTGAGTACTCTGCTACCGTCATGAAGCCATGTCATAGGTGCAACAACTCGTATGTACACATAGGGCATAAAGTCACTAGATGATATCCTCCCTAAAGCGGCGCTCAAATTCAGTCCTGTGAGGGCTTCCTCGTCGTGCATCTATATCACTAAATCCACCATCTTCCTGCTGATACCTAATGAAGTCTCTCGACTAGTACTTCCATCTGGTCCTGACACATCCTCACTAGGCGGAAGAATCACCTAACCACCTCAAGCCAATCCTAAACTACCCAAGGATCTATCTCGCCTCAGAACCTGAGAGGTCTCTTCCTCTAGAAGTCATGTAGTGCACTCATTGTTCACACATCATTTAATGGTATCGCTGGTAATTACTTCTGATCGACAGGTGGTGGAATCACTAGTGCAACACCCTGGATGTAACTCCTTAGAATCAGTTCCCTACACTGAAGCATCCAATCGGTGTGGAACATCATTACAATCACATAGAAGAATCCTATATGGTTGTCGTTATGGTGGAATATAGAAATATATCAAGATAAACCATTGTTAAAGAGTATATATAGAGAGATGACTCAATAAGGACATATAAATCACCACTATTACTACATGATTCATGTACCTATTATTTCCCCGCAACCAGTGTTTCCATGTACCAAGTTAGAAAATAAGTATCCAGAGTCCTAGTGTATGGATACATCAGCCACTACACCGAAGATGGAGTCCCTGGTCTAAAATATGAACTCAAAACAATTAATATTGTTTCAAAAAAATAGAAACAACATACCCACAGACTTTGAGGTAGTACCGGCCACCTCTTATACCATTTATTGTTTACCCATCCACTAGGGCCCATGCCATGACTACTCCAAGACTGCCTCCCAAAGGCCAGGGGTTGATGAATAATGCTGAAGGCATTATTCGTAAAGTGGGAGGCATTTTACTCAGTACCTATACACACAGACACAACTACCAACCAAAGGTACTGAAATGTAAAATCATAGGATAATATAAATGAAATCCACTAAGTAGAACACAAAAAAAGTACAACAGAAAGTAATGTACAGGTTGGAAACCCACCCACCATAAAGAAAATAGAACAAAAGTAATTCTCAATTTTCCTGAATCTCGTACGCCCAGAAGCCCACTTGAAGGGTATGTGAAAGGTAGATACCTGATTCTATAGAAGTACAACCCATATGTTTGATCTCACTGAACACCACCAGGTCCTGGTCCTCCTTAGACTCTATCAAAATGTTAGTTTTCTACATAATACACGACATGTGTAGGAAAATCATTTGGAGGGTTGTGTAAAAGAAATACTAAGTCGAGGGTCCCGAAACCACAATGGTAAAGAACAATAGAAAAACTAAAATAGAAGGTGAAATCATCTCTACTCAGGTATATTACCATACATATACCCTGAACATCCATATATACACATCTCAACCACTATGAAGCAAAATTTATAACCTTAAATCTGATTTTTGGATTCTCATTGATGGCACAAGTCATAACACACAAACCACGAGATACAACTTCACAAACTTAGCCATCCCGGATGGAACCAGTTTGAGAGATGAACTATATCGGGTATAATGATTCCATTCATGGTGTTATGTCCGAGAGAACATGATATATAGTGAAAATTCTACTAGGTCCGACTCAAGATCCCGACACTATTGGTTTTGCCATCACATTCAGGTTCCCCATATAAGACTATGGAAACCCAAATGAAGAGATATGCTCCACATCACTATGCTTAGTTTAGGGATCACTACTCTAGACTAACCTATGATACCTCAGTTTCTCTTGTAAGGAGTGTCTCATGCCTCAGTATGTCGAGGTAGAACTAAATCCTATCTAGGTATCATTTTTATAAAGTGGATTGGCCCACTCCTCACTACTTTGTCTGACAGCCAAGGGAGATCCATCTCCAATTGTGGACCCCCACCATACCCAGTAGGGGAGTACCACTCAGTGACTAGAGGACTTTCACCCAGGTATGGTAGGGGAGTATCGACTCTTCCAGTTCATGTGTGGAGGAACCGCACCTTGGTACGACAGGGGAGTACCAACTCTTATAATAGAGGGCCCCCACCCTACCCTGCAGGGGAGTACCGACTCTATTCGATCATGCATGGAAGACCTGCACCCTGGAACAATGGGGGAGTACCGACTCCATTATTTGGTTCACTATGGGGGACCCACACCATAGTATGTTGGGGGAGTACCAACCCAAGGCTAGAGAACATGCTCCCTGGAACAGCATGGGAGTACTGACCCTGCAATAGCACTGCGTAAGAATGACTTGAACCTTTGAAGAGCCGGAAAGTATTGCCTCCTACAATATAGGACTCACTCTGTTCCCAATATAGGGGTACCAAATATATACGATTAAGTTATGGAGGACCCTCACCCTAGTCCAATAGGGGGAGTACTGACTCCCTAAATAGAGGACCCTCTCCCTGGCATGGTAGGTGAGTACAAACTCTTCCCTTACTAACTTCTCTAAGAACTCGTGCCCTAATCCTATAGGGGAGTAACACTTTTAGAGGAATCAACTCAAAGGAAAAAAGAACTCATAGCCAAAACGTGGGTAATCCCATCTCTACCAAAAAAGAGGGATAAGGAGTACCTGCTCCGGGAATATTGACGGGAGCAACCATCCTAACATCTCATCATATGAATCACCCAGATTCTCCCAATGTATGCCCATACTGGGAGAGCCTAATATTCTATCCAAAGAGTAAGTAATCTATCATTCTCAAAAACTCTCATAGAGTCTCAAAATGAACTTATCATAATAAGGGTTCCAATGCCATATACGGGTCATCAAACAGATGCTCCATTTAGATATTACATGCATTTTGGTGAAATATGGGCTAGTTGGGTCCAGGTCCGGCAGAACCGGTCAGAACGACATGACCTGGATCCAAAGCAGCACTCGTGGCTGGGCGTGGCCTGAAAACAGCAATCCATCCCACCTTCGAGCGGGGTGTCTCTTTCAAACAAGACGTGGTTGTTCCGCATTCGTTGTACACCACGAGTCGCCAGCTCGCTCCACCACCTCGTCTAGCTAGTCCGCATTATCATATCAGAATTTACGCATGTAGCCCAGCCACATATGTCCGCTCACAAGGCACTGTCATGGTCAACATGGATGTTTTCTGCATCTTGAAACCCCACGGAAGATTCTGTGGGTTCTGTCGACTGCCACTACAGGAGGTCGATCTCTGTCGCACCAGCACACGAACCACCATACATGCTCCTATTGTCTTTTCTTCGAACTGGAAGGATCCTCGTGATCCTGGAACAGTGTTCTTCTCTACTAGGGTTTGAAATATCATTTGTGATCTGTTCCTCCAGAAAGCACTCGATTTATGGTATCTCACGTGCTGCCTCGATCCATCTGTCATCATCAATCTTCGATCCACCATCGTAGTTGTCCAAGAGCAGTTGTGAAACGGCTGACCACTCTTCATCCCATGAAGAACACAATGACAGTGGGAAGAATAAAGGAGAAAAGATAAACAGAAAACCGAGGAACACAATTCCGTCATCATTCATCACGGTGTTTTTTCCTCTTATATATAGAAGGTTTAAATGGACGAAAATAAAAATATGGGAAAATATAGAATATTAATTCATGTGGAACAAGCCTAATAAAAACCCTCCTGCAAGAATGATGATTTTTGGGTTAATCATCATGAGTTGATCTGAGTTATTTGTTAAATTTAAGAATTGGAAATAACACCATAAAACCGAACCCCTACCATAAACGGTTATTTTGCTGATGAAGAACGTCTCCTCATTGTCTTCGTTTTCGATCGTTGATCTCGAGTCTCTATTCCGATCTCAAAAAGCATCATTACAGCTTCTCAGTTCACAGGTGTTCATTATTGGAGGGAATCCCATCAATCGTTCGTTAGAGGAATTTTATCCTAATTCTCCAACCCAACATCTCATTAAATGAACAAATTTCATAGCATTTCTATTACACTATGTTGTCATGTCGTTACGTTGTTTCATAAATGAAACAACATTTTAGTTAGGCTTGGGTGGAAATCTGTTATGCTTCAATGATTTTAAAATTCCAAAATATAAATTAAAACAATTTTATTAATGTGCTAAAAATATATTTTATGGTCAAAACTCACCGGTCAAAGTTAAATTCTTTCTTGGAGAATCCTGGTTTTATGAGTTCAATGGTGCCCTCAGATTTCCAATCTGTGCATTTATTTAGATGATAGAAAAAAAAGTTCTCATGTTTACTTGAATGATCTTCAAAAAAATTCATAATTACATTCTGGGCCCACTATGCCACAGAATCACATGTCGTCAAAGCATTTTGACTGTAGATAATTTCATAAAAATTTGAATAAAAAATTACATGGAATTATGGGACATTTCAAGAGTTTAATTTTTCATCCATTTATAATCCTGATGTAACAACATTTTGAGATTTTTTTTATACATTAATATTCCTTAAAACAAAATAAAATATAACTAGGGAATGAATATATATTTTTATACCACAATCCCATTAGGAATAATATTTTAATTTTATCCTAATTGGACCCATGAATCTTGTTTCTTGTTGAAAAGAGATGTTTTAATAGTTCAAGAAAGTCATAGAAACATTTATCCCTCCTCCCTTTTCTTTCATTCTAGTGAACCAATATTAGAAATTCTAATAATACAGTAAATTTAGTGGATCTGGAGAATAGTGGTTTCTTATAATCACTATAAAACTATTAAAAACTAATATTTCATCAATGGTATCAATGCATATATCAGGAATTATTCCAACACATCGTGCATGAAAATAAAATAAGAAATTTGTTTTCAATGTTTCATTTAGAAAATTTCATGAAATCACCAAATCCTTTTTCAAAGTCATAAATGGTCCTTGATAAATTTTTTCAATTACAATCAGTTAATTAACTAGGATAAAAATTAAAATGTTGGATATATTAAAATATAAATACATTTAAAAATTTATATAAATATATATATTATAATGATAAATATATAATAAAAACAATCAATAATTAAAAACTATTAGATCATATAAAAAAATAATAAATAATGGTAACAAAAATAATTAAAAAATTTAATTACAAAAGATAAATAATATATTAAAACATATAATTTATACATTATTTTTTAAAAAATAAATTTGATTATAAAATACTTTAACTGAAATAATATTTACAAAAACATAAAATTTATCAAAAGTTCTTATATAGACATAATCATTTATATGTTATTTTTCTAAAAAAATAGGGTTTACCAAAAAAGATTATAATGATAAAATATTTCTATTCAAAAATAAGTAAAATTAAAAATAGTTAAAAAAATTAAAAAAAATATGAAAATGAATTTATAATCATAAAAAATTTATAACATTAATTTTATTAAACGAAAACACATATATTTGATAATAGATTTCATAAAAAATGAATGGATCGCTCAAATTTATAACAAAAAAAATAAATTTATCATTAAATATTGAAAATTTACATACATAATTTTTAGGATGATAATGATAATTAGTTCATAAATCCTTACGAACTCACTCAAATTGGTGGGAGCAGGGTGAATTATTCCAAATTGATGAATTTTTTTTGACAAAATAAAATTGAAAAAGAAACAAAAAAACATGAACTATAGTAGTGGGTAGACTAAAATAGTGTTTTCGTGAACTAAATAACATGTTGTATAGTGAAAATGGATGAATATTTTATGATTTAATAAAAAATGATAAAATATGTAGAAAATAATGTGAAATTTAAAATCAAGGGTCTTTAAGGGTCATCAGATGTTGTTGGCTGCAATCAAATATTAGAGAAGGAGGGTTTTGAACCTAAAAAATGATGGTCTTAAGGTGTTGATGTGATTTCTAAAAAACATTTAATTTTTATTTTTTAAATCTCACTTTATAATGTTTTTTAATTCTTTTTAAATAAATTTTATAAAAAGAAATGTTATCATTTCTTTATAATTAACATTAAGGTTGTTATTCAATAAGAACAATGTTCAAGGTAATTCAAAAGGCCTTTTAATGTTGGTTTTACAAGAATCCAATGTTAACAATTTTCACATAAATTTTAACCTAGTTTTTTTACAATTCAATATTGAAATAATGACCCAAAATCCTCTATTTATAAAAGTGATAGGATGGTGTTTGGAGGTATGCACTGGTGAAGATTGTATGGGTTGGTAGGGAAATGTGTTTTTGTAAGGATATAATGTGATATAAATAAGGTAGACATATTAGGATTTTTTTGGTCCCATGTGATATGATGTAAGGAACTTTATATTAATCAGGCCTTCATTATAGAGTTTTAATAATTAAAAGATAGAGATCTAGAAAATATTCATTCATCATACTTGTTTTCTCCTATATTTGAAATGCATAGACCATGGGGTAAGGTTGAATATTAATTAAAAATTAAGTATAAAAAACCAATTTTATATTATTGGGATTCCCTAACCATTTTTTAAGATATGGATTCAGGCCAATGTCCTTATAAGGTTTGAAATAAAGATATTCAGAAGGATATGCCAGTAGATCGCTATAGCGTATATTTAAATTAAGATGATACATGGATTATATAAATTCATGAGTTCTGACAATATAAACATTATAAGTAATAGAGATATATTTTAGACTCAGGTATAGAGGAAATATTGTACATGGAGTAAGAGATAACATTCAATTTTATCTATGCTCATAAGGGGAACTAGTTTTCATTTGTGATGATGATGCTACATAGGGAAGCTTTGTAATCATGTTTTTTGTTCCCTGAGGATCATGTGGAGTAATATATTTTAGAGGATAAGTTATGTGATTAGTTTTGAGTTCATAATATTTCATTCACCTCAATTGAGGTCATTCGTTAAGAAGATTATTTCCATTCAAAATGTGAGCTCTATCGAATGGGCGTTTGGGACCCATTTTTGGAACCACTGATGATATATTTCAAACCTCCTGCTAGATGAGGAGGATATGTAGATGCATATTGAATAGTAATTACATATATAGATATATCACCTAGTTTTACATTATTTTTGATTAAATATCTCAGGTTACTAGCATGAGAAATAGTTTTTCAGAGGATATTGATCAGAACTAGAAAGTCACGAGAAGGTGGGAGATTCTGATTCTCTTTATAGTAGAGTTGTAGTATAGGGTGTCCAAATTCCTTGATATAATAGTTCTATAATTGTATAGGGTGTGTCGCAATAATATAATTCTTATTTATTTATGGGTGGTGGAAATATGGCCCCTTCAAAGGGACCAATTGTTTATTTTTTTATAGAGGACATGTTCATCAAAGGAGAGTGTTCCAAAAATATTTATATAGGAAGAGTGTGGATAGAGTTGTTCTTAATGATGAATATTATCACCAGTTTTAGCTAAGGGTGCAGTTGAAAAGGTTCTCAATTCTCAGATCAATAGAGGGGATATGGGGTAGAAAAAATAAATCACTGTTATGAAAAAATTTCTTATATATGGGAGGTAGAGTTTGGAGGTTGTCCATATCTGGATTAGAGTGTATATAAATCATGTCATGGTATGAATAATGCTCTAGTGTTTCTAGCATTGTGAAATTCATATGATGTTCTGGGTAACATTTTGTTGTTTTTTAATTTTTATTTTTTGATATGTTATTGATGTTCTGTACACCCATATATTTCACTTACCTTGGTTTGTGTTTTGTGATATGAGGTGGAGAGGCTTCCATTTCCCTTTCCATTGACTATGCTAGTTAGAGGTTGATTATATCCATGTGATTCATATAGAGACTATTATCTAGTCATTGGTAAACACCACTCATTTATAACCTTATGATTTTTATAGATATAACAACATGATATCATCATTGAGATGGACTAGTTGTATTCAAGGTTGGATATCATAGATTTTTTAGGTGGAAGATTGTGTTTTATGATATAGATACAATCTCTATCATCTTCACTAGTGTATGAGAAAATAGTATTTTTTAGAGGAATATCCTCTCATTATTTTATTTTAGGGTGGAGTTGGTGTATATTTTATCAAAGTATCATATGGTTTTGTTTCCTAGGGATGTGGAAGTGTACCGTGATGTATTTCAAAAATATGTTGTGGCATTACCCTATTGATGGGAGATCAATTTTGGGATTAGGATACAACTAGGATATCAAAAAAATTGAATATATATACATAGGGTGTCGCCTTATGTGTTATGGGATCTCTAGATATAGGTCAATGGTTTATTGGATTCAGGTTTTATTGAGGCAAGCATACACCATTTTATGATCTAGTTCTGTTCATGAAAAGGGATAAGGGAAGTTTGCACCGAAATATTAATTATCATCACTTGAATTATGTGAAAGTGAATAATAACTACCTTATTCTATGGATTTATTATTTATTTTATATGCTAAAGTGGTATATTATATTCTCACTGATCGATTAGCGATCAAGATAACATCGTATCGGGGAATGGATGAGGATTTCATGAATACTAGATTACAATTAAATTATGAGAATTATTAGTTCATTGTAATGATTTTAAATGTGATAAATGAACAATCTGTGTTCATGGTAATGAATAATTTAGTGGTTTTAGAGTTTCTAGGATGGCCTATAATGGGTTTTATCAATGACTTCATTTTGAACTTCTCATATGAGGAGGATCCTATAGAGAATCTTCATGTAGTTTTCAGTGGCCATTATCACTGTCAGTAGTTTGGGAAGCTATCAAAGTGTGTGATATGGGATTATGATTTATTTTCTTGAGAAATTTATTTTCCCATAATAGATTATTTTTGGATCCTTCATAATTTATGTGTTTGTTTCATCGTGAATCCACCGAGACTCTTCTAGAAGTTCGTAGTGTTATTGGTCTTATAGATTATTATAAGAAGTTGGTACCCAATTACACACAAATTTAAATTTAATTCATATCCTTAAATAGAAAGAAACATATATTGTTATGGTATTATCTTTTCAAGTGTACATTTTAGTATCTGAAGGAGATGTTTTTTAGTTCCTCATTTCATTATTTTCTAGAAGATTGTATTGATATTGAGGTCATCTGTGATAAATCTTGTCATAGAATGGGATATGTATTAATGAAATAGGTGCGGGTTTTTCTTATATGTATTTGTAATTATGACCTAATAAATTTGAATATTTCATCCATGATATATATTCCATAGAACTCATGTTTTCCTTCATGATTATGTGACACTCCCTCATTGGATAATGCTTTGTGGTTTTCAAAAATTACAATATATTGATGAATGTATTCACCTAGCATGAGAGAAAATCCTAAAAAGGAACTTGGTTGAAAATATTTCAATACTATGACTTCGAGATTTCCAATTCACTAGGATATGGTAACGTTGTAGATTATTTTTTAAGTTTGAAGTCACGTAATGGTTCTGTGCATGAGTATGTAGATTCAGGAATAGTGATAGAAGACATATCCTTGATGAATCTAGACATGGGATAGGTTGGTGATAGAGTATTCCCTTTTTAGAGGATTTTGTAGCCGTATTTAGTTTATAAGGTGGTAGATTATAATTTTTTGGGATTATTAGGAGGATGTTTAGTGGGATTTAGTTGTCTATGGTGATACCCTAGATGGTTGGTTTGAGGAAGATCAACACAAGGTGTTGTTTCAATATAGTATTTTTGATCTGTTGGGGATGCACATAGTGGTTCTCATTGTGTTTGAAAACTATCCCTTAGTGACACATAATATAATGATAATGAAGTATAATTATCTATGTTTTCCGTTTTATGGCATGAATTGAAGCATTTAATTACAGATTTTGTGACCAAATGTTTATTTTCCAATAATTTAATGGAATAATAATGTATTCTAGATGGTCTTCTACACATGTTATGTGTTCTTCATTGGATGTGGGATTAAATTTTGATGGATTTTGTTAACAGTTTAACTAGATCTCAGTGAGGATATGATTCTATCTGTGTGTGAATGGGGAGTAAGATGAAATTGGGTCACTTCTCAATGATAAAGGTATTATGATTATTAAATGTTTAATCGAGGCTATATCTATCAAAGGTGGTGAAGATCAATGGATTCCTAAGGATGGTCATCTTTTATGATAACCTCATTTAAAATCTAATATATAGAATGATATTTATCTTTATTTTGTAACTTCATTGTTCCTTATCGCTTTTTTTCATCCGTAGATGGATGTTTAGATAGAAATGACCTTCCAGACTCTCGAATACATATTGTACACCTGCATCCAAGATTTGGATGATTTGTTGGGGTGGAACCTACCTTTCGTCGATTTTTACGAAAAATTCATATTCAGTCCACTTTTGGTATATAATCATTTAAATATATAAATCGTCTTACATTCCTTTCTCTTTTACACTATAATTGGGTTGGAGAGTCATTAATTCCAGGATAGAATAAGTATAAATCCTGACAGATATGTTATTGGTGATTCAGGACAGGATGAATTCATCACATAAACTTCAATGTTATAACGAAGATAATAAAGGGATGCCTTTAGAGTTCAATGGTGGAGAATATGTTTTTTGGAAGGTGACCCATCGTAGTGGGAAGTGATGTTTTTTGTGGCAGTAATATTTCAACCTAGTTGGTCGGTCCTTTTGGGTCATTGTTTCTAGTTCAATCCATCACATAACTAATACAACATACCTCAAAAATATGTTCATAATGAAATATGTCCTTCATGTTTCATATCTTCACCTCTATATTAATGATGAATCACACATCATCAATAGTAGTTGGATTTGTGTAGATGATGATACATCCATAGGGGAGTGACTTGAGGAGATATAGGACCACCAGTTGAAGGTTTTACAAGGGAATATTATTCACTTTTTTCCTGTATTGTGGTGACATGGTAGAATATATGAGAGCATAAGGGGATATTATTCCTAGATACACTCTTTGTATCTAGTGTTGTTGGAATCATAGATCTTCTTTTGTAATTATGTTCTTTGGTTATAGTCCTCTATCATGATTATTATAGACTTATCTCTTTGATGATTCATTATTTGGGGCCTTGAAATTGTTTGAGGTGTGTATCTTACATAAGAGAGTTTCATTTTTTGAATCATGTTTCTCTATGTGAGATTGATGTGCTCCTATAATGGAATGATTCTTTAGAGGTATCTCACAAGTTGGTTGTTTAGGAAAACCCTTTTCCTATAATTTCATTCTATCGTTGCTATAAATTCTGAAGGGTGAGAATTAGTTGATCAGTATTTGATGTTAGGTACTAGGTCCATATAGTCCATTCCTTTTTTGTTGAATGTGTTAGAGGTTCTGAGGGGATTCCTAGAGGAGGATTTAGGGGAGTTAAGAAGAAATTAAATTTATAGAGAATTACTACATCCTAGAGTCTTACTTTACACCAAAGAGGACATTGAATACACTATTAATCATATCCAACCCATTCCTTTTAGCATTTGATCCATGGTGTTATGAGTTTTTTTTCTTATTTTTATTGTGGTTTCTTATTTGTTTGTTTTTATTTCATATCAGGTTTCTTTACAGGCTATATAATTTGATATAGTTAATTATAATGTACTTATTTTGATATTTGGTTGCATGTTCATGGTACAACACCAAAAGAAAACAATGTTTTGACGTGTAAGTGGTAATCATAGATATGTTATTTTTGTTCAACCATCATTTAAAGAATACCGAATTCCTAGAGGATGGGAGTTCAATTATTCTTCATGTTTTTAGATAAATCCTAAATATTTATTTTTTTATCTCCTTTGTTAAAGGAGATATTAACCTTAATTAATATTAAACACGAATTAATAAAAGTATTATTTTTGGGGTTATTCTGACTACATGTGTTTTTTCCATTTTAATGGTTTCTGTAGATAGTGTGTTATCTTTTTTTCTATGGTTTAGAATACAAAATATTTTTGTTAATTTGATAATTAATGTAATACTAGTAATGCACAAGGGTAAATTAAATAATGTGGAATCATTGATTTTTAATTTTTCTTCATATAATTTCTTGGAAATGATGTTATACTGGAAACGAATTTAAAAATTCATATCAATTTATACATGGTACATTAGGATTCTTTTCATTATAACCTATGATAAATGAATCAGTTAATTGAATATGAAAATAAGTTTCTAATTTTTATAAAGATAATCATATGTGGTAGAGTGATACCATTTTGTAATAAATTATTGATTTTTATGTTATAGATTATAGATACACATTTGAGCTGTTATTGTTTTCCCTTTTCATTGTTCTTTTTTAGTACATGTTGATCCATTTTGTGAGAGACAATGTGAGCCTGTGATGGATGATGGATTAATGATAAATGTGTTGGTTCTTGTGTTTGAGGAATCAGTTAGCGCATGTGATGGCATGATGGATTGTGATATTCCAGGTGGTGTCGTTGAGGGAAAAAAGACTAATGGAGTGATCTGAAGATGGTACTTATCATTGTTTTATGTGGAGATAGATGAGATGATTTCTTGATAAATAATCTATTTTAAAGGCTAGATGATTGGATTTACTTGTCTCTATATTTGTTTCAACACTACATAAAACATATTGTTTCTCTTGGTTTATGAAAGTATTATTGTATCATTGGATGATTCCTATTATACCTAGAATTATGGAATGATAATGGTTGTTAAATAATTCCACCCATGGGGTTGGAGTATTATCAAAATTTTGAAATGATGATAAATACTGATGAACCATAGAATATTTTTGATTATTCTTCGAGGGATTGAAATTCAAATTGTAAATAATTTAAAATGAAATTCTCATCTTAAGAATTAAATAATTGCAGTCTCTTGATAGTATTTGTGTGCTTATAAGATAAGTAGTCCTTACCAGCGACGATAGCATTTCCTAGTGATGATTTCTATAGTTTTGGTTAAGTATTTTTTTGATGTGGTTGTGATATATATATATATATATTGTAAATGTTATGTGATTCCATATTGTACCCCACCCATGTCCGTTGGACGACCGAGATAAAGTAGAATATGGGGGTTTATTTCCCCATTATTTAGGTTGGATAGGAATAGATGGCTAACTACACCATATTTTCCCACTCTCTTATTATGATGGTGTTATGTGATGATATGTATGGTGGTTATGTTTTCCATATATGTGTATAGAGTTCTATAATGGTTTCTGGTCATTTTTCACACATTTTAGTCCATATATACTATCCTAAAAATTATTATTTCTATATTTCACATGAGCCCCAGCCTGGTAAGTGAGGAATCTTTAGTGAATCTGGGAGAATCGGGATCAAATCCAGTTGGAAGGACAATTTTCTGGTAATGTAGCAGCACTATAGTTGGTACTGTAGCAGGAACTATTTAGTAATGTTGTAGGGACTGTAGCGGGACTGTAGCATGCACTGTTTGTCACTGTAGCAGCTGGGAATTTACCCCCATTTGGGCCTTCTAGCCACTGATTTGATCCCCATTCCCTTTAAGGCCTTCAGGGCAATAAGGTCATCAGGCCACCTCAGGGCCTTCAGGCCACCTTTAGTGCAGATGCAAACCAGACAACCTATAACGTACAATCTCTATAGTAGGAAGAGCAAGGAGCATTCACCACAGCAGAAGCTACACAGATTGAAAGAATAAGAAGGTATGGCTCCTGTCATCTAGACGAGACTGTGCATGCATGCGATAGCCTAGTCGAACATCCATGTGAAGGTGGAGAGATAATTTCACAATGAAGATGTGGGGGAGGAGTTGTTCCATGTAGTTATTCTAGGTTGTATGTAAGTTTTGAAGCCGATGGGCAATGAATTCATATAAGGCCTACAGGCCATGCAATACATACACCTAAGGTCATTGTAAGGGTTCCACCTCACCCCTTGAAAATTGGATTATCAAAATCAAAAAAAAAATTAAAGCCTTCGGGCTATTGGATGGAGGATTATTATTTCGATGTATTTTTTGGGATACAGTGTCTTGAGGTATAATAAATTATATATTGTATGTGGTGAGTCCGAAAAAACTCTTAGTACAATCTGGATATATAGATTTTGATGAATAGATTATGTCGAGAACACCTTGTGGGTTATTATATAGTTTCCATTGATACATGTTGCTTATATAGAGAGAAATAGATCAGGTCATGTGATGTTGGTGTGGAGTAGAAAACTAATCCTGAGGTTTAGTGAGGAACATTCTCATTTATATTATATTGGATATTATAATATTACATGTATGTAATATGTGATGAGGGAGACACGGTGAGGCTTGGAACATAACAAACCTGATTAGGTGTGGAGTCAGTATCACAAGTTTATTCACTATTATTTAGTAGGATTTCATTATATATTATATGATGGGACTCTAAGAGGATCATACTGAAAATAATTATTATGATCAACCAACATATATAAAATATTTTAACAATATATAGGAAATGGTTGGACATCGGGTTATATATTACTAGTTCAGGGTGTTGTTCATGAGCTTCTTTGGATTTATTGTCACTAGTGTGGATATTTTTTGGTAGTTATATTTTATTTTTTAGTTGTTGTGGTTGAAAAAAATTACATGCATATATTGGGATCATCATTTTGATATTAACATGTTCTGTTTAAAGTTTTTATCTTATATGTCATTCCATGTGTTATTTTTAGAGGGAATTGAATCCCAGTCATGCGTGTAATATACCCTTGGTTCATGTAAAAAACACATGGCCTATTATATAGGAGATATAAGAATAATTTTCTCCCATATATTATTTCCAAAAAAGGAGTGGTTTAGTTGTGGTGAGGGTGCCATGAAAAGTTTTCTCAAGTGAATTTAAAATTATAAAATCTTATGAAATATCTAATCAATGGTAGGTTCACTTCTTTAATAGATCATCCTCAAGTGATTATATTTAAAATATTTCATTTTGGATGATTTTATTAAAAAATAAAATCCAAGAATATTAATATTATTATTTAATTTAAATCATTTCACATAAGAAACATTATACCAGTTTAATTATTTCATAATGGATGAATCTCTAAGATGTGTAATGATCAAAACATTAAATCGGATATCCCTTTCAATAAAAATACTTTTATTTCCACTAAAATGTATTATTTTGAGAGAATTATGGGAAAAATGTGTTCCTATATTTTCACCAAAATAAGAGAAATATTATCATTTCTTGGTTCAAAAATTAAAGATTATTTTTATTTGAGATTTAAATGGTTAAGATTCATTTATAATAACATTTTCCTTTATTTTCTAATTCTAAATCTATTAGGGTTTCTTGAATTTTCATTCCACATTATCATTATTAATAATTTTTTTAATGAAACATTACATTAATAATAAAATATGTTTCATTCCAGTTATGTTCTGAAACTATTTCATAGATAACATTAACTATTTTTGTTATATGATAATGTAATATTGTTGTATATAACAAACATTATTATGATTAGAATACATTTTCATATTGATGATATGGGTAATTATACTAATTTTTTCCTTCCATATTTACTATTAATTGTTTATCCATTTTAAAACATTCATAAATTCAACAAAATATATCTAGATATTTTTCACCTTCGTCATCGATCTTCTGGAAACTTTCAATTATCCGGATTAAAAAGCCTCTCATGATATTCAAAATCATAATCTTGGATTTCAATCAACAAATAAATCATGTAATTCATCTCATAGATTTATTTTCATTTGGATTATATATTTATTCATTTTACAATAAAATTAATTTATTACATACATCGATCTATGAAGTACCCTTTCCTACAATAATTGGCGCATTACGTCATTATTTATGATTTATCTTTTTCAGTGGAAAGTATGTTCCCCTTCTTTTCAATTTCAATCCCATGGAATATTTGAATGATTTTCTCCCCAGGTTTCTTCTCTAGTTTGGTATTATCTTCAGATAAATATAATACATTGGATAGTTTGACTTGTACTAGTCCTAGATATTAATTCAACCATCTCAATATAAATTTAAAATGATGTTTCCAGAACACTCAAATCTATTATTCATAGATAAATATACACCTTTCAGTAAATAATACTTCTATATGAGAGATATTTTATGAATTTCAGATATTCTCCACCCAAATTTAGGATTCAATAGAATTTATATTTTATCATGTTATCCCAAAATGAAAACATCCAATTACACTTGTGGTATCAAATATGGCAGTATATTTTTCATTAATGATTATTTAGAAAAGATTTTATAACTTGTACCCCTTTTTGTTTTTCGATATTGAAATTTATATATAGGTCTATTATTGGGGATTTTTTCATTATAAACATGTTATAATCCACCATTGATAATGTTATGGATTTCATATCATTTTTATATGTCCATATCTATACTATTATGGATTTTAAACTTATACTAGTAGAATAAAAGTTTTATTAAGAGAATCAACTAGATCATGGGTTTCCTCTTTCCATGAGCTTGTTGTGAGTTAATCAAGTGATAATTCCAAGATAGTTTTACCATAAGAATGGTAAATTTTTTAATTAAGTCTCATTTCAAAAACATGAATGAAATAAATTTTCTTCAATTTAGTTTGTGAAGTTTCTTCTAATGTGTTATAAATATTTGTAAAACGAAATTACCACCCACAAAAATTCATATTAATAATTTTTTTCTTCTATTTATGTAATGATAAATTATTATTATACTATTTCTTAGCAAAAAAATTTATTCTTCATGAATTTTATTTTATTCTTATAACGATTTTCTAATCAATTTTACCCCTCAAATTTTTATTTAAAACAAAGATTCACTGATACTAATTCGTTCATTAAAATCATGGAATTTTTCATTCAATATTTTTTAACCTAAGTTTTCTCATCAATATATTCATAAATTAATTATTTATCAATGATATGATTTGTATCTTTGAATATCATAAACTATTCCATGGGGTATACTTCATTGACGAGGTTTTTTTTATTATTTCCTATTCTGACCCATGTCATTATCCAATGCAACAACTTCTAATTAAAACTTTTAATTTTCATAAAAAATCATAAAAAATATCAATATGTAAAAAATATTCTAAAAAAGGATCATTTTAAATTATTCATTAATCATAGAATAAAAATAAATGAGTGAATAAATGACCACAATATCTATATATTAAGTGAATTATTTATCTAAAAATCATAAACATGTTTAAATAATGAGAATTAGCTACTATTATTTTCACAGATAGTGGTGTGTTATTCTTCTCATTTTTGGTTTTTCTATTATTTTTCGTGTAATTGTGTTATATTTTTTTGATTATTGGCTAAAACATCCCAAAATTTTATATTATTAATTCTCATTGTGTCCTAAAAATAATGATCTTATGAAATCTATTCAGATATTTACTTTATATCGACCTAATAAAAATCATTTAAAAATAATGATAGATGTAAAATGAGGGGTGATTTTTTATACCTGATATCAAATAGAGCTTGTACTTTTTAAAATTTTAAGAAAAATATTCAATTTCCAAACTTATAGTTCAACTTAATATTAGTCATTCCTAAAAGTATGGTAGAGGATTTTGACTCGCAACTCGGGTCTATAATGTAATATTAGGGATACTTTACCATATGATTAAAGTAAATAATATAAAAAATAAATAAAATCATAAATGAATCTTGAAATAAGTAGTATATTGAAATCATCTACTGTATAAAATATTTAATCACAACTCATTATCTATATTAATAAAATATATACATGAAAAATAGTGACAAAATAAAAGATAACATCTTTTAATATCATATAGATAAGGAAATAAAAAAATTATAATAACCTTCAAACTTGTTCAAAGCTCTAGACTAGTCGTAATATAGTATTTTATAGCTTAGTATTATAAAAAACACATCAGTCATAGGCATGCTTCCTTGTATAATAATGAAACCATGATGTCAAATCTGGTACTAACCATCATCTTGTGTATGGTGTGAATATAACTTAGTTTGGCACAACCTCTATAATTTGAATCAAATATAATATGAGTAAATAATTTCATGTAGATGTGCATAATAAAATGATATAAATATAAATTAATAAATAAATAGACATCATCAACCTTAGTTTTCCAATGTGGCACCTATAGTCCACCAAACCTACGTGGTCTAAGCTATATGTGTATATCGATAGTATTAGTGCAATCATAGCACATTCTGAATTATGTGTCATAGGAAACCAAAATTATAATTTATCTTGGATCAAATCCAGGATAGCCCAAATTAGTATTCCTCCCCTATCTATGACCATAGTAACCAAAATTAATAGTCATGTTGACTACAAACCATGGAAGCCAAAATGATTAGTCATCCAGGATCCAAACCATGGAATCCGAAATAAGTAATCATTCTGGCTCTATCCCCTAGAATCCAAAAATAAGTAGTCATCCTAGAACCATACAATAGACCAAATAATCTATAAACATATAATATCCAAAACCATATTTCCAAAATAAGTAGTCTTAACTACCCCATGGTTTAAATCCATGGTAAACCTAATAATTATTGACTATTAATGTTATTAAAATATTATTTTATCATTGTATCATTTCATATTCAATATGAATCACATAAAAACCATTTACCATAGATCCTAGTATTTATTTTAAGCACCACTCCCTATTATTCACATTCAAATCACTTATGTCCCAATACACCAATCACAGTACTTAATAATTTTCCCATTTAAAATCATAAACAATCACACCCCATGTGTGGATAATGTTTTAGTCATTTCACAAATGAGTTTTCCATGAAATTTGTCGAGGTTTAATTTTACAAAATATGGTTTCCAAAATTTCTTTATAATTTTTAGGTAAAATATTTTCATATTGGTTTGATAATAAATCATACACATAAAATTAAAAATTACAATTTTAGGGTAAATATTTAAAACCACCAACCTCTAGTTAAATGATGCTTAATCTCAATGAACCACAATCCAAATCCAACCCAATGTACTAATATCCACAAATTAGATTCTATTGACAACATATTATTGGTTACAATAAATTGAAAAATAAATATAGAATAAATGATGAATTTTGGGAATATATAAACATAGAATTTTGGAGAGGAACCTATTAAAATAAATTAAACATTAATCCACCAAGAATTAATAGAGGGAATCCCTTGGAATCAATTATTTTTTAAATCATGAGATTGATATTGGAGTGAAAAAAATATGTATTTTATAAATGGGAACCTTATGTTAATGTAAATAACCACTACATAGAGTAAATTTATTTTTTGAAACCCACTTTCTCCTTATTAATGTTTGTAAAAAAACATCAAAATCAAAAAAAAAACACCACATGAAAAACTCTTTCATGCCATTAATTCATTTTTATATCTTCTCAATAGCTCTAGGTACACATATTTTCAAAATAACTCTCCCTAAATCATTTCAATAGCATAAAAAACAATGATAATCCATGATTCACATGTCTCCGACTAAATTTAAATAACAATACCGATAAATATATCAGTGGGATTCTATAAACTCCCCCTCCTAGAACTTATCATTGCTATGAAGTGTCTTGAGGTGTCTCATCCGAACATCATGTTATGTAGTCTCAAACATAGGAATTATTCTCTAAAATTAAATTATCTAAAATTTATATTCCACTAAAACACTTGAAAAATAATCCACACTATAATTCTTCACATGGTTCACCCTTTAAATCATATCACTAACTATAATTTCACCACTAAATCGTGTAATGAAATCCATTTAAAACCACTTTTGAACACTATAAGCATCAAACTATGAAAATTATATGAATTTTTTATGATTCTAGGGGAATATTTATGAATGAATAATTGAAAGTGTTTTACTACATTTCAAATAAGCCCTCACGACCCCAAAGGTATTACACCCTCACATATCAAGACCTTCACATGCCAATTAATCCTATACAAATAATAATCTATATCTAGTCAAACTTCAGAGTCTCACATTCTCTAACCAACATACTTATTGTCTTGAAAGGTCTACACCATCTTCTTATTCATTATTTAGAAATTAATATCACAAAATTCCACTGTTACCTCTTAGTGAATTTTCTAATAAACCCATTAGAAACCCATGAGAACCTCTATGGGCCAAGTTAAAAAAATTATTCCTATCACCAAATAGAATTTATAGTCAACCCTACAACCAAAAGTCTAGGAAATAACATCCAAAATACACATGGAAACATGGATCCTTCACTGTAGTTTTTAGTAATTCCCACACATCTATCTAAAAGTAAATAATCTACCCTACTTATTATTTATAAGGAATGAAGAATACTTAGATGATCTATCTCTTGAGTTTCCTTAATATGATCCATTTATCTCTAACAAATGCAGGAAAATGACAACCATGACACTCAGCAAACCAAAATCCTGAAACATATCTCAACACATCATGGAATCTCATCAGCCACCAAACCCTCCCTTGGGTTATCATACACATATATAAAAATATAGTCCCATAATTAAAACATATATACACAATTGGGTTATCTAGAATGAACATTTTTATGCAATAGAGGAAAAAAAATATAAAAAAAATAATTTTTATTTGATCATGAACTATACCATAATGGGATCACTTATATATTTGGGTATAGTATACTAAAGACACTCTATGTATGTCCATAAACTAAAAGGTTGAAAAATATCCATGTCATATTAAAATTCTAAATTTCGTAGTTTGAATCAAATCCATAACATGTATATAATCCCACTATCTTATACAACTTGCATCACGTGGGTCTCACTGTATGGGATCTGAATCTTGACTCATTTACCCATTTTCTAGAACAAATAGCTAACACTATGAATCCCATTGAAACACAACTATGTTAAATTTATCAACATCATAGTTTAAGGGACAAATAATAGGAATAAAACCCTAATATTCACTAAAACTCATATATTAGGATCACATAACTCATGCACTCATAGTATCCCCAACAACCCATACACTGATTATCTATAAAATTCACTAAATGTCCACATCATACCTTTATAAATATGTTTTTCATTATTGGTGTAAATTACAAACATTTATATCATGAATAGTGTTGGGGTTTCAAAGGGATGGATCAGTTGGATGCCTAAATCTATTTACCAAGTGTTCATAGATGGTTCTAAGTCATATCCTGATATAAATATCTTATTCTCTAACCATTTAGTCCAAATCATGCATCAATATTGTCTTTCCCATATCCCATACCTTAACCACGATGTCCATTCATGTACCATCCTATGACTCATGAAGGGTTTTATAAAATCATGGTAGCCTACTAAAAATGAATCTTATAAATATTTATAGTATGAGTAATTTGTTATTGAATGGGAAAATGCTTTTTTGGAGAAATCACATATTAAGGGTTGAGGTGGTTGAGTTTGAGGAGACCCAAGTGAGCTACTTATTTTCATGTTCCCAAAATAATACCCAAAAGAGATTCAAATCACGAAACCTCGTTTCCAAACTAGAATGTTCTTACCAAAAGACCATGTAAACCCACCCTAATAAATCATAGAATGACACACTAAGCCATGTCCTTAATGCCTTCCACCATCTTTAAAATAACTGATGTACCATCAAACTACTCCTAAAATCAGCCCAAAATCACCCCAACACCATTAAAAACAAAGGGAAACCATGAGACACATGTACATAACATGATCTAAACCATATCATTCCTCAAAATTCTTAATCTATGTTACGATGTTCCCAGTAGTAGATGTAGACACATTGAGAGTCGTGGTGGTGGGGGGTCATTAGTTTAGACCGATTTTGACAAATATTAAATTACTTTTTAAAAAATTTAACCCCTTATATTTTAAGCTATTATTATGATTAAAACTACAATATTTTTTATATTTTTCAAAAAATTCAAGAACAAAAATATATAAAGAATGAAAAGTCAACAATAACACATGGTATTTTTATGTGGTTTGGCCCCCTAATGAGAAACCTTCTTCTTAATGTGATCATTTATTATTTAATTCAAATACATTACACTATATAAAATTAGTGTAATATTTGGGAACAGATTATCATTAACCAATAGTGAATCCTTCACTAATAAAACATCTCATTTCTATTATCTGATATCACATGGAAACCATGTAGCACATTCTAAAATTACTGACTCGTGTATCAAGTGAGATCCATGGAGATCTTCTCATCATTTCCCAATTTTTTTCCATATATGTTATATTCAATCAATGTATCCCATCATGGAATTATTATTCATTTTGACGTGTATATTAAAGGGAATCAGAATATCTCATCTCATCATTCCAATTTATATACATTAGAAGTTAATATAAATAGAAGGAGATCATCCTGACATTCCTATTTATTTATTCAGGAAAAAACATAACCATTATTTGTAAATATATTTTCCCCCATTTTCATAATCAAGAAAAAATCGATTATTTCGTATTCTAAAAATATAATTCAATTTTTCAACTAACTAAGGTTACAAAAAAATTTAATTATTATGTCTTGTAAACTCCATGGAATTATCTTTAGTATAAAACAATAACACAAGCTAAGATCACCCTAAAATGGTGGCTAAAGTCCATGTTTAAAATTATAAAATTTTTGTTCTAATAATTTAAAGGGCGCTAGAATCATTAAGGGGGAATGATTAATGGAATTCAGGTTTTAGATCAAATTCACATCAAACCTAAATTATTACATATATTGAAGATAGTATAAAAATATTGAAACAATTTTAGATAGAATGAATACATACAACAATTGATTAATTGGGTACCGCATGTTGGGTATTGGCCTATGGTTTAAGAAAAAAATATAAGGAGAATATAATACATAAAAATTCAATGATAATAGGGAATTAATGTAAAAAAGAATAGTTGGAAAGATTTAGTTAGAGAGTAATGTTTAGATATGAATGTGTTGGAGTGATCCCAATTATTATTAACTATCCAAATCCATGAATAAATTAATAAATAAACTTGAAATGAGGAAGATCACACATGAACAAATTATAGATGGAGAAAGATTTATGATACTGTAAATTGAATAAATTGAAGGAAAAAATTCGATAAAAATATGTTAGGTTCATAGGGGAAATTTTGTAAATAACACACTTTTTAGAAGGGAGCATGATTTGGCCACACAGTTGGCCAAACAATTAACTAATCGTAGGTACCATACCCTCAAGAAATAGTCACACCACATGGTTAAGGGAATTGTTAGACAAACCAAAATCAAACTATGAATAATACAGATATATTAAAATACAGGGATTTGTACAATTTATTTGACCCCATTGCAAAGTTTATCTAACTGTGACACCGTTTTTCTAACCCCTCCATGGCTGGGGTTAAATGGTAGTGAAAACCATATACCAACCATGAACCCTAATATTCCTCCATAAAAACATAAATTATGTTCTATAGACCACAATGAAACTCCTATGGAATCTTATCCTCTTATGGAAAATTAACTAAATTAATTAAAAGTAGATTTTATAGAAATTTAAAGGGGTCCATACCTTGAATAAAAAAAGGTGTCATATAATATCCCCATTATATAACATATCATCCATAAGATACAAAATTACACATGTCCTGTATATTTGATTCAAAAATTTTCTAATTGATACTACATATCTAATTCACACTCCCACATTTTGACCTACTCACATCTGTGCTTACACAACCCATGACATAGAGGTAAAGGATTTCAACATATCTTCGTATCTATACTATACACAACTACCCACATGGAATAAAACTATTTTGTTTACCTTGGTAAAATACTCATAAAACCTAGATGAAAATCATCACACATTCAATTAGGAATGACAAAATTACTGTAGGAGAATTGAAGGTAGCTAATTATCAACCTTCACAAAATATTTGGTAGATAACCTCATGAAAAAACCTTTTATTCCTTTCTTTATTCATGCACCACAGTACTATCACCATAGATCTTAACACATAATTTTTAGTCCTAGGATACACCACCAAACATGAAGCATGAGAATCCATCATTAGTTATTCCCACTTGTCTGTAGAAACCATGATATTCCCATAAACATGATTAATCTCATCCTTATCAAGTAACAAGTCAGATGGTCATTTAACACCATAAATTTTGTCCCTAAAATACAAGAACATAAAATTAGATAATTGTATCCTATTCTTTGGATTCTCATATTAATGCAAAATTTATAAGGATATGATTACTACTAGACCATAAGATTCATGTATCCCTAAATGAACCTCGGTGAAGAGATCCGCTAACCACAATTCATTACTTGAATATTAAATATCTTGACCTATATCTTACTATTTATATCAATTGAAAGTATGTTTTTCTTTCCAGGGGTATTGGATAATTCAAAATAGAAATATTATAGGCGTTTTATCATCTTTTATTGCAAAATATTCAATTATAACTAGGAGAATATATTTTTTTATCCTTTATGATACATATAAACCATAAACCTCATCATAGGGTATTCCCTACAACATCAAGAATGAGGTAATGTGTTGGAAAAAGATTCTTGTGGCCTCAACTGCAATGAACCATAAGCCATAATATGATCTGTGTACATCACACTACACAATTCATGGTCTCCAATAAATCACAATACATAGTGTACTGCTTATTGGGATATGGTTTGGATAGGATTAGTGTCAGGATAAGTCTCTTATTCAATTCCCCAAATGAACCCTCATAGGATTCATGCCATTCAAACTTTTTTCCCTTCTTATAAAGGCTCATATAAATTTCTCCCAGGTGGGATAAGTCCTTAATAAACCCCACGAAAATACTTCCATGTTTTAACACATTCTAACACTATTCCCATGACACTGTAGCTCTAATATTATCTAGGGAAACTAATACAGTGGTTGTAGATATTATATTCCTATGAATGTGAACTTCATCCATACCAAATTGATACCTAAAGAGATTGAAATAAATATAATGCCCCATCAATATTTCTAGAACCACATTATTTTTTTTCAATGTTATCCCCTTGATTTGTGGTATATAAAGATATCATCAATGAAAAAAACGACAATATAATCGATAATGGTTAAATTAATCCATTTATTAGGTCCAAAAATAATAATGGTATGATTATAAGGCTAAATGAAACAACCGTGTACTCAAACTATCCATATCTACTTCTGAAATCTATACGATGTACGTCTAACGATCTCACCATAACATGGTTATAAAAAACAACATATTAACCACTAAAAACACACAAGAATATACTAAATGGTCAGAAATGATATTTATCCTTGGATCATTTTTCAATCATTTTATTCATATTCCTGTAATTGATAAATATCCATAGAGAAGCACTCCTGTTTTAGGGAAAGAACACTAGAGATCCCAAAGGTGAGGTACTTTTTTTATTAACACCCAAACATCCTTGTCCTCTATATAAATCATGATTACCTACAGCTCTAATGGAGCCTTTATTTAAGGTGGGATAGAGACAATATTTTTACTGAATAATATGTTGACTACAAGCATGATCCCACAATCTGGTGGTAGCCCTTTGAATTACACAAGAAACACATCTTGGGACTTTTCCACCATGGTAGGAACGATGTCCTGATGAATCCCACCATTATCTAACATCATACTTCAAACCTCAGGGGTTTCATAAGCTAACTCTTGGAAATCTGTTCCAACATGGCATTCCTACATGTCTAGTTATGCGACTTTTATGTGTTGATAATCATTAAGAGAAATGAAAATTATCCACCTATAGTAAAAGTAATTGTGATATGACAATGGAAGCATTCAGTTCAGATTAAAAATCATGTCAAAAATTGTTATATCTAATAAATAGTGATCCAATGGGATCTAATGACCATTTTTTCACAAAAACACTCTTCGAAATGATGGATGTGGTCTAACCATGATGCCAATAGAGTTTCAATAGATATAACACCATACATGGTCTCCATGACCAAAACTAAATTGTCTAAATATTTTCCAAATACAAATGATTAAAAATCCAATTTATTAAAAAAATAAAAAGGAAAATGTCATAGATGCCATGATCATTCAATAGAATTGAGATGAAATGACATCTTGGTTCATGGGATTTGATTACACCACCTATAATTATCTGATACCACAACCCTGTGATCCATCCATTCTTCCATAACCAACACTTCCTCATAAGTTCTAATTCTCCTCATCCAATGCTCCATGTCCCCTGAATCACATTGATTATCCCATATAACTCTTACTACCAATCTATTATAGTATATACAAAATGAATCTAGGAACCTACACTAGTCTAATTCCTATATAACCCCATGCATACTGCACCATCATGAAAAAATTATAATGGTGACATATCTTTCCACACAGATGACAATTCACTGTTCCCCAGTCAATCTATGGTCTAATATTCCCCCACCCACCACAGTAGTGAAATGTTCGTGAACTTCTGCCCTGGATACACTATCCCTAGATAACCTAGAATGTCCCCTAAAAATGGATATTTTGTCTTCCATATTGAATACTCCCTAGAGTAGCAACATTCCATGGTATCATCCCCTCACTCTAGTTTCATTTAGAGATGATTTACTTGTTCACCACTGCAGAAAATGGTTGTAACCCAAAATACATGACCCTACACACGAATCATGTACCTCAATACGTCATCAAATTTCCTCACTCAATATACTTCATCCTCTTATATAATTGGTGTGAAGTGAATCATGTATCTATAAGAGGAATCATACTCCATGAATGAATTTCTCCCCTACATTAGGTGTAAAATCACATTACCCAATTAGCTATCAAGTTCTTGAAGAATAAATAGTCTATTAATCAGGTCTCAAAGTCATTACAGTACATTCATATTTGATAAATATCATAGAAACATTTGTCCCACCATCTCCTCACTAATCTTAAATACATGCAAAAAACTAGTATTATCCTCATATATCGAGGTTTCTTTGTGTTATAAAGGATATATTGAACATAATTAATAAAAAATCAAATGTATAAGTGAAACTAAGTGATTAAAACTAATAAATGCTATTGTTGAAACTTCCTCCTAAACTCTATCAATGTTGGAAAATCAAGATAAGACTCTCTCTCAATCTTTTGTACTACCTACAACATACTCTCTCACAGTTGATTATCTTCCATAACACCAAACAACACAAAATTACATGGATTGGTTCCCTTGTGGGTATAGTCATATTCACCCTCATTGAACTCACCCATTAGTATACTTGGAAGAATTCACTTACAACTCCAAATACATGCCTCAGATCACCATGATTTAAAATTACTGATATTTCAATTTAGGTAATGTAGTAAATGGTTAAACACTCTATTATTCTATAGTTCCCAACATAATGGTTTATGTCATAGGATCATTTCCTATCCCTAGTTATCCATGATAAGGTTTAGTTGGAATGAGTAATATTCGTGTAATTTACCCATCTAAATATTTCACAATTTTCAATTTTTTACATTAATTTTTTTTATTAGTTTCCAAACTAAGGTATAATTTTAAATAGTGTCAACCAAAATTTTCAAACAAAAAAACATTAAAATTATTGGTTGTAAAACCATTTAACTATCAAATAAAAATATTTAAAGAAAGTAATTACTGAAAGGAAGAAGTTTTACATAATTAAAGGATTAAAAAAATAGAATGCCACCATGAATTTATATGAATCCCAATAAAAATTAATGCATACCCTTTAAGTAATTGATTGTAGTACCATTACAGTATAAATAATTCCATGGAAGTATGATAATTTCCTGAATTCATAAATTATTGAATTACGTAAAGTGAAAAAAAAATTCCCATGCAAATTCATGAGTCAAAACACGTATAATCAATAAAAACGTACACAAGTGCACCACACATGTTAGAAATCTGTCAACTATAAAAGAATAATCCAAGAACATCAATACAATATAATGGTGTCTTGGCCTTTTCTGTACATACTGGTTAGAAACTCATAGACACACTCTAGTTTCCAATCCATGAAACATAGTATTATATTATGACCCAATAATTACACAAATATTATTATTTTATTTATATCATAAATTTTTAATAAAACAATGCCTAATTTTCGAGAGGCCTAGTTTCTTTTGAATACTATGTTTATATTATTTAAAAAAGAAAATAAAATTGAAGGTATTTATTTTATTCACCATAATGAGATATTGAATTTTTATTAACTCTTACAACTGCCCAGTAAAACCTATGGAATACATAAATGAAATGGGTGACCTATAAAGCGGAGGGAGGGAATAAGCAAGATACAAAAGAATATCATATGAGTCAATGGAATACCATTATAATTTAAAAGGATAAGAACATTAATAATCAAATGGAGGAATAAAAAAAATTACATGGTATCATATCATCATGTAAACATTTGATTTTTGAAGAAACATACAATATAATATAATCATATGTTATGGATAACCTCTGAGAAAACATCACATGCTGGTTAGAGTCCCATCATGTGTTATGATCACTCCCCAATCCATTAAATAATGTCTCATTAAACAAAAAAATTACCCAATACATTGGATAACGTTCTTGTAACAAACATAATTACATGAAAATTCATATGTGATCCACCTATGGAAATCAATTACTAGTCATTAATATAATTATTACCCATGGAATTAAATGTGTTGCATAATCATGTCTTATAGTAAAACATGATGAAGTATCCTAATATTTTTCATAATAAAAGATATTAAATAATTTTTGGGAATTAATAATTTATAAAATAAGAACAATTCATGGTAAATTATTTTTAGTTTAATTGAATATATGGAAAATCGTGGATAAGTAACTTTTGATGTGTACCGCATAAGTGGGTTTTCAAGGAAAATACTAAAGAGTCTTTAAAGAGGGTAAGAGAACAATAATTTTCAAAAATTAGAAGAGAACAAAAGTGGTTTTACATATAAATATAATTTTTTTATAATACAAGGATATATAAATTATTTCATTGAGTGATACTTTAAAATAAGATAATAAAATACAAAAGTTCAGTTTTGTTTCCATTTCAAATGAAATTTAGAGGTGAACATTTAATTTTTTTATCCCCATAAAAGAATTATAATTAAAATATTAGTATATATGGGGGAAATATATATAAATTATAGAATATTTAAATAAGAAAAATATAAATATAATGTTTTGTAAATAGAGAGAAATTTATCTCAAATAAAATTGGATGTTTCTTAGAGATCCCTTACTTAATGTTCAAAGATCCTTATGCACATTCATAGAATGTCCTCAATAATCAAAAAATGATAATTTAATTAATTCATAACCATTTATTTATAAATATTTATAATATAAGTATATTATGTTTATATGTAACTATATCTAGGTAAAATATGGTTCAATTTAATTGTTCTGTAATCATCCATTTCATGATAATAAGGTCGGATCACTTGAAGAAAATTGTTAATTTTCCAATAAAACTTGAAAAAAAATATAGAAATGAAAGGAAAATATATTAATATACCTAAAAATATTTATATATACCAAATATTTATTTGGGTTATAAAAAATGGTTGATTCACTTAGTAAAATTGTTAACATTATGTGGTTAGTTAATTTAGGTCATTTTACTGACCATCATGAAATAGATTAATTTTATTTAACTATATTTTTATCGACACATTAAAAAACATAAAATAAGTAATAAGATATTTATTATAATCTTACTTAATTGAAATATTTCTTTCTATAATTATCCTTAAATGTAATAAGGAAAATGATGTAGGCCTTTCACGAAGAAAGTAAACAGACCATATTGCAATTAATGATTTCATTTTAGAAAGAAAATAATGGACTGTCTAAAATATATATTCCTATATAATAATAAAATATCAATATATTCATGAATATAATATTAATTTTTGTAGGAAGATGGATACAATAATGGGGTTGTAGGATAAGAGTAAAATTGAAAGAGTTTCGTCAACAATATTAATGCATCCATTTGTAGTATACTCATATAATACCCCATATAGATCCTTGAAAAGATATTTTGGTGATAAAATTAGGACTAAAACATGGAATAGTATATTAGGAAGGGAATTGGGGAAACATTTTAAATGTAGAACACTTTAATTTGTGAGGAGAATGTGTGGTGAGGGGTAGTATTTATAAGTGGTAGAGAAAAGTGTTTTTAATATTAAATTAATTAGTTTATTATTTATTGTTGAGACTATGTGTAGTATTGAATATTATTTATATATAATTTAAATAGTTCATGGTATATTGAAACTATTAGTGCATACATCATCTGTAACACAAAAATTCATGTATTTAGCTTATAATGTTGAATAACACATTTTCTGTATTTCATTATTAACAAAAATTCATCTATTTTTGAAAAATTTCAAAATTTAAAGATAATAATTAATGATGTTGATATTAAAAAAATGAAATAATATTTTTAAATAATTTTATAAATATGATAAATTTTATTTTTACATAAAATTATGATTTATTTGAAAAATAAAAGTTTTAATCTTATGATAAATTTTATAACCCATTGAAACATTACCTATGGTTTCACAGAATTATAATATCATTTTTATATAGTATAATATTATTAAATAAATCCATTTTATGAAAATAATATTTCCTTTAAATCAGTATATAATTATAAAGTTGAATTATAACATTTTTGATTTACAAAAATAGAAACTCATATGTAACATTTAGAAAAAAATTATTTACTTGTACCATGATATATTGTTATCATATTTTTATTTATAATATTTCGTAATATTATTTTACATATTAATTGGTGATGTGACTATTCTAATAGTCATAGTACTATTCAGAACCACAAGATTAATTTTCCTAATGGCCATATTATTATTCCAATGGTTAAATTACTATTCCAACAATCAGATTTCTAAGGATAATATAGATGTCTTATATTCTAAAAATATATAAAATATAAATCAATTTTAATTAGATTTTATTTTCTCTCAAGGTTATATAATTTGATTTTCAAAATTCATATAAAAATAATATTTTTACGCTTATTCTATATAGTTTTGTTTATGGGTGCTATTATATTTGGGGATCATGAAGATTCAAATTTACGTATTTATTTTGTCTTATTTTCAATTTTTTCTAATTTCAAAACCCTTAATCCTTTTGGAAAATTTTATTATTTAAATTTAATGATAAAATTCTTATAATAGAACTCTTTTTGGTTTATTTACGTCGTCCATGTGCTTTATATAATATTATATTACTTAATATGACATAGTTATAAGAATAGAAATGGTATTTATAAAATTTTAGGACATTAAATTCTTCCCCATGATGATATATATCCCCATCATTTTATATTATAAAACGTGATTGGGAAATATTAGGTTATATTTTCTTCATGTCATCCAATGGTTCTCATGTTTCCTTCTAACAATTATGGTTTCATCATAGTACACTAACAAGATGAGTGGTATTATTATGTAGAAATTTATCTCTATGGTCTGAGATATTCACTAACTTCTCCAAATAAGATAGATAATTTATCAGATGTACCAAATATAAATTTTGAACATGTTAGTGAATTGGTATATACTTACTCTAAAGTGACATATAGAATATATAATGAACTAATGATAGGGTTAGTCGAAGTGTTATTCGATAAGATAAACATTCAATGTGATCAATAACCTCATAGGGTTTGATGCATCCCTAACCTAAGTTTCCCATCATACTAAATAATAGGACTCTCTTCCGTGGTGATATGTAGAGGAACATTTTATCTCAAAATTTGAAGAAGAGGTGTCATCAAGTATTTTTAGTATATCTCATCCACTATCTAAGAGATACTTTTATGTGTTACATAATGGTATTGACCATTTTGACCAATTATTCAAAAATATTAATTCCAAGTAGCTTGAATTCACTAACTTTATCAAAACATATTGGTTTTCTACATTTCATCCCATAGAGGAAATCATATGGAGCTATTTGGATTCCTTAGGTAATAATGTAATTGTAAAAAAGAAAGGTCATTGTTATATATTGATCCCATACACCTTTTAAGTTCGTTGATAATTAAATCAACATATCATCAAATGTCTATATATTACCCTCATTTAGCCATTATTTGAGAGGTCATATGACAAAATGAAGTACAAATCCCTATTTAGAGTTGTTGGGGAACTGTTTCATAATATATTGTCAACTCATAGTTCTCAATCATATACAATTTATTATTACGTTCTATGAAGTCTACCAATTCATTGATGTATATCAGTGAATGTTGATCAAGTGATAAGTCCTATTGAATTGTAAGTAAGTGAACAGTCATTGTAAGATGATCCACCAGAACCCATACATAATTATTTCTTCTCGATATCTTTTTAATACCATTTAAAAATTCTATATTGTTATTTTCACATTTCCACATAGGAATTTGTAATAGTATCATTATCTCCCTTGATTTTTTTCCTTCGTATTTAACATGATGATATATGGGGAACATTGATGTATACTCTTCGATCTACTTCTTCATATTATACCATCAATAGTTCAATGAAATATTCCAATTCATCTTCATTATCCTTAGGTTGATGGAGAAGGTCGAGTATCTCTATCATACAAAAACTCTATTTTAATCTGACGATTTTATTAGAAACATAGTTCTGGCTGAAATCATTAAAACCCTTCTTCATTGAATACAAAATTTATGCCTCACCATTTATTATAATTAAAATATTCTTTTGAATTCACATATAATCTCATTATGAATACTTTGACTACTCCAAAAGGGATGGTTGAGAAAACATTTGAGAATGGGATGATGGTGTTACTTTCATTATTAATCACATTTCTACCCTTTGTAGATCTATGATAATTGGATCCAGGTTAATTCTCTTTAAGGATAATGTTTCTTTCTCCTTTCTACATATATCAATGATCACATTATTTTCCATCCCATGGTTGTATTGGATTAAGTATTTATAATTATTGATCATATATAACCATCATTGATGGAACATATTTGGCTCAATATTTGTGAATATTTACATAAGGATGTCATAATCAGTGTTTATTTCACACCCATACCCATAATGAAAATGCCACAGATTTTTTGATTTGAATATCACTACAGCTAACTCAAGGTCATGTTTCTAGTAGTCAAACTCATTCACATTCATCTTCCTTGAGTTATAGTCTTTAACATTAACATTTTTTATCATTACAAAATTTAATCACTCCTTGGATTCATAATACTATATAACAAAAATGTCTCTCAATAAAGGGTTGTTTATATACTGGTATTGTGATGAGCCTCTTACTTCAATTCCATGAACCTCTCTTAACATTCATTTGTCCAGACACACATTATACCCTATTGTGTCATCTTTGTTAATGGGATATATAATTGTGATATGTCTCTCATAAAATGATGAAAACATACTTATAGTATAATAAAACTACATATATAAAATAATGATGATATTTTGGCCACACCTTAGTTAATATTTTCATAGAAGTTTCCATAAATATACATTTTTTGGGGGAATGATGTCCCAAGAATACTATTACCGCAATTCAAATGTCATCTTTATTAAAACATTCACACATACATTTTACATTTATAATGACAATGTATAGTATTCAAATTATCCTAATAGTTCTCTATATTCGTGTACTATATATGAATATCATCTATAAATACCCCAAAAAACAATCAATGTAATCACTAAAGAATATATCCATTATGTCCATGAATATTGGTAGAGCATTAGGGAGCTCGAAGGGCATCTGTGTGAACTTATAGTGTTTACACTGTGTTCGAATTCTATTGTTGGAGATATCCAGTTTATACCCCATTAATTGGTGAAATTCCAACCAAATTTCCACCTAAGATAAGTACTATGTCTCACATAGTTGATTGAAAAACTCAGAAATCCATGTAAGGGGATAATTGGTATTTATAATAATTTTTAGCCCATGATAATCAATGTGGAGGCACATTGAATGATACATATTATTGATGATGAATACCAACATACCTTGAGGGGAATCACCCCAGCATATAAAAACCATTTTTAATATTCTCTTTTAACTGCTTATTTAGTAATTATAACTCAATAGAGGAAATTATTATAGACTATTTGATATGGGAAGAGATCACTGTATATTTTCAATTGATAACAGAACCTATCAGTGAATAGGAAGACCATGAAACACTTTAGTGAGTACATTAGTGTAGTATAGTGAACTAGGATTAACATACATGTATATTAAATAATTTTAGATGATAATTCTTCAAAATAAAAATACACATGCCTAAGGACCGTAATTTTTTAGTATCTTCATATTCATGGAACACAATCCTCTTACATGGAGAAAAAGAATTAAATTTTCCTACAATGATCTACCCATTTAGTACCCCATCATAAAAACTTTCTTCATAGCCTAGGGAATAGAAACACATGAAAGGCTGAGATAAGATGTTATATAATTTTAAATAATGGAGATTCATGAGAACAACATAAGAATAAATCATGGGCTAGATATTTGAAGTTAATAATATAATAATCATAAAGGGATAAATATTATAAGCCATGAAATAATAAAATTATCATAGGACATGGAATTGTGGAAGACATATAATCGTATAAAATTATTTCCATAATAGTCAAATATAACTTCCAAGTCCTTCTTAGTGGAATGGGTTTACTCCACAAACTATATTAGTAGTCATGGTTCACTTACAAGATCATCTTAGTGGACAAGGTACTTTATTGAATTGGTTTAACCCCCCATTATAGCCTTGTACTACTAAACTAAGATCACTCCTCATCTTAGTTTGGTATTACTAAACTTATTTCAATACTCAGTCTAATGGTGTATTAGCATCCAATTTCACTCCTCCCTACATCCCTGTATTACTAAACTTAGTTCATTACTAATTATTTCCATGTCTCACTAAAACATGTTCTCTCTTCATTCTAACCCTTTCATACTAAAATAAGTTCAGATCATATGACAGGCTGGTCTATCTAAATATTTATAAATCCATATCCTATGCATTGGTGGGTGATATAGGTCCCAAATATCACATAATGAATTGAAACATATTTAAGATAATAAGAAATTAATCATATAAAGACATAAATAAAGATATGGGTTTTATAAACAACAAATCATAACCTAGAAAATGATATGTGTATTACAAAAATTTCATCATTTTATAAACGGTGGAAAAGAGACTGGGTTCATAATTATTTCATCATATAATAACCCACAATAGAGAAATAGATTTCATAACGGATATGACATCTTCAAGATAAGCCATTCATAGAACTGTTGAGAATGGTTTCCTCAGATCATTTCCTTGTTAAATCATAAACTATATCAAAGTATATCAAATTAGATGGGGAAGGATTTTGAAAGATGACTAGAAACAATTTTTATGAAAAATAAGATTCTTTCTTAAATAAGTTTTTAAATATAAAAAATTTTCATAATTATTTTCATTGAAAAACTATGAGAACTTATTATGTAATCATAAAAAATCATTTAAAATATTTCATGGGGAAAAATATCCTCTCTGCTTTGAGAAAAAAAAATTTAAATTTGAAAAAAATTTGAAATTTCTTTTCTTTGAAAGCGAATTTTGAAACAACCGATGTTAATAATATTAAGGAAACATTTCATGAAAAATCATATTATCAAATTCCAATGGATTCTTCAAGGATATTATGATCATGAGGGTGAATAAATACATATATATCGAACATTCCCTTTTCACCAAAACGTGTATAGAAAAGTGACTCGAATAGAGAATGATAAGAACTTACCTTTTTAAAACACATTTTCTTATAAAGTTAAGTCATGTGTAAATTTTATTTTAATGAAATAGTTTAATAGTAGAACTTTTTTTTTAAATATGGTTTTGATCGAATATATATTTTTGACCTAATAGGGAGATAAATTATATATTCTTTAAAACATTTTTCAAATTATATTACGCACCAAAGAGTAGTAAAATGGTAACAATATAAGATGATATCATGAATAAACATAGGATAAGAAAATTAATGATGGATATTGAGATATTCCATATAATATTTCATCAATGGAAGAATAATCATAAATAATCATGGAAAATGATGAGATTGTATCTATAATCTCTTATGACTTTGGTAACTTTGAAGCAATGTCCACGTGAAATAATAACATTACATAAAGAATAAAATATCAATAAAACATGCAGTTTCATAAAATAAAATTTAAATTGTAATTATAAACAACATGTAAATGAATTTTGGGGCATAACAAAAAAATGTGTCCAAAAGAAAAAAAATTGAGACAAAATGACCTTACAGGTTCGATATATTTTGAACCATAAAACCCCGTAAAATAGAGATTATCAAATGGATATATAAATACCCATATATTAAAGGATAGGAACAAAATAAAAAATTTATGGTATATATATATACAATATAACAAATATTTTGTTTTCATTGGAATTTTTTTCCTCACCTAGAAGGATTAGTGTCATCAACAATTTAGGCATCAAAGAAGGATCCACACCCTTCACCTACATTAGAGTTCCTATATTTTGGGGAAGGACTAAATCGATGTATTTTTCCAACATTATTGACCAATTCAATAACCAAATATCATCCTGGAAGGGTAAATCCCATTCTATGGCCGGTAGGATCTGTATGGTGAAGTCTGCTATAATATCCAAAATGGTCTACTCAATGATGGTCTACTAGTGGACAGCTGGTCTCCTTAAGAAAATTAATGTTTACATCAAAAATTGTGTCTGTACTAGTATAATTCTTGAGAAAAAACTTATGACCATCCCATGGTCCACCTGTTGAAAACCTTTAGAGAAAGGTGGTATTGGTATAAAAAATCATAAACTTTTTAATGATGTCTTCAAGCTAGACTCACCTGGGGGCTGATTCATAACCCCTCTATTTCAATTGATTTTCTTAAAAAATAATCCTCATGAATATAAAGATAGGAAATTTTAACTACATTAACTCATCTATTTGGCCTTCCATTAGACAATCCTATGCTAGTATCATGAATAACTATAGATAGATGGTTAGCATGAACTCTTCCTTGAAATTTTAGCTGGACAACTGGTCTGGTGTTCCCATAATCTCTATGGTGCCTCCTGTTTCTCTTCCAGACAATACTAACTACTCTATAAAATATGTCATGCATTGTCATAATTCCAACTTTCCTGATCATATCACTTCAGTCATTGAAAAATTTTACTTCTCTATTTCTAAGGATTTCCTTATTTGGGATCCTACTCACAATGGTTTCCTTGATTCCAAGAGTTTTTACAATAATAAATTCATAACTTATGATCATATTTCTTGCTAGTTAAAATCTTTTGATAATCCCTGGATTAAACCCTCAAGGCTAACTCTTGTTTGGAATCTTGCTCTCAATCGTGTTCCCACTCAAGATTGTCTTAAATATTTTGGGGCCCAACTCTTCTCTAAATGCCCTCTTTGTCATCAACATAGAGAAGATAATAATCATTTGTTCATGTCTTGTGCAACAACTTCTGCCCTGTGGAATTATATTTATGACATTTTTGACTGCAGATGGTTACTCATGGACTCTATCCGTCCACTTTTAAAACGTTGTGCAGATTTTGATTACTCTCTGTAAATCAAGAAACTCTTTCTAGCTACTGCTTCTGAGCTTCTATATGTGATCTATTATGCAATAAATGATATTATACACAAAAAATTTCTCCTTTAATCTTAATGTAGTTCAAAGGAGAATTCTCATTGTCATGAGGGATGCTTATTCGATTCAAAAATATCATTGTGATGACTCTGTTGGAGACTTTGAGATCAATCGTCATATCTAGATCGATGGGATAAAAAAACCATGGGTCACTTTTTATGTGTTCTTGTTAGCCCCACTTCCATGATGGACCAATGTGAAAATTGATGGTGCCTCTAAAGGCAACCCGTGTCCTGTAGGATGTGGTTCCATTTTTAGAGACTACCTTGGTCAGTTTCGTGGATGCTTTTTTGGAAATTGTGGCATCACCTCATCTCTGGAGGCTGAGATGATGAGTGTGATACACACCATCATTTTTTTCAATCAAAAGGGCTGGAAAAATATTTGGATTGAAAGTGACTCAACCACTGTCATTTTTGCTATTTGGGAGGGAGTGGTTCATCTCGACTGGTCTCTGACTACCCGGTGGATGAACTGCCTTGATTCCCTTCTGGATACCAACGACATTGTCAATTATGCCTTTTTTTGAAGATAACATGGTTGTATATGGCCTTGCTAATAAATAAATAATCCAGGACGTAACTTTAAAGGATGACTTGCCTGTTGATCTTCTTCATTTTTTTGATAAATATTGTAATAATATTCCTTACTTTAGACTTATGTATTTCTTCCTTACTTTTATTTAATAATTTGTGTCCCTACTTTTGACCAAGTCACCACTTTTAAAAATAATACTCCAATTTAATTTTTGTTGAATAAAGAATAAGTATCAAAGAGATAAATGTGAGACAAGAATTCCTCCTACAACTTGAGTAACATTTGAATCATGAGATTTATGAAAGAATAACACCAATTGAATCTTTTGATGCCATGAGATAAATATATTCATGATATTACATGTAATAGGGAATTATATACACAAAAAAACTAGAATATGTGGTTAATATACAGTTATATCACATAAATAAAATTTATATGAGAAAACCCTAACCTTAAATTTTGACTTTCTTTTTACAGATTCAAACCTATTCTTCTCCGTGTCACTCATTTTGGTTTTCACCAAAGGGATTACTTGGATGGATTTCTGATAAAATTCAGTCATATAGGATGAGATGATAGATGTTTGGAGCTGATCAGGGTAGGTTTTGGATGAAACAAATTTATTGAGCGGTGTGAATAAGAGAGGGGATGGGGTGAGTTTTCTTTTATATATTATTTTAAATAAAAAAGGTAAACACAATTTTTAAGACTTCCTTGTATAATGTTTCTTAAATAATGTTCCATTTTTTAGAGAAGGGATAATATGGCCTATTTATGGCCAAAAAAGAGAATTTTGAATTGTTTCCAGTTTATTTATCCCATTAGGTTAACATTTAACAACTAAGTAAATTAATTTTCCAATAATCGTAGTAAATATTTTTAATTGCATTCAATAATATATTTTGTAAAAATTAAGTTGAACTTACTAGAAATTATAAATTACTATCAATCCATATACAGAAACCATTTTTCCTAATTAAAATAACAAAATACGATGAAATTAATTTAAAATTAATTCTATAAACAGGACAAAACAATAGGGTTTTAATGTAATAATGTTAAAAACATTGAATTGTTATTGTATCCAATGTCAGTGTGAAACTAATACCAATGAACTAAGTTGTATTAATATATTTATAATTGATATAAATATACTTTAAAAAATTTGAAATTTAATTTCACTACATAAATAAATTATATGAATATTAATTTTTCAAATAAAATATATTATTTTTCACTATTCATCAAAAAATAAAACATATTATAAAATTACATAAAATTCAGTCAAAGTAAATTTTTTAATTCACATTAAAAAAATAAAGATTATTTTTTCAAATAAAAATTCAAAAAAATTAAAAAATTATATTTAAAATAGGTGTTACATTAATTGGTGATAATATTACATTTCAGAAAAATACTACATTGTATTCATAAAATTGGATTTATTCTTATATTATACCTTTAAAATCAATTGTATGAGTGTAAAAAAGTTTAATTGTATATATAATATATAAATTTTATTACAAATTAATAAAATGTTTTTTTAATTTGTTGATATAAAATTGTGTTTTTATATAGAAAAATAGTTTTCTTATAAAAGGAATTTCATTATTTTTATAATATTCATACATTCATTTACAGGTAATTTTTAACCAAAAATTAATTTTATATACATTAATAAATCATACTATCATTATTTATTTAGTCTAATTCTAAATATTCATTCCATAGGCTTGGTGGAATCTATAAAAATATTTTAATAACAAGAATAATACATTTTACATCATTAAAACATGACCATGTGTTTAGTGTATATTATTGAAGGAGATCTACATTGTGTGTAACACAATCCAAACACAATGTTTCGTATACCATAATATAATCCATGAGTTTCTTGTATTACAATATTAACTCTATTTTAAATGATATTCCATCCAAACTTATTGATTTCACAAAACTCATGTTATATTCAGGGTTTTGTAACCCATATAATATTTAATAAACTAAAAAAATCAAAAATACCTGGTTGTTACATGTAGTCCCTCACAATGGTCATGTCATCAATAATGATTTTATAATCATTTTCAATAAATTCGTAAATTTATTCTTTCTCATGATGCAGTAATATATATTCTTGAGAAGAATATAGAAAATTAGAATCATCATCCTCCATGCACATGTAAAAAATTTGAAGATAAATCATGAAGTAAAGAGTGATATATATCTATGAAAATTTGATTTATTGTTATATATGGAAAAAAATACCTAAGAAATGTATAAAAAACCTCACTAAATAATGTAAAAGAATATTTATTGGGAGGTTCATTCAAAAAATATTAATAATGGAGGATTTATATTGTTTGGATAAAAACATTCTATGTTCTCTTTTCTCATATATATTTCTATCCCTGGTTTTGAGGAGGTTATTGAATAGATATAATAATATTTCATGATATAAAATAATGAGTATAAAAATGATCAATTATAATATTTACTATTCTTGAATGAATAACCATCATACCTACCACCACATCATCGTTGGAATCAACATCATAAATAGTGGTAAAATATTCCATTCCCAGATCTCTAATCCTTGGGGTTTGTTGTCATTTATGATTTATAACCTCCCATTTCTTGGGTAATGGAAATTATAATACCCATGTTCATTATAGTTTAACCATTGGAGTGAAATTTAAGTGGTGATTAGAACATAAATTCTATCCATCAGATTAGCATTCTTATTCATCTACCTTTTACACTAATTATCTTGATGTCTGTCTTTTACATAATCGAATCGTATATCTATCCCCTTGAGACTATTTCTAGAAAGATTCATCCAAATTTTGTCACACATGGGAAGTTAGGTTTTCATTCCTCTATGAGATTTACCCATTGCTACTTTGGAAGGAAAATTTATTTTATTATTTTTATATCTAGGATAATGATACCACTACAATTCTCCAATCTTCATCTCTACCATGGGGGGAAATGTGAAATCAATTTATGGATGTCAAAGTATATAATTTCTTATTCAATTTCTAGACTCTACATTAACCATATAAATAAATGTTACACATTACTTTTGGTGTTTCGGATGAAGCATGATTTTCACTATGAAGACCTTAAGATGTCTGTCTCATATGACCTAATAAAATTGTATTCATTTTGATTTTTCGTGGGAATTTCATATCAATTTCATGATGCAGATTTTAGGGAGAATATTTATTCTAAAATATTTTCAAAGATCATTCTGTTTATTGGAATAAATTTCACCTTTATAGTTCTTGTTCATGATCGGTGTCTGCCATTGATGAGCTCCCCCACCATGTAGTAAATGGCTAGTGTGAATTTCTATTTGTTATGAGAATTGGAGAAAAAATATTATCTTCTCAATAGATTTAATAGAATTTTTCATGATGACTAAATCATAAAATTTAAAAATTATAGGAGTCTGTTGACATATAATTTACATAACCACAATATTCTATTTATTAGTATATATAGGTATTTTCATATGATTCATGATGTTATTCTGAACTTCTGTTATTTGAAATAGTGTTGCTATGAAGTTCTAATCTCCCACTCCAATCAGGTTATTAATGTTAATATGGAAATTATAGCATTTCCTATGACATTTATTATTGTAATAATATCTCATATCATTCACCGTTAAAAATAAATGGAATATATGAAATTAGAATAAATAAACTAAAAGGTATATTTAATAAAAATCTATATTCATAGAATGAATAGTCTATAAATGACATATAAATCTAAACATATGTGTATATATGTTAAAATTTATGTTATAAATGGAAACGTTTCCTAAAATGTTTTCTTACCTAACAATATATTCATTCCTTCATAATGGTTTGTAAAAAGTTTCAATATTTTCCAAAACATATCACCTGGTATTTTCAAACCATGTGTGAAACATGATATCTTTGTTTTGAACTAGGTGAAAATAAAGTTAATAAAAAAGGTTCCATTTTTAGGGGTATTAACCCTTATAAAAAAATTCTAGAACTACATCCTATTATTGTATCTAGAAATATATTTATTTTCATGGAAACCACACGGTCTACACCTTAACAAAATATCATGTGCTTTCCCATACATAGACATATCCTTGGGGTTATCACTAAATTATTATATATGAGTCCCTAAAAATTTATGAAACTTCCTCTAATATAATCTATATTGACCCTATCCTTAATCCATATAGTTATAATATTGAAAATAAATATCTAAAAAACACAATCAAAGGGTCAATAGGCCTAGGGTTTTTAGGAATCTATCTTCATAATACATCTACTTGGAACCAAAAAAAATATCTATATTTTATTCCCCAAAATGAGATATTAAATCCCTTTGATATTATAAATATCATTTAAAATTTATGGAATACAAAAATTAAATGGGTGAGATATAAATCCTTTTAAGGGAATAAAACTAGCACTAAACTATATAATACATTTTCGATGGAATAACATGATAGCATAAAATAAAATTCTCATGAATAATCACAGGACTGAATAATATGTATAGCATGGAATCATAAGATCATGGAAAAACAAGAATGTGGATAAAACTCATAACATGACATAATCATAAGTCAAGGATAACTATCAAGACATCATCAAATGGTTGAAAACTTACCTTGATGGATTTTATTTACTCGCTAATACATTGTAGAACATCTCATGAAATAGAAAAATTACTCACTGAAATAAATCTCTCTTTCGGTCCACCCATCATAACATCTACATTTTTATGTGTTCCACATAAGGAAATCAATCCTAAGGAATAAACATGAGGACTATCCTTATAATGAAATATACTATGTAATAATTCATATAGTGTGAACTGATGAAATATTATGACATTTTACATGAAATAAGGTATTAAATAATTACTGGAAATTCATTAGGGAAATAGTGAGTAATGATCATGAATAATTATTTTTGGTTTTATTGAGAACATGAAAAAACAGTGGCTTTGTATCTTTGAAAATGTGAAACTTAATAGGGGCATTAATAGGAAAATAAAGAGTCTTTAAAGAGGGTAATAAAATAATAATTTATATAAAATAAGAACTGAATGTTTTTACCAAAAATTGATTTTTTTTATAATATTGGAGTGTTTTAAATTATTTCATTAACTCATACATGAATTACAGAAAGGAAAAGAGAAAAGTACCCTTTAATCAACATTTTAAACGAAATAAGGTAGGGGTCATATAAAGAATGTATATCCCCAAAAATATATGTTTTATTAAACATGGTATATATGTGCAGTGAATATATAAACAATATAGAAGATTTAAATATATATATATATATAAATTGAGTTAAATAGAGAGAAAGCATAACCCAATAAAGATAAATTCGTTCAGAGAGATCCCTTAACATGTGTTCCAAAAACATTCTATAGGATCGTAATAGTATTTGTAGATGCTAAAATATAAGAGAATGTGAATTTTTAGTTTAAAAACATTAACTTGAAACCTTAAGGATAACTATGCATAAAAATGTTAAACATGGGAAATTTAATAACCCTCCTTGGTTCTTAAACAAAGGGATAATTGGAAGGGACCAAGTCCAATTATATTAATCCTAAACTTAATCATGTTAAACATAACAAAACATACGAAGGTTTGTATTAAAGAATGATTCTACATTAAAGCATCTACAATCTTATTTATCAGAGTAAATGTAATTACAAGAAAGTATAAGAATGTTATACTTTCATTCATTAAAAAAATAAAGTGGAAATAAAATATGAAACAAAAATCATGTAAACAAGTAAGAAATATTTTAACCAAAAGATAAGGGTATACATCAACCTTGGATAAAGGTCCATTGATTTTTTACATTCAAGAAAGTATATTATACTAATACCAGTATAAGCCCTATATAACAATATTAGAGACTGTCTTGATGTCCTTGTATGCCCTCGAAATTGAAGGTAGTCAACACCTCTATCTTTATATCCCCAGAAGTCTATGATTGTACTCCGAAATAATCGGGTTCTCACAAAGCAAGCTAAAGAATGTTCACAGTTGAGCAAGATGTTCATAAAATGCACAAGGCACATGAGTCTTTCTCTTTCTAGAAATCACTTCACAACATGTAATCTCTAGGATCATGGAAGGATTTTTTGATCTGTAATGAACGTGTTTAAATGAGATTCTATTTATAGGAAAAACATAAATGGTTATCTCCCTCATCAAATGGTCATACATTTCCTTAAATCTTATATTGACTTGTATATGTTTCACTCAACCAACAGTTAGTATGAAACAAATTGTACGACATCATTTATATAGGAAAAACATGGGAAATATTATCATTCTTAAGAATCAATAATATGTAAGGAAAATAAAGTTTCTTAACCACAATTGAATAATCATAATCTATGAGAAAATAGAATTCAGAGTATAAATATATAAACGTTCAGATTCTTAAAAAATTGATATTTGGAAATTAAATTCTAAAAAATTAGTAATATCAATTCAAAGGAATTAGGTGGAATTTAGAGTCCGAATTTTAGATAATTTAATGTCATAATTTTAGATAATTGAGAGTCTGAATTTCAGAGAATTAAGAGTATAAATTTCAGGGAATTCAAAGTCTTAATTCTAGAAAATTTGTAGTATGAATTTATGAGAATTCAAAGTATGAATTTTAAAGAATTTAGAATCTAAAAATAGAAATGCTCAATATCTAAGGAAGTATAAGATTCTGATATTTTTAGATAACAATCTGAATATTTGACTTAGAAAAAATGGTTAGACTTGGTTTTGAGAATACATTGAATAAGGCATTGAAAGCTTAGGTAACTATAAAACTTTTTAGATAAAGAATGGTTTTCCTTAAGAAAATAATTCTTAGAGAAAGATAATTTTCCTTATGATTTTTTTTTGTGATTTTCAAAACATAGGGGAATGAAAAATTCATAAGGAAACCTTATTGAACCAACAATCTCCCCCTTTTTGTAAAGCACAAACAAACTTTCAAAAAATAATATAATGAATAAGGATTTTTATTTTTTAACATTAAAAGAAATACTTATCTACCTTTACTTATTACTTATGATGAATAAAACGAACTTTCCATTAGGTTTTGAAATCCCTAAGGATTTTCTTTTTTTCAATCTTAGTGAAGTTAATTTTTCTTTCTTAAGAAAAATATACTTTATGTAGACTCCCCCTTACATAATATCCCCCTTTCATAGGGTATTATATTCCTTTTTTTACTTAGTATTCTTTTTATCATTGTTTTCTCCCCATTGGTGATTTTCAAAAAGGAATAGAGGCAATGAATGAAATAAATATACCTGAAATATTAGAAAACAAAAGTAAAAATAATTGAATTTTTTTATTATGAATGGAAAAAGTGTTTCAAGGGAAAAAAATACAACAAATGATCAGATTGGAGGGAAAATCATCTATCCTTCTTTTCCATTGGCACGAGCTTCCTCTGAGTTGCCTTTAATTTATTTAGCTATTTGGGGTTATCCTCAAACCTCTTAGGAAACTGATCCTGATCCTCATTCTTCTTTTCGAGAGCCTTGATTTTTTCTTCTGGAGACTTTAGAATATCTACCTAAGACATTAATACCTCTTCTTGATTATTGATATTTTATTCCAATTGTTCTCTGAGTTCTCTTTATCCCATTATATTTAATGAAAATAAATTTAGTTTCCCATTCTGATCATTGTTCTCTTAAATCCAGGTGGATTGCTGTTGAGTCAACATGTCTAAATGGTTTTAAAATCAGTTCTTCATAGTTTCATATAATTGATCAAAGGAATATTTTACAAATTTAAGGAAATCATCTATAATCTTCAGATCTAAAAAAATTGAATTAGAAAATTTACACATTTATTTTTATGATCCCCTATGAGCATCATAACTGATATAAAATCTTTTAAAATCTTCTTCAAGCGTGATATATTTTTGCATGAGGGTGCTTATGAAATCTGAATTCTGATTGAATTAATGTTTATGCAACTGGAATACTACTTCGAAACGTGGAAATTAGAGAATTATGATTACTAACTTTTTCAAAGACTGAACAATGAAATATTTTTGAAGGAAGATAAATATTCACTGTGTGATTCTTTTATAGGTGTGGATACTTTTTTTAGCTCTTCATCTTTTCTTTTGGATAATAGACCAGCATCTTTTTTAGATTTTACAAGTACAACCTTTTTAGGCATGTCAACAACCACCTGCCTTCCATTATCTATTTTGAAAATAACCTTCTCAGCCCTATGAGACTCATTCTCACTATCAGAGAGTTCGACTATCTTATAAAAATCAATATCTTCTTTCTCATAATCTCCTTTAAATTATTTAGAATGAATGAAATCATGGTTTTGGATCTCATCATCATAAGGATTATCAACCACATACAATCCCTCATCATGTTTCCCTTGAAAAATTATTTTGGTTATCTCAAATTGTGTATTTCATATTGATAACATATCTGATGGGATTGTCTTCTCATGTTATTCTTCATAATTATTAATAAACAATTTACTTTCACATTATTCTTCTTATTCTTCTTTTTCATCTCTCTCCACGTTGCTACTACTTCATCATAGAAGGTTTTTGGATTTTTCAGCTTTTGTGGATCTGACTAGGTATCAAAAATGGTAGATTTTTCTTTGGCTTCTGGTTCTTTGTCATTTACCTTCTTCTGAGTTTTCTTTAAAGTTTCTCCTACATCCCCTTTCTTGATCAAAGCATGAAATTATTTTTTAGACAAATCATAGAACTCTCCTGATTTTGTACTGAAACCAAGTTTTATCCTCCAAAGGGTATCATCACTCTGAAACATGATCATAAAAGTTATGGGATTAGATTTGTTGGGAATCTTAAAGGATTCTAAAAAAGCTTGATGGTCTTCCACAAGATCACTAGATATATGCTTTTTTGAGACTTGAGGGTTCCATTTTTAATGTTGGTGATTGTTAGAAGGATACACTTGGCCAGGTTTACCTTTCTAAGGTTAACCATAAAATACATTATAAAGGTATAAATTTTTTTAAGTTAGTGCTTGTCTCCATTCCTTGGAATAATAATTCCTTGTAACCATAAGAATAACATCCTGATGTTTGTTAACACATGGTTGATCTTTAGTTATTTTACTCCCTTGAGACTAAGACAACGAATTTCCTTTTCCTTCTCAAAACATCCAGACTTATCAGTAAACATTTCAAAGAAAAATTTTTCTTCACCCTGATAAGGAATAACCAGAATATTTGCATCCATATTGAAAGATAAAGAATAGGTTTTCCCAAAGATCTTAAACGAAAACATTTCCCTTCAAACATCCTTATAAAAACTCATTGTATCATAAAACACAATGCTACGTTTTAGATAAATGACAGCATGACTATTCAACTAAGAAACAGATATACTCTCCCATATATTAAGCTTGATATTCTTCGTAATCTAGGTATTATACATAGAAAATAAGTTTCGATCAACTATCCTTTCCCTGAAAATTTACCAATCCTTGATTTCCTAGTTTGAATTAATTTGATTTTGTGAGGAAACATTGGGTGACATCTGGAATGTAAGGAAACATGGAAAATCGAATGTCCAATTTAAAGAGGATTAGAGCTTTAGCACACAAAGACTTCAAGAAGTGATGTGAGGCATAGATTAGGTCGGATCTATATAGTCCTCTAAGTGACAGTTTGAATTCACGATTTGAACCACTGGTTGAATTAGACTTGATTTGATCTGACAATTGAGATGAATGTCAAAGAAGGATTTGGTAGGTTCTCATCATTTGAGGTTTTAATAAAAAATTCAGATTTAAGGAATGTGAATCCGATAAAATTTTCCTAAAAAATCTAAAAAATACCAAAAAGTAAAAAATTGAATTCAGAAGATTTACGTAAGGAAACATACCATAAATATTTCTTGGAATGAATTATCTGTATTGAAGAGGTTATTCTTGAATAAGATATATTCCAAAAAAATTAATAAAATACATATAATATTTAGTCCTAGAAATTTGGATTCTAAAAAAATTGGTTTTGAAATAAAAACAATTTTATGTATAAACAAACATATTCCCCCTTTGAAAATGATTTTCTTAGTATAAGGAGATAGGTATCAAAAAACTGGTAATATGTAAGAGTACCTTTAGGTTATCATTACTAACTTTTTTTAATATATTCCAATCTATCAAATTGAAAAGATTTTGTAAAAATAATATTGTGTTTCGATAAAATGAAGAATGATACCTCCTTTAAGTGAGTGATCCCTATAAAAGTGGTTCTAAATAACTATGTGTTTAACACAAGAGTTATGTGAAATGAGTTTTCTTAGGTAAATGGAAATTGAATTAACAAAAAATACATGTGTCTTGGTAAAACTCTTGCCATAGTCTATGAGTGTGTGTTTCGTCCACAACACTTGAGCACAATAACTTCTAGCTGCTATATATTCTTCTTTAGAAGTGGAAAGTGCTACCAAGTGTTTATCCTTCTATGACCAAGAAACTAATTAATCCCATAAGAAATTAAATGTTCCTAATGTAGTTTTTCTATCCATTATTTATCCACCAAATTCAGAATCTGAAAAACTTTTTAAAGCAAAATAATTTCAAGAAGAATAGAAAAATCATAATTATATGGTTGCCTTCAAATAGCGAAAAATTCATTTTACTGCTTTTAATTGAGATTCTTTGGGATTTTATAGATATCTTTCACATAAGAATACTAAAACCATTATGTCTGGAAGACTAACTGTTATGTATAATAAACTCTCAATCATACCTCTAAAAGATGTTTTATCTACGTGTTTTCCAGCTTCATCAAGATCAATATAATTTCAGGTACCAATTAGAGTGCTCGTAATTTTAATGTCTTCATATCCATACTTCCTAAGAATATATTTAATATATGTATGTTGTGATATATAAGTTCCTTCTAGTTTCTGAGAAATTTGAAAACCAAGGAAAATGTTTACTCATGCATCATACTAATTTAAAATTCATATTTCATAATATTTGCAAATGATTCGGATAAAGATTGCTGAGTTGATTCGATTATAATGTCATCAACATATATTTGAACAATAAAAACAATTTTCTTATCATTATTTATAAAAAGAGTCGTAATATTAGTTCCCTTAAGATAACTGTTTTGTAACAAAAATCATGTATGTCTATCATTGAAGGCTCTAGGGGATTGTTTATGTCTATATAAAGATTTGGAAATTTTGAAAACATGTTTAGGATGTTTTGTTCCTTTAAAACCAAAAGTTTATTCAACATAAACTTCATCTACAACATATCCATTATGCAAATCACATTCATGCCCATTTGAAAACGTTTGAAATTAATAACTAATGCAAAGGAAAGTAAAATATGAATAGATTCAATTCTAGATACTTGAGCGTATGTTTCCTCATAGTTTATTCCCACTTGTTGACTATAGTATTTAACAACTAATCTAGATTTATTTCATACTATGATTCCATTTTCATCACAATTATTTTTGAAGACCCATTTTACCCTAATTATAGAAGTTTTCTTAGGTCTTTCAACCAAGGTCCAGACATTCTTCCTTTTAAATTCATTTTTCTCATCTTGCATGGCTTTAATCAAAATCTCATTACCTAAAGCATCATTAGTTCTTTTTGGTTCTAATTAGGAATGAAATTCTAGATGTTTAACTTCATTTCATAGAGAACTTCTTGTCTTTACATGTTTATTTACATCACCAATGATACTATCACTAGGGTTACTTGTAAGAAAAAACTGATTTGGGTTTTTTAACACTTAATTATCGATATAGGGTAAATAATCTTCTAAGATAAATAATTCAGAACCATTTTCTATCATATTTTTCATATTAGAATAATTTTTCATCAATGGGTAATAATCGGGTTTTGAAAGTACATCCATGGATGTAGGTTGGGGTTGATTAAAAACAAAAGGATTAGTTTCATAAAATTTAATATGAACTGTTTCTTTAATAATAAAATATTTTTTCTTAATAAATCTCTAAGCCTTAGAAGTATTGAAATAGACTAAGAAAATTATTTCATTAGATTTGGGTAAAACTTTATGTTAGTTATCTGTACAATAAAAGATTAATACTATACATCTAAATATTGTGACGTAAGAAAGTCTAGTTTTTTGACCATTACAGAATTCATAATGTGTTTTATTAAGAAAAGGTCTGATTAAAACTCGATTTATAGTATAACAAGCAGTACAAAAATCTTAATCCCAAAAATGTTTAGTAATACAATATTCACTAAACAATGTTCTATTTAATTCATGAAGAATTCAATTTCTTCGTTCAATAGAACCATTCTGTTGAGGAGCTCTTGGAGCTGAGAAATTATGAGTAATGCCTTTCTAACTACAAAATATTTCAAAATATGAATTTTCAAATTCTCCTCCATAATCAATATGAATAGTTATCAATGGATGGTTTTTATCATTTTTAACATGGACTCTAAAAGTTGAAAAACAATAAAAATCTTCTTATTTATTTACTAGAAAATAGACCCATGTTAATCTACTGTAATCATCAACTAAAATAAATATATAGTACTTTCCTCCAGTACTTCCAGCTTGTGTTGAACTAAAAAGATCCCAATGCACTAGCAATAATGAATCAGAAGTTGAGACTTCATCAATTTATTTAAATATTGACTTATGTTTCTTTCCATATTGAAAAGGCTCGAAAACATTTGGAGAATCAAATCTAAGCTTATGTAGATCCTTAATGAGTCTTTTTTTGAGAGTATATATAGGTTTCTAAGGTTATAGTTTCCTAGTCTTTAATTCCTTTAAAATGATTAATCTTCCATTTCACTATGGAGAGGTAGATATTTTCTCCTAAGGTCTTATAAGTTTAGTGTATAAACATTCGCAAGACTATGGCAATAAAGAATAAAATATTCCCTGGAATTGTGTACTAGGCATTTTTCATTACTAAATTTTACTAGGTAACCTTCATCACATAATTTTATTATTCTCATGAGGTTTTTCTTAAGACCTTTTACTAATAAAACATTTTAAATTAATGTTTTATCAAGATTAAAAAATGAAACCTATACTGACAGATTTTCCCTAATCATAATCTCTAAAAGTTACATTTCCCCCTTTCATCTAGATAATCATTTCAAAGAATTATTTTTTACAAATAATATTCTAGGAATATCTACTATCCATGTTCCGGGAATTATTGATGGTACTTTCTTTATTTTCCTAAAAATAAAAGAGTTAGACTTTCAGAATCCAAACTTTGTTTGATCTAAAATTTTCAGAATGTATGATCATAAGAATGCATATTTTCTTAGAAAAGTAAGATTTATGAAAACCTAAGTATTGAGTTTTATTTAATGAACAATTATTCTCCCAATGTCCACCAATTGACATTTGGTGAAAAAATGATATCTTTGGGGAATAAAATAATTATGACTAAAAATATGTTTTCAATGAGTATAACCAATTCCTGAAACATTCCTAAGTGGAAGAATTTTTTAATACATTTTATCAAATTTATTCCATTTGGAAGTGAAATTTGATAAATGTTTATTTAAGTAAAAAAATTTAGATTTAAGTATTATGACTAAATTCTTATCCTCAAAGTACTTAGTTTTAGAACTTTTGTAATTATCGAAAATATTTTTCATAGAAATAACAATTTCATGATCTTTAAGTAGTTATTCCTTCTCAGAATCAACATTCATAAGGTTTTTAGAAACACATTCAAAATCCATAGTTTTTTTTTCAAGATCTCAATAAATATCTTATACTTATTTTGTTAAATCAAAACACAATAGAATTTTATTTCTCTAACTTTTTCTTTATCTTACAATTCTCATTTTCAAGTAATTTAGAAATTATAGAAACTTATTAAAATGAAAGAAATGTATTATCTTCTGATAAAAAGGATTCTAAATACCATGTTTCATAATATTCTTCATTAGAAAAATTATCATTTAACGAAATATTTGTTATGGATTCAATATTATTTACTTTATCTATAAGACAATGATTTTTGATACAAATTTTGGCTATAAGTCCAATATTATTTTGACCCAAAGATTCATATTATAATTATTAATCTAGAGAGTCACCACCACTAGTATTCTAGGTGTCATTTTCTTTCAAGAAATTATTAGCTATATATTTTTAATAATTCTTTCTTTTTCATTCATAATTATTTTCCTTCCTGTCTTTTCTATTGATAATTGGACAAATAGGTCTTATATGTCCATCGCTTTTGCATTCATAATGGGTTACATCATAATCATTCTTGTCCTTTATATCTTTCTTCTTATATTTATACTGAAAATATTTCTTTCCCAAAAATCTTGTATATCATTCGAGCTAGAATGCATAATACATTCTCAAATTGTTCATAGTCACATTATTCAGATATAGTAACAACTTTCATAGCTTTAGATCAAGATACCCTTTCTAGAGACTTGGCTTTAGATGAAGTAGTAAAAGCTACACTTACATTGCCATTCTTCTTTTTTTAAAATCAACATCTCTCTTCATTATTATTTAATGGTGAAGAAGAGTCCCACAAAACTCATTAAGAGTAATGTTTGAATCTTTTTTATTCTCATCAATAGATTTCATTTTATATTCCCATTCACTGGGAATGATGTCAATTATCTTATCTATAAGAAGTTCATCATCATGACCTTTCTCCCCCGTAGAGTGAATCTTATTGACAATGGTCATAAGGTATTATGTTACATTGAAAAAAGTTTGTCCATAAAGAAATATAAATCCATGATATTCAGGTCTTAACAAAGATCATCTAGATTCTATCACATTATAAGTTTTAAAATGTGTAACTTCATGTTTCCTCCAAATGTAGTTGGAAGCTTCACTAGAAAATATTAAACTATACATAATCCTAGTCGCACAACATAACAATTTATTGTATACCTTTTAGTTTAATTTATATTATAGTTTCTCTTGATTAGTGAAGGTTTTTACTTCCTTGTTATGAATTTTGTAATCTCCAGTGATCGTGAAAAAGTGGTCTACTCTAGTGTTTATAACAAAAGTATTCATTCAATCACACCAGTTCTTATAATTATTAACATCAATAATTTGTGGTCTGGTAGGATTTATGTTTTCAATGGAACCAACATTCATACCATCCATTTCCTATGAAAATATATTTTCCACAAAATTTAAAAATAATAAAAGCTCACAAACAAAGATAAAAATATTTCAGTGAAACATGAATACGAAAAGTTATGAAATAATGTTTAGAAAAAGGAAAAATTGAGAAAGAAAATTTATATGTAAATATAAATTTTTCATAGTCCTTTCTTTGATACCAATTGTACGATCGAAATAGTATATATAGATGCTCAAATACAAGAGTGGGGGTGAATTGTATGTTTAGGAACTATCACTTTTAGCCTTATGGAAAACTATGTATAACAAATCGAAACATGGAAAATTTCCAAACCCTATTTGGTTCTTACTTTAAGGGATACTTGGAAGGGCCCAAGTCCAATTATAAGAATCCTAAGCTTAATCAAGTTAAACTTATCAAAACTGAAGTAGGTTTTACATAGAGAAAGATTATACATTAATGGGTATAAAATCATATTTATTACTGTAAATGTATGTACAAGAATGTATAATAAAGTTATACATTATTTATTTAAAAAAATATAGGGGAAATGAGATTTGAACCAATAATCAAGTAAACAAGTAGGAAATCATTTAACCTAAATAGAAGGGTATCCAACAAACTTGGATAAAGGTCCCTTGATTTATACATTCAAGAAATTATGTCTTACCCACACCAGGGTATATCCTTGATAAGAATTTCAGATTCTATCTTACTATCCTCGCAAGCCCTTGAACGCTAAGGTACTCGGAACCTATTTATCAGTATCCTTAGAAGTCCTCAATTGTACTCCGCAATAATCAGAGTTTCAAAAAGAAAACTGAACAAGATATTAACCATTGAACAAGATGTTCAGAAAATGAAAAAGGCACAGGAGTCTTTCTATCTCTAAAAATCACTTCACATCATGTAATCTCTAGGATCTTGGAAAAAAAATTGTTTGATAATGATATCATTCAAATGAGATTCTATTTACAGGAAAAGATTAAAGGGTTGTCTCCCTCCTCAAATGATCATATATTTTATTAAATCTCAGAGGGACCATTACACATGTCTCTCAAGCAATGGTTAGTTGGAAAAAAATTGTACAACATCATATTATGCTGGAAGAACATGGGAAACACTATCATGCTTAGGAATCAAAAATATGTAAGTAAAATAAACTATCTTATCAAAAACTGATTAATTTGAATCTATGAAAAAATAGAATTCAGATTCTAAATATATAAACATTCGAAGTCTAGAAAAATGGATATTTGGGGATTGAATTCAAAAGAATTAAGAATCTGAATTCCATGGAATTCAATGTTTGATTTCGGATGAATTCGGAGTCTGAATTCTTGGGATTTAATAGTCGGAATTCTGAAAAAATTGGAGTCTGAATTAAATGGAATTTGGAGTCTAAAATCTGAGGAAATCAAAGTCTAACGTTTAGAGTATTCACAGTTCAAATTTCAAAGAATTTGGTCTTCAAATTTCAGAGAATCTAGCATCTAAATTTCAGAGAATTCAAAGTCTGAATTTCATAGAATTTAGAGCCTAAATTTCATATAATTGGGTCTATGAGTTTCAAAGTATTATAATTTTAAAAATATAAAGACTTGATATCAGAGAACTATAAGATTCCTAAGTTTTTAGATAAGGAATCAAATTTTTTACATAGTAAAAAATAATATATACTTGGTTTGGAGAAGACATTAAATAAGGAATTGAAAACGAATGTAAAGATAAAATATTTTAGAGAATGGAAAATTTTCCTTAGGAAAACAATTCTTAGAGAAAGATAATTTTCCTTAAGAATATGTGTTTTTGATTTTCAAAACATAGAGGAATTGATAAGTCATAAAAACCATATTAAATCAACACTTTCTCCACATAAAAAAAATTTCTTGAATAATAAAATTAAAATCCTTAATAAATTACTTCATAACATTTTCAATTTATATTTGGTTTAATGAAATTTTATTATTTTAATTCATAGCCACTTCAAATAAATATAATAATTACTTTAGTTCACGTTAAATAATTTATTTCATGGTTTTAAGGTTGGATCACTTGCTGATGAACACTAATATGCTTGAAAACAAATACTAAAACAATATAATTGAAATTAAAATGGAATTCATGATTCTCAAAAAAATTTGAATGTTCTTAAATATACTTTTCTGTTCTAACATAAGGATGATCCACTTAATGAAAATGATAACATTATATGGTTAGTTCATTTAGTTCATTTTACTAAACGTCACTAACTATATTCATTTTATTTAATAAAATGATTATTAAAACATTATAATACCTGAAAAAAGTTATTATATACATATTATAATCATATTTATAAACTTTATATTTTTATATTAGAATCCATTAAGGCGGTGTAGAAAAATGAAGTACGTTGTTGAAGTAGTCGGTGAGCCAAACATATTATAAAAAGTGTTTTCATTTTATTAATGAAAGAAGATAGTGTATAAGATGGATATTTTATCATAACAGTAATATAGTTGTATATTTATATTACTAATGATATTATTTTTTGGTGGAAGGAGAACATAAGTGGGTGGTATGAGAGGAATAAAATTTAATGAAATTAGGCGAGAATTTTACATATTATTTTGGTTGTATCCTCTAAGGAAACCCCTTACGGATCCTTAAAATGATAATGTTGTTATACCATAAGCACAATGACATGATAGGGATTAATAGGTAGGTAATGGTGTTGAATGTTTTGTAATTAAAAAGTAATATAATGTATGAGTTTAATCATTGGTATTTATAAGGGGATGAGATGGGTTTTTTGAGTATTACATTCAATATTTTATTATTTTGTTTGAAGAAAATAAATAACATTGATAAATGTGAAAATATTAATTATTTGATTTATTTGAGTATGAATTAATGGGTTCATAAATAAATTTTATTAAAAATTAATTTTTTTAATATTATAATGTTTTATAATATATTGTTTTATTTTTTCCTATTTCCAAAAAACCAACAACTTTCGGAATGTAAAAAAATCACCCGATCCATTTCATAGTGTTCATATTTAATAATTTATATCCATTTTGTAAAATTAATTTTCATAATTTGAGAAATTTAATATTAAAAGTAAAACCTTTTTTATTTTAAATACAAAAATTTCAATATAATTATGAATTTCCCAACCCTTTAAAAAATTACTAATGGTCTCATTAAATTGTCATATTAATATAATGATATAAAATTTTAATATATAAATCCATTGTAATCAAATATAGTTTCTCTTAAATTGTTATAATTTGTAAATTTGTTATTAAAACATTTTTTTTCTGAAAACACTAAACTGTTATTATCATTATTAAAAATTAATTTACTTTACCCTGTTATAAATATATATTATTTTTCTTTAGAAAATATGAAAACATTATTTTGCATTTCCATATATGAGGTGAATATTTTAATGGTAGATTTACTATTTACAATAATCAGATTACTATTATGAATGGCTAGATTATTATAACAACAGTCATATTACTATTCAAATGGCTTTATTTGTAACAGCCATATGGGTTCCCTACATTATTTAAATACCTCATATTTCCTTCATTTTCGATTAAATTTAGTTTTTGACAATGGTTATTTCAATTTTCAAAGTTCATATTTTGTTACTAACAATATTCTTCATTTACAGAGTGTTTTTTGTGAGTGTAATTATTTTGGTTTATCAAATAGATATAATGTTTTTTATTATTATTATGATAATTTTTAATTATTTTTCCATTGTAATAATTCCAATTATTATGGCAATAAAAATTCCTTAAATCTCATGTTAAAATAATTATTTTAAAATATCTACACCAATTTCATGTTGTTAATGTGCTTCATGTATTATTATATTACTAGATATGACACATTTATAAGAAGGGAAATTCCATTGATAAAATTATGGTTCATTACATATTCTTTGTTCTAGTGAACCCAAATAAAAATATAATGAAATTTTTTATGATTTGACATTGTAAAACCATTCCCTGGAATCCACGGAACATGTGCTTTGGAGAGGCATACCACATTGCATCAAGTGTGCCAACCCACTTGCTGGAGGATACTAACTAGAAATTAGGGCCAATGAGGTTACCTTGGGGATAGAATAAACTCATGATCTGAAGTGAAACATTGATGAAAATAAAAGATATATCATCCTTTAGAACAAAAATAAAAAAATAAATGAAATTATATGTTTTTAGGTAAAGAGAAAACATGTTATATAAAAAAATTCTTAATACACCCATTAGTGTGTAATATATTTATGAGTCACATCTACAATCCCTAAAATAACCTAAAAATAAAAAATAAGGAAAAAACCACCAAAACATCCTAAACATTATATGTACTATCTCATTGCCCATCTCCAAGGTCCATCCAAACCCAGATAAAGAATCTTCCATAGAACGCTTTCCATTAGCTAGTCTTATATTAGAAAATATTACATGGGAAATATCCAGCAATCCAATCTTGGTGTGAGTATGACCCAACATTCCACTACCAATTACTTCTAAAATCATAATCAAAATATGAAAAATATAGTGCATGGAGATGTATGTTAAAAATGTAGTGGTTAAACAATTTAATAAATAATAATAAAATATCCTTGATCCACGACCTCCATAGTGGCACCCATGGAAAACTTGCCTATATTTTCAATTCTGGTATATTGTTGAGAACATCTCAGTGAACTTTTCTACCATATTCACCACTCATATTACACAAACTCCTCTAAAAAATACATATATAAATTATTTTATAAGATTTAACTACTTGTCCTGTATTTACCAATCATCTTGTATAATGTGAAACCCAAATATATCATTCTATAATTCCTAATCCACGTACCAACCCAAGTAGAAGGACATCATCCTAGTGTCTCCATGTATGTTTCAACATATTTCATATTGAATCCAAATATATTATCACGTAATTTCTATTCATTTTTCATCTTATACCTGATTAAATCCAAGAAAATCACTCTAACATTCCAATTTATGTATCATCATGAATCACGAAAAATCTATGGATATTATCATAAAAATAATGTTTTATTTATTTATTCAAAATCGTAATAAAAAATTCCATTTAAATTTTTTTATTCCCATGGAAAAAAATATATTTTCTATTATCTTCCAATATATAAATTCAATTTTATATTACAATTATTGAAGGTTAAACCCCAAAGATATTCTCATGTTTATGACATGCCATGGATTTCGCTTTGGTATAATTAAACAACGTATAAGATAATATCACCCAGGAAGGGTGGCCAAAGTCTTAATTTATAATTACCAATGGTCACTTCGTAGTCATCAAAGGGAACAATACTACAAAAAGGGAAAAAATAATTTAATTCTTGTTATAGTGAAAATTTACATAACAAATTCATGGATACATTCAAAAAAACTTTCTATACTAATGGTAAAAATTGTGGAATTACTTTTGGACCACCTACTAAATTTTGTATGGGTTATACAAGAAAAGTATCGTCCATTGGTTTCAGAGAAAATATTTGAAAAGGAAAGATAAAAAAATCCTTCAAAAGGATGAATTTGTGATAAAATTTCATATAGGTATTTATAAGTAATTTAAATATGAAATTATAAGGTAAATAAGTGATATATTTCCCATTGACCATCCAATTCCTTGAATGGAAGAAAAAAATGGGGAAATAAGGGACATCACTAATGGACTCGAGAAGGTAGGGAGAGGATTATTTTGATGAAAATGGATTGATACAAGGATAGAAATAAGTGGAAAAGATTTATGATATTAATTTAAAATCTGTAATTTTCCAAATATTTATCAGGGTATATGGTTTGGATGCACAATTTTACAGAATGTGCGCCAGCCATCCAAGACCTATTTTCATAAAACCCTACATTATTGTTATCAGTTTCATAGTTTTAAAAACATTTTATTCATTATGAATAGAATATACCATAAAATGTGGTTTATTTTGTGGTTTATAGGATAACATCATACGGTTTAACGATTGGTTCTCCCCTTTTTCTAACATGCATGAGTGGGGGTATGGATAACCCAAACTATGTGCAGACTATTATCTAACAACACGCTCTTCTCTACCTCCCCCATACCTAAATTTCTGATCTTGGAACACCTTGGGAACTCCTGATACCTCCCATCGCCCATTGGACATGTTACTAAGGAATAAAAAGGGGTACATTCACAAAATTGAATGAATTTCATACCATAATATAAGATAATGGTCTTATATGAACCAAAACACTACCCATAACAACAAAATTTAATTACATATATTATTTTCATTATGTAACCCCAAAAAAACTCATGTATTTTGGAAATAACCTAAACATGTATCATTTTTAAATAGTCATTAATATCATCATTATAATCAATGAGTGATTTATTAACCATAAGAAAATTAATAAAAAATTTGATTCATGAACTGAATCATAATTAGATATCACTGATGATAATCTGCCACATTGATTATCATTAGATAATGTTGAATTACCCTTGTCCTTCATGATTTTTATCTTCCAATTTTCAATACAATCTTTTAATTTTTTAGTGTCTTGTATGAATCCTTAATATTTGTAATAATTTTAACACACATTTAACTTTCAATCTTAGTCTACTATGAATTCTCTTCAAATCGATAGTTTATATCACTTTAATAAAACTCATCCATGAATCATAATAAGTCACACCAATGGGAATCGTGTCACCTATGATACCAATTTATGTTCGTATGAAGGGGAGCAGCTATACTAAAATTGAATTGGGTGAATCAATTTACACATATTTTAACAAAAGTTTTATTAATCTTATAATCGTATACCAATTTTTTGTATATGTTACTCTACTTCAATAAAAAAGATGTTGAAATATATATTTTTTATTGAACTATCAGAAATAACCTTAAGTTTTGGATGAATTTTAAGGAGAAACATAATGTTTTTTTACAATGTTCAACTCTATTATGGAAAACCTACTCTTAACTAAGATATTTTGTTATACAATTTTTAGATTCTACACAATATAAGTTAATTTCTCATATATGGATTGGGTTATCATAAACACATAGTGCATCCCACTCTTATTAAATATCACAATTTTTTTCCATATTTTCAATAATTTATAATACATATCATAATTTTAGTCTCATGAATGGTATTATAATAACTATTTCCTAGACGAAGCAACATGATCTTCTTAATACACCAGGATATCACTACATTAATGTGATGAAATCTTCCTCCAAAAAAGTGTTTTGGAATGTTTTTTTATCTATTTATAAACCACTTGGAACTCATTCTTTATAAACAACCATGCTCTAAGATATTGTTTAAAATATTATCATTGGAATTTCTAGCCAGTTGTTTTCTTGAAAATACAATAGCTTCTTAATATAAATGTTTGGAATCAGTTGATGATAAAAACCGTTTACTATTTTTATATATCTCAAAAATATTATTATTCATCAATTTATTTATATAATAAATAAGATATTTTATGATCCCTCTTACTTATTTCCTTACACACATTTTCTTATTCTTAGATACATTTATTTCCATATTCAATATTATTAATCCTCAATAGTATATGTATCATGTTAGTATTCAAGAATAAAGTGACATATTGTTTTTACAATATAATACAAAGATCTCTATCACATATTTTCCCATTATCATTCCTTTTTATTCACATAAATAGAAGGAATAATATTATCCACATTCAACTAATTGAATAATGCCATAAATTCATTCTAATGATATAATACCATTTGTACGTTTCACAACTAAATCCTTGATGTTTAATTAAATTAAAATATAAATAAAATTCCCATTAATATATCTATTTATGTAATCAATCATACTTTGACAATTATTCATTGAATCCTTATAAAATATATCAGAAACAAAAAAAAATTCATGAATTCATATTGTAAAACCTCAAGGCATTTCACTTTATAAAGTTGCAAAAAATCTATCCTTGAAATTACAATTCAATCTAGTACTGTGGTTCAGTTTAAACATCATTAAAATGAATTCTAATATATTATATTAAAAAAAAACATGTTCTAATTATCATATATCATCCATTAGATGTACATATTCACTATGGTGTCCCCACAACTCCACACTCAAAACACATTTAGAATAACATACTTATTTATTTTTATCTTTATTTTCATGATGAATAGTTCCTTGAATCATTTAGTTTATTTAATTTCTTATATAATTGAATTATATAAATATGTAATTTTTTTTCTTATGTGTGTATACATAAATTGTATAATGAGTATCATTAATATCAAAGTTTGGGTCCTCCCTTTTACATATTTATGAAACTGGAATCCCATGTGCATAATTTTATTTTGCTTATATATCATGTAAAATGACCAACATTGCATAATTAAAGTGTTATATTGAAATAAATATTATATAAAATATTAAATATCTTATCTACTAAATAATATAATATTTATGTACAAAAATATGTTCTGATTTTTGAATTTATAAATGAATTATTACATAAGCCATTTTATTTCTTATATATCGGTGTAGGATATTTTATGTTTCGAATTCAACACATTAAATAAAGAGTATCTTATGTATCAGAAAATATATAAAATTTCATAAAAAATGTTTGTTATAATTTGGAACAACATCCATTTTTTTATCATTAAATCAAAATATGTAATGAATCATTTAGGTAGAATATTATGTATGCAATTATGATCACTTTCATTTCCAATTATTTCCCCCTTTATAAAATATGTAACATGCCTATTTGAGAATATCATATGAATACATGAAACATTATGTGATTTTAAATTTTATACAATAGAATGTGTATTACATATATAGTGATGTTCCACAAATTATTATATTTCTTTTCTCAACTGTAATGATCATATGAATCCAGAAATCGCCAAAATTTCATATTCAAGTCATAATTATATAATCTTGTCAAATCAACTCATAAACAAATCCAATTATCTAAAATAATACATAATAATTCAAAATCATCTCAAAACATCATCAAAATTATATCCTTAAACTGATAAACATTCTGTTATGCTCAATGAACTTAGTATAGTTTCTCTAACAACAAGAATACATTTTATTCTTTTAATAACCGATCTCAAGATATTTCCCATATCGAACTGTTAAATATTAGTTGAAACATTTTATTGGTAGTTCTTCTTTAAAGGTTTCCCTAGAATTACATTATTTAATGTAACATGATTTTAGATAAAAATTCAACAAAATTTCAAAATAATACACTCATCATAACATTAATGGTTTATTATCTTGGTAGAATATATACATAATCAACATATTTTATGAAATATTTTCAACATCTCCCACAATTTTGTTATCACATAGTAGACTTACTTGACATAACATACTTGAAATAATTAATTATATCCTTGGGAAATGAAAACATGAGAAAGGGTAAGATCAGATATCCAGTACGGGGAAACATAGGAGATATAAATCAATGATCATAAGTTATCATAAGATATGAATATGGGTATGAGAACAAGATCAAAACTTATGAAATTCCCAACTTTCAATTCAATTATCATTATTCATGAGCCATGTAATAATAATTTTGCATAACAAAATATATATGTTTTAAGAGTGGGAAATAACCAATAATCAATTCTTATCCATGAGAATAGATCAAATACATAATACATAAATTTTTGGCATACACATAAGCATATAAAATCACTTCTGTTATAAAAACTGACTAATAAGACTTTCATATTACAAATAGTCTAACAGTGGATTGGGTTCACTCCCCATTCAATCATTTCATTAGTCTAGGCCCACTACCATGACTATCACAATGGATATATTCTATTATTTAGGCGAGTTCACACCCAATTAAATTCTTTATTATATCATGAGATATCAATGTTTTCCCAATGCATTAGAGGGGATCGTAGTACCAATCACACACATTACATAATAAAAATCATACATGATTTTAAAAAATGATCACAAAAAATAGATCATTTCATTATAATAAAATCCATAAAAATGAATCATGTTTCATATATATTTCATCAACACGATATCTTAAACCAATTATAGATAAATAGTGGACTATATCATAGAAACATTAATTATTTCGTCATATCTTAATTGAACAATAAAATTGAAGATCTTTCATAAAAAAATTACTAAATAACCATTATTATAATCCATTCAGAGGAAGTACATTGATAGTATCATAAGAAAACATCCATAGATTAGAATAATATTCTATAAAATATGTTCAAATAAAAGAAAAATAAATTTAATGGGAATATTTCTTTTTCACTGAAAATAATTAAATTATTATTTATATTCTGAATCCTTAATATATAATGAAATTTAAATCATATTTAGAAAAATGTTTTCATGGAAAATAAACATGGAATCATGTAAAAGAATATTAAATGGAATGAAAAGTCATGAAAGAAGTAAAATTCATTCTTGTCATATAAGGATAAGAATAAAATTCCATTCACACTTTTTTTAAAAAGTTATCTGTACATAAATAAATTTAAAAGATTCATTTTAATCTATTGAAAATAAAATCAAAGGTATTAAAAATAATTTTAACCAATTATCTATTTATAGAAAAATAATCATTAATAAATTTTGAACAATATGGACATGTAAGAGAAATATTCTTGTTTTGTAAAGAAGAACTATTATTTTATTTACATGAAAAATTTTTACATTCAATTTACATACCAAAAATTGGAAAATGATACTAATAACTTAATAGTGATTAAATAAACATATGAGAATAAAATTTATAGCGTTGAAATTATAATGATAATATAAATTCTATTTTTTGAACTTTAACATGGAAAATCTTGAAAATAAATGTGATTGTAGAAATACCCATTAAAATATTAGTATCTTTTGAATCCTAAACCATTTTAAATAAATAAAATAAAATAAAACATTAAATAACTTGAATGTGAATACATTAATGATATATTATTTAAAAGGGGTAATATATACACTATTCAAACCCAAATAGGTGAATGACAAGAAACATTTTGTATCGAAACAATATTGATATGAAGAAACCTTACCTCAAATCTAATCATAATTTGTATACATTAAAACATACTATATAATAAATATAAATAATAATTGACCTTTATAACATAATAACTGTATCTTTTACCAATGGATATGATGAAGATAGAAATTGGATATACAATTAATATAAAAACATTTAAATATAGTATATATTGATATTAAATTATTGTTTCCGACACTTTCACCAGGGCGCGCGCGTCCGTACGCTTGGGCGCAACAAGAGCGGATTTCTTGTTACCGCGCATTCCCGCTTTCCAAAGGCGGGCGACATTCACTCCTTATTCAGGGGAATTTTCTCCTTGATCAAAACGGAATGATGTGATGTCAGTTCTTCCTTCCGTGGATTCCACCTCGAAACTCGTCACCTTGTCCGGGTCTCCCTCATATATTTAATACATTGTTCGTGAAACTCTTCCCAGTTCCATATTTTTATTGATGTTGGTTAATTACCTTGCTTCTGTCAGGACATTCAAAAGGTTCCGGTCAGGGGAGCAACCTTCATTTGGGGGAGTAGTCACGTCGAGGCATCATTAACATTTCTGAACACTGGGGAATTGGCGTGTCTGTTGTTGGTCCTTTATTATAGGTATTCTCGAGGGTGCGGAAGACCGATGCATCCCACATCGAACACAGGGTATCATATGCCATAGGCATATATCTGAGGTTTTCCTCAGCTTCCCATGTTTAACACGAGGTATTCCGCAAGTATAACGTCTGGAGGAGATGGATAGGGCTGATCAGAATGCTAACTGGATTGGATCAGACTAAGGACCCTTCTTGAGGGAACACCGATATCGGGGCCATCCCATAGGTGGCTTCCCGGATGCTGTGGATGGGAGTTGGGTGGCATGATCTCAAAGGGATGTGGCGGCCCAGGTAAGAGTAACGTTGGGTGATGGAGAATGGCTTGGAGTGGAGGAGGGATGAGATGGGGGTGTCATTGAGGTGATGGTGGTGATGGGATTGAGCCACAGGGAGGCTTCTTATGTATCCTCGTGGCAGGGAATCAAAGTCTATGTAGTTCGATGATGCGGTGGGACACCTGAGGAGGCAGCCCGTGAGAATGGACGCATGGATGGGACCTAGAGGAAGTGGAACCTCTGAATTGTTGCATGACCTTCCCGGGACACACAAGCTCGAGGGAGAGATCAGGATGAGACATGGGAGATGAGCTTGGGCCTCAGAGAGGCTTCCTACATATCCCCATGGCGGGGAATCAATGTCTGCGTAGGTCGGTATGGAATGGGGATTACACTCTAAGGTGGCCCTTGGATGTGGGGTCGGTGAACTGACGTGAAGGAGAACCTTATTCCAGGTGGAGGTGGGCTTTAACCTCGTGGAGGCTTCCTACGTACCATGTCTTAGTACAGATCAAAGTCCATTTAGTTCAGGTTGGATGCCAGAAGGCCGACGTGAAGGAGGACCAGGGGTCTAGGTGGTGGTGGGATTGAACCTCGTGGAGGCTTCCTACGCACCATACCTTAGCATGGATCAAAGTCTTCGTAGTTCGGGTAGGGTTTCATCGGCGAACCGACGTGAAGGTGAACCCGGGGGGGCCATTTGTGGTGGGCTTGAACCTCGTGGAGACTTCCTATATACCATGACTTAGCACGGATCAAAGACCACGTAGTTCACATTCGACGCCGGGAGGCCGACATGATGGGACCAGGGTTCCAGGTGGTCTTGAACCTCATGGAGGCTTCCTATGTACCATGCCTTATCACAGATAAAAGACCACATAGTTCACATTGGACCCCGGGAGGCCGACGTGAAAGGCCCAGGGGTCCAGGTGGGATTGAACCTCATGGAGGCTTCCTACATACCATGCCTTATCATGGATCAAAGACCACGTAGTTCACATTGGATGTCGGGAGGCCGATGTGAAGGTGTACTCAGGGGGTCCACTGGTGGTGGGCTAGAACCTCGTGGAGGCTTCCTACATACCATGCCTTGACACTGATCAATGACCTCATAGTTCGGGTGTGTAGTTTAACGTCATGTTTGACGGGGGCATACACTTTACCGTCATGCTGGATGAGGGTGGAACTCGACGTGAAGAAACGACCGAGTGGTGGGCTTGAACCTCGTGGAGTCTTCCTACATACCATGCCTTAACATAGATCAAAGTCCACATAGTTCTGGTAGGGGGTGGGGGTCAGGGTTGGTGCTCACTCTAATCTCACGTGAGTCATGCTCGGTCTGAGAAAGAAGAGGTTGTAGGGGCCTGATGATCACGTCGCAAAGGGTGCATCCGTGGGTAACGAAGAGGGGCTTACGTGTTAGGCAGCCTATGCTGTTGGGACTTAGTCCAGGATGGAGGCCCGAGGTGAGAAATAGCACAGGGGTAGAGGGATTTTGGACCAAACAACGGAGATTCCTCGTTCCCTATCACACCTTCCCATAGCCTTGGTGGTGGGGAAGTACGGAGGTGCATGGGCGCAACCTTCCGCGGGAGAGGCTAGGGGATTACGCTCTGAGGCAGCCCTTCCCCCATGGTCAAATTCCACTCTCAAAGGGAGGATCACATTCCAAGTGAGGAATATTCTATTCCCATAGAGACGAGCATTGTAAAGAATGTCCGATATGGGGGGACCCTGCATGCGAAGCACGGGGTCAGATCACAATTTAACGACATGTGTTGAAGACGAGGTGCTAGGAAGTTTAACATCCTGTAGCTCGGACAAGGTGGGTTTACTTCGCACCCCTAGGGATTACATGCCCAACACCATCTACCCATTGGGGAAGGAAAGGCATTTGCAAGGCCATAGTGAAGGGGGTCGTAGGGCGAACCATCGAGGGGTCCACGTTAGCATGGCTATGCGAAGAAGCAATATCCATTAGCGTGCCTATGTGAAGAAGCATTAGGCAAAGCAACGCTATGGGTGGTATCGTCCATGGGACTTTGAAATCACATCGTGCAAGCATGGAGGGCCGCACAGGAAGATGAATTTCCAATCAAAGGGGTCCACATGCAGGGACCTGGCAGAGCTCAACTTCTTTTCATAGTGGAGAGCACTTGCAAATATTTTTGCTTCGTGAGGTGGAGTGCCTTGGCCTTAGCATGGGGCAGGGGTGAGAATGGGAGATTCTTCGCGAAGTGTAATAGTATTCATGGAGCACTGCCTCGCAAAACAGAGGTGCCTCACGAAGCATGGTGCTGCTCAGTAATGTGCTTCGCGAAGTATAGTGATCCTGCATTGGCATATGGATCACATGTACATGATGGGTGTTTTGCGAAGCATGAAAGCTCCACGATTGACCATGTCCCCTTGGGTATCCCCTTCCTTCGAAAAGGCCCTTAGGCTCCACAAACGGAATCCCTCTCAGAAGAGGGGCTCAAAACAAGACAAGGCGAAGGCATCTCGAGAAGCACAAATACCTCGCGAAACTCATGATTCTCGGGGCGAAGGGTGCTTCGCGATTCGGGAGCTGAGAAGCCGAAATGTCAGATTGCCCATCCCTTGAGCTCAGGGACAGACCACTATTTATAGAAAAGGGGCACCGCGAAGCAGGGCTCACGCAGCGCGAAGGGGGATTCGGTTGCTTCGCGGCGGGTCGCGAACGTCAACCGGGTTCGCAGAGGGATACCGCCTCCTCTGCTCCGCGGCAGGCTCACGAATGTTTGGGCGGTCACGGAGCATTACCACCTCTGGGTCTTCACGGCAGGCTCACGAACGTCAGGGCATTCATGGAGCGTTACCACCTCTGGGGCTTCGCGGCGGCCACATTTCTCGGGGGCCCTCCGCTTCGGAGCTTCACGAGGCAGCGCACTGGCTCCTTTGTCTCCTTCCTTTTTCGTCCAATATTTTAGAGCCAACAATTAAGCTAATATAATTATATATAATTTAGTGTATTATTAAGAAAAAAAACTTGAAAAAGGGTGGTAATACATGTACCACTTAATTGGATGTATTTCATAGAAAGAAATATATGTCTTCTTAGACGAGTGGTTTGGATGTCCAGAATTCCATTTTCAGATACTAGAACAAAAATGTAGTGGATAATGATATTTGTACAAACTATTGGTAGAGATTGTGTGAGATAAAGTGATCAATTGGTGTGAATAATTGAGAAAATAAGGATCTCTTTTATAAGTACGGTTGATGGAAAACATTGAAATACCTGAAACAATATGATATAATATATTTTATATTTAAGTAATGTGTCTCCAAAATAAAAAATACTAAAATATAATAATATTATGGAATAAATAGAATGAAAATATTATCAAATACATAAATTTGGGATAATTTAAACCTTATCCCTTAGTTAATCCCCCTCATTAACCCATTTAACCCTCACCATAGTGCTACCATTCAACACTGTTTACTATTCCTTATCACTAAAAATCATGTTAACCTTATAATATCATAATAATGATATTTTTTAAGTGCATTGAATCCATTTTAACATTTAAATTTCCTATAAAATGGTAGTAATTAATTCTATTGTAAACACATAAAACACGAAAATGAAATTTTTTTAAAAATGCATTTTCTAATTATAAAATATGCTTACATTCATAATATTCCATGTTACCACAATAAAATAAATTGAAATTTATTTCATTTAATATATTATATTCCCATTAGATTAAATCATTCATCGATATTGATTAATATAATTTACTAAGATAAAAATACATTATTTATATAAAAATAGATTTCTGAAAAATAAATCCACTTACCATTAAATGATTTTGAATCCAATCTTAAACAATTGATAATAAATATATGAATCATTTTTCATTTTATTACATTAAATAATAATATATTTCAATAAATCATAGTTCAAAAGTATTCATGGTTTTTAATATATATAAAATTTCAACAGTTTGATAAATGAATCTTTTTAAATAAAAGTAAATAATTTTTATGATTTGAAATGGAGTTCATATTACCATGTAATTAACAAATTATGTTTCTTTACAAAACAAATCCAATACTTATTTTTCATAATTTACCAATCCCCATTCATACAAACCAATCAAACAGATATGTGATAACTGTTATATATAATAATAATGTTTCAATTGTGTATCATGGTTCATTTAATTAATGGTTTTCATGGTATTTAATATATTAAAGTCGTTATATTAATTTAATTGAAAGAAATCATAAAATCTATTTGTATTATATTCTACTCTGTTATCAGAATTTATCTCTAGAAATTACATAACATGGATGATGAAAAATGAGGATACTTAATCCTTATTAATTATTTAGATTCCCATTTAGCTTCTTCAAATTTATGGTTTCACCATTAGACATCAAACATGTTAGTGGTATTATTCAAAAAACATTATTTCTTCTATTTAGAATATCCTAAAATTATTTTTCAAAAATCATTCATTCTCCCATAGTACACCCATTGAGTTCATTCAATACAAAAGATTAGGTATGTGCTTCCTCAAAATCAATACCCAGAACACATCATGAAATTGAGAGTCTTTTTTCAGAAGTACCAAGAGATAAGAAACCATCCTAAAATGATAAATAATCTCAAATTGATAAATATATTTAGTGATCAACATTCCGATATTTCAAAATTTTATTACTTTTTTTCATGGAGGTATTCATAAGTATACCTTATCCCCATCATCAACATTTAAATCTCACCAAAATTTTTGAACATAATAGTTATATATACTCTGAGTTATCTGGATGTGTGGTTGAATGTCCCTATGATTCTCTTTTATTTCCATATATAACTCAGTTCCCATGTTCTTTAATTATATAACATCATCCCAACATTCTAGATCTCTATAAATATTTCAATATAGGGCGTCATGAGGATTCCTATGAATGAATTTTTGGATGAGAAAATTGTATGAAAATTTTTCTAGGGGAAGGTATTGATACCAATTAGTTTTATAATCCACAGCAATATCTCTCAATATATATTATTGAATTTCTACAGTCCTATAAAGTAGATCATCAATAGGTGAATGATATATGGTGCTAAGGTACATCCTTGTATCTAAATCTTATAGAAGACTTATCCAAAACATTGAGCTAAACCATAGATCCCAAGAAAAGGTAATAGAACTTGATACCCCATTCCACCTTAACATTTAACTATTTTACTTAATAGAAATATAATCAATATAAAAATATTATTTCATAGAAATTAAATGTTTTAACATCTTAATTAAATTAACTATAACCCATATAACATTATGATGTTTATATATTTTAGAGATTCTATTGAAAAATACATGGTCATAGCTTCTCATTTCAATTATGCACTGGTTAATGGTTGTAAAATACCCTCACACATCAATCTATTATTCAGAAATTTCTAACATACCATGAAATATGTTACATATTACTTAATACATGTTGTTATTTTTTCCCATTGAAAATACTCTTTCAGGTCTCTATAAATATTTATACATATAAGATGAATATATATTGATGTATTGTGCACTTGATCCAATAACTCCTTAAAATATACCATTTTTTTGAAACATGTATACTTCTCGAACCATATAATTCTATCATATTCATGGTTGAAGTTATTAACTTTTTTCATGATTTTATGATGTTCCACATAGTTCACTTACACCTCCTTAATCGTCACATGTATGGATGTTTGAACATTTATTTGAGAAAGAATTTATTTCCCACTTTACACATGATTTCAGGACCTATCTTCTACAAATTAATATGTATTATATCATGTTTAATCACTATAATAAACCATTTGACATCCTTTTGGATCAGAACATTAAGAACCATATTTTCCATCATATGACTAAAATTTATTAAGATATAGTAATTTTTAATCAACTCCAACCATCTCCTTTGACGCATATTCAACTCTTTATGTGTCAATATATACATCATTGTATTATTTAAATTATAAACTTGTCACCTTTTACCATATATATAGTTCCTCTAAGTCATTAATGTTAAAATTACAACTTCAAACCCCAAATCTCGAGTTAGTTAATTTATGTATTGAATTTTAAATTTTTATGTGGAATAATATATCATTATATCATTATAAAAGTGGAAAAATACCGATTCATTTTTAGATTCCAAACTATATTTTAGAAAGCATATTCTACTATAGGTTATTGTTAGAAAGTATACCTTGGATATCCTTCTTTTTTTAATTTATTTAATATTTCCCACATTTATTTATCTAGAGAAACATAAATCCCTTCAAAGTCAAAATTGTTAATGGATTTGATATCCTTAAGGGCCTTCTAAAAATAGTTAGTAGTATCTATTCATCCAAATAATACTGCAAATTTTAGATACTATTGATGATAAATTCTACTTCTCAATAATAACCATGAATGAAGGATCCACTGATATACCATTTATTGAGATTATATTACCCAATAATGATACTTTATACAGCAATAATTCACTGTTGAAAAACATTTTAAAACAAATTCATCCTAATAGTCATAAACACAATTTTAGAACTATCTTTATAATTTTCCTTGGTATAAGAAAATATATTAATATCACCTATTAATACTACCATAAAATGATCTATGTAACCTTCATTGAAGTTATTCCTTAAATCCATGAAGATAACATGGGAATTTGAGTGCAGAAATGGAATTGATATAAATTTATAACATCCATACCGCATATGGGAATATATTTTGGTTATATCTTAATTTTGGAACGTAATTTGAGGATATCTAGAAAAAAATTCAATATTGAAAAAATATTGGGTTTTTAGTAATTGATTAATAATATCATTGATACAAGGAAGAGGATATGTGTTTTAAATAGGGAACATTTTATATTCCAAATAATCATTGAAAATAATCATTAACCCATGTTTCTAGTCAAAAAAACAATAGGTCCGCCACATGGTGATACATTAGGGTGAATGAGTCCATTAATGATTTTTTCAATAAACGTATTATTTAATTTTTATAATTCAATCAAGGATATTCTATTTGTTGTATTGGATATTGGTGTAATACCTGGTATGTGTTCTTTTGAAAACAAATATTTTCAATTTGGGGGATTACAAGAAAATTCATTATGTAATATATACAAATATTTTATAACAATAGAAAAATATTAAATAATGAATTTCTCCCAAACCATTTGAGATACATATCCCATGTGAATACATAATATGACCCATACAATGGATATATATTACATTGGATATTCATCTTTATCTCCACATTGTAATGTGATCATAATTTCATTCAGAATATCAAATGTGACTTGGCTTCTTAGAAACATTATATGGAATCTATATAAATAAAGACAATCCATGACTCAAATAATATAGAATTCAACTAGATGAAGAACTACATTATTTGTAGAAAGAACATTCTAAAAAATATTAATCGGTAAGGATCTACCGACTTGTTATTTGATCATTGTACCATTATAAGTTTTTACAGATAACTCAACATATAATTATTGATGTAGTGATATGATACTCCTTGAAATCTATTTCGATATAAAATATAGTGTATAGATAGAATAAAAGAATACATTTTCAGTTCTAGAGTTCTTGGTAAGTGAATATTTCATGACTTCCATCTTGTGGGCCACATTAGTTGTTTTTATTGCATGATATTTCCATTTGTATCTTGGAATAAGAGTTTTTGGAAACCATTTTTCATCATCAGCACTCAAATTAATACACTAATTGTTATAATATCATTACTCCATGAAAATATTTAACTGGTGTATGAGTGACACATTTAATTGTTATTTATATTTAATCATCTGATTGAATAAACTCTTATAATTAATCCCATACAATATTTTTGATGAAATTCTTCAACAAACAAAAAACAATTACTATACCGCCTATTTAAACATCTCAAATACTTCTTTAAAACTTCTAGAATAAAATATTAATAATTTCCATTCATCTAATGGTTTTATTATTATAATGTTCATTACATTACATCTATATATCCTTGTATCAAAAATAATAATAACAATGAGAGTCTCCAATTTTAATTAATATCTTGAGAAAAAATCAATTGTTTTTTATACCTGCTAATATATCTATTATCAAATGCTATTATCTGGCTTGGTAATATGACACTAAATAATTGTTCAAATTTTCATCATGTAAGATAATAAAACCAAAAGTCTCCCCAATATGGTTTATTAAAATTGAATTATTTGTACTAATCTATTCATTATCCCTCAGAGAAAACTCATGAAAATCACTATCAATTTTAGTGTAAAGTGTTATAGAATAATATATATTGAAAAATATAATATTAAATCTTTAGATGTAGTATATTAAATTTAAAAATTTGTCTTTATATTTTTGGTATGTTTCTACCATTGATAAACAACACTATCCAAATGATACAGTTCCAAAATAAATTTCTCATGTTCTGAGAACGATATACTGAAGAATATATTTTCAATATAATTGATCTGTTACTCTAATATATGTGCATATGAGGAACTAATGAAAAAGGGGGATGCGTACAAACAAAATATTCAAATTTGAGTTGTTCCCTCCATTTTTTATTGTTAATTTCAACATCAATCATGTTACAATTTATATCATATATGATTTGGATAAGAAGAAAAACAATATTTCTCATCCCAGATCACATTTTTTTTATTGATCATGAGTAAAACATTTATATCATCTAAAATATTCTTTGTTCACAAAATTCCTCCTAGTTATAGCCATTTTGTAGAACAAAAAATATTATCAAGATAATCAAAAATCAATAATTAGAGTCATCCATCATATAAACTTGAAAATAGCTCATTGGATGTCATAAATTATTTACCATTCATTTAATCCATAACAATTTATGACTTTTTCATATGACTATGTCTTATCATAGTTTTTCAAATATATCATCATTTAATTCATTATAATGGTTCATAATGAGTAATAAAATTTAAAAAATCATAACCATGTGGATTTTTACGAGGGGTGTGTAATTTAGCCTCTTGGTCAGACACCCAGTAAATAAAATAATAATAATGATCCATCCCTTCTAGGGTTATTACCCCTAGGTGTATCTATGATAGAGCATGAATATACTTGTTTGTATCAAGATATGAATTTTAATTAAACGAAATCACACACTATTTACTTTTCTAAAACATCATGATTTAATACTATACATAAACTTATCCTCAATGTTTTGACTCCTTTTTTACTATTCCTAATCTCAAACATAAGTGAACCCTGTTGAGATAACAACTGTGTGAAAAACCAAAATTTAAAAATATTACTCTTATTTGTAGTGAACAAACTCTTTATTATGTATTTTTTAATAGTTAAGATATATACTACTACAATTATGTTTGGATATTCTGAAATAAAGAAGGTTAGATTTAAAATATCATTATGAGTTTTAACTATTGATTATAAAGCAGTTGAACAATGACTATTAGGGTTAGTATATGCTGACGGTTATTATAGATTTTCATTCACAAATATAGAAGAATATATGGAAAATGCTAGTAGGATTGTACCATATGATGACCATATATCAGATATTACAAGAGATATGACATAAATAGGCTTACCCATTGATCTACTAAAAGAAAAAAATAAAACAAATATAACCTGAATGGAACCATTTGTGGGAGATGTTAATGATTTTTGAAATCACAACCCAAACCATGGTCATCGAACCATCCTAATAAATTATGAAAATCTCACACCATATCCGTAAGGAATATTCATATGTAATAAGAAATTATATATATTAACGGTAGTAGTATAAATTAGTATGATATCATTTTAATAAAATAATGATTATATTTATTCATCTTCATTATTATTATATATATAATTATATATTATTTAATGAAAAATATATATTTGTATGAAGAAATAATTTTTCTAGAAGATATATGGTTTGAACAGTCCTTTAGAAAAATTAAAGAATTTTTAAATAAATATTACACTTGTATTATTTTATTATTATATAATATTTATTGATTTTAAAATTATAATATAATTTAATAAAGTCCAATGTTATCTATATAAGGGTTAGAAAGTTTTCATTCATTTAGAAAAATAGTTTCCAAAAATATTTTTTAAATTTAAATGTTTTAATTCTAAAATTTATGCAATAAAAATAATAAAATAAATATTTTTTAATCCAAAATATAGAAATTATATAATTGTGAATATTTTAGAATTCATTGAGATACCAATTTTTTGGAACAAATTAAATACGGTATTAAAATATTCTTTATTTTATGATAATATAATGCCCCAAAAGTGATAAAATAATTTATATATATGTATTTGAAAACCAAATATATATTTATCCATTTAAATAATTTTTTGAAATTATTAAATTTAATTTATGAACTATTGATGAATCCTCCAAAGCATATATTATATTTTACGTTTTTAAAACAAATTCTTTTTTACCATGAATTAACTCTAAATTACCAAATGGATTTTTTTTAAAATATTTTTATTGTTGTCCATATAAAATATTTAAAAACACCCCTATATAGATGATTCATAAGGAAATTAATCATTTGATGATTTTTGGTATTTAATATTTTATTATATAGATTAAAAGAACATTTTGGAAATTTATAATGATTTAATATCTCTTTTTCTATAAGTACACAACCAACATCCCATTTATATTCACCAAAACCCCATTGATAATGATTTTTCCCCTCCATATACCTCTTTAAATATCTACCATGTGTTTTCATTCTCATAATAAGTTCCCCTAATGCATTTAGAAGAACCCAATCAAGGTAAGAGATCCATCTCTCTTCTATTCCATTCATGATCCTTCTTTGTATTGTCCTTTTGACTAAAAAATTATTATATTTTCATGTATTTATAAATATCATCTTACTATCCAAATAATTTTTTAAATATTAGAGATCATGTATTCCCTCTCGTTATATCCTTTATCGAATTAGTTACTATACTGAGGTAATATATCCTCTTATCCTCCCCTTCATTCAAGAACTTTTCTGTATTCTACAATTTGATTTTGAATTTCTCAGGTAGGAATGTGGTTTAGAATATATTTTTACTAAAATTATGGTGTAAAATTGTTGAGATACCACCCATAAATCTCATTAATCACTCCCATGAATTTTAATTTACGGATGTTATTCTGAAAATATTATCATTTGAATTTTATATACCAAACATTTTAGTTTTGAATAACCATACCATTTTCACACAATGTTATTGAACTAGATTAAAAAATCCTTAATTTATTAGGGAAATATATGTATTTAAACCATAGTACATAATCATGGAATTAAATTTTATTAAATACATCATTATGTTCAAAGATCTATGATGCACATAAATGCGTGTACATGGAATAGATGTGACTGATGGGCCCAAAATTATATTGAACTCAAAAGAATTGAGTATTGTTTTTAAATCATGGGATACCATATATTTTGTATGATATGTTATCTTAATCACAATAAGATATTATTTCCCAGTAGTTATCCCAGACCTATGCTTATGATGTCATGCTTTATGATGTTCCCACATTTCATCGTTTCCTTAATGTTATCACTTTATACCATTCATAGCTTTTCAAAATTATGATTCGCACCCCTTTTATTTCAAAATGATTTAATTATTGTCTCACATTATTTACATTCACCATGTAATTCTTTTTTTATTACCATTGAATGATTAATAACACACCCCATTCATATGTACTTCCCCAGACTATCTAGTGGAATTTTAGAATATTGGTGGAATATAGGGGAAATCTTTGGTGGTTTTAAATAATTTTGTTGCAAAAATATTGGAATTTATTGTTCAATGTATCTAATAGTTCAAATACACTATGCCTAAGGATCATTTTTTGATTTTTTTAATTGTATAATTTATAATAAATCATAAATTATGTTGTATTAATAAAATGGGTTGTCGTAGATGGTATCAGAGAAAGGAATAGTTATGTTTAATAATTTTGAATAAGAAAATATAGTGAAAGCCATCTGGGTAAGACTTAACATTGGACATCATTTCTAATTTATATAAAATCCTAGAGTAACTGGTTTCCAAGAAAAAACTTCTATGTCTGGATTCCTCAAGTGGGTATGGATCTTGAAACGTTATACATAGGTTTAATATTCATGAACTGGGAGAATTTCATGTAAACTATATCTTCTCCTGGTTCATGAAAAATACTCCTTACAACACAACTGGTTTTAAACACCTATGTTATATTCTTGGGTAAATTAAAAATCATTTTATAAAACATTATATTCAGAAAAAATACTTCCCCTAAAGTGTTTGTAAGGATGTATACATTGTGTATCAAAGATTGAAACATTGAAATTACTAGGTTATTTAATTCATGTTTCTTATCAGCATTTGCTTCAATATTCATATCTTTCCTTTTATACATTGAAATGTATAAAAATTATCATCCCTAATATAGTTTTATTGGATGTAAATTATTATAAAAATCAAATAATGAAACGTAATATTATCATAAATTGATGGAGATTAAATATGATATATTATTATTTTTTATATATTATTTCATTTCAGAAAAATTAATAGAATAATTTAAAAACCATATCAAAACATCAAACCCAACCTATTAGTGACCATGGAAAATGTGGTAATAATTGCATCTCAACCATGTGACTCATATCTTATAAACACTTTTGGGATGAATTGTCCAATGATCCTTGGGATAATCACTCTTTAATAATTTGATTCCATTCTGGTTATGGATTGTATTTCATTGTATATAACCAACATAAATTAATGAGAATAAAAAATCACCCCTGATCAAAAATCAAACTATGATCATACTCAAGTGAAATTTGGATGATGAATCTCATTTGGAATCATAAACTTGGGAACAAATATTATATATATATATATATATATGAGTAATATTATCTTGATAAAATGAGTTATCCTAAGGAAATGAACATAACATAATGCATTCCCACTGTGAGGGAATACACTGACATATTCCGCTAATAATTCATTGGTCTACATATAAGTCATGTGGTAATTATCACAATTTATCTTATACATAGATTTTTTCTAATATCTATAACTCCATATAGAATAGAGACTCATGAAATTAATGATCTAATGAAGTAAAACAAGGAGAATCTTGATAATTTGTTTATATGATCAACTGATTCCCAATGTGGTGAAATCATCTTTTTCATCATGAAGGAAGGGTCATTGAACATGTGAAATGATTATCATTACCTCGATAATATTGCATTAAATAATAAGTAACCCCCTCCCCCAATGGATTTATCACTTGTTTTATCAACTATATGGAGCCAAATAATTATCTATGTTGGATATTTGGACAAGATAATATCAATTTATAAAAAATGACGATATCCCTTAGAAGACTTTTTGCACATGGTATAGGAGCAAGGAGTTTATATTGATTCCATTTGGACTCAATAATTATCTTGATATCTTCATGGACATAATGATTATATTACTTTGGGACTACCTGAAAAAAAATATTATAAGACTTTAAAGATGATATTCTAATATACTAAAAAAGATATGAGGAATAAGAGGATAATTCGATGTCTATACTGAAGAGAATGAAAAAGGAAATTTTATTTCAGATATTTAAGATGTATTGAATAAGATTTTTGGGGAATGTTATCTTGAAAAGGGATATATATGGGCTATTTTAAAAAAGAATAAAATGAATGAATAGTCAAATGGATATCCTTGATTCAAATTTATAATTTCCCAAAATTAGATGGTTTATACATTTTATTTTTGAGATACATATAATTTTTTTATGCCAACTAACTAAGATAACTTAAAATGTAGTTAATTGTTTCTACAATGATTAATGTGATAATAGATTTTATATGTTAAAGAAGATGACATTGACTACACCTATGACCACATTACCCTCTAGTGGGGAAATTATTATGATCTAAAATGATGCTCCAAAAAATGGAATGGGTTGTTTATTAATGAATGATTTCAATGTGATAGTGTATGAATCTAGCAGGTTAAATATCCATGAGAATAACTACACAAAATATGATCTTGAATTGGTTGTAGTCATCTTTGAATTAATAATTTGATTCAATTAAATGTATGAGGAGAAGTCTGACATATATATGGAACATAAAATAATCATGTATATATTCAAAAAAGATCTCAATATGTTCTAAAGGATGTGGTTATATAGGATCAATGAATATGATTGTTTAATGCATTAATATAAAATGAAGGTGAACAAATTGGAAGATTCTATGAATAAAAAATACACTATAACCCTATCCATAGTGATGATTTAATGGTATAAATTATTCATGGACATTAAATGTTTTGAAATGGGAGTAATAAAATGATTTTTATCCAACCTTACTGAAATAACTACTCAACCATTCATTTTTTGGAGGATTAAGGAGGCCCAAAAAGATTATGAAGATCTATTGGAAAAGTGAGAGAATATTTCATATTTCAAATTTTCTAAACAAGAGTCATATATTTTGGAACCCAGATATGGGTCCCGTGAAAACTAGAAATAAATATGGAACTTGGGTATGATAAACATTAGTAGTGGTTGTTTATTAATCTACGAAGTACTAATAAGCATAGATAATTGATGGAAAATATTTTGTTAGAGAACATGGAGAGGGAGATAGAAAAATTGGTATCATGAGCCTTGGCTTTCCAACACTTCAAGTTTCAATGAAAATATTATAAGGTTATGATGAAAACATTTCCCATAATATTATTTAAATAGGTCAACATAACCATGGAATTCATCGTAGGACTCCCTATGACCTCTAATGGAAATAATTCCATTAGGATGGTTGTCTATTACCTAATATAGTAAGTTAATTTCAATTCAATAATGTAATATTTTCCTCTTCACCTTATAACCATCATATTAAAAAGATATGTGGTAAGATTAAATGGATATTAACTCTCTATTATATCTGATTGAGATCTATATTTTAGCTAGATGTTCGGTTGAACCTTTTAGTAATCACAAGATAAAGATTAGTGATTTAGAAATTATTTTCACCCTCAAAATGACGGAAGCTATAAACCAATTATTAAAGATCTGGACGATATGTTGTTGTTTTTAATGAATTTCTAAGAATATTGGGATGAGTGTATTCTACTTGTATATTTCCCATACAACCCCAGTTTCCATTCTAGAATTAAAATGGCACCATTCTAGGATCTGTATAGGATGATGTTTCATTATCCAAAATTATGTGATGATGTTGGAGAGAAAAATCACATAGGACTAGATCATATCCATGATATAATAGAGAAGTTTCAACCCATTAAAATACATAAAAAATCCACAAAAAGTCAACCAAAATGTTTTGTAGACAATCATCAACCAGAGATACAGTTTGAGGTTTTATATAAGGTGTTCCTCCATATATAATAAAGGAAGAATTTAATGAGGATTAGGTAGACGGGAAAGATTATTCCAAGAAAAATTGTCCCCTTAAAGATCTTTGATTTTATATGGGATATATAAAATCAACTATCACTCCAATATAATATATCACAAATACATGATTTTCTCCATGTATTCTTATTGAAGAAGTTTATAGAATACCTGACACATGAATTGAATCCATATGTGGTACACATTAACAATGATCATTCTTAAGGGGAGTAGCCAATAAAGATCTTATATTGTATTTATAATGTTATATGAAACAATATATCTCATGTAGTAAAAGTATTATGGATGAACCACATGCTTGAGGAAGAAACAAGGGAACCAGAAGAGGTGATGAAATAAAAGAAGACACATTTGATTTATCATATGAAATGAAATTTGGATGGATAAATTTCTCATGAGAGTTAAAATGTATAGACCTGAAATTTAATCAAGAAAACATTTTTTATGGAATAAATTACTTAATACATCACATGTATTAATTTGGTTTTCATAAAATTATAAAATATACTAGTCAAATTTCAATGAACCTTATTAATTCTAACCATTGAAAGTACTCCCAATGTATAGTAACCATTATGATTAATATCCATTAAAGGTAAGGAAAAAAGACTAATTGACACATAAAAATGAAGAGATAGCCTTGAATAGTATGTCTATAGGATTTGAAAACCCTTTATCATAGGTTTTGAAGGAGATGGTAACAATGAGATTTTCTATTCAGTAATCCCATAATAAAATTCAATGACTAAAACATTAATTAAACCATTTATAGGATAATTCCATGATTATTGACATCACAACTTAAACCGTGTTAATCGATCCACCCTAAGAGATTACAAATATCACATGCCTTACCCTTATGAAGTACACTATTTTAATATGGGGTTATGTATCTAGAACCTTGTACTATTAATTTAAATTTATCGGTGTAAAAATATTATGATTATACATATCACCCTTCATTATTATGTCATATATACAATAATATATGAGTTGATGAATGTTATATTTTTGTAAAAATAAAACAAAATTATGTTTTTGGAAAATATATGATTTTAAAACTCTTTTAGAAAAAATCATGAATTTTGAAATAAATATTACCTTCAATTAATATTATTGTTATATTATATTTACTTATATAAAAAGTATAAAATAATTTAATTATCTACAACAAATTTTTTTGAGGTGTTAAAAATATTTTACTTCCATAAAAACAATTAGCTTATAGTAAATAATGATTTTCATTGAAAATAATAAATTCTTATATTTATAGAAATATTATGATAAAATAAATAATATATTTGAATTTATAATGTTCCTATATGTTTATATTTAATTTTTTATAATTTTTGTAGTATTCATATTTTTCCGAAAAATATATATACAATATAAAAATATTGTCTGTATAATTACAACATTATGGACCAATGGTAATGTGATAAATTATATAAAATACTTCCATGAATATATATATATATATATATTCCCAATTTGAAATAAGTTTTTTTGAAGTTATATTATTTATTTTATAAACCTTTAATGAATCCTACAAAGTGTATATTTTATTTTATTTCTCTAAAATCTATTCATTTTGGACATGTCTCACTTCCACATACCCAATGAAATTATTTTATTATTTTTGGTTCTTTCACTTATAAAATATTAAATATCTCACGAAATTAGCAAAAAAATTAATGGAAGGTATGCATTTTTAATTGTTTTATTATATAGAGTGAAAAAATTATGTTCAGAAATATATAAAGAATTTCCATTGATTTTCCTATAATACCAACTTAACCTCCCAATTGACTTCACTCACAATCACCAAAGTATAATTTTTTACAACATTTCCCTTTATAAATGTCTACCAATTTTTTCAAAATATCTTAACAATTTCTTTTAACGTTTTTAGAATCACCCTCTTAGCGTAACGAATCTCCCACTCTTTTAATCAATTCAATCTCCTAATTTTTATTTATCCTTTTTAATATATAATTAATTTTTTATCATGTTTTTAATAATATCCATTTACGGAAAACATTTTTTCATATGAATGGGAGGTTAATTATCTCCACTCATAATAACCTTTACTTATGTTGTTACTATTCCTCAGTAAAGGATATTCATCTCCAAGTTATTATTTTACTTTATTTTTATTATTATTTTTCAATTCCAATTTCACATTTTGGATTTTGTTTTTACACATCTATTATCTTTTCACGTTGTTTTAAATTAGTGAGATACCACATTTTACTCACATTAAAAACACTTTTAAATTTTGTGTATAATAGCTATGATATCTACACTACCATATGTTTTTTCCATGCCAAATATTTTTGTTTTAAATACCCACAACATTTTAGTGAAGGGTATTCACCTACATACATATATCCTTAGATTATTTGGTAAATATATATATCTTTAACACACTACTTGATTTTGTGATTAAATGTGATCAATAATGTTTTAATGTTGATTTACCAATGTGGAACAGAAATACATGTACATGACATGATTGTGGTGGTTTGGATAATAATTATATATCCTATAAATGACTTGTGTAGTGGTTTATTCTCATGCGATTACAAGAATATTTTATGTGATTTTATCATATTCAAACTTTTTTATAATTTTTTGATGTTATTCCTTGACTTATTCTTGTTATATCGTGTATTATGTTGTTTCTACACTCCTATTTATCATTGATGTTATCACCTTATATCATGCTCCATTGGTCAATATTTTTATTCTCAACACTTTTATGTCACCATTATACACCTAATTACTCACATGTATTACATTCATCATGTTTTTGATTGATTGTAATTTTATTGGCCTTTATATCTCACCCCTTTAGAATATATATCCCCAGGATATCCCATATAATATTCTAAGATTTATTGAATATAGGATAATTGTTTGGAATTTTTATATAATTTGGTTATACCCATGTTTGATGTTATTTTTCTATGTATCTGTTTAGAAAAAAACTCAAAATCAAGGTATTTTTTATTTTTATTATGCTTATATTTACCTAATAAATTATGGATTATGATGTATTATATATATTGGGTTTTGTAAACTATGGTCACCAAATCACCTCATAAATAAATTATAAATATGGTTAGTGAATATTGCATAATTCTCGGGAAATTAAATGCCACAATACCATAAATGATTTGTGTCTCTAGAGAATAGATATATAATTGAATTATTCCATGAATGATCTATAATATATCAAACACATTTCATCTCACAAATTACACTAATTAGACATATGATCCACAATAATCATTTAATGCAAGAAAATTTAAAATTTAAAAACCCTACATAGAAAATATACTAATACTACAGTAAGATTCTTGAACCAAAGTTATGGATTGATTATATTCTATTGAAAAAATAATGATAAAAGAAAAATCAAAACAAAATAAAACAAAAAAAAACAATAATGGATGATGGTGATGAAAAAGTGATGGGAATAAAGATTGTGTGTGATTGTTAAAGTGATATATTGTTCAAAAAGTTGTGTATATAGAAGAATTATAGAGACTGTCGAAATAACCAACAAAAAATGGGTAAATCTATTATCTGGTTTTAAAATTCATTTTCCCATGCTCATGATTTTCATTTAATCAATAGAATCTGATTGAATGTGGCTAACCAAATTTGTCTTCAGATCAACATAGGACTAAATTATGTCTAAAAATTATTTATTTCAACGATCATATAATAACTGAGGGGGAAACAACTTCAAATCCCTAAGTTCAGATTTCCATTTTAACTCAGTGTGCCTCTCTCTCTTAATATTGATTCACATTTTGGTAAAATTCTCATATTTAAGAAAATATAATTTTATGCCAGATCAAGATCTTTTTTCTCTTATTCAGGATTTATTGTAAAATATTATTATCACAAGTGAGAGATAAAGAAGCATCCAGTAATGAACTTTTATAAAAAAAGTAATATAGATTAATTGGCTAGCATATTCCCCCATGCTATATTACCAATAAATCATCAAATCATTCAACATATTAGAAATTATGAAATAAATTGTCTCATGATGAAATAAAAAAAATAACACAAAATGAAATAGGGGAAGAGTGCTCTCTCTCCCTTGTAGATTCTCCATTTTCCTTTATTTTGAATTTATACATATTTAAATAATTGAAATATGTTGACCAAATTTTTTGATAGGTAAACCTGTGATTGAATGAACTATACATATAATGAACTAAAGGGGTCCAAAAATCACTGAGTGAGAACCAATCCGCAATCACTGAGTTCGAATTATCATTTTAACAAAGTGTGATTATATCTTAGTATGTTGATTAACATTTTAGTGGAATCCTACGATAAAATAATCATTGATATTGAGCCTGATCAAGAAAATTTTTCACTAATTCTTGATCTTTTATAAATATTGATTGTCGAAAGTGAGAGGGAAAGAAAAAACAATTTAAGGATGTGCATGAACAACAATAATATTATTATGTGACTAGCCAATTCCCCTAAGGGAGATTGGATGTAAATAATAAAATCATTTTATATATTAATAGAATATGAAAAAACTAGGTTCATAATGAAGGAAAAGAAGAAAATAGAATAAATCAGAGGGAAAAGTGTTTTATGTCCCTCTAGTGTCTACATAAACTCCAAATGCTATTTTTATGTCATCTAGTCCTAGATAATAATGGTGTTTAATGGGTTTTTATACTCTTATATCTATGTAATGTGAAGTGGGTCTACCCATGAATGAGTTTAAAATTAAGGATAGAAAAATAGAATGGTGTTGTGCTGCTCGAGAGAGTGGTTCTATAATCCATTGGTGGTCGGAAATGGGCTTGCAGACGTAGATCAATCTGGTTGCGGTGCTGGAAGAATGAGATCCGTGGTTGGTGGTGGGTTTCTTTGGAGGAGTGTAGATGGTGAGATAGGGATGGATTTGACTCAATTTAGTCATTGTTTGATAGTAATGGTGACAGGTAAGGGAGGTGATGGTGGGAGATGGAGTGGAGGAGGGTTACATCAAGAAACCAATGATAACTTGCTAATGGTGGGTAAAGTTGATTCTGACCTAAAAGAGTGACTATTGGAGAATGGATAATGGTGGCTCACTGAGTCACATTTGATTTTTTTTCATCAGTTTCTCATTATCTCATAAGTTGGTTTTTTGTGGTGGTGGATCCCTGAATCACTGTTGGGTTTTTTGGTTTTGGCTTAGAGTTGTTAATTAAAGGGAGGAATTTGTGGTGGTGAGTAGGGAGGAGGTGATATGTATTTTGGTGAAAATAATATGTTGGTGGATGTAGAAGCAAGCGGTGGGTGAAAATTCTTTGGGTGGATGTGGAATAGAAGGTCACCTGAAAGAAGAAAAATGAACATCAATAGAAAAATTAAATAAGTATGATAAAAGTAGAAAATAGAAATAGAAAAAATAAAATAAAAAATAAAAAAAATCTAAATAGACACAAAATAGATTAATTATTTGTTATATTAAACTTAAATTTAAATACATTAAATTTGATTAATTACAAAACAAAAGGAGTAAAATGTTTAATTTTCCAAAATTAATTATATAAAAAAATATCTATTAGTAATATGAATGAAAAAAAAACAAAAAATGAAATTTAATAATTAATAAAAATATATTTTGACAAAATTAAAATCCCTAAATTTTTTAACTATTAATAAAAATTGAATTTAAAATAATTAAATTCAAAAATTAAATATTAATTTTAAAAAATAGAAATTAAAAAAAATTAAGTTAACAAAAAACTAAAACAAAGATAAGATGTTTATTATTTAATGAAAATTTTAATTTATTAATTAAATTGATAAGTGAAGAAATTATTTTTGAAAAACATAAAACCTGAAATAATCAATGAATTAAAAAATGATAGGGAAAAAAAGAAAATTAAAATAACTGAATAAAAAATTAATGTAAAAAAACCAAATAAATTATATAATATTAAATTATTCAAAATCACTAAAGTGATCAACAAAACACCAAATTTCACAAAGAAAGATATTTTTAATTTAATTCAAAATCGAAAACATTTAATAATTTATAAGAAATAATATTTTTATAAAAAACTCAAAAAAATCTAAAAAACTGATGTTTAAATTTTTTTACACACTAGACACATCACATATCATACATAAAACCATTATTCATAATATATGGAAATTGAAATATAAGAATGGGTGAGCTAAGATTCTGATTATGTGTAAAGATAAGTTATTTCAATATATAATAATAAGTCAACATAAAATATAAATAAGTGAATGAAAACATGGCCGTGTATTATGAAATTTAAACTCATTCTGTCAAAGATAAATAAATATAACTCACAAAATAATGATTTTTCCTAATAGTAGACATAATTTAGAAGTGTGTGAAATCATATACAATCAATCATGATCAGTGAGATAATATAATAAGCATATAGAACGAGATTTTATATTATACATATGAATATAAAATCATTTCCTTATTCAAGGCTTCCTGCCAAGACTTTCATAGTTGCCAGAGTCCCAAGAAGGATTGGGTTGACTCACCATTCCATAATTTCAATAGTTAAGACTAAATTACAAGACTATCATAGTAGAAATTTTCCAAAAATAAGTTGGGTTCACACCGTATTTAATTCTATATTATCTCACTAGATATCAATTTTTACACAATCCATCATAGGGACGTATGATTCTGGGACTACGTTTCATATAAAAAAATTACATAAGTATTATACAAGATCATATAAACATCCCCCATTTCATAATTTTATAATATCTGAAAATGTTAAGAGTTTTATTCACATATCTACATCAAATAATAATAATCCTTCCTGGATAACAAAGTTGATGTTATCATAAAAATATTTTTATTTCAACTTAGATTATTTGACCCATGAAAAGAAATAGGTTTAATATAATTCATGAAAAATAGTCATCAATATATATAAATATAATGGATGTGGAGGAAAAATTAAGACCCTATCCATAATAAATAAAAATAATTCTAAATTATATTTTTATATATGAATAATACCTTTATAAGAGAATTTGAATATTTTAATGAAAAGATGATTCTTTTGGTATTTTTAAATAGTAAAATTTCCCAAATTGTTGAGAAAAATATTTTTTAAAAAATATCCATAAAAAATTTATTATAATATTTAATTAAATAAATTTTCATAATTTTTTGAAATCCATTCATGCTACATAAGTTAATTAAGCACATTCTTTTCACACTTTTTGTAAAAATTAGAAATCCATCATGCATATATCATTACAAAAATATTCTTTTTAATAATATTAAAATAATTTCAAATGTTATAAATATAGTCATTAACAATCGTCATATACATATAGAAACATATATATTACATTTTGAAGAACATTCAAGTGGAAGAGAATGATTCTAGTTTTAAAAAGATGAAGCACAATTGACTTTTAACCAAAAACATAGGTCAATAATTTTAAATAACAAAGAGGGGAAATGGTATTAGCAGGTGAAAAATATATAAATAACTAGAGGATGGTAAAATATATTGGGACTAAAGGGTAGGTAAAATATACTTTTCCTCTATGAAAATTTCAGATAATCTTAAAATGAGATGAGATGAAAAGATAAACCCTTACAAAATTGATAACTTTTGAATCATAAATCTTTTCTATGAAAATAATTCAAATAGAACATTAAATAACACGAAAATTAAGATATTTATGATTTAGTATATTAATGAGGTAGTAAATATCCCTTATAAACACAAATATTTCCATTATATGTAACATGTGTCAATGAATCAATTTTGAGACACACAACCCATACATCAAATATCATCATGCTATATATGAGATCATACCACCTGTATAAAAAATAATGGTTTATTAAAAAATATATTCAAAAAAAGATTCATATATATATTAATATATATCATTCCATTGTAAATTTTAATTACCCCATTGTAATCAAGTCTTCATTAAATTCCTTATTCTGTGAAAAATTTGTAATATTTCATGCATGATTAGGATTTATGGTTATGGTGTTTGATCCTTGAAAATTGAATCATCATCATAATAATATTAACAATTTAATAATTATAATATTTATTCATTATATACTATTTTTTATCCTTCCATATATGGTGTGATAAAAAATGACTTATATAACTTCTTGGATACTGTAGTTTTTACGTACGCACAAGTGATGTTTCTATTTTTTATGGATTAAATGATGGGTAAATAATAATTCATCATCAATTAATAATAAATTTATTATAATTACAATTTATATTCATTAAATATATCCTTGTGAAAATGTTTTTAAAGAGTAAATAGAAATCCAATCTCATCGCTTTTTTGGGGTTGAAGACCACACACACAAAAGTGTGACACTATCATTTTCCAATGGACAATAACAAGATATAAAATAGTTATAACAGTAAAATAATAACATCCTAGTATATTATGGATAATTATTCACATATTAGATATGGTTATTGGACATTTTTAGTAGGTTAATGATGAAAGAATCTTGAAATGTTTAAGTAAGAGAACATTCCCATTATTCAGAAGTCATTCATTGAAAAACATAATGTTTTATTGGATGAGTATTTTGGAATGAAAAAACCCAAATTTTGTGGATATGTATTTTTAGAGAGTATATAGGTGGATATTGGTTGATATAATTAGTCCAAGTGGTGTGTACATGTGAGAAGAGTATGAACCCTTTTATATGTGTCATTGGTGGGGAACTCATAAATAATTGAAACATTATTATATAATATATGTCTTTATGAAGTCATGTGGATACAAAATGTCATGTCACGAAATATAATCAGTTTTTTAAAAGAAAATCAACTAGTCATGCGAAATAATTCTTTTAGATTAATTTAAGCAACATCAATTAGTGGAACCCACTTATTAACCATTTTTAACCCTTACCATTGTGATAAATGCTTACCATCAATACTATTCATTATGAAAAAACAAGTTAAAATTATTTCATAATATTAATTTTTATGATTAAAAATATATAATCCATTTTAGAAAATTTAATTCCAATGAAATGATGAAATTAATTAAGTTGTAGTGAAACAATAAAAGATGAAATAATTTATTTGGAAAATGAATTTGTTAAACATAAATTTAATATCCTTTCATTCAATTCCTTATAACTAGAATTATATGAATGTTAATTTATTTTATTTAATAAATTATGAAAAATTTAAATTAAATGTTTTTATTAATTGTGATTAATTTATTTTAGTATTATAAAAATAAGATTCCAATAAAAATATTATTTTCTAAAAATAAAACTTATTCACCTTCAAATGATTTTTTATTCCCCACTAAATATTTGATATTCATTGTATGAATGAATATTTATTTGTTTAAATTTTATACCAATATATTTCATCAAAATTTTAGTTCATTAGTGATAAATGTATTTATGATATATAAGAAAAATAACATATTAAAATTTTTTATTTAATATGAAATTATATTTTTCTTAAAAACATAAATTTAGTCATCATTACAAAGGAATTTATCAAAAAAAATTCATTAATTAAATCATTTATAATTGTTTTGCATAATTTACTTAATCAAATTCATTACCACTAATCTGATGGCTAGGCGATAATAAATAATTTTAATAAAAAAAATAATTGTATATCATTATTCATTTTATCTCAGTGTTATGTAAAAATAATGATATCAAACATATCAATTTTAATTAGATATACTTATATCATAAAACAATGGTGTTCTACATATTTTATCCAAAACATGTCATTAATTTACATAATGTCCAGCTCAGCAATCATACCATGTGATTACTCATCCCAAAGCCGCAATTCAACTGCCAAATTTTACTAACACAAGAATGGATCATTATAATAAATATATTTTAATAATATCATATATCTCAATTGGGATTTTTCCATCACCCATGTTATTGATACATTTATTTTTTATCATGAAACTAAATTTGGAAAATGTACGATATCATCTCCATTAATCCATTATTTTCACCAATCTCCACCTTTTTATTTTATGTCAATACCAATCTCACTTATTATTTAATTTTAGTTATTAATTCATTGATTTATGATAAATTAAAATGTATTAATTTGATGAAAGACAAAAAATTATTCCATAGTTCATTATGTTTATTAAATAATATAATCTCTATTTTTTACCCCTTTATTCTCTCCACTGTTTATTTAGAGAATATTTTTATTCTTCAAGAGGGTGGAACCAAAATCTTATTTTAAATGTTCCATAAATTAATAAAATTGAATTCTAAATGAGACATTCCAAGTGTATATTATATTAGTAATTAACTAGACCACATAATTGTCAATTAAGTGTCCATAATGTGAGACTATGATTAGTTATCCTCCTAGGGGATATAAATATAAATTTTCTAGAAATTTTATAAATCTAAACTCAATATAGACAACCATATAAAAAATATAAGTGGATAATATACTATTAACCCATTTTTTAGTTTTATAATCTCTACACCTTAGTAATTATATTTAAATTAAAACAAAACATAAATGAAGAAGTGATTATCATTCCTTAAAAACTAGTTTCTTAATATATGTCTATAATTTTTGAAACATAAAGTATAACTAAAAATAGGAAGATTTAATTTTTTATAACATCCTATCAATGGATTTTCTTTAATAGAACTCATCATAGTTAATTTCATTCAAAAAAATCTAACCATAATATTAGGATATCTATTAACGAATTGCAAGGAGGAAACATAATACTAGTTGAGGTATCCCATGATAGATGAATCTGATATAAATATAATGATCATATATTTATGTCAATTATCCATGGTCATATTCACTTTTAATTCCCATTAAAATTTAGTACAAATTAGAAATTACCGAACAAAGATGAGTCATCATTAGTTCATTAATAAGAAAAAAAAGGATGATAAATGGATCTCAAACCAGAGACTATTTTTATTATATATATAAAATATAGATAACTATTTATTCTTGAATTTACCTTGAAATTTACAATCGAATAATATTTAGAATTCATTGATTTATTTTCCTCTATAGCATTCTCTGTAGTTGGAACAAGGTTCTATGCTTTAGAAAGAAGAGATGTTTCAATATCAATTTACGCTATAAAAAATTCTTAACTAACTATTAATATTCTGGAAATATTACTGATGTTTACTTGGGTACATGTTTTTTATTTCTCTTATGTGTAGACTCGATTTTAATAGAATAAATATTGCTACAATGAGTCTCTGGTTCCTTCCTTTTCTCTTCCAATGACTCTACTTATCCTGGTAAAACTATCATAAATTAAATAATAATAATATGTCTAAATATTTTTGACAATAAAAAATTCATCAACCCCCATTGGGTTATCCTTTCTAGAGATACAATAATGAAATTATATTTCTTTATCACAGACATCTTGCAAAAAGTAAATAATTTTATTCCTCTATTAGATTCATTCTAATTATGACTCCATTATTCATCCTCTTACAAAATAATTTATAGCTTTCATGCATTGATACGTGATATTCTGTTTTCGATAATAATAAAATAATTAACTCTTTATTGATGACATGTCAATTTCTCCACACTTATTGGGTGGGAATTATGTATGGATTTTGTTATGTTTTGGTCTAATTTAATTGTTTCTTGTTTTTCTTGATTATTTATTTTTCCATTGTGGTCTTAAATTCACATAAAAACAAGGGATGTTATATTTTGGTTTTTTTCCAGAACTTCCATGAAATGTCCCCCGGGGCCCATGTCGTCACTACCCCAAGCCCGCCTTCTATAGGCCAGGGGATAGAAACTATCAAAAAAATACATAATCCCTAAAACATGGAAGGCATTGCATTTTTAACCTGTAAGCATGCACAACCAAGCACTCAGCAAGATATGAACTCATGTAAACTGAATAGTAAACAGAGTGAGTACTGTAAGTAAAAGGGGCCAGAATACAAGACCAACTGGAAAGTACAAGAAATTGAATGCACAAGTAAACTGGAGAAAAAAGTAAGACAACTTATGGGTCGTCCTATGCGGTTCCTTCCTGAAAGGTAGGTACATATCGCCTCATCTTCACTCCATGTCTGTCTACCTCCTCGGTGTACTGACTCATCATAAGGTCCTCCTCTGAGAATCATCCAGTCCTGGTACCCTCAGTCTTGATCAATGTTGTTCTTCATCTACACCAAACACAAAAAGGTGTGGGCATAGCCCATACAGGGGTGAGTATAACGATACTCAGTAGGGACCCCAAGACCCTAACGGTCTCACAAAATCTACAAAGGATAAACCTAAAAGTATGAAGTCAACTTTCAAACCTTCTTAGGAATATGACCATACATATACCTAAGACATCAAGTATACCCATTTCAATAATGAGGAAACACAAAGATATTTACTCAGCTCACACCAGGTATAACATTCGTACGGTAGTATAGATGATTATTTATATCTATTGAATCATCTTACTACGTTAAGAGGATCTTCTACTGACCTGCAGAAAATCACTAGGAGCTGACCCACACATGATCAATATGAGCTAACCCACATAGGATTTCTAAGAGTTGACCCACATAGGATCACTAGGATCAGACCCACACAAGATCGCTATAAGCTCACCCATATAGGATCTCTAGGAGGTGAGCCACACAGGATCTCTAGGATTTGACCCACACAGGATCGCTAGGAGCAAACCCACACATGATCGATAGGAGCTGAATCACACATGATCGCTAGGAGCGGACCCATACTAGATCACTAGGAGCTGACCCACACATGATCTCTATGAGCTAACTCGCATAGGATAGATAGGACCATACCTAGATAGGATTGCTAGGAGCACTCTTCTCGTCAAAGCCAACTACTAGGTTTCCGCACTAGGCTTGCTCATCTCTGGGAATGTCTGCTCCCCAAGCCACTGGTTGATTCGCTAACATCCACGATATCCCATGAAGAACTATCTCAATGCTTCACCATGTCATAGGGGTCTCAACGCAGCAGACGGTGCGTCAATCAGACACCCGATCTGTGATTTATTATCTTTTTAGTCCCTAGTGCCCGGTTGGATCCGTGCTCGATCCAACCTGACTATTCCGCAACATTATCCAAAACTACATTGGGCCATACCAAAGGGATTGTCTCACTATAGGGTTTCCAGGTCCATTTTCTGTTCTTCAAACGGATGTCTGATGCCAATTTTATGGCCAAAAGAGCGTAAATGGGTCGTATTGGGTCTGGGTCCATGTCCGGTCTGACCCGGCCCGACCCAGCCTCGGCTGACCCAGTCTGGGTCGACCCGGCCCAACCTGCTAGGTCTATCCTACCCCGCTAGGTGGATCGGCCCGTTGCATTCGGTCCGGCCTGTTGGGCGGCCCGACAGGCCTCGAGGGGCCCGCACCCTCCGCGTTAGAGCGGTAGCAAACAGCTCAACAAAAATAGGAGTCAAGAACAACAAACTCTTCAATTTAATACAAATCATGGATCAACTCATTTTGGTCAGTCCACATTCTCCATACTTTCTATGAATGAGGAAATTAAATGATAGAATTCAATAATTTTATAATTACCCCTACCTTGGATTGTTTTTTGACGTTGGTATGAGAAGGAAGTACCGATGTAGATTCATCGTAGATGAAGACATCCCATGATGGAGGAAGTCAAAGATATCTGCATTTTTCAAGCCTGCCACACACCTCTGATCCCAGGCTCGTTCATTGGTTCTTCCAAGTCGAAGGTGCTCTTTGTCGGTGAGAGCGTTCTTTGTTGAAGGATGGGATTCTCCACGATTCACCAAAGAGTTCTCTCCTTATCATTTTCCCACCAAAAGAAATAGGTGCCAATATAATTTAACATAGAAGAAAATTATGTTGGTACACACACACACATGTGGGAAAAATTAATGTATGGCATTGGCACAATTAATGTGGAGGAAGCTCAAGAGGATCCTCTAAATTAAAGAGGGAGTTGAGCGGTTTCTCCCTCATTAAGAGGGGAGTTAAAGAGGTTTAAGCCTCAGGTGGTCCCAACCACCATATCCTCTCATGGGAGGTCAGGCTCGGGTGGTCCCCACCACCATAACCTCTCATGTGAAGTTAATTCAGGTGGTCCCCACCATTGAAACATCCACATGGGAGTTTCAAAAGAAAATAAAATATAATGGTACACACTTTATTTTATTTTCATCTTCTCACGAATAACCCAAGAATTAATATTCACCCTTGACCAACTGTCATTATGATGAAGGTCTTATTAAGCGAATACTAATGTTGTGGGTTCAACGGTGCCCTCAGATTTCAATTCTGAGCATCCATTTAAAAGTTAGAAAAACTCGCTCACATGTTTACTAATCATTCCCGAAATATGGTTCCCAAATACATTCTTGGAACTCCGGGAATCAGAATCACGCACCTTGAATTTCCACGGACTCATAAAATTCCAATTTATTTTTAAAAAGTTTTTCATGGAAATTCCAGGTCATTACATTCTCCCCATCTGCGGCTTTTACATCCCCGTAATCCATAACTCATAACTTGGTAAACAAGTGGGGGTACTGAGCATGCATCTGAGCCTCCTGCTCCCATGTGATCTGCTGGAGGTTCCCATACAGCCAGCAAATGCAGACCAGAGGTATCGACCATCCACGAATGACATGATCTCCCCATCGCCGATGTCCACCTCACTGTTGACGATGATGTGAGAAGGGTCATGCACGTATCTCCTCAGCTGGGATACATGGAAAACTTCATGCAGCCGGTGCAACTGAGGTAGAAGAGCTAAGTGTTAATCCACATCACCAACTCTACTGAGGACCAAAAAAGGTTCAATGAACCACAAATATTACATTCCATCTTAGCCAAATCTCCTCAAACCTCATCGAGGTGAGCCCCATAGAAAGACGTGGTTGTCCTCCCCGAACTCCAGAGGTCTATATCTCCTGTCGGCATAAGACTTCTGCCTGCTCTGTGCAGTCCTTATCCATTTCTGGATGGTCTGCACTTTCTCTGTGGTAGCCTATACCATCTCTAGTCCAACTAGTGCTGACTCCCCTGGGTCAGTCCAGCACAAGGGTGATCTTCAAGGTCACCTGTACAACGCCACTAATGGTTTCATCCCAATGGTGGAGTGATAGTTTTTGTTGTTCGAAAACTCCACCAAAGGCAAGTGATCCAACTAGTTGAGACCGAAGTCAATGATACAAGCACACAACATTTCCTCAAGGGTCTAAATGGTCCGCTCAGTCTGACCATCCGTCAGAGGATGGAAGGCAGTGCTCAAATGAAGCCACGTCCCGAAAGCCTCTTGCAAACCCTTCCATAGTCGGGATGTAAAACATGTATCACAATCGGCGACGATCGTCAAGGGTACTCCATGTAGCTGCACAATATCCTGCACATAGAGGTGTCCCAGGAACTCTACTCAACACAACACTATGATTGGTAGGAAGTGGGCCGACTTGGTGAGTCGGTCAACGATCACCAAGAGAGAGTCATGACCTCTTGATGTATGTGGATGTCTTGTCATGAATTCCATGGATATCCCATCCCACTTCCACTCTGGGACCTCCAAAGGCTAAACCAAGCCATCTAGTACCTAATGCTCCGCCTTCACAAGCAGATAAGTGAGGCACCAAGAGACAAACTCTCCAACTACTTTCTTTATTCTCATCCACCAGTGTTGTCTTCTGAGATCACGGTACATCTTCACCACTCATGGATGTACTACTAGATGGGATTTTTGGAACTCCCTCAACACATCCTCCTAAAGTGACACGGTTACCATGGTACATCCTCTGTAGATGATGACGTTCTCACCACCTTCATAAAATCTATCAGGTGCCAGTCCTATGGATATCTGACCACATCTTGCCTCGCAGTCAGCGTCCCCACACTGTGCCTCCCTGACTCACCGAAGAAGTGGGGGAGTGACTGTAAGAGACTGAAGGAAAACTGCTCCATCTCTATCCACATAGGTTATCTACAAAGCAGCCAGCTGCTCTTTCACCTCGCCTAGAAGCTGTATACTAGACCTCCTGCTAAGTGAATCTACAACAATGTTCCCCTTCCTAAGAGTATAGACTATCTCGAAGTCATAGTCCTGGAGGAACTCAAGACAAAATCATTTTCTCAGGTTCAGGCCCTTTTTAGAGAAGATATACCTGAGACTCTTTTGATCATAGTACACTGTAAAACATTCAAAATCAGATAGTGTTGCTAAATTTTCAAGGTGAAGACCACTGTTGCTAACTATAGTTCATGGGTAGTGTAGTAAAGCTCATGTTGTCTCTGCTGTTGAGAACCATATGTGATAAATTCATTCTCCTAAATCAGGACACATCTGAGTTCGATCCCAGATTCGTCACAGTAGACTACATACCCTACACCCTCCAATAGAAGCCTCAAGATGAGGGCACTAGTCCGCCACTGCCTCAGCTCCTAAAAACTCGTTTGGAATATATCTGACCAATATAAGGGTTTATCCTTCTTCATAAATGCAGATAGTTGTGCTAAAACTCTAGATATGTTTGTCACAAACCACTGGTAGTATCCATCCAAACTGAGGAATCTTCATACCTCCTTCACACTCTTGGGTGACTCCCAAACATGTATCGCCTCAATCTTCACTGGACCCACTGCAACTCCTGCCTCTAGGATGACATGTCCCAGAAAGTGAACCTCTATGATCCAGAACTGGCACATTGAGAGCATACCATAAATATGGTGCTCTAGATGTGTGTCCATTACTACCTATAAAAGATAGGCATGCTCTAACTCAATAGCTGAGTAGATCAGAATTTCGTCGATGAAGAATACTATAAAGCGACCAAGTTATGGATGAATGATATTTTTCATGAGTCCAATGAAAAATGATAGAGGATTGGTTATAGTGAATGGAATAACCAAGAACTAATAATGGTTGTACTGACACCTAAAGGCCATATTCTGCACATCCTCGTCTCGTACTCTAATATAGTGAAAGCATGGTATGAGGTCAATCTTTGAGAACCATTGTGCTCCCTTCTACTGATAAAAGAGGTCGTGAATCCTCAAGAGTGGGTACTTATTCTTAACGGTCACCTGGTTCAGGCTTCGATAGTCAACACAAAGACTCATGCTCCTTTCCACATTATTGGTGAACATAATTGGTGTTTCCCAAGGTGATAAATTGGGCTTGATGAACGCCTTCCCCTATATGTCCTCCAGCTTTACCCTCAGCTCATGAAGCTCTATAGGAGCCATCTGATATGCTGGTGTTTATTTCGGTGCCTTCCTAAGGTACAAGTCAATGTAAATGTCCACCTCTCTGCCCGGAGGTAGACCCGATACATCATGAGGGAAGATATCTGCATACTGATCCACCACTACAGGATAATTCAGACACTCCACATCAACCGCTCCGAGGGTAAGGCCATCCAACTGATGAGTCATTGGTTGCACCCTCCTCCGGGAAAGTACATCTTGCATTGCAAAGAATACCTTCTCACCGGTGAAGGTAAATCTAGTCCCATCTGTGCGGAAACACCACACATTGCACCTAAAACAGTCTATTTGAGCATGGACGGTAGATAACAAGTCCATACCCAAGATGAAGTCATAAGGCCTCAACACTGCTACTAAGAGATCCCAGTCGAAGATCTCACCTCTTAGAGTAACCTTGCACTGCTGGAATCGGTGCGTAATCGTCGAATATACTCCCATGGGAGTCTCGATCCATAAGGATCGAGCCAATGGATCCATAAGAATCTTCAACCTCCAAATGAGGGCAGTGGCAATAAAAGAATAACGGACACCTATGTCTATAAAAACTGCAGCTGAGGTGGAGTAGACGCAGATCGTACCTCATATCATATCTGGAGTGCCATGATCATAAGACTCAGCTAACTAGAGATGAGCTCTCCCCTATCCACCTACTCCGTACAGTTTGGATGGACATATTGGTGGTGGTGGCGGTAACATCTCGAATCGTCACCCACCGCTAGCTGCACAACCATCTCGCCGGCAGTGTCCGCCTGCTCCCTGCGAACCTCCTCGATTGAACCTCTGTCTCTAACTGGGTGGTCCTTCGTCCATCTACAGATCTTTTGTATGGTGGGTCGGGCAGTCATGAGCCATGTGACCATGCCCGCCACATGTGTAACACTGTCCACCCCTCGTATGACTAGCTCCCTCTCGGGTCCCACACACAACCGATCCTCAGTCATGTGTTTGTCCACCTATAGGTATAGTCCTCTTGGACCTCTACGGCATCTGTCTGCTTCCAGCTGTAGAAGATTTAGCTACGTAATGACTGGTGGTGGATCTCGCTACTAGTGACTACTGGGTAAGGAAACTCTCCACTAAGAGGGCTCTCTCTAGCACCTCTTCCTGCATCGGCATGCTGAGTGAGATCATCGAAGCCCTGGTCTCCCTCCTAAGTCCCTGCTCGAAGGTTTTGGGCCTGAAGAAAGGGTCCCGACTCATATCAGTGGAGTAGTATGAGAGGTCAGTGAACCACATGGAGTACTGAGAAATAGTAATGCTTCCCTGCTGCAGATGAAAAATCTCATGTATGCGCATTGTTTGAAGATTTGATGGGACACACTCTGCCCAAAACAGACTCTCAAATTCTTCATAAAGAAGCATCACCTCGTCTTGAACCTGGAGCATCAAGTTCCACCATCTACCCATTGTTTCCTATAGATGGCCGGTGGAAAGGATATCCATGAGATCAGTTGGTGTCCCTACAAGTCAGAATACTCTCACTATATCCTCCATCCAATCATCAGTGACTTGTGGGTCCATCTCTCCCCTGAACCTGGGTGGCCTATGGCCCTGGAACTCGTGCAATGCGCTTGATCAGTGTACACCATCTGCAGCTGGGGTTGGTGGCATCGGTGGCCCAACAGGGAATGATACCATTGGGTCCTCCACTAGTGCCTCTACTAGAAAAGGGACACGTACCAAGGCTTCGTCGGTCGGTGGGCTATTAGTGCATATAACTCTCAGAACCCTAGTTGGGTGTCTGCATCGAGGCATCTTGAAATGAAATAAGAGTTCCACAGTTAATATGTTATACCTGGTGATCTAACTCAAAAGATCACGAATAAAACTCTTCAAAACACACATGTAATCAGTGTTTTAGTGCACTAAGTCGGAAATCAAAATTCAGGGTTCTGGTGTATGGATATGTCGGCCGCCACACCAACACTGGATTCCCTAAAATGACAACCACAGTCTCTACACTTAACACAATTTCCATTAAAAAAAGATCACATTCTTATGTACTATAGTATAACCTCCTTGTGATACCAATTTTTCAAGACCCATCCCCCGAGGCCTGTGTCGTGACTACCCCAAGCCTACCTTCAATAGGCCAGGGGCTGGAGACTAGCATCGAAAGGCGTAATCCCTAAAACCAGGAAGACATTGCCTTTATAACCTATAAGAATAGCCAACCAGGCACTCAGATAGATACAAAGTCAAGTAAACTGGAGAGTAAACAGAGTGAGTACAACAAGTAAAGGGGGACAGAATAAAAACCCAATTGGAAAGAATGAGAAACTGAATGTACAAATAAACTGGAGCAAAAAGGAAAGATAGTTTCTTGGTCATCCTGCGATGTTCCTACATGAAGGGTAGGTACAGATCGCCTCCTTAGCACTCTACATCCGTCTGCTTCCTCCGTGTACCAACTCATTGTAAGGTCCTCCTCCAGGCACCATCTTGTCCTGGTACCCTCGGTATTGATCAATGTTTTCCATCGTATACACCAAACACAACAAGGTGTGGGCATAGCTTGTGCAGGGGTGAGTATAAAGACACTCAGTAGGGACCCCGCGACCCTCAAGGTCTCACAAAATCCACAATATATAAACCTCAAAGCATGAAGTCAACTATCAACCCAAATTAGGTTTATGACCATACATATACCTAAGTTATCATGTATACACATCTCAATCATGAGGAAACATAGAGATACTGACTCAACTCACACCAAGAATAACATTGGTACGGTAGTAGAGATGATTAGTTATATCTACTGAATCATCTTACTCTGTTAAGAGACTCTACTGCTGACTTGCAAAGAATCGCTAGGTGCTGACCCATATAGGATCGCTGGGATGTGACCCACACAAGATCTCTAGGAGCTGACCCACAAAGGATCCCTAGGAGATGACCCACATAGGATCTCTAGGAGCTGACCCACAACCCATACAGGATTGATATGAGCAGACCGACATAAGATCTCTAAGTGATAACTTTCATAGGATTGCAAGTAGCAGACCTGCATAGGATCGCTAGGAGAACTCTTCTTGTCATATCCAACTACTAGGTTTCCGAAGTTGGATTTCTCTTCTCCGGGAGAGTCCGCTCCCCAAGCCACTAGTCGATTCACCAACTACCATGATGTACCACTAACAAGTATCTCAATGGTTTTCCACATCATAGGGGTATCAATGAAACAGATGGAGCATCAATCGGACGCCCATTTTTTGAGTTATTAGCCTTTTAGTGCCGAGGGCCCAATTGGATTCATGCTCGATCCAACCAGATTGTTCCCAAACATCATCCAAAACTCCAGTAGGGTATTTCAAAGGGATCATCTCACTCCGAGATTCCAACATCATTGACGGTTCGTCAAATGGACATCTGGTGCCAAAGTTATGGCTAACAGAGCGTAAATGGGTCGCAGTGGGTCCAGGTCCGGTCCGACACGGCCCAACCCGGCCTCGAGCCATCCTGGTCTAGGTTGACCCAACCCAACCCTCTGGGTCTGGCATGTCCTGTTGGTTTTGGACCGGCAGGCCATGAGGGGGCGCGGAGGGCCGCAGGGGGGTGCTGCGAGGGCGGTTCATTCGCGAAGGGTTCCTCAAGGGCGGCTCGGCCCGGGGTGCCGCATGGGCGGCTTGGTGAGGCTACGGGTAGCGATTCGAGGACGCAAATGGTGTTTTCAGCTCAAGTGGTGAGGCCGCAGAAGGGGGCTCAGCTACATAAAGTGGCGGCGGCTCGGGCGGTGAGGCCACAAGTATCGGCTTAGCTGCAGACGGCCGCAGCGGCCTGGGTGGCGCTGCAGTAGGGGACGGCAGCGGTGGCTCGGGCGGCGATGCTGTGGATGGAGGTGCGATGGTGGATGGAAGAGGCGGCTCGGCTGGGGATGATGGCGGTGGCCCGGGTGGCAAGGCCATGAGTGGGAGCTCAGCTGCGGATGGCGGTGATGGATTGGGCGGCGGCCCAGCTGTGGACGGCAGGGCGTCGTGCTTTCATCGGCGGCCGTTTTATCCAGCCTCTATCTTTGTTTTTCGCTGTGGTGTAATCAACTTTCTTCAATCGCGAAGAACATAATAAATAAAAATGGTGGAGTGGTCGGACCATGTTTTTTTTTCCATCACCCTCTACGTTAGAGTTGTAAAAAATGGCTCAACAAAAACAGGAATCAAGAATGAAAAAATCTTCAATTTCATACATATTGTGGATCAACTTGTTTTGGTTAATCCACTTTCACCATCATTTCCATGAACAAGGAAATTAAATGAGTGAATTAAAAAATTTAATAATAACTCATACCTTGGATTGTTCGTTGACGTTGGTGTGAGAAGGAAGTACGGATGTAGATTCGTCGTAGATGAAGACGTACCACGTTGCATGAAGTCAAAGATATCAGCATTCGTCGTGCCCACCACACACCTCCGATCGTGGGATCATTCGGTGGTTCTTTATAGTAGAAGTTGTTCTTCGTTGGCGAGAGTGTTCTTCATTGGTGGATGGGATTCTCCACGATTCTCCAAAGAGTTATCTCCTTCTCCTTTGCCCACCAAAAGAAATAGGTTCCAATATAATTTATCATAAGAAGAAAATTATCTTGGCACACACACACATATGTTGGAAAACTTATTTTATGACGTTCACACAATTAATGTGGAGGAAGCTCCAGAGGCTCCTCCACATTAAAGAGGGAGTTGAGAGGTTTCTACCTCATTAAGAGGGGAGTTCAAGAGGTGTAAGGCTCAAGTGGTCTCCATCACCATATCCCCTCATGGGAGGTTAGGCTTGGGTGGTCCCCACCACCATAACCTCTCATTGGAGGTTAATTTAGGTGGTCCCCACCTATGAAACTTCCACATGGGAGTTTCAAAACAAAATAAAATGAAATGTTACACAATTTATTTTATTTTATTCCTTTCACAAAAAACCAAAAAATTAACTTTCACCCTCGACCAACTACCATCGAGGTGAAAGTATTCATAAGTGAATACCAGTGCATCATGTTCAATGGTTCCCTTGGGATTCTATTCCGAGCACTATTTTAAAAGTTAGAAAAACCCACTTGCATGTTTACTGAACGTACCTGAAATAATGTTCAGAAATTATTTCCGGGCACTCCGGGCCTCGGAATCATGCGTCGTAAATTTTCACAGACTCGTAAAATTCCCGTTTTTTTAAATACATTTAAATTATGGGTCTTTATAAGAAAACGATCTCTATAAATTTTTTTTTTTGTAATTATCATATATATTTTTACGTCATTCAAAATAGTTCTTGAAAGATAGATCTATCCATTTCATTAATGTTTTCTTTTTTACAATATGTTAAATCTAAATTTTAGATCTTATCCATCCAAGTTCAGCCCTTCTATAATTTTAAAAGATATTTATGTTATCCTAAAACATAGTGTATTTGTTCTAAAACCTCCAAAAATTGTAGATGTATCGAAACAACTCTATATTTATTCTTCTTCAAGTGTAGTATAGCAACATTTTATAGTTGGTACACCATTCTATTTTTAGATAGAGGATTTAATATATTTGGTTCTACATGGGGATATATTTTTCATACACATTAAAATCCAAATTTGATAATATAGTGTATTTATTATCCCTATTATCTAACCATATATATATATCCAATATTTAATTTGAAACTTGTACATGTAAAAAACTATATTAGTCCAAACCTGATAAAATGGAGTATGGGTTAACATTATTAATGAGATTTTAATGAATAGTTAAAGAAATTATTTCACAATCATTACATATTAAGTATGAGATATTTCTGATGTAAGAATAATTTCAGAAACATGTATAGACTTATTTTTGTTATCATAATTTTCTGATGATTATGATTTAGTGTTTTATCAATTTATGAAATTAATTTCTGACTCAAGCCATTTCACAATAATAATAAAAATTAATCTTCTTATAATTCCACCATATATTCAAATATTTATTCATCTTTTATGTCTATTCATTATTCATTATCATTGATTAATTAGTATTTTTTTCATTCCCCTTGTCCCATATTGATTTTATTTCCATCTACGTTTATTTGACATCAATGTTTTCATTCAAATCATGATATTTATCTTTTTATTTTTTTGACATTAATTTTAACCTCACGATATTTCTTCAATATTTATGTTGAAAATTTAGGATTTTCTATATAGAAAAATATGAATTTTTCAATAGTTCCCACATAAATAATGGTATTTGTTCATTATTTCACCTCTAAATCCATGGGCTTATCTATAACATCATCTTACAATTCCAACTAGGATTTTTCCATCCAATGACCCCATACAAAACTCTAATACATATTTTAAAAAATAATTATAGATAATTTTAAAACAATACATAATTGTAGAATAATAATTCCTGAGTTATTAAATAAGCATAAAGTCATCATAAGAAGAATATGATTCTTGTGAAGAGTTTTAATAATATTTTTCTAATGAATATTAACTACTTTGATTGTATTTAGATAGTGGGGACTTCTCATTCTCCTCAAAAATTTCCCAAAGATCATTTCCCCCTTTTCATCTTTTTTTTCATTTTCTTGTATGAATCCTCAAAATTAATTGCAAAAATAATAGACATTAAATTTTCAATATAATCATATTCTGAAATCAAGTTAAATATTAAATTATATAAGGTATGATTAAAATCACTAAGACTTAAATAAAGTTACATATAATGGGAACCATATCATCTATAATACTAATTGATGTTGCTAAGAATGAGAGGACATACACTAATATGGGGGATCAGTGTAGATATATATTTTTCAAATTTAGAATACTCCTATATATTTTATCCCCTTTTTTATTTTATCATATTCCATTTTTTAAGATATGTTGGTCTATTTATGTTTAACCCTATATTCTATATCTACATGAAATATATGATGTAAATTAAATAACACTCGTGATTATTTTAAAATTTTTGAACCCATCATGGAAGATATACTATTTATTTTTTGTTTATTCTCTATTTCATAAATTTTATATGATATAACTCAAGTGGTAAGAACTGGTAGGGATCATCCTAAACCCATTGTCAATCCGAAAATTAATCCACATCAACACATGATTCCCAACGTTATGATTTATATGTACTACATCATAGAGTCTTCAGTCTACTGAATGGTATTATAGAACCCCAATACCATTCTAACAAACATGATCTTACTAGATCTATAGGATTTGACCTTATGTTTTCCATCAAATATCCACTCGTAGAACTGTTTATGGTTTCCAAAGTATGATTTTCTAATCTTTATACTGAATGGTCTACATAAATTTCAAATCTCTCAAGTCCTTCATAGAATCATCTTACTAGATTTTGAAATATGATATTCTGACTATGATCATCGAAACCAAATAGGTTCTCAATTTAAATTTCTTGTAACATAATATGCGAATTATCTTTTCATTTTAGTCTCTATCCCATTCTTATTCATTCCTAATTAACTTATATTAAATATAGATATCATAAGAAAAATTTTCCTTCTTCCTCAATGAAAATATCCATATTCGTAAATGAAATCTATATATTATTCAATACTATTGACATTGGAAAATACATATATTAGGTTTATTTTTGAGAAATATTGGTCTCTACTATTTATTATAAAATATAACATTATCTCTCACATATCTTCTTATTCTCATTCCATTTTTATTCAAAAAATTACCATGAATAATATTTTCCATATGAAAAATTTGTAAACTCTTCTTAAATTCTGTTAGTGGGAAGTTCTCATTTTATATATAGACAGATAATTTATCTCAATTAAATATATTTCATATCTCCTTCAACATCCATATTTATATCCTGAATTATACATAAGATGTCATTTTTTGATTCCCCTATGAATCTCATTAGAAATCTCGACAATTGCATGACTTCTTGTAGCTAACCATTATGGTGTGAACTCATCTATTGACGTGTGATCCTTTTTCCACAAAATTTTATCATTATAATACCACGAAATTATATACACATGGAAGCATGACATCTTATCATTTTATATTACAAACAATTACATGATCCGTTTCTTATACAACTTCTACAACATCTTCTTCTTCTCCACAGTGTGGCTGTAACTACTACCACAAAACCCTACATGAATCAACAACACCATCATTGTGATGTTTATTTAAATGAATAATAGTGTCATGAATCATTTAATTTATATGATAGAGTAAAATATTTAATTCTAGGAACCTTATAAAATACTATCTATAGAAGAAAACATACATAAGATGACGCATATCTTTTATATCACTATTTATGATCCAGCCTCACCATATTTATCAAACTTGAAAATTTTTAATAATATTTTTTCCTTTTAAATATTCTTGAATATTTTAAATATTATCATTTTATAGAGGTATATAAAATCAAATTATTTATGAATTTAAATGTCTTACTCATTTTTGTATTTCATGCATAAAATTTAGGGTGATTTGATATGGTGATTTCAATAATTTAATTAATATTACTTCCAATATTTGTGATATTTGTAACTATTTTTTTATTTTTTTATTGATACTGTCAACATTCAAAAAAGGAAAAAAAAGATAGGAATATATGAGCTAAATGAAATTTATATTGGGATGTGAAGTGGTGCAATGCGACATTAGAATATTGTAGCCATATTCTGAATTATTATGTAGATGAAAAAAAATTCATGACTTATGGGAATAATTATTCATATCATGAAAGAAATACAAGTCATGAGTTTCATCGAGGGTTTCCAAATTGAGATACACTAAAATACATGGTTCCATTTATTGTTGTTAAAAGTAGATTTCTTTCATGACATGTACACTGTAGAGACCCAAATCATAATTTACATAGATATTACATTAATTTTGCGGAATACTTATTACATGAAACAAACAAAATCCCAAAGAGAATATTAGTTTAGTGTGTTTGTAAACTCAGAACATAATCTTCTAATCATGGTGAAAGATCTTTAGCATCTCCCATAAATATCTTCCCCTTTTGTTTTCATACTAAATCCTTTCATTATATTCTGGGGGAAATAAAACATATAAAGGGTGAGCTCAAATGATCAGTAATGGTAAGCATGGAGAAAATAAAACAAACCATATACATTTGAACTTAAAAACATGAACATAATGTTTAAACATCAAAATGTTTAGTTGTGAAATAATTTTTAGCACTACCTAAGGCAGAGATCATAAAAGAGCCTTAATCATGATAAATAACATGGGAATAAAACATTGAATTGTGTAAAACCATTAAGCACATGATATGATTTCCATATTATCCAATGAATTACTTCCAAGACAATCATAGTTGACAAATTCAATTACTGAATTGGTTTTACATGTCGTTCCAGCCCTATATTACAGAATCATATTTACTTGTCATTCTAGAAATGTCTATCTCATGAGATATAAATCTTTACCCAATGAATTGTAGGGATATGTAGGTCTCACCTATCTCATAATGAAATCATTCTTACATGTTCCACAAAATATACATAAATCATTCATCATAACCCAACAAATAAAATGGGTTTCATAAACACCATTCCATCATAATATAATCCATATAAAACAAATGGATATTACTTCATCATAAGAAAAATCAAACCATGTAAATAATACAGACATTATACTTGAAACATAAACATATCTTAAAAAAATTCATCTTATATGGAAAATAGTTTTGATAAAACACTTGAAATTAATTCTTGAGGAAAATATCATTTCTTCTTCAAAATCATTCTCTTTTCACATAATACCATGAAATTTTAAAAGAAAAGTATTTTTTTTGAAAATAATCATGAAATCATGAAGAGGAAGGTTTATTAAAATAAGGCAGTATGAAACCGTAAAAATCCCTTCATGTCGTATATGTTAAAAAAACATTCTCCACGTACTTCAGCCGGAAAAGTCAAAAAGTACATTGTATGGTAAAAAAAAGAAAGATTCCTTCCATACCTTGTGGTAATGGTCAAAATTGGTAAAATTGACTTTAAACATAAAGGGAATAATAGTAAACATTTTATGAAAACATTTTTAGAGAACATGTACATGTATGATAAACATAACCCTAGTAAATACTTAGGAATAAACAATCTCAGATAAGAACGAGATTGGAATAATTATCCCTTACCTTATGTCCAATTTCTCTTGTATGTGTCCGAGACTCCTGTATAGTGGATTTAGACATATTATTAACTTGTAATAGAACCATAATAATATTTATGATATCATATATGATTCACTTATGACTTTATATTAACTTTTCATTTGTCAATTCCTTGTTGAAGCAGCGTTTTGGGTAAAATCATTTCATTTATCATACGTGTTTTGACTTTTAATTATTCAAATGATGGATTAGATAATAAATAAATAATTATATAATTTAAAACATGATTTATAGAAAATATATATTCAGAATATACATATATATAATAGATTGATAAACGAAATGAAATACACCGTTCATGGAGACGGTAGACCGTACGTACGCATGAACGTTGTTTTCGTTTCCTTATTAAATTGAATGGAAGTAAGTATATAACCAATAAATAAATCCAGTATCATTATTATGTAATATATTTCATGATTATTTATTATATATAAATTATAATCATTTTGGAATGGTTAACATGGAGAATGAATCTAATCGCGTCGGGGAGATGGTAATCTGTACGTACGCACGAGCGAAGATATCATTCCCATAATTTACTTAATGGAATTGGAGTGGATGATATAATATCTCAGAATATGTTATATTATATAATAATCATATATAGTTATTATTTCCACCATTATACCCATTCAAGTATAGTGGTGGTGGAAAAAAAATATTACACCACGGCGTCGAGACGGTAAGTCGTATGTACGCACGTGCGGTGATTTTGTTTTTCTTAGGATGGATAGAAGGTGAAATAGGGTTGTTTCATATTTATAATAAAATTTCCGTATATGAGTGATACTGATGTTATAATTTTATAATGAAACAAATAAAGAATTTGAAGTTGAATAAGAAATAAATTTTAATGAATCGGTAAAGGATATTACCTCTTCCTCGACACACCTCTTCTTAAACTCCTCTTGGGGCACTAAAGTTGGTCTTTGAAGAATACCAGAACCTCTAGTAGGTTCCTAGGGAAGTGGAGAAGAAAAATGGATAGGTTTTGGCCGAGTGTGAAGGCTCAAAATGTTTTGATGTGCAGAGGTAGTAGGTGCCCTTTTATATGGGGGAGAGGGGCACTTTTGGAATCCTCAAAAATATTAATTTAAAATAAAGTCAAACCCCATTAAAAACCGCAAAAAATGACTCCATTAGAAGTTGATATGAGATAGAGTTATAATCTCACCAACTAAAACAATTTAGACTTGTTTTATATATATTTTAAACCTTATCATTTTGATTTATCCTTATTTTATATATTTAATGTTATTTGCGGTAATAATATTATAATTTTTAAATTGTCATAAATTCTTACTTATGTTTTGTATATTTTCCATTATTTGATAAATTATTACATTTCATATAATATAAATTTTAATTTGAAATTTTTGAATTTTTTTTATTTTTAAACAATTTAATAATATGTTATTTTTATAAAATATCAATAGTATCATTTTGGACACTATTAAATTATTTGAATTTGAGTTAAATCCACACAAAAGATATATTCGAACCGAAATATTTAATAGACTACTAACTTGTCATATGTATCTATAAAATTAGTGGAACACATTAAATAGTTCATATAACATTTATTTTAATATTTTTAAAACCATTTATTTTTTATTTCCCTTAATAAAATAATTACTACAACATTTTTGTATAATTATTTAATATACTTATTTATTGAATAAAAATTAAAAATAAAATACTATGATGAAGATAAGTCTAATATATTCCATTATAATACTTTTCCTTGAATTTATAATATTAAAATCACAACATTTAAATTGTTATATTAATTAAATTAAGAAGGTGACAACTTTGACATCATTTAAAATAAAATGATATAAGTTTCATAATCGCTTTCATAAGGCTCCAAATGGTCAAATATTCTATAATTGGATGCTTATGGTTTACATGTACACGACCAATAAGTTTTGGTCAGGTGCTTGTTCCATTTATGGTCACTATTTGTTTAATAAAAACTGTATTGTTTATTTTTCACTAAATAAACAATTTGTGTATCACTATTATGTCATCATTAATGAAAATTATTTAATACCTAAAAATTCTAAATAAATTAAAATGATATAAATAATTTTATTAGATTCATAGTGACTATTTATGTTCTATGTTTTATGAAATTTATCACTAAATTAATATTTTTACACTTATAAGTTATAAGAGAGTGACATGTTGTCACTTTCTTTGGTTTTAAAAATAATTACATCATTTTCATGGTCAAAATTCCATCAAATGAATCTATTAAAACCATTAGGTGATATGGGTCGTCTTTTATTCATCCAATATAATTTTTTTAGGTGTTATGGTAATTTTATAATCTTATTTTGACCCTTAATTACCCGATTTTCCTTTTAATCGTAGTAAATATAAATTTTCGTAGTCACTATTCATAATATCAAAAAAATAAAAGTAACATATTAACATAATTTGGAACCACATAATTCAAATATTAAATCCATTTTTCATTATTAAAAACACATAAGTTTCAGTAATTAATTTAAAATTAATCTCATTATTATGAAAACTGGTTTTAAAAGTAAAATCATTACCAAATATTGAAATGTTTTTACCTATGAATTCAGTGTAACATTATTGATAATGACTTAAATTATATTAATGGATAAATATGTATTCTATTTATACTTTAAAACCATTAAAAATTATAATTTAACTATATAAATTATCATGATGAAAAAATTTGTTTTTAGAAAAAACATTTAGCGTATTTTTACTATTCATCAAAATATGAAAGTTAACATACAAATATAAAAAATTTATCAAAAGTAAATTTTTTTATCCTTATAGAAATGAATTAGTTTTTTTCTCTAATTTAACCTATAAACTTGTTAAAAAATATATTTAAAGTGGGTGCTCTTTCAAAAGGCAGCAAAATTGTATTTTTTGAAAAATACTTTTTTACCCGAAAATTTTATTTTGTTCTCATACCATGTTCTAGAATATCTGTAAGCTGAATTATTTTTTAATAAAATTAAAAATATAGCTAATAATATTCATAACATCTAGTTCATAACAATATATCATTGTTTAGTGAAACTCGGTATTGTGTGCAACACACACTATCGAGGAAGGTCGTTCTTGTATGCAACACCAACCAAGAATAATGTTTGGGTATACTACAAGTTAATACACTATTGAGTATAGCACAATATAATATTGGTGTAGCGTACAACACAAGACATCAAGGATATTAAAAGTAATATTTCTCATAAAATCTCGGGGAGTTACATTCTACCCCCCTTAAAAGGAATTTCACCCTTGAAATTTGTCGGGGTTATAAACTATTTACTACTTGAAAGTTTCTTTCATAGAAACCCACATCATAAAAAAGAATAATAAATCATTATTTTTTTTAAAAATAAGTATGAAACGTAACAGTTACCCAAATTAACGCAACACTGAGTTTCATCATAGGAGAACAGAGGTGAAAATATGGCTTTGGAAGAGAAATCTAACCATCAAGTTCTGATGGAGAGTGGTAGAGAACATGGCTATGAAAAATCCAACAATCACAAAGCCATAAATTTGTGATGATATAAGTTTCCATCTGATTCATCAGATATGAGGGTACTAGGACAATATTTTTGGTTTTCAAGATCCTTTCCATAAATTTGAAAATTTTGAATTAGAAGAAATACTTACATGATTTTGGTACAATCTCACCGTTTGTTGTTTCATGAAGAATTTCCACTTAATATCTTAAATAAATGAAGTTGAATATGTCATTCATGACTGTTAGCGGATCGTGTGATAGAATGATGGGTTATTACAACTATCTCAAATGAAATGTTAACAAAAGTTATTAAATATACATAAGTACATATTTGGTGATATTAATCGTATATGGTTCCAAAAATGGACTTATACTTCATCTATCATACCACATAATAAAATAAAACCAATTTCTACTAAAAATGGCATTCTTTTAGGCTAGTGGTAGGTGATTAAGGCATGTCGCACTTCGGTTATGGGTTCGATTCCCACAACCTTGTCTGATGTGACTGGTTGTCACTCGTCCTACGAGTTTTCATTTTTCTAAAACTATACTATTATAACATTTCAGAAATAATATCAAAAACGTCTAGCCTTAATCAATACTATCTGATGTCTAACATAATCCATTCGAATATTTATTCTTATTCGAAATACTTCTGTCAAATCTCATCATATGATGAAAAATATTACTAGAGAGGTCCTCTACCAAGCATGTGAATACCATTATTTATCCCCCATATATCATTAGATATATCTTTTTGGTCACATTACAAACATGTGAATACCTTAATCATGTATTCTTGGAACATGAATTACCATAGAACCTTAGTGAAAACACGAATGCTGTCAAAAGATAACTCTTTCCACATACCAAAATCCCAAAAATTTCTATATACTCAAACCATTATATCACATTGTCATTTTATCAATCGTGATCTCATTAATATTATAAAACATCTCATTATCCCTTTATCACTTCATTATGTGTATATCATCAGCTTTCCAAAAATATTTCAATCACTTTTCATGGTTACCGGTACCATTCAACAAATACATTCAAATACTCAAGGAAAAACAATAGTGTAACAATCCTTATATTTTTCTTTGTTCCATAGTACCATACATTACTCTTGATAAACATGCAATCATCCCACTACATTCTTAAACCGTTGACTGAGTCTCATCATTTTATTCCTCAACACTTCTTTCATCTCATATATCATTTGTAGTCTCTTCATAATCATACACGTAAATACTACCCATACGACCATGCTAAATCCCTTTATGATATTTTTCTCTTAGGGCATTGGTTTTCAAAAGGCCCATACATTCCACATTTAAAACATTTAAATATTTTTGATGCCTTAGAAATACCATTATCCTTTTCCATTGTGTTAACTAAACCTTTTCCTTTGCAATTACTATCTTTGTGTCCTTCATTTCAACACCCAAAGCATCTTCCAGTTCCTTTGAAACATTCTCTTTGATGCCTCTTCCCACATGATTTACATGAGGGAAATTGAACTTTCTTTCCACTATGATCATCATGATACTCCATCTTTCTCTTATTAGAAGAGTGATGAAACTTACCAAATATTAGATTGGTGATCATGTTAGGAGATTGATGACTATGAATAATAACAATTTTCACCTTCCAAATCCCATTTCATTTGGTTGCTCATGAAGAATATCATTCCATTGTCCATCATATTCTTCATTAACATGAATATTATTGTTTCCAGCAATTTTCTAAAACCCAAAAAAGAATAGTGTGAGAGGCAAAAATCATGCTAGGAAAACAACATAATAAATGGGGAGTACCTTCAATATATAAAATATTCGGTTTAATTATAATATCATTACCGTATTTCTAGGACTATAACCTTTACTTATACATACCCTTAGGGACATCCCTAGACATACCTTAGAAATATTTATAGGAATCTCACTAATGTTTTTGCATCCTAATTTCCAAATATTGACTAAACAATCACTCTGATACCAACTGTAGAGACCAAAATCTTGACATACATAGACATTACATTACTTTTGCGAAATACATAATACATGATATGAACAAAATCCTGAAGACCGTATTAGTGTAGTGTCTTTGGAAACTTGAAACATAATCTTCTTATCATGGTGAAAGATCTTCAACATCTCCCATAAAGATCTTCCCATTTTGTTATCTTACATAAAACCTCTCTTTATATCAGGGGAAAGGAAAACATATAATAGGTGAGCTCTAATGCTCAGTAAGGGTAATCATGGAGAAAATAAAACAAACCATATATATTTGAACATAAAAACAAGAACATAATGTTTAAACATCAAAATATTTAGTTATGAAATCAATATTGGCAGTACGTAAGGAATAGATCATAAAGGAGCATTAATAATGATAAATAAAATTGGAATAAAACATAAAATTTTGGAAAACCATTAACCACATGATATTATTTCCATAGTAGCCAATGCATTACTTCCAAGACCATCATAGTGGACAAAGTCCATTACTGAACCGGGTTTATATGTTGTTCTAGCCCTGTATTACTAAACCGAATTTACTTGTCATTCCATCCATGTATATCTCATGAGATATAAATCTTTACCCAATGAATTTTAGGGATATATAGGTCACACCCATCTAATAATGAAATCATTCTTACGTGTGCCACAAAATAAACATATATCATTCATCATAACCCATCAAATAAAATGGGTTTCATAAACACCATCCCATCATAACATAATCCATATAAAACAAATTGATATCATTTCATCATAATAAAAATCAAACCATTTAAATAATAGATACATTATAATTGATTCATAAACATAATAAATTATTTCATCTTAGATACAAAATAGTTTTGATAAAACACATGAAATGAATTTTTGAGAAAAATATCCTTTCTTCCTCAAAATCATTCTCTTTTCAAATAATGCCAAGAAATTTTAAAAGAAAAGTATTTTTTTAAAATAATCATGAAATAATTTAGAGGAAGAATCATGAAAATAAGGCATTATAAAATCATAAATATATGTTCATGCGTTATATGTTAAAAAAACACTATCCTCCTACATTTACCGAAAAAGTCAAAAAGTACAATGTATGGTAAACAAAAGAAAGATTCCTTCCATACCTTGTGGTAAAAGTAAAAAAATGGTAAAAATGATTTTAAACATACATAGAAGAATAGAAAACATTTTATGAAAATTTTTGAGAGAACATGGACATGGATGATAAACATAACCCCAGTAAATACTTACGAATAAACAATCTCGGATAAGAACGCGATTGGAATAATTATCCCTTACCTTATGTATAATTTCTTCTATATGTGTCCGAGACTCCTGTATAGTGGGTTTAAAAATATTATTAACTGGTAATAAAAGAAAAACAATATTTATGATATCATATATGATTCACTTACGACTTTATATTACCCATTCAATTGTCAATTCCATGTTAATGCAGCGTTTTGAGTAAAATCAATTCATTTATCAAAAGTGTTATGACTTTTAATTATTGATATGATTACATAGATAATTATTAATTAATTATAGAATGTGAAACATGATTTATATATAATATATATTCAGAATATACATATATATAATAGATCAATAAATGGAATGAAATACACTGTTCATGGAAGTGGTAGGTCGTACGTACGCATGAACATTGTTTTAGTTTTCTTATTAAATTGAATGGAAGTAAGTAAAAAACCATATACATAAATCCAATATCATTATTATTTCATATATTTCATGATTATTTGTTATATATACTTTATAATAATTTTGGAATGGATAACATGGAGAATGAATCGCATCGTGTCGTGGAGACGGTAATCCAGACGTATGTACGAGCGATGATATCATTCCCATAATTTATTGAATGGAATTGGAGTGGATGATATAATATCTATGAGTCACTATGATGTTATAATAATCATATATATTTATTATTTCTACCATTATACCCATAAAAGTATAGTGGTGGTGGAAAAACAGATTACACCACGGCGTGGAGACGGTAAGTCATACCTACGCACGCACGGTGATTTCATTTTTCATAGGATGGATAGAAGGGGAAATAGGGTTATTTCATATTTATAATAACATATCAGTATATGAGTGATACTAATGTTATTATTTTATTATGAAACAAATAAATAATATGAAGTATAAGAAGAAATAAATTTGAAAGAATCAGTAAAGGATATTACCTCTACCTCGACGCGCCTCTTCTTAATCTCCTCTTAGGGAACTAAAGTTGGTCTTTGAAGTAGACCAGGACCTCTATTAGGTTTATAGAGAAGTGTAGAAGATAAATGTACAGATTTTGGCCTAGTGTGAAGGCACAAAATGTTGTGAAGAGGAGAGGGAGGAGGTCGCCTTTTATATGGGAGGAGAGGGGCACTTTTAAAAACCCCAAAAATATTAACTTATAATAAATTCAAATGACACTTAAAAACCTCCAAAAATGACTCAATTCTAATATGAGATGACATAGGGTTGTAATAGCATCAACAAATAAAATTATGACACGTTTTAAGTTTATTTTTAAACTTATCATTTTGATTTATCCTTGTTTAATCTATTTAATTTTATTTGCGTTAATAATATTCTAATTTTTAAAATGTTATAAATACTTACTTATGTTTTGAGAATTATCCACAATTCGATAAATTAGTATATTTTTGACCTTATAATTTTGAATTTTTAATTTTATAAAAAAATTTGTGATTTTTAATCAATTTAATAATATCTTATTTTTTGAAAATATCAATAGTGTCAATTTGGAACTATTCAATTATTTGAATTTAAATTAAATCCACACTGAAGATATATTCTTAACAAAATATTCAATAGATTCCTAAATTGTCATATTTATCTATAAAATTCGTGGAGAACATTAAATAGTTCATATAACATTTATTTTAATATATTTAAAACCATTTATTTGATATTTCCCGTAATAAAATAATTACTACAACATTTTTGTATAATTATTTAATATACATATTTGTTGAATAAAAAATTAAAAATAAACTACTATGATGTATATAAGTCTAATATATTCTAAAATAATACTTTTACTCGAATTTATCATCTTAAAATCACAACATTTAAATTGGTACATCTATTAAATTATGAAGGTGACAACTTTGACATCATTTAAAATAATATAATATAAGTGTAATAATTGCATTATAAGGCTCCAAATGGTCAAATAGTATACCATTGGATGATTATGGTTTACATTTACACGACCAATAAGTTTTGGTCAGATATTTGGGCCTTTTATGGTCACTATTAGTTTAATCAAAATTGTATTATTGATTTTTCACTAAATAAGAAATTTTTGCATCACTATTGTGTCCCCATTAATGATAATTATTTAATCCCTAAAATTTTAAAAAAAATTCATGATGTAGATAAATGTATTATATTTCTTGTGAATATTTATGTTCCAAGTTTTATGAAGTTTATCAATAAATTAAAATTATTACACTTATAAGATACAAGAGAGTAACATGTTGTCACTTTCTCTGGTTTTAATAATAATGACATCATTTTCATGGTCAAAAGTCCATGAAATTAATCTATTAAGACCCATAGGTGATATGGTTCTACTTTTATTCATCCAATAGAATTTTGGCAGGTGTTATGGTAATTTTATAATCTGATTTTTACCCTTAATTACCCGATTTACCTTTAACCGTAGTTAATAAAAATTTCCGTAGTTACTATTCATAATATCCAATAAATAAAAGTAACATATTAACATAATTTGGACCCAATGAATTCAAATATGACGTCCATTTTTCGAAATTCAAAACACAGAAGTTGCATTAATTAATTTAAAATTAATATTGTTTTTAAGAAAACAATTTTTAAAAGTTAAAACATTGCCAAAGATTTAATTTTTTTTACCTATGAATTCATTGTAAAATTAATGATAACGACTTAAATTAAATTAAAGGGTTAAAATATATTCTATTTGTTCTTTAAAACCATTAAATATTATAATTTAACCATATAAATTATATTGATGAAAAAATTTGTTTTTATGAAAAATTTAGCGTGTTTTTACTATTTATCAAAATATGAAAGTTAAGAGAAAAATATAAAAAAAATTCCAAAGTAAATTTTTATATCCATATAAAAATGAATAAGTTTATTTTGTCTAATTTAAAATATAAAATTGTTAAAAATTATATTTAAAATGGGTGCGCCTTCAAAAGGCAACAAAACTGTATTTTTTGAAAAATACTTATTTTACCCAAAACATTTATTTTGTTCACATAGCATGTTCTAGAATATGTGTAAGATAAATTATTATGTAATAAAATTCAAAATCTAATTAATACTTTTCATAACATCTTGTTCATAACATTATATTGTTATTTAGTGAAACTTCGTATTGGGTACAACACACATTATCGAGGAAGGTCACTTTTGCATGCAACACAAGACAAGAATAGAGTTTGCGTATACTAAAGATAATACGGTGTTGCATATAGTGAAATAGAATATTTCTATAGAGTACAACACAATACATAAATGAAATTAAAAGGAAATATTTCTTATAAAATCTCAGGGTGTTATATACACAATACTCTTCATGAGATTTTTGGGAGATATTTTTTTTGAAGGCACACACTCCCAATTCACACCATGAAAACTAAAAGTTTCATGAACCCATCAGGATGTTTGTATTTTTATATGATATGATTAAGGTTTTATGAAAATACAATATAAACCCAATCACACATGCACATTGGGAGGATCATGGATGACTAGGGAGACTTGAATGATTTCAAGAGACATGCACACCACCTCAGAGCCTTGCTTATGTGACTGCCTTTATTCTCCACATATTAATTCATCTAGTTATCATCATCATTATCATGAATAGGTAGTTCATTTTTTATAAGTTGATGTTATTTTAAGGGGTAGAGTTTTAATTTCAATATTCAATTAATGTTATAGATTTTTAAAAAAAAATATTTACTAATTATTAATCTCTTTCTTTTAAAATTTCATTACCATTATAATTTAAATAGAGTATTATTTTATTTCATTAATTATTTATTATGGGTTTCAAATTATCATTTGGATATAAGGGTAGATTGTTTTAAATAGTGTTTTGGGTCACCATGTTTTGTGATCAATCCCATTTGATGACAATTAAAATGGTCCAACTACTTGATTTGTATAGGGTAACTATACCAATGATCCCTAAATACCCAATTCTAACACCAAATCATGAATGAACACATAGATAATTGAATAACTATCTCAAAAACCCTAAAATCACTAAACCTATAATGCCTTATATCTTTATTTTCAATCATTTTCTTTAATACATTCTTTTTCTCTCTCCAAACAACCAATTGATTACAATTTAAATTCCATTAATTAATTTATGTCTTATGGATCATCCTCATGGTTTATAAAGTCAAGCTTGCTCATTACATATTTTTTAAGCTAAATTATCAATGTTTTATACATTATTAAAATTTATTTCCCTATTAGAATTTAATGACATCCTATGTGATATCACATACATACTAATAAAATATTATATTTATCTCTAGAAACATAATTCCTCCACGTTATTTCTTGATGAATTAATACATATGATATTGTTCTTATTATATGTCAATGTACGATATTATAAATGTCTATTTATTTTCCTCTATGAAAAAATATTACATATCCATCATTCTATTATATTTTATAAAAAATTATTTGTATACACTGTGAGATTTTTCATTAATTTATTTTTAAGCCTTTAAATAAAAATATATTGTGTATCATTTAGAGATAAAATTATATATTCAGGTAAGATCATTTAATTTTCAAATTACTGACTATTTTAATTATATATTACATATACTTTAGATTATATCATACGTACATAGTAAACCTTCAACAGTTTCTCATTTTTGACTTTAGAATGTATATTACATATACAATGATATTTTATAATTGGTTGGATTTTTTTCAGAGTAAAAAAATTTACTTCTTAAGCCATTTTTTTTCTTTTTATAAAATCACTTAATATATTTCCTATTTCTGACTCTTTAATATCATATGATATATGTTATCGATAGATATTAATTAATAATGTAATTTTTTTTCAATAATTCCCATAATGATCAGCTCTCAAATCATGCATGTGAGGAATTTCAATATGATGTAACTAAACTACCCTAATTTGGAATATTTTGAGTTGATCATTCTAATATATAAAATTACCCACCCTCCCATTTGAAAACATCGAGAGAATAAGAGAATCCATTATCGCAATCATTGAAAAATGATGTGAAGCACTAGTTTCCTCCACGTTATCACACATAATATGAAACAATTTGTTCAAAAAGTCAATGAACATTTGGGGATGTGATAGGAGGAATCACTAATTATATTATCAACAAAAAAAGAGAAGTATCAATAATTTCTCTTGAATAATTGTCCAATTTGGGGTAATTATGGATTTAAATCTTCTATAAAATAAATTTGAATTACCCTGTATAGGATATTACTAGTTTTCATTAATTGTTTTCTAATTTTTCTATTAATATGAAGAATAAAAATGGGAACCCACCCCCCCAACTTATATTATGTTCCAGAACCATATTGTGGTATTCTAGTGATTATGTTAATTTTTTAAAATTTCAATAATGTGTCTTATCAATTCTATGTTTTTTGTATTTTTTCCATGAATTTTATTCCTAATAAAAATTTTGAGATAATGTATTTTTATTAATTCGTATGACTATTTTTAGGGTAATAAATGAGAAGAATGATTAGAGGACTCATCTGAAATTTCCAAGGACATTGTATGTTGGATATTGATGTAGAGTTTTAAATGGTAAATTACACTCTATGTACTCATGTTCACCCATACCCATGATGGTCTATGATTATCACGGTGTGTCATGTGGATTGATTTGAAGTGTCATTATATATGACCTAATGACTACTAACATCACACATTGTTAAACCGTGACTATATAGAATGCATCTTGTGTATACACTGTGTAATCCCCCAAAAATTTTACCATGTCAAAATTTTGGACATTAGTGCGGTAAACTATTTTATATCATTACAATTAATGTATTTATATCCTTGAAAGCACCATGATGATCCCTATAATACACAGCATGTAACTAGATTTACCCATCACCTTACACATTATAACCCAGGAAAGGTGAATTTTGGGACATTAGGCGGGTTATGTAGACAACAACACATGATAATGTAATTGAGACCTACACTAAACTGTGTTTTCCTAACTTTACATGCAATTTGAATGCTGTTGTTTCAAATTAGGTACGCACCTACTGATTTACGTCACATTGCATGGGCATAAAGTATTAATAGTTTTTATCCTTGTAAAATTTTAAATTACACACCATGTAATGGTATTTTTACACCTGATATACATCTTTCTCTTTTCCACAGGTACATTTGAAAAATATTTATTGTGAATCTTGAAGTCATACATGCAACTAAGACCATAGAGATTGACTCATTTAACTACATACCATGTAGATCACAACATCCCATGTGGAAATAAATGATGTACAATTACATAGTACATGATAAGAATTATACACATAAATATTGAGCATAACTATGAATTGGTCTCACATACTATGTAACTGTTAAATTCATAAAATAGATTCAATATTATAAAAAATGTAAATTTAATATCGCTTCACGGATACATGTGGTGTAGTTGATTATTTTAAAATTAAGTATTAAATATTTTAATTTTTTTAATATAATACATGTTTGGAAAATTATCATATCTCTAGGAAAATTTGGATAAAATATGAAGTTAAAGAGTCTATCAATTAATTAAATGATTAATTCAATAATGTATGAAAATTTATCTTAATCGGGACAAAATTAAATGATTTCTAGAAACTCTTAATGTATATCCATTTCATACTATGATTAATCATTATCTTGACTAAACTGTGTATGAGATGGATTTTTTTTACATTAAATATTTATTTTATGGTTGTATTCAATAATAAATTTTAAAATAGAATATGATTTTTTTTGAATCATCACCTCCTGTATTATTTTCTACAGGAATTTATTCCCATTTTTTATTTCATATATCACGAACCACTTGGTAACCATGAAATGGGAATGGGTAAACATTTTTAATGTATAGAGCTATCGTAGATAATGTTTAGTTCAAGTCCTATGCTAGGTGAATCCAACCAATGAGAAACATACCAAAAATGGAGGAATAATACATATCAAGAAAAGAAGGGGATCATGTATTTATTTCCCGTTTTATAAAGGTTGGTGTATTTCTTATTGATAAATGGAACTGTTAGAGGAAGGCCATGATCGTATTTAATATTTATTTTATATTATCAAGTAATCATTATTTATTAATTTATGATATTAATGTTTTATTTGGATGATTAATCATCATCAGAAGATGTCAATAAATTAATAAATATTGTATTACTAAATAAAATGAATTTATTATTATTAAATTATATTAAAAGGTATGGATAATTAATTATATAAATTTGATATAACTTTAAAACTATTTTAATGAATAATATAATTAATTTTTATTTATAAATATTTATAAAATACTTCATTGAAAATATTATATCATAAAAGGACCCACATTTGCAGAGTTAATATGCAACCACATTTAATGTATTAGGAATTACATATTTAGGGAAACATTTATAATATCAATGAATCTTAAAAAATTAATGGATTGACCTAAACAAACTGATATTAAGGGTTTCTGGAATATTATACATAATAAAATATGGAATAAAGAATTGATGAAAAAGAGTATTCGATTTTATGAATGGGGAGTTCAGTCAAAAAATTAAATAAATATGAGTTAATGCAATTTTAATGTATCACCTACCTAAATAACATTGATTAATAGTCATGTAAAGATTTTGGGACAATAAAAGTGTACTATATAATATTTATTGTCTAATATTTATGTTATGGAACATTTTGAATCACATTGTGAGGGCTATTGGGCTTTTCAAAAAATTATACGAAATTATTAAAATTAATTTATTAAGTCAAAAAAATAATAATAATAAAATAATAATTTTCTCTTTTGTTTATTATATAAAATGGAATTCAATTTTAGCATTCACTATTGTATTATCTATATTAAATAAAGATTTTATCTTGTATATTCATTACTTCTTGGAATGTTATAGTTTCTTAAACATTGTGATATACAATGAGAAGAAGTTTTATATACAGGAATCCCTACATTGAATAGATAAATTATAAGAGGAAATTTAGGAATAGTAAAGTGATGTCAATAAATAAGATTATGATCCTTTTTTATCAAATTCATCATGATAGAATCAATGAATTTCATGATTTAGAATTTTCATGAATTTATAGATTCACACAACATGCTATCTCATCTCCCGGACCTATATCCAATGAAATAAGGACAAGAGTGTTGTGAAATATCTATGGAAACCTTTATTAGAAATGTGATATAAATTTTTCTTGATAGACCTCATGTGGTTTAGATTATTTGGTATACCGATCAATTAGAAATTTGACAACACAATCTATAAAAATAATTTTCCACAAAACGGATTCTCCCCTCACGTACTCCATTGTTATGTAGTTTTATAGTGAAAATAAAAAAAGATTAATGTAGAAGATATGAACCATGATATATTGAGTCTAATTATCTAAGAATTTAAATAAAGAATCACAGAAAATATTTAATCCTTATAATTTCCAAGAGAAAAGTCATGTGAAAAATATCTAAGTTAAATGTTGAGCCTAAGGAGCCTTCACACACCTATTCCTAAATGAGAATGATCCAGAGTTAGTCTAAATAGAAGGTTTTAGTAGGTTTTGAATTTGTTAAAAAGTCCAACTTGAATATGAACAATTATATAATAGAGAATCAAAGAGACACTTTATTTAAATTCATAAATTCATATAAATTTTAAATCTATATTTTTTATATTTATATTCTGGTTCACATATCAAAGTCAATTTACGTGAAACAATTACATTATTTCATTTTTCTTGAGTTGTGATGAATATTTGAGCTACCAATTTATAGAGACTAGCTACAATGGTTATAGGGGACCACCATATCTCATTAGAACATGATTAGTTCTATTTTTAATTAATTTTTTTTATGTGTCTAGTGTAACTGGTAAGATAATTTATATATCCATATTCAATATAGATGGATTTTTTTATGTTCATAAATATAGAAAGTTAATTTTATAAAGAGTAATTTTTTTATGTGATGGATAATTTGAATAATAATATTTACATAATTTAATATATAAATAATATCTTCAAAATAGATAACTAATAATGTTCGCATTACTCATATCAAACAAAGGCATGGAATCACCGATGTAGCTGTGTGAATGAGAGGAATTAGAATAAAATTATATCAAGAAGGGTATTTTCATTATTTTATGATGAATCCCTTGGATACATTTCATGTTTATTTATATTGAAAAATTAATATGGGACACTTTAGTCGAAAATGAGAAGGAGTTTAAGAGATTCAAGAATTAGTTCATAAAAATTTGAGTGGACCTATTCTAGAAGAATATATTGGTCGATACTCATACATGAAAATTTTTACTGATGAATTTAGTAGATATAGTTATATATACTTAATGAGGTCTAATTATGATACCTTTTTTCAAATTTTAGGAACATAATAACGGTAAACGAATAAGACTGAGAAGAAGATAAATAAACCCTTCTCAAACTGAGGATTGGATTATCATAGAGAATAATTCATTAATTATAGTTTTTGGGATATTATCTTAAGTCACAACTCTTTATTGACCATAGTATAATATTGTTAGTGAATGGTAGAACGCAAACTTTTTAGACTAGGTGTTATTGATAAAAATGAATTAAAAACATCTATTATCCGTTTTTGGTTATGTATTACAAAATAAAACATAAAGTATAAATTGAGATAAAACAAAAGTGTAAATTAATCCCACATGAGTTATGTTATGAGAAAAATTCATTTTTTTAAAATATTCATGTATGGGGATGAAATGCATTTGTTGGGTATAATCATATAAATGAAATCGCATCACAAGGTAGAAAGTTTATATTTAAAGGATATCACACTGAAAATAAATGATTACATCAATATAATCTCCCTATTAAAGTATCAAACATGATAAAAAATTGAACCATTCTTGATGGGAATAAATATCTAAAATATATAGTGCGAGAAAAGAATATTTTGTTGATTTTAAAGATTAAGATGTAAAAGACATATCATAAGAGAAAATTAAAAAGGACCAAGAGGAAGATGTTTTTATTGATACGCATGTACTATTTATGAGAACAATAGATGTTACATAACTAGGGGGATACAAATCTATAGTCAATGTGGATGTTGAAATTTTAATAGTTTAAAATAATGAACCTTTTTCCGATTAAGATGTAGTAAAAATCTCATAAGTTGGAAAGTGGATGGAGTTTATAAATTTTTAAATTGATTCCTTATACCAATACCATTAATGTAATTTAGTAGATATACATATTTATGTATAACATATTGGGTATTATTAGGTATTTACGAAGAAACATATCATGGATGGTAAGGCCAATACATTTAAGGAAAAAATGGTTTACAAAGGTATTGAGAAAAATCAATGTATAAACAATGGTGATTTTCTTTCACCATTCACTAGGTTAAATAAAGTATAATTCTACTTTCTATAGCCTCTTACCATGATTATAAAATTTTGAAAATAGATTTCATGACTACATTATTTAATTGAAAAATTGTGTAAGATTTCAATATGAGAATTTTGATTAAAAAATATATGTGACCGTAGTCTCTACATGTGGGTTAGTAGGATTTTAGTTGATTTCTTATTCGTATATGTTTTTGATATATTTCATATTGAAAATATATTCAAGTCATACAATTATATAAGACACAATTATATAAATTACTATATATGAAACAAATTTAGAGATGTAGCATGCATTCAAAGGACCAATATCGATTGATATAGATCTAAAAGGATAATTTGAATAAGTCATAGAATATTATTATAAATAATTTAAGTGATAAAATATTGAAATTGGGAATAGAGTATTTTTTATTATGAATTATTATATTCATTTATACAAGAAAATGATCCCCTAAAAAAATGAGGTAATATTGAGGATGATTAGAATCCCTTATGCTTCATTGATTTCAACTATTGTGTATCCCATGAAATATTCTTGGAATAATGTTTATTTATCCTTGAATATGGTATTATGATATTTATGAAACCCATGAGAGAGACATTACTTTTTTTTGTAAATACAATTATGATGTACCAAAGGCATATAAAGTATATGTTCAATGATTATAGAATAGATTAAGAACATGTTTTGAGGGGTTACACAAATGATAAAATAAAAAAATAGAATGATATTAATTTGTTGTTAGGATACTTGTTTTTTCTAAATAACTGAGTGATGAGAAGAATGGTATTAAAGAAATAAGTAGTTTCCTATTATGTAAAATATTATGAGTAGATTTATATTTCTTGTACACGAATAGATGTATATGTATATAAAATGTTATTTATTATGTATGTGTAAAACCAGGTAGAAAATATGTTGTCACAATATATTTTGATAATATTGCAAAATTGTTTCAATCCATTGAACATAGTTTCCATTAATAGTTAAATCATTTAATTTTAAAGTATCACCAATTGAGGGACTATTATAAAAGGGAAAAATACAAAGTAAGAAGTTTATTCATAGATGAGAATGCAATAGATCTGTTGAATAAATATTTATATTAGTAAAATCACGAATATCACATGAAAGATATCAGAGTGAAAACTGATAGTAGTTCCCTCTAGTTAATGTGGTATTACATTAGATTTGGTGAACTATAAACAACAAACTAATACATTATATTAATTTAATAATAAAGAAATTAGTTATTATATGATGATTGTTTATATAAATTTTATTAATGTGAAAATTTTCCTAGAGTAGTTATCTAATTGAATAGTTTTATATGTTCCCCACTATAATGAGAACCTAAATATTATATATAAATATTATGAAATATTTGTCTTCTGTTCTAGATGAAATATTTCTTTCTTTACTTAGCTTATGTTTTCATACCAAGTTTTGTATTCTCATAAAATATTAGTACTTAATCACATTATTTTCATATGTTATAGTCTCTATGAATTGAGGTTTCATGGATACAGACAACAATATAAATATTACATGTTTTATTTGTTATTGGATATTCATATACGTGATTGTATTTATTTTTCATCAGAGTTGTCATTATTATTAGTTTATATCACAAATAAACTGATTTTATGTGTAGATGAAACCCACAATGATATATTATCATGATGTGGAAGAATATGTTGGGTGTCTTATAATTTATATTATTTTAATTGAATAAGTCAATAAAGGATGTACCCATTTTGTGTTTATAGAAGAATATATGTTTTTCCCCTTTATTTAAATTTTAATATATAATTAAATTTATATTCGTGCTAGTTTATTAATGAGTTCATTTCAAAAATTCAAAGAATGGTAAATCAAACGTATTGGGTGAGGTCACAATTTTGCATCCTATAAAACGAGATATCAATACAGAGAGAGTAGATTATATACTAGAATTCGTTGAAAGGTTGTTTCTATTGGGACAATATCTTTTTTTACCTTTTGGTGTGTTGATATATTTCAAGGCACTAACCTTGGACGTTTGGAAAGCCCACCAAATGGCATAGAGAAAGAATCATAGATGGTCACACACTAATTGCATCTAAAATTTCAATAAATTCAATAGAATTTAAAATTAAGATTAAAGAATTTTCTTTAATTTTGGTATAATAATTATTTCAGTATTGTAACACCCCATGATTTCCTAGTACGCTATTTCTTCCAAGTAATTCAATAACTTCCACAACAAGTAACACCGAGTTCAAGCGCACCACGGCTTACCAAACTAGCCGTTCAAAAGAGGTTATGAATAGTATTAACTATATTTTGAACTTTATAAATTTTGTATAATTTTAGAATCCATATTATGAGTTTCTTAGACATAATGAAAAAAAATTAATTGTTTTCAGATAAAAGAAGTATTTTTTAAAAAAAATTCAATTTTACTGCCTTTTAATGGAGAAAACTATTTAAATCAAATATTTGAAACTTTTATATATAAAATTTGATAAAATAAACTTTTTCATTAGAATAAGGACATAATAATTTAGTTCCAATAAAGTTTTGGTGTTTTTCTTATAACTTTCATATTTGGGTGAATAATGAACAATACTATATTTTAACTGATACAACTATTTTAATCAAAATAATTTGTAGTTCTAAATTATAAATTTTAATGGTTTGGAAGTATAAATAGATTATATTTTTACCATTTAATACAATTTTATTCATTGTAAATAATTTCACATTAAAATTGAACATAAACAAGTATCAATCTTTTGTTAGATATTTTTTTCTTAAAAACATGCTATTTGGTTTTAACAACAGGAATTCATTTTAAATTAATAAATGGAACTCCTATGATTTGAATTTGGTATAATAGACTTAATTTTTGAATTAAGAATATAAAAATTAGCATATGGTGAATTTTTGGTATTTTTCTAAAAACATTCTATTTTTTATGAATAGTGAAAATCACTTAGTTATAGTTTAAAACCGAATTTTTATTTAAAAAATTATTTATCATATTTAAATTTTTTTAGGTAAAAATAGATACATAATATCTATATAATTTCAATGTAATTCATTGGAGTCCTTTTATAGAAATTTTAGATATATGAAAATTTTGTTTGAACTTTTTACCGTCTTCTACCCACCTCCTAGGAGCATTTTCAAATTTACATAAAACATAATTTTACAGCTTCTGTGAGTTTAATTTCAAAACATTTAAAGAAATGTATGATATTAGTATGTAAAATTTGGTTCAATAAGATGAAAATAATTTCTGGTGAATAGAAACATTTTACTTTTATTTACCACGATTAAAAGTAAATAGGTTAATTAAGGGTAAAAATGATATTATTATTACCCTAACACAAGTCCTAATTCTATTGGATAAATTTAATTCAACAAAAAACAACCTTAGAAACAAAATATGATCGTTTAGGTCCACTTGGATTAGATTAGGACATTTATTAATATGTAATTCAATGAAGAGTTAAAAGTGTTAAATTAAATGTTTAATAACTAAACCATTTTTAATATAGGGTTAAACATAAGATAAATTTGACTATAAATATTCATTAAAAAGATTAAAATATTTCCTAAATAATGTTATTTTATTTATTATTTTTAAACATGAAATAATTAAATTTATTTATGACACAATGATGATGCAGTAATTACCTAATAAATAAAATATTAAAATAATTGATATTATAAATATCCAAATAAATGTAATTATAGACTTTTTATGAATTGGAATATTTTTCTAGGATATTATGACATGTTATGGCTGCTTATATAAATATTTTTTGAATTAATAATGCTGTTATGAATTTCGCAATAACAAAATACCAAATAGTGTCAAAATTGACATAAAAGAGTTTTTAAAATAAATATTATATTATTAATTTATATTCTTTTCACAGAAATCTAAGATTAGGTCAAAAGACTTATATAATGATAGTTGTATCAGTAATGAACCACTTGGTGTTCTCATGGAATTTTATAGTATGTTTATTAACCATATAATATAAAAATACCAAGAGACATGGTAAATGTCAACCAATTTAACTAAGACTTAAATCTAAATAATAAGGTTAATATAGTAAATCAAACCTATTTAAAACCTATTGGTTGAGTTTTTTTCGACCCATCCCCACCTTATCCATCAAATAATTTATTTTGGCACCATAAAAAACTAAAAATTATTTTATTATAAAATAATATTTCAAGCTTTTCCTAAGGTGCCCCTCTCCACTCTTATAAAAGGGAACATCCTCTTCTCTCTAATTCACACCGTCAAAGCATTTTGGCTCATACAACCCCATCTCAAATACCCTCTCAACTATACTCCCTTTATCCTAGAGGCCTTCCTTTAGTTCAAAATCCAACCTAGGTATCCCTTATGATCAAATCAAAAGGAAGAACTCGAAGAAGAGGTAATGATTTCACCACCCTCTTTCAAGTTATTTTCTTCTTCCACTTACTCTTTCTTTGTTATTACGATACCAAAATAATAACTCCAGTACCTTATAAATACATGGATGTGATTATAAATATGGCACAACCATATTCATTTTTTATCCATCCTATGAATGATAATGTCACCATGCGTGCGTATGTAGGGCTTACCGTCTCCACGATGTGGTGTAATTTGTTATTCCACACTATGTTATTTGGATGGATATAATGATGATAAATATGTATATAAATAATGATAATAACCTGATAATGTCTCTGTAAAATTAATATACCATCCAAATACACACCATTAAAGAAATTATATTGTCACTCGTGCATACGTACGGATTACCATCTCCACGACAAAATCAGATTTATTTCCATGTTCACCATTCATCGACGATTATAAAAATATATATTACTAATAAGAATGTAATATATGAAATAATAATGATACTAGATATATATATATGTGTGTGTGTATGTATGTATGTTTGTATTTATGTAATTACATATACCTTATTCACTTACTTCCATTCAATACGATATGAAAACAGAAACAACATTTATGCGTATGTACGGCCTACCATCTCCATAAACGATGTCTTTAATTTCATATATCTATCTATTATAAATATTTATACTCTAAATATATATGATATATGAATCATTGATTATATTATGGAATTATTTAAATCATGATCTAAATGATACGGTCAAGAATAACTAGTTAATATACGTATGATAAAGAAAGCAATTATTACCCGAAATGTTAATTTAACATAAAAATTATTAATAAATGGGTAGTATAATTTCATAAATGAATCATGTATGATATAAGAAATATGAATATGGTTTTTTTATAATATAATAACAATAAATGTTAATTATATAGGTGGTTAAACGTACCATCGACTAAATGAAAGTGCAGAGGAAAGGGGTTTTCATCTCACTCCTTATTCTCATGAGATTCATGTTATATTGACACTATTTCCATATCTGTGGTTTATATACTGTCCATAATTGAATTATTTGTGTAATAAAATATAATTTATGTGTATTTAAATCTTCATTTTAAGATAATTCTTTTAGGGGGTTTATGTTTTGTGAGTTAACAAATTGGTAAGGGTTAATTCTACAATCTCTTCATTATTTGAGGTTGTTTATACGTAATTATCTACTTGGACCTCTTTATCATCCACATCCATGTTTCATAAAAATGTATTTCAAAACATTTTTACTATGGTTTAAAGTCGTTTATACCATTTTTTTTAATTTTTATAAAATGTTTTGAAAGGAATCTTTTCATCGTTTTCTAAACTAGGTACTTAATTACCTTTTCGACAATGTTAAGGAAAGACTGTTTTTTTAGCTTATACAGTGGGTGTGGCTATTTTTTGCCATTATAACATCATCAAAGATTCCCTTACAAGCTTATAAAAATATTTTCAAAATAAATTTTCTCTTTATAATTATGTGACTCTTAAATTATTTCAAAATAGAAATATATATTTCTCTCAAATAGTTTTGATTACATCTATGATAACATCCTCTGATAAATTTTACACTTGTTTGAAGTTGATTTATTATGATACAAATCATCCATATTTTATTTAAGGTTTTGTGATATGTTTGACTATGGATGAGTTATTTTTATTCCATTCATGGTTTATGGTTAAATTATTAACATTTCATATGCTAGTTTCATATGAATGTTTCTGTTATATTTCAACCACTTCTTAAGATGAATGTGTTGGACTATTATGTTCCGGGTTGTGGACCGGTAGAAGTAAGCACTCCGGGATGGGGTCCAGTTACAGAAGACCCTCCAGGTTAGAGTCCAATTACAGAGGCTCTTTGGGTTAGAGTCCAGTTATAGAGGCTCTACAGGTTGGAGTCCGGTTAAAGAGGCTCTCCGAGTTGGGGTTCAGTTACAGTTAGCCCCTAGGTCCTGGCACGAGTCCTTGAAACAGAAATTAATGTCCGGTACTAGACATTCCCACATTATGAAATTAGTTATTACAAGTGATTATTCAACTAATAGAATATCCATGTCGATGTTTATATGGTAATGATGGATTTATTTTTTCTATATTATGTTCATGTTTATGTTTAAAAGTTTTTTTGTTTTAGTTCACATCTTTCCTTAAAAGTTTATAGCTTCCACTAAATTATTTACCCTTACTAATCATCTGAGCTCACCTCTTTCTTATGTTTTATTTTCACAGGATTCGAATAAGTATATTATGACTGACCTATAGGCATAATCTATGTGGCGACGTTTATAATGGAATAAATTACCGTTGTTTTTCTTTTCAAGTTTTAGTTTTGAACTTCATGTATGTGATCAATTTTCCAAGACTGCTAAACTGATCGGTCCTTTGGGACATGATTCCTTGTAATCATGCTAATGTTACATAATAATTCACCAACTCTAGGCTTCTGGGGTTGGGTCGTAATAGTTGGTATTAGAGGAAGTCTAGCAATAACCTATGAAACAAGATTTAGATAAACTCTGATTAGAGCACCTTACCCTAAGATAGACATTGTGGATTATTATAGAAGAACATCCTATAATTTTGGTAACGTAGTGATTTTGTGAGTTTTCCAAGCAAATACATCCCTATATGGATACGAGCATGTAGAGGCGACTCTGGAACAAATGTACCTAGGGGTAAAACCCGAAGACACCACTTTTATCTAGACTCAAATCGGAATTTGTGCACGACAACGGGCCTTGCTGCACTCTTGGTCAAGGCACTCCCGGGGGATATACTTATGATAATTCTCATTTTCTATACAAATAATTATGAAATATTTACGATTATATACCTCCTCAAAGAAAATATTTTTATGATTATGGATTGTATCCATAAACTACTCAATTTACGTTAGTTATTTTACAAGTTTGGAATTATTCAAGGCAATTCATAAACTAACCTAGTGTGTGCCACTATATAGAAATGGAGCCCAGTTGAAGTATTGTAAACTCCAGCAATACGTATGATCCAAAGAGTAAGAAGGATCATATATTTCATGGTATTAATCCAACTTTTAGCAGGGAAATAGTCTCCCATGTTTTCTCAACATATGAAGAAATAATATCATGTGTTAATAAGACAAGTAAATAATTCATTGAGTCCTATGGCTTTGAAGGGAAGCAAGAGAAGAAAAGGTTAGAATAAATAAAGATGGATAAAGGTAAGAGAGAAATAAAGGATTTTCACATATGTGATAATTGTGTAAAGAATCACCATGGTAAATGCTTGAAGGGAATGAGAGTTTGTTATTAGTGTGGAAAAAAGGTCACCAAGTACATGATTTCAAGGGTAAGAAAAAAGTTTCAAATGTACAATGCTTCATCTGTAAGGAGTTCGGACACATCACAAATCAATGTCCAAATCATCAGAGTATACCCCAAATACAGCTATTAGATAATAATAATGATATGATATTACTGAATATGAAGTGGAATGATTAGATTTCTTATGTTGTTATTAAATTATTGTGTCATTTGAGTATTTTATGAATGGAGTACATGTTATAAGAATTATATAGTATATAAGGATTGTAATGTAGTTCTATTTCATTTAGGACTTGAGATTGTGTGGAACCATGAAAAGTGACCCAATGGTAGGTTCAATTTTTAGAAAATATATGGTTAAGAGAAAGATAAACCATAATGGGGTTCTGATACTGAGGTAGTGATTTTGGAATAATACATGATTGATTTGGATAAATTATATTGGATATTCTTGAATACCTTGAAACGGATTAATGATTTATATATTCAATAATTGTTGGATTTTACCACATTTTTTGATAGAATAAGTATATCCAGTATTATATAAGGAATAAGGGATCATGAATGTAATCAATAAGGTTTTACGGTAATCAGGATGTTAGAGTGTTTTAAAATAATACATGATGAAGGTGTTCACATGGTATTACGTGGAAAAAAAGATCTTCAATGTGTTTAACTTCCTTATAAATTTTGGACTCTGAGTTAGGACATAAGTATTTTGGTTCAGTCTAGTTTTAGATTATTTTGGGAATTCAATAAGCGAGATAACCCAGAGGTCGGGTGACAACCCGTCGCGTTCGGCAAGGCTGTGACACTTGAACCCGCAAACAAAGGGCAACAAGGATGTATCACATAACAATAGCCCATATGATGTCCTGGATTCAATAATGTAGTTTTTTTTAAAATTTTTGGTAGATTAATTATGAATTCATTTTTTTGGATCCCTATATTAATAGGATAAATAAAATATATTTTTTAGTTCTATTATCTTTTAGAGTGAAAGATGAGTTTTTGGTCAAAATTAATTAAAGGATGGAACTCTAATTGTCAAGTATATAATTATTTCCACACTTATTCAATGAAGAAATGAATTCTTAAACTTTAGGTAAGGGATCTTAAAACTAAAAATGTGTTATTATAATACCTTATGTTTTGTTGAACCGGTGAAATTTTAAATCACCATAGATTGATGGCTTTGAGGCCCTCAATTCTACAATTTTTTGTGATTTATGACCTCAATAACTCCATATAAATATTTTTGTCTTTCCTCCAATCATGTTTCTCTAATTTCCACTAATTTTCTCCTAATCAAGATCATAATTTGGTGGTTACTTTTTCATTCCCCTTTTCCCCTTACTAAGAATAAATTTTATTAACCCAATTTCTGATGTGGGTTTCCACAAAAATGAAGTTTCTATTTTCAACCTTTTATTATTGAAGAACAATTTCAAATTGCGAGGATGAAATTTATTGAATGAGGGATGAATCCAACACCCTAATATTTCATAGTACATTATTTCTTCAAAGTAATTCAATAACTTGATCTACACGCAACACCGAGTTCAAGCGCACCACGACTTACCAAACTAACCGTTCAAAAGAGGATATGAATAATATTAACTATATTTTTAATGTTTTATATAAATTTATAATTTTAGAATCCATATTATGAGTTTCATAGATATAATGAAAAAACAAATTCATTTTTTCAGATAAAAGAAGTATTTTTTAAAAAAAGATGCAATTTTACCACCTTTTGATGGTGAACCCTTATTAAATTCAATATTTGAAATATTTATAAATTAAATTTTACAAAATAAACATCTTCTATAGAATCTGGTCATAATAATTATGTTTCAATAAATATTTGGTGTTTTTTAGATAACTTTCACATTTGGTGAATAGTGAAAATTACTATATTTAAACTGAAAAAACATTTTTAATCAAAATAATTTGTAGTGTTAAAGTATAAATTTTAATGGATTTTAAGTATAAATAGATTATACTTTTACCATTTAATCCAATTTCATTCATTTAAAATAATTTCACTTTGAAATTGAACATAAACAAGTATCAATCTTTTGTTAGTTATTATTTCTTAAAACCACGCTTTTTGGATTTGACAATGGGAATTAATTTTAAATTAATAAATGAAACATATATGATTTGAATGTGGTAAAATAAACTTAATTTTTGAATTCAAAATATCAAAATTATCTTAGTGTAATTTTTTGGTATTTTTCCGAAACCATTCAGTTTTTGATGAATAGTGAAAAACACTGAGTTATAGTTTAAAACCGAATTTTTATTTAAATAATTATTTATTTTATTTAAATTTATTTTAGGTCAAAATAGATTCATAATAACTATTTGAGTTCAATTTATTTAATTGGATTCAATTTATAATTATTTTAGAAATGTAAAAATTTTATTGAACTTTTTACCGTCTTTTACCCACCTCCTAGGAGCATTTTCAAATTTACATAAAACATAATGTTACCCCTTCTAGGAGTTGAAATTCAAAAAACCAATAGCCACGGTTGATATCAGTATGTATAATGTGGTTCAATAAGATAAAAATAATTTTTGGTGAATAGTAACTTTTTACTTTTATTTACCGCTGTTAAAAGTAAATATGGTAATTAAGGATAAAAATGATATTATTATTACCCTAAAACATGTCCTAATTATATTGGATAAGTTTTATTCGACCAAAAAAACCTTAGGAATAAAATATGATCCTTTAGGTTCACTTGGATTATATTAAGACATTTATTATTATTTAATTCAAATAAAAGTTAGAAGTGTTAAATTCAATGTTTAATAACTAAACCGTTTTTAATATATTGTTAAAAAAAACATAAATTCTAATATAAATATTCATTATAAAGATAAAAATATTTCCTACATATTAGTATTTTATTTATAATTTTTAGACGTTAAATATGTAAATTTATTTATGACACAATGATGATGTAGTAATTACCTAATTAATGAAATATTTAAAAAGTTTATATTATAAATATCCTAATTAATGTAATTCTATACTTTTAATGAATTTGATTACTTTCTAGGTTAATATTACATGTTAGGGTTTCTTAGATAATTTTTTTTCAAAGTCATAATGTTGTTATAAATTTATAAATAACAAAATAACAAATAGTGTCAAAATTGGCTTAAATGTGTTTTTAAAACAAATATTATATTATTAATTGATACTATATTAATAAATATATATTCATCGGAAAAAATACTTATATAATGATATTTGTATCAGTAAATAACCCCTTGGGGTTCTCTTGGATGTTTATAGTAAGTTTATTAACCATATAATATAAAAATACAAAGAGACATGGTAAATGTCAAACTATTTAACTAAGAGTTAAATCTAATGAATAAGGTTAATATAGTGACCCAAACCTATATAAAACCTATTGGTTGAGTGTTTTTCAACCCATCACCACCATATAATTTAAATAATTTATTTTTGATCCATTAGAAACAGAAAATTAGTTTATTGTAAAATAATATTTTTGCTTTTCCTAAGATACCTTTCACCCCTCTTATAAAAGGGAACCTCCTCTTCTATCTCGTTAACATCTTCAATGCCTTTTGTCTTGGCCAAAACCTGACCAAATACCCTATCAAATGTCCTCTCTTAATCATAGAGGCCTTCCTTTATCCATAATTCCAACTTATGTAGCCCTTTTTATCAAATCAAATGGAAGAACCCGAAGAAGAGGTAATGATTTCACACCTTCTTTCAAGTTCTTTTCTTCTTCCACTTACTCATTCATTGTTATTACCATAAAAAAATAATGAATACCCTAACTTATATATACAGTGATGTTATTATAAATGTTTCTCAACCATATTCATTTTTCTATCCATCATATGAATGATAATGTCACCATGTGTGCGTATGTACGGCTTACCGTCTCCACGCCGTGGTGTAATTTGTTATTCAACACTACGGTATTTGTATGGATATAATGATGATTAATATAAATATAAATAATGATAATAACCTAATAATGTATCTCTATAATTAATATACCATCCAATTCCACACCTTTATGGAAATTATATTGTCGCTTGTGCGTACGTACGGATTACCGTCTCCACGACGCGATAAGATTCATTTCCACGTTAACCATTAATCGACAATTATAAAAATATATATTACTAATAAGTATGTAATATATGAAATAATAATGATAATGGAGATATATATATATATATGTATGTATTTATGTATTTATGTACTTTCATATACCTTATTCACTTACTTCCGTTCAATACGATATGAAAACATAAACAGTGCTTATGTGTACGTACGGCCTACCGTCTCCATAAACGGTGTTTTCCATTTCATGCATATATCTCTTATATATATTTATATTCGAAATATATATGATATATTAATAATGTTTTATATTCTGGATTTATTTAAATCATGATATAAATGATATGGTCAAGAATAACAATTTAAAACACACACGATAAAGAAAGCGATTATTACATGAAATGTTTATTTAACATGAAAATTATTATTAAATGGGTAGTATAAAGTCATAAATGAATCATGTATGATATATTAAATATTAATATTGTTCTTATATAATATAATAACATGAAATGGTCATTATACAAGAGGTTAAATGTACCCTCTACTAAAGGAAAGTGCAAGGTAAGGGGTTTTCATCTCACTCCTTATTCCCATGGGATTCATGTATATTTACACTATTTCATTTTTTGTGGTGTATGTACTTCCCATAATTGTATTATTTGTGTAATAGGCTTTAATTGATGTGTATTTAAATCTTCATTACAACATAATTCTTTCATGGGATGTATTTTTCATATGTTAATAAATTGGTAAGGGTTAATTCTATAATCTCTTCATTATCTGATGTTGTTTATATATAATTATTTACTGGGTCCTCTTTATCATCCACATCCATGTTTCATAAAAATGTATTTAAAAACATTTTTACTATGGGTTAAAGTCATTTATACCCTTGTTTTACTTTTTATAAAAAAAATTCAAAGGAACCTTCCCTTCATTTTCGAAACAAATTACTTTACGACCTTTTCAACAAAGCTAAGGAAAGAATGTTTTTTAACTTATATGAAGTGTGTGGATATTTTTCTCCATTATAACATTGTGAAATATTCCCTTACAAACATATAAGAATATTTTCAAAATAAATTTTTTCTTTATAATTATATGACTCTTAAATGATTTAAAAGAGATATTTCACTCAAATAGTTTTGATTTCATCTACGTCAGCATCCTTTGATAAATTTTAGACTTGTTTGAAGTTGATTTATTATGATAAAAATATTCCATATTGTATTTAAGGTTTTGTGATATGTTTGACTATGGATGAGTTATTTTTATGCAATTCATGGTTTATGATTAAAGTATTTACATTTTGTATGCTAGTTTTAATACGAATGTTTATGTTATATTTCAACGTCTTCTTAAGATGAATGTGTTGGACTAGTATGTTTCGGGGGTAAAAGTTAGCCCTTCGGGTTGGAGTCTGGTTACAACAGACCCTCCTGGTTAGAGTCAGGTTACAGAGGCTCTCCGGGTTGGAGTCCTGTTACAGAGGCTCTCCAGGTTGGAGTCTGGTTATAGAGGATCTCCAGGTTGGGGTCCGGTTACAGTTTACCCCTAGGTCCTAGCATGAGTCCTTGACACAGAAATTAAAGTCTAATACTATAAATTACCTTATTATGAAATTAGTTATTACATGTGATTATTCGACTAGTAGAATATCCATGTGCATGTTTATATGATAATGTTTGATTTATCTTTTCCATATTCTGTTCATGTTTATGTTTAAAACGTTTTTTCTTAACTCCACATATAGCCTTAAAAGTTTATAGCTTCGGCTAAATTATTTACCCTTACTGAGCATCCGATCTAACCCCTTTCTTATGTTTTATTTTCCCATGATGTGAAGAAGTATATTATGACTGACCTGCAGGCATAATCTAGGCGGCTTGGACTTTTCTAGTGGATTAAATTACTTTTTTTTCTTATCAAGTTGTTGTGTTGAACTTCATGTGTCTAATCTATTTTCAAAGACTGGTAAACTGATCGGTCCTTTGGGACATGGTTCCTTGTAATCATTCCAATGTTACATAATAATGCAAAAACTCAGGGCTTATGAGGTCGGGGAGTTACAAGTATCATTGATTTTATAATTCCAATAATAACACATTTGATTTTAGAATATGTGTGTTTAATTTGATTTGTTTTTTTAATACTCATATGTTAATAATTAAAAAAATAATTTTTCAATATTTATTTAAATATATTAATAATAAATATTATTTTTTAAATGAATATTTAAATTTACATCTATTAATTTTTCGGACATAATATTTATGAATTTATTGAATGAATAATATATATATGAAAAATTATTTTATTATTCAAGGCATTATAAGTGATGTTGAGGAATGGCGTTAAGTTAATTTCTCAATGGAAATGATATATTTTATTTAATGTCATTTAAATATATATTTATTAATAAATCTGATTGATAATAATTAAATATATTCATTTAATGGGATATTATAATAATAATATTATGATTATTAGACATGGGGAATTACATTGAATGAATATTTAATATAGGGAAATTACCTAATTATAAAATATTTACCCGAATTATAAATCCAAACTTTTAACATTTAAATCCTTTATTGGTCTTATGAAAAGAAAGAAATTATTAATTTTTCACTCGAGACCATGTGAGAATATACACCGTTATACCTCTATTTAACACTATGAGAATAATATAATCTCTTACTCTGATCAATAGAGAATTAATTGATTTTCAAATATCACATATGTCAGTAGTACAGTAAAAAAAGAATATTGATTGGATACTTTTGGGTCATGAGTGGAGATAGAAAGTGGAGTCCTCATCTGGATTCTGATTGGAAATAAAAATGAAAAAAGTATAAAATCTATAATATTATCAAGAATAATTATCATGTTAGGTTAAATTATTATTTTAAATTCATAAAAAATTAAATGTGAAAGATACTATATTAGATATTTATGGGGTTTACTGGTCAGGTTATTTAGATATATATTTCGAAACTGATGAAAATTAAATTAAGCACTGGCCCACCACCCACACTACACCACAAAGACTTAAAAATCTACAAACCCCCATTTAATAATTCATAATATAAATATAAATAATAATTCTCATCCAAAATTCCATAATTCAAAATAATCCATGTTTATCCCCCATTATTACAAATTTTTTCATCAACTACACTCACACAGATTAGTGAAAATTGTTTAAAAAATACCAAATAACACATCCCATATCATAGATACCAATTAATTCATATTATGTGATACATGTAGATCACCAAAATATAAAAGAAAATTAAAAATCTAAATTTCCATCTAGTAATTGTCATGTATTAATCATCCTCAAACAAACCAAACTGTAACAAAAATAAGTATCACATGTTGTGGTCCATAAAACAATATAGTTCTCATCTGAATGTTGTACTGTATCAATATCAAGTCACTATATTCTCTTTCATATGAAATAATCTAGCTATTACCCCACTATGTTGACTACCATTTAAATCTGGATGACCTTCACATTAAAGAATCATATTTATTCAACAACTTGAATATAATTACCTATTATTATTCACTTTCCTGAAATAAATAATTGATATCATCCTTCTCCCATGGTAGATGTCACACATTTTCACTAGATCACTACTCACTCAATGATTCACCCAATAATATCCTATGATAATGATCATAACATTAATCCCCAAATTATCATACAATTAATTTTACAGTTTCATGAGTATGAAAACATTTCACACCAAATATCTATATATGTTTGAATGTTCAATATCCCCTAGTGAGTTAGAAAATATATTGACCACACAATCCTAACATAGACTAAAACCAAAACCCGATGTTTCTCAGCCCTCTAGATTCTTCTTGGTCACATAAATTCAAGAATCCTGATTGAACCTCAACCCCTTTCGAATGTTGTCAATGTATCCCACCAGAAATATCATTTAGTAATGTATAGCCTAAAACAAGTGTCAAAATAAAAATAATATGTTTGTTTGCAACCTATAATATGATTTCCCCTATCCTAATTCAATGATCATTAACTTACTCACCTTCCCTCATTATAAAAATACTAATATCCCTAGACCTCACTCATACCACCCTAATAGACCCATCACATGAGACTCACTATAATGCTTATATAATCATGGTGCTTCAAAGTAATACATACCAATTCTATTAATTATCTAAAATTTGATAATTTCAAGAAATTATCATTTGATGATACTAATAATTATCATTTAAAAATCCACATAATTAGAGAATGATAATATTGATAAACTATATTCTGGACTAATTATGATACATAAATTTTATGTATTTAACCCTAGAAATTCCCCTCAATATTATTTTTGAAATATCGATGTTTATAATTTTATTTTACAATCAAACACCTTATCTTCTATAATTAGAGAATATGAATTAAAATAAAATGAAAATAAATTTAACTAAAAAATGAAAAATTGGGTTCTATAGAGGTTTGACCATTGTAAGTCTTGTTGTGGAAAGAAGATCACCTAAAAAGCACTATTGGTCATCAGTAAGAAGAAAAATGATCTCCGAGACTAAATATTATTAATCAATCTGAAATCCATAATTGTTTTCCAACATTAATACAATCCCCTTATGGTAAAATATGAATTGGTTTTTCAATATCAGGTTTAAATGCATGATTCAATCTAAAACTAAATGAGGATTCATTAATTCACAAATTTATGATGTTTGATGAATTAATCAAGATAAAATGATTAAAAAATAGAGTTTCTAAAACCTTTAATCATAAAAAAATGTGGGTTATAGTTTTAGTAAATATGACTGAACAGAACCTCTATTTTTTAATTATTAAATTAAATAAATATAATTAATTATTTAATGTTATTATGAAAAACATCAATTAATTATAAATGTGGCCAATTCTTGTTTCTAATTAATTTTATGCTTATACAAAGGCAAAAACCCAATTTCAGACCAAATAGTTGTTTCAAATTTCTTATACGACTCACCATTGGATATATATTAATGATACATTATTTAATTTTTGTAATAAATTAATAATTTAAATAAAAAGGGTTATTTTTTCATGAAAAGCCTCTAAACACCTGATTCTTACAAATGTTATGCCCTATCTGGGGTAAACCCCTCATTCTAGACCCATCAATGGTCTCATATTTCATATACAACACACCTTTAAAGATATATTTTATTTTTTTTATTAGATAATATATTAAATATTATTTAATAATTTTATACCATGAGAGAGGAACCCAAATGTCTAGATCTTTATAATTTTATATAGATCCTAGGATAAATATCAGATGTATGACATAAAAGGTGTTTGATATTTCTTATATGATGCCCCATTTTGGATTTATTAAATTATTTTTTAAAAAACTGCATGATTAATATGATATAATTAACATTTTGATTCAATCATCATTGAGGATTTGTTGAACTTAGAGTATCACACTTAATTTGTGTTGAACTTTGAAAATAATTAATTTAAAATTCCAAGATGTTAGCTGCCATTTAAATAAGACACAATTATCGAAATCACATAGATAAAACTTTTTCACTTAAGATATAAATAATTTATCACAAGAGGGTTTAGGAATATCTGAAATAATAACAAGATTTTACCACCTCCCTGGCATATGAAATTTATATCCCCAGAAAGCCTAAAAAAAGCCTCTACCTCAAAAATATGAGGTCAATGCTCTATCATCAGTGTCTCCCTCTCCCACATCTCAAGAAAATCAGAACTATATTCCCATAGAATACAGACTATAGGTATTATCTTTCCATGAAGTACCTTGGCTTCAAAATCATACACCCTGATTGGTCGTTCATCCCCCGATAAATCAGGTTCAATCTCAAGATCATTCCAGCACAAAATATGAGATGAAACATAGAGATACTTTCATATCTATGATACATGAAACACGTTATGTGTCGATGTAACCTACAGTGGTAGTTCAAATAGTAAGAAACTTTTCCCACCTGAAAAAAATAATTAAAGGTCTCAGAAAATGAGGAGCCAGATTCCCCTGCCTCCCAAGTCGTTGATGACCCAACCGGGGTGAAAAAATCAAGAGTGCATGGTCACCAACTAAAACATCCAAAGGTATATGGCGTCAATCATCATAACACTTATACCAGATCTGTGTTGTTAACATTATCTAATGAATCAACTGAATATTAGCTATCGTTTCATGGACCAAACTCGGTTAAAAATAATTTCACCAATCTCTAACCTACGCAATGGATATATTCATATAAAACCTTATAATTCCTTAAAAGGATACATTATGATCATAGACTATTAAATTTTTTTATATGAAAACTCAACCAAACCCAAATGATCATCCAAAGCCCCACCAAAGTCGAGAACCCAAGTGAAAAGAATACCCTCCAGGATATGTTCTGGAAATCTGACTACAGATTCTAGGACAAGCTTAAACAAACCTGAGATCCCTATACCTCATGAAGGACTCTTAAAAAGATAGAATTAAATTGAGGATCCCTATTGAAGACTATAGAATATGGAACTCCATGAAAACAAATAATTTCATTCATATAGATATTTCCCAACTCCTCCACCTTGGATATATCTCAAATAGGTAAAAAGTGAGCCGACTTGGTCAACATCTCGATCAAAACCCATATTTCATTCTTTCTACTCGGGTTATGAAGAAAAACAACCAAAATATACATAGATATTTCTTCACATTTCAAAGTAGGGACTAGAAGTTGTTGAAGAAAACCAAAATGTTTTTGGTTCTCGCCTTTCACTTGTTGGAATGTATAGCAATGGGAAATGAACTTAGAAATTCCCCTATCATACCTGGCCATAAGAAATAGTTCCTCATGTTCTAGAACATCTTAGTGGATACTGGGTGCACAGTCCACTATGAATTATGATAATCCCACATTACATCCTTGTAACTGACATCACAACTTAACGATTCTGATAACATAGAACACCCTCATTGGAGAATGACCACTAGGCATCGGTATCCCCACCACAAAGAGAGTTTCTAAGGATTTACAATTCATCATTAAGTTTATGTCCCTGATAAATAATCTCGAGTATAGTATATGTCAATTGAACTCTGTACAAATAACCTTCATCCACTTTCTTCTGTACTCCAATATGCAACTGTGCAAAAAGAGACACCAAGGTCAACTATTCCGAAGATTCCTTCACGGCCTATGTTGGAGGCTTCATGAATAACACATCTGCAATGAGATTCCCTTTATTCACGGTATAGGCCATGTTATTGTCAAAATATTTTAAGTACTTCACCCAACACCTTTGGCGAAGATTCAAATCATCATTACAGAAGATATAACTTAAGCTCTTATAGTTAGGATACATAGTAAATCTTTCTCTATGATGGTAATGTTTCCAACATTTAAGTGTGTTCATTACTCATGAATGTTCATCGTTGTGGGTAGTATAGTTCTTCTTGTGAGGACTAAGTAGATGTGACACATAGGAAATAGCCAGATTACATTGAATAAGAACACAACCCAATCATGAACCAAATGCATCACACAAGACAACATACCCTTTCTCGGCCTCGTGAAGAATTAACACCAATATAGTAGTCAAAAGATTCTTTAGCTCAACCAAATTACATTGAAATTTATCATTCCAAAAAATAATAATCTCTCATTAAATTCAAATTTGTCATTGGACAATCTAATTTTTAGAATTCTTTAATGAACATGTGATAGTATTCAGCTATTCCCATGAAGCTTCTAATCACAAAAACATTTTGTGGTTTCTCCCAAGTCATAAAAGGCTTCACCTTTTCAGGATAAAATGATATTCATTGATTTGACCCAACATGCCCCATTAATTTCACTTGCTGAATCTAGAAATAACACTTTGGAAACATGGAATAAAGTTGGAGATTTCTTAGTAGACTCAAAACTGTTCTCAGATATTGAATGTGATCCTCTTCAGATATGGAGTAGTAAATAATTTCATCCAAAAAGACTACCGAAAATGTATCCATATATTCATAGAAAATTGTGTTCATCAATGACCGGAAAACTGCATAATCATTTGTTTGTAAAAAGTTCATAATAAGGTACTCGTAATGGTTATACCTACTCTAAAAAGTGGTTTTCTAAATTTCAGATTCTTTTATGCTCAAAGGATGGTAACTAGATCGAAGGTCGATCAGTGAAAAAAACATCTCCAATTTCAACTGATCAAATAGATCATCAATCAATGGAAATTGATATATTCTCATAATCGTAACTCTATTAATATTTTTATAGTCAACTCACATGTGAAGTGTAATGCCCCGACCCCAGTTACCCAGAGTCGGTGAATTACTTCGTAACATTGGCATGATCACAAAAGATCAAGTCTTGAAAGACCGATTAGTTTAGTAGCCTTGGAAACACTAGATACATTCATAAATGTTACATTACATCATAAAGTGAAAAACTACAATAACAAAGTCTCCATAGTCTACACTTCTATCCTCTTCTGACTATCCCTGCAGGTCATTCATAAAATACATCTTCACATCTTGGAAAATATTAAAACATTGAAAGGGGTGAGCTCAGATGCTCAGTAAGGATAACAATATTGAGGAAGCTTTCATAAATAAACATTAACATTTAAGGCAATGTATAAATAAAACAAAAGCCTTATTAAACTTGACATTTAGCATGATATGGCAAAAATAAAATTAAATAATGCCATTTACTTACTCACATGGATATTCTAATAGTCGAATAATCCCATGCAATATCAATAACCACTTTCATAATGATGGAATGCATAATGCCAGACTATCATAACCACGTAGTCAAGGCCTCGTGCCAAGACCACGAATAAGATTTTGTCAAGGCCTCGTTCCAAGACACTAGATTGTCTCATGAGACCTACCGATGCATCTAGGAGCTATAGCGGGCTCCACCCGTCACTTATTAAGTCCAATTCATTCCTCATATGAACAGGTTTAAACATATCATAAACCATAACATAATCATATCACATAAAACGTGCATAAAGGAAACATAACATTTCCACGTTTCAATCACAAGATATCAATAAAACACATTGATATAATAAAAACCTTATCAAAACCATTTTAAATTCCAAAATAAAATAAAATTAAAACTTGGTATTTATTTTTCATTTTAAAAAAAGTTATGGCTTGTAGAAGAAGTCGAAATACAAATAATGGTCACGGCGGAGGAGAAGTCGTTGTCGCCGCATACGTAGGACAAAAAAATTCCTTTGGTCGTTTAGTAAAACTCTTTGAAAAAAAATTTCTTTTTTGAATAAAAGTCAAAGTCAAAGGGGTTTATACACCGTATAAAAGAAAGTTGTGTATGAAACAAAATACGCCTCAATGAAAGGAGATTGAGACAAAGACCCTTACGAAGATAATTTTTTTAAATAAAGTAGATCTATTATGTGTATTCACTATAAGTACACATAAATAAAGTTCAAATACAAGATAGGACATAATAATATCATGACACAATTTGAAAGTAGGAGATTAACCCAATGAATAGAAATTGGGTTAAGAAGTTCCCTTACCTTGCGTCCTGTCTTGACTCGACCATTCTTTAACCTCCTGAATAATAAAGTAGAATTAATTTATAATTTATTAAGAACCTTTTTCAAGTTTTTATTATTTTTATATCACTTATTACCATGTTATGAACATTATGTAATTATTTAAGTTAATAACGGTAATTTTTTCGATATTTGGTACTTGAGTCAAAAATACACTTCTTATAATTACAAGTTGTTCATGTGGTGAAATACCCATTATATACAGAATTATATTCATGATTTAGATATCATATATATCATATATATCCAGTAGATACATGCATTTATAATATTACATAACATTTAGAGGTAAGAAATGAAATGCACCGTTCATGGAGACGGTAAGCCGTACGTACGCATGAACGCTACTTTCATTTCTATTTCATATTTAATGAAATCATAATGATATAAAGGTATATTATAATTCCAGTATAATATCATATATAATATCATTTACTCCATCCTTTATACATCCCACATATGGCATTAACGATTCAAATCACTTTGTGGGGGCGGTAGTCTGCACTTCCTAAAATGAAAATATCGCCTTTAGCCATAATGGAAACAATAAAGGTATGCCATAAATGAAAAATACAGAACCTTATGTAAAACATAATCATATTATATATCATATATATAAATATAGTGACATCTTAATGGACACCTTTGAAGGTTTTATATGAGTGTTGAACAATCATCGTTTCGTGAGGCAGAAATTCTTCATCCACAGAAACAGTATGTTCATTAACCATTAGATGTAGGTGTGTGTAAGTGTAGCTTGAATAATTATTATAACAACATCCTATTATATTTATGATACTTTTGTTGTTAAAATAAATTAATAAAAATAGTTTAGGGGGTTGGATAAGAAAAATAAAACAAAATAACATAAGGGAAGACATTACCTTAAAATCGGGTAACTCTTTTGATTTGAGCCAAAGGCTTCCTTGGGAAGAATTATGCCCAAATGGAGGCTTCTAGGAGTAAGGTAGGGAAGTTGGGAGAGTATTTGGGCAGAGTTTGGCCGAGCCAAAATGCTTTGAATGCATGAGTAAGGTGGTAGTGGTGGGGGCCTTTTATAAGTGGAGAGGAGGGGCACTCTTGGAAAGTAATGAAATGTTACTTTATTATATAATGTGTTTCGGATTTAAAAGGTCCCAAACTTATATAATTAGAGGATAAGGTGATAAGGGTTCGAAATATAATCATCCAATAGGCTTTGGACAAGTGTAAGCCTTGTATTTTACATTATCTTTTCATTTTATTTAAATCGTTAATTAATGAGGTAATCGCTGCATCGCCATGGTGTCATAAATAATTTAATTTATTTAATATCTAAAAATTATAAAACAAATATCATGATGTAGGAAATCTTTTTATATTTCTAATTAATATTTATAGTCAAAACTATGACATGTATAACCCCATTTAAAAATTTCTTTAGTAAAACAACTTATGTTTGTGACATTTTTATTTTAACTTTAAATAAAAGTTATTTATGTCCTTTTCATACCAAAGTGGCTCCATGGGGTCCCCAAGTTGACCCATGGATTTTCTTGGACGTCCATGACACATCCAATAGGGGTTGGACAAGTTTAAATGTATTTTTATATTTTTATAATATCATTTTTACCTTAAATATCACTAATTACCTTTAATCACGATTAATTAAACTTAAAAGTTACTATTCACAAAAAAAATATTTTAATCCCATTGAACCACATTTTACTTCCTAATGACAACCATGAATGTTGGATTTTTGAAAATCAAATCACATAAGTGGTAATGTTTCATTTAAATGAAAAATCAGTTATTTAACTACCACTTAGTGGTTTCACTATTCATCAAAAATTGAAGTTTTTCATAACACCAAAATTTCACCCTAAGATATAATTGATATTCCGAATTCAAAAATGATGTATATTTTATGAAATTCCAAACATATAAGTTTAATTAACTAATTTTATAATTAATTCCCGCTGTCACAACAAATAGCGTGTTTTTAAGAACCAATATATATCAAAAGATTGACAATTGTTTATATCCAATTTCAAAGTGAAATTAATTCTAATGAACACCATTGGATAAAATGGTAAAAATATATTCTAATTATACTTTAAAACCACTCAATAGTATAATTTATCACTATAAATTATTTTGATTAAAAAAGTTGTTTTAAGTATTTTTCACTATTCATAAAAATTTGGAAGTTCTCAGAAAATTACAAAAAATTCATCATAAGCTAATTTCGACATTACGAATCCAAAAATGAAGTCCATTTTGAAATATAAAATATATATAATTTCAAAAAGTGGGTATTACTATTCATAATTTCTATTTTGATTAGTCACGGTGTGTTAGAATCTCGAACTTGTGTACAATGCAAGCTATTGCTTTATTGAAAGAGAAGCGTATCGTGGAAGCTCGGGGTGTTACATTCTCCCCTCCTTCAATAAATTGCGTCCTCGCAATTTGAAAATTTTCTTTGAAAATAAAAGGTTGAAAATAGAAAATACCTTTGTGGAAAACCCACATCGGGAAAAAGGTTAATAAAATTTAGCCTTAATAAGAGGGAAAGGGAAATGAAAAAGCCACTACCAAATTTTGATCTCGATTAAGAGAACATTGGTCGAAATTAGAGACGTATAATTGGAGGAAAATGTAAATATTTTTAGGGAGTGATTGAGGTCATCAATCACAAACAAGTGTCAAATTGAGGGCCTCGAAGCCTTCAATCTATGTTGATTTAAAATATCATCAGTTCAACAAGACATAAGGTATTAGGATAACACATTTTTTTGTTTTAATATCCCTTTACTAATTTTTATGAATTAATTTATTCATAGAATAATCTATAGTTATATATAAATATATATATATTTATGCTTGACAAGTAGAGTTTAAACCTTCAACTAATTTCTACCACAAACTCATCTTTCACTCAAAAAGATAATAGAACTCAAAAATATTATATTTATCCTAATCGTACAAGGTTCAAAATATTAACACGTACCATTTAGATTACGAAAACTATTTTGTAATAACCAGGGACTTCATGTATGCTAGTGGTAGGTCATAAAGGCCTGTCACAATATGGTTGTGGGTTCGATTCCTGTAGCTTTGTCCGAAGCGACGGGTTATCTCCCAACCTGAAGGTTGTCCTTTTTCTAAAACTATTATAATATTCCAAAAATAATATTCAGAAATGTTTTAACCTTAAACATTACTATCCAAGGTTCAACTTAATCCATTCCAACCTTTATAGTTATCCAAAATACTTTTGTCCAACTCACAGTCCAAATTTTATGAGGAAGGTAAACATAATGAAGATCCCCTTTTTTCCGTGTAACAAAATGTGAACACCTCCATCATGTATTCTTTTAAAACACTACAACATCCTGAATTACCATGATCCCTTATTCCTTATAGAATACTAGATATACTCCTTCTGTCCAAAAATGTATACAAATCATCAATCAGTTTCAAGGAAGTTAAGAATATCTAATATAATTTATCCATATAAATCATGTCTTATTCCAAAATCACTATCTCGGTATCAGAACCATATTATGGTTTATCTTTCTCTCAACCATATATTTTCCAAAAATTTAACCTACTGTGGAGTCACTTTTCTTGGTTCCACACAATCTCAAGTCCTTGATGAAATAGTACTGCAGTACAATCCTTATATACTCCATAATTATTATAACCAGTACATCATTGATACAACACTCAAATTAAAAAATTCTTTAATAACAACATAAAAACTCTAATCATTCCTCCTCATCTGTGGTAGTATCATAACTTGATTATTATCCAATATCATCATTTGGGGCACACTCTGATGATTTGGACATTGGTTTGCGTAGTGTCCCCACTCCTTGCAGATGAAGCATTGTGCATTTGAAACCTTTTTCTTACTCTTGCAGTCACGCACTTAGTGTCCTTTTTCTCCACATTTATAGAAAACTCCCATTGTAACAGCCCGAGATTTTATGAAAAATATTCTTTTTTATTTCACTAATGTCTTGTGTTGTACGCTACACCAAAAGGAGCTTGCACAACATGCATCCTTGACTTGCCTTGCATTACACGCAATCACGACCTTCCTCGATAGCGTGTGTAGTACGCAATACCGAGTTTCACTAAACAACGATATGCTATTAAAATATTATTATAACTAGCCGTTATGAATAGTAATAACCACCTTTTAAAATTTTAGAAATTTTAGCTCTCAAAATGGAATTCATTTTTGGATTCGTAATATCGAAATTAGCTTAGGGTGAAATTTTGGTACTTTTCGGATAACTTTCATATTCTGATGAATAGTGAAAATTACTAAATTATAATTAAAAACAACTTTTTTTAATCAAAATAATTAATAGTGATAAATTATTAATTTGAGTGGTTTTAAAGTATATTTTGAATATATTTTTACAATTTAATACAATGTTGGTCATTGGATGTAATTTCACATTTAAACCAGTTATAAACTAGTGTTAATCTTTTGATAGTTATTATCTCTTAAAAACACGCTATTTGTTTTGACGACGAGAATTAATTTTTAAATTAGTTAATGCAGCTGATATGTTTTGAATTTGGTAAAATAGACATCATTTTTGAGTTCATAATATCAAATATAGCTAAGGCCTAATTTTTGGTATTTTTCTGAAAACTTTCAATTTTCGATGAATAGTGAAACCACTAAGTGGTAGGTTAAAAACTGAATTTTGCATAAAACATAATTTTACCGCTTCTGTGAATGGAATTTCGAAAATCCGAGAGACACAGTTAATATCAAGGACTAAAATGTGGTTCAATGAGATGAAAATAATTTTTGGTGAATAGTAACTTTTTACTTTTATTTACCATTGTTAAAAGTAAATAGGGTAATTAAGGGTAAGAATGATATTAATATTACCCTAACACATTTCCTAATTCTATTGGACAAGTTTATCTCAACCAAAAACAACCTTAAGTGTAAAATATTATCATTTAGGCCCAGTTGGATTAGATTAGGACATTTATTATTAATTTATTTAAAGAAGGGTTAAAATAGTTAAAATCAAAGTTTAATAAGTAAATCATTTTGAATATGGGGTTATACATAAGATAAATTCGACTATAAATATTCATTATAAATATAAAATGATTTCCTACATAATGGTATTTTATTTATAATTTTTAGACATTAAATAATGTAATTTATTTATGACACAATGATGATGCAGTAATTATCTTATTAATGAAATATTGACATAATTGATGTTATAAACACCAAAATAAATGTAATTTGAGACTTTTTATGAATTACACTAATTTTCTAGGTTACTATGATATATTAGTGTTGATTTAAGCAACTTGGTTCGAACATATAATTCTGTTATGACTTTCAAAAAAATCATATATCAAATAGTGTCAAAATTGACACAAAATAGTTTTTAAATCAAATATTATATTATTAATTGTTATTTTATTCCTAAAAATCTAAGGTTCGGCCAAATGACTTAGATAAGGATATATGTATTAATAATAAACAATTTGGGGTTCGTTTGGCATGTTATAGTAAGTGTATTAACCATATAGTGAAAGAAAACAAAAAGACACGGTAAAAGTTAAATTATTTAACTTACAGTTAAATTTAATTGATAAGGTTACAATAATACCCTAAACTTGTTTAAAGCTTATTTGTTGATAGGATTTCGACCCATCCCCACTTTAGCTCCGAAATAAGACCCTTTGGAACCATTATAAACCGATTTTGACTTTAATATAAAATAATATTTTGAGGTATTCCTAAGGTGCCCCTCTCCTCCCTTATAAAAGGACACCTCCTCCCCCTCCTCCTCGCACCAATTTGAGCACTCAAGCTCGGCCAACCCCTGCCAAAATCTCTTCTCCATTTCCCTAGCAACATCCTAGAGGTTCTGGTCTTCCACAAAGACCAATTTTAGTGCCCTAAGAGGAGGTCTCAAAGAGGCGCTTCAAAGAAGAGGTAATTACCGTTACCAATTCTTTCATCTTTATTTCTTCTTCCACATCTTCTTCTTAGGTTGTTTCATTATAAAGTAATAACATAAGTATCACTCATATACTGATATGTTATTATAAGTATGAAACAACCCTATTTCACCATCTATCCATCCTACGGAAAAAGAAATCATCGCACGTGCGTACGTACGGAATACCGTCTCCACGCCGTGGTGTAATCTATTTTCCACCACCACCTTACATGGATGGGTATAATGGTGTAAAGAATAACTATACATAGTTATTACAACATCATATTGATTATGATATATTTTATAATCCACTCCAATTCAATTCAATATTTATGGAAATGATATCATCGCTCGTGCGTACGTACGGACTACCGTCTCCACGACGCGATGAGATTCATTCTCCATGTTAACCATTTAAGAATGATTATAAAGTATATATAAGAAATAATAATGAAATATATGACATTATAAAGCTACTGGATTTATGTATATATATATATGTATGTCACCTACTTACATCCATTTCAAGACAATAAGGAAAGGAAAACAGCGTTCATGCGTACGTACGGACTACCGTCTCCATGAACGATGTTTTTCATTTCATTTATCTATCTATTATATATATATATACTGAATATATATGATATATAAATCATATTTTATATTCTGGAAGTAAGTAAATCATGATATAAGTAATAATAATGTCAAGAACAACAAGTCAAAACACATACGATAAATGAAACGATTTTACCCAAAACGCTTCTTTAACATGGAATTTAGAAAAGAACGGGTAATATAATGTCATAAGTGAACCATATATGATATTATAACAATGAACATGATTCTGTAATTAGTCAATGACATTATTTAAATCATTATACAGGAGGTTCGGACACATACGAAGAAAATCAGACCTAAGGTAAGGGAAATATCACAATCTCATTTTTATCTGAGATTGTTTATTCGTAAGTATTTACTGGGGTGTATTTTATCATCCACATCCATGTTTCATCAATATGTAATATTATTTCCATCCACCTACAATTGTTTAAATCCATTTTTACCCTTCGGTGAGTTTTTAGTAAGATGTATCAAAGGAATCTTTTGTCGTTTTTCGTACGAGGTACTTTTTGACTTTTCCGACAAAAGTAAAAAGAATGTTTTTTTTAACTTATACGGCCTGAATGGATTTTTAAAACATTATTTCAAAGAAGCTTCCTTTACAAGTTTTCAAATTTATTTTTAATCAAATTCTTTTAGTTTAAAATTGTATGACATGTTAAGAAAAGAAAACGTTTTGATGTAAAAAGGATATTTTCCTCAAGAATGTAGTTCAAGTGTTTTATCAAAATTATTTTCCATCTAAGATAATAAAGGGTTCTGTTTTTATCCCTATTATTACATGGATGTGATTATGTTGTGATGGAAATATTTTTATGAATTCCTTTATCTTATATGAATTGTTTTATGATGTCATGTTGTTTAAGAATCCCATTTTTATTACATGGGTTACGCTATGATGTATGGTTTATGATTATGTGGCACACATAAGAAAGGATTCATTATGAGATGGGTGGGACCTATATCTCCCTCCAATGCATTGGGTAAAGATTTTATATCTCATGAGATAGATAGGGCTGGAACGGTAGGTTATACCAGTTCAGTGAAACAGGACTGAAACGAGGGTTACTCGATTTAGAAAGGGACTTTGTCCACTAAGATAGTCTTGGCAATGAGTCTTGACTAACAAGAAATGATTCTCTATGATTATATGTGTATGCCACAATGTTTCATGTTTTATGTTATGATTATTGTGATTTCATTTCACTGCCATGATTTATCCCATGTTATGAAATTATGCTCTCTTTTGCAGGTTAAGATTTCCAAAAGTTATGTTCTTATGAATATGATGTGATTGATTTCTCTTTTGTTTACCCTTACTGAGCATTTGAGCTCACCCTTTTATGTTTTCTTTTCCCCAGGATATAAAGAAAGGTTTTAGGTGAAAAAAAGGAAGATCTTTATGGGAGATATTGAAGATCTTTCACCACGATTAGAAGATTACGTTCCGAGTTTCCAAAGACACTAAACTATTACGATCCTTGTGTGTGTGTTTTTGTTATGTACTAAGTATTCCGCAAAATTAATGTAATGTCCATGTTCGTCAAGCTTCGGGTCTCTACAGTTGGTATCAGAGGAATTGTTTAGTCAACCTTTGGAAACTAGGATGCGAAAACGGTAGTGAGATCCCTAGAGATATTTCTACGGTATGTCTAGGGATGTCCCTAAGGTTAAGTATACGTATAGGTTATAGTACTAGAACTACGCTAATGATAATAGAATTAAACCTAAGATGTTAGATATTGAAGGTACTCCCCCTTTATTATGTTGTTTTCCCTAGCATTATTTTTGCCTCTCACACTATTCTTTTTGGGTTTTAGATGATGGATGGAACCCGAAGGAACTGTGTTGATCAATGCAATGGACAATGCAATGATTGTCCTCCTGAACAAACAAATGTTATGGGAGATGGAGTGCAAAATCTTATTGCTATACTTACACAAGCTATGAATCATTTTGGACTTCCAAATAAGCAGAGAAGGGAACAATATTCTATTGAGTCTTTCATGAGGCAACGTCCACCTTCTTTCAGTGGGTCTTCTGATCCACTTGTTGCTGAACAATGGATCAGTACCACTGAAAAGATATTTTCAGTTCTTCAATGTTTTGAACATGATAAAGTCATCTTAGCAGTATATCGTTTGGAAGGTGAAGCTGATCAATGGTGGAATCTTATCAAGAATAAAAGGCAAAGAGATGAAATTGAGTCCATTTAATGGGACGAGTTCAAGAACTTATTTTTCAATAAGTACTTCCCTCGTATTCTTCGAACAAAGATAGATAAGGAGTTTCTTGAACTAATGCAAAAAGATGATGAATCTGTTGGTATATACGAAGCGAATTTTACAAGACTTGCAAGGTATGCATCTGGCATTATCATCCAACCTGAAAGTAAAGTTGATCGATTTTTTAGTGGCTTAAAACCAAGTCTTCGTAGGGAATTAACTATAAGAGACTTCAATAGCTATGAAGAAATTGTGCGTTGTGCTATCAAGTTAGAAATGGAAGTTGGTGTTACATATCCATCTCATGGTTTTGATATGAAACGAAAGATGGAGTTCAAGGAGAAATCTCAGAATAATGGTGAAAAGAAGATGAATGTTTCCTTATGCACAAAGTGTGGAAAGAAGCATGGTGGAGATTGTCTTAAAGGGACTAGAAAATGTTTGATGTGTGGAAAAGAAGGTCATCGAGCAACTGAGTGTCGAAGTAATGGAAAAAGGGTTTCTAATGATGTGAATAAAACAAACACTGCAGAGAACGCACCACCAACACTTTAATGCTTCAAGTGCAAGGAAATGGGGCATTATGCTAATAAATGCCCTAATCCAAGGGTTAGTGATGATCAACATGAGCAACCACTGAAGGAAAAGGACAAAGGGAAGTCACATGCGATCACTATAGGCAATGTTGAATATGACAACGATGTGGTGGAATGATTAAGTGTTTATGTAATGGGATTCCAAAATAATGTTGTATCATTGAGTATTGCAATATTTATTGATGTGGTATTCAAAGTGATTGAGATATTTTTTGTAACTAAGATGATATGCGCATAATAAAGGGAAAACGAGAAAATGAAATGTTTAATAGTATTCATGAGCTCATGATTGATATAAGGACTAAGTGATATCATGGTTTGAGTATATAGAATTTTGAGGATTTTGGTATGTGGAAAGTGTTAACTTTAAACTGCATTCATGTTTTCACTAATGTATTCAAGAGAATACATGATTAAGGACTTTTAATGTTTAGAATGTGACCAACAAGACATATCTTATGGGGATCAACGATGGTATTAAATCTCTCATAATTGTTTTCACTATATTATGAGAGTGGACTGCAGTATTATGGGTAAGCCTAAAGATTGGAATGGATTATGTTGGAATAAGTTAGTATTGTTTAAGGATAAAAGTTTTTTTTCGATATTATTGATGGGATGTTATAGTAATATAGTTTTAGAAAAAGGACAACCTGCAGGACGGGCGACAGTCCATCACGTCGGATAAGGCTGTAGGAATCGAACCCACAACTGAAGTGCGACTGGCCTTTATCGCCTACCACTGGCCTACTGGAAGTCCCTGTTTAGTAGAAACTAGTTTTATTATATTAAGCAGTATGACATATGAAGTATAAGTCCATTTTAGGAATAATATATGATTAATCTCACTATAGATCGACTTATGTATATAATTTTTGCTAACCTTTTGTTTGAGACAGATGGAATGACCCGTCATTCTATCACATGATCTGCTAACACTTCACGAATAACAAATTCAACTTCATTTATTTAAGAGATGAAGTGGAAATTGTTCAAGGCACGAACAACAGTGAGATTGTACCAAAATAAAGTAAGTATTTATTCTAATTCAAATTTTCAACTTTAGGGAAATGATCTTGAAAACAAAAAATGTTGTCCTAGTGCCCTTATATCCGATGAATCAGATGGTACCCTAGATCATCACAAATTTATGGCTTTGTGATTGCTAGCTTTTCCATAGCCATGTTCTCTACCACCCTCCATCAGAACATGATGGTTAGATTTCTCTTCCATATCCATATTTTCACCTATGTGGAAACCCAGTGATTAGTTTATTTGGGTAACCGTTACGTTTCATAATTTTGTTTTTAAAGATAAGTTTTGGTATTCCTTTTTACGATGTGGGTTTCTATTAAAGAAACTTTCTAATAGTAAACCATTTATAACCCCGACGAATTTCAAGGGCGAAATTCATTTTAAGGGGGGTAGAATGTAACATCCCGAGATTTTATGAAAAATATTCTTTTTTATTTCACTAATGTCTTGTGTTGTACGCTACACCAAAAGGAGCTTGCACAACACGCATCCTTGACTTGCCTTGCATTACACGCAATCGCGACCTTCCTCGATAGCGTGTGTAGTACGCAATACCGAGTTTCACTAAACAACGATATGCTATTAAAATATTATTATAACTAGCCATTATGAATAGTAATAACCACCTTTTAAAATTTTAGAAATTTTAGCTCTCAAAATGGAATTCATTTTTGGATTCGTAATATCGAAATTAGCTTAGGGTGAAGTTTTGGTACTTTTCGGATAACTTTCATATTCTGATGAATAGTGAAAATTACTAAATTATAATTAAAAACAACTTTTTTTAATCAAAATAATTAATAGTGATAAATTATTAATTTGAGTGGTTTTAAAGTATATTTAGAATACATTTTTACAATTTAATACAATGTTGGTCATTGGATGTAATTTCACATTTAAACTAGTTATAAACTAGTGTCAATCTTTTGATAGTTATTATCTCTTAAAAACACGCTATTTGTTTTGACGATGAGAATTAATTTTTAAATTAGTTAATGAAACTGATATGTTTTGAATTTGGTAAAATAGACATCATTTTTGAGTTCATAATATCAAATATAGCTTAGGCCTAATTTTTGGTATTTTTCTGAAAACTTTCAATTTTCGATGAATAGTGAAACCACTAAGTGGTAGGTTAAAAACTGAATTTTGCATAAAACTTAATTTTACCACTTCTGTGAATGGAATTTTGAAAATCCGAGAGACACGGTTAATATCAAGGACTAAAATGTGGTTCAATGAGATGAAAATAATTTTTGGTGAATAGTAACTTTTTACTTTTATTTATCACGGTTAAAAGTAAATAGGGTAATTAAGGGTAAGAATGATATTAATATTACCCTAACACATGTCCTAATTATATTGGACAAGTGTATCTCGACCAAAAACAACCTTAAGTGTAAAATATTATCATTTAGGCCCAGTTGGATTAGATTAGGACATTTATTATTAATTTATTTAAAGAAGGGTTAAAATAGTTAAAATCAAAGTTTAATAAGTAAATCATTTTTAATATGGGGTTATACATAAGATAAATTCGACTATAAATATTAATTAGAAATATAAAATTATTTCCTACATAATGGTATTTTATTTATAATTTTTAGACATTAAATAATGTAATTTATTTATGACACAATGATGATGCAGTAATTATCTTATTAATGAAATATTGACATAATTGATGTTATAAACCCCAAAATAAATGTAATTTGAGACTTTTTATGAATTACACTAATTTTCTAGGTTACTATGATATATTAGTGTTGATTTAAGCAACTTGGTTCGAACATATAATTCTGTTATGACTTTTACAAAAATCATATATCAAATAGTGTCAAAATTGACACAAAATAGTTTTAAATCAAATATTATATTATTAATTGTTATTTTATTCCTAAAAATATAAGGTTCGGCCAAATCACTTAGATAAGGATATATGTATTAATAATAAACAATTTGGGGTTCTTTTGGCATGTTATAGTAAGTGTATTAACCATATAGTGAAAGAAAACAAAAAGACACGGTAAAAGTTAAATTATTTAACTTAGAGTTAAATCTAATTGATAAGGTTAAAATAATACCCTAAACTTGTTTAAATCTTATTGGTTGATATTATTTCGACCCATCCCCACTTTATCTCCGAAATAAGACCCTTTGGAACCATTATAAACCGATTTTGACTTTAATATAAAATAATATTTTGAGGTATTCCTAAGGTGCCCCTCTCCTCCCTTATAAAAGGACACCTCCTCCCCCTCCTCCTCACACCAATTTGAGCACTCAAGCTCGGCCAAACCCTGCCAAAATCTCTTCTCCATTTCCCTAGAAACATCCTAGAGGTTCTGGTCTTCCTCAAAGACCAATTTTAGTGCCCTAAGAGGAGGTCTCAAAGAGGCGCTTCAAAGAAGAGGTAATTACCGTTACCAATTCTTTCATCTTTATTTCTTCTTCCACTTATTCTTCTTAGGTTGTTTCATTATGAAGTAATAACATCAGTATCACTCATATACTGATATGTTATTATAAGTATTAAACAACCCTATTTCACCATCTATCCATCCTACGGAAAAAGAAATCACCGCGCGTGCGTACGTACGGAATACCGTTTCCACGCCGTGGTGTAATCTATTTTCCACCACCACCTTACATGGATGGGTATAATGGTGTAAAGAATAACTATAAATAGTTATTAAAACATCATATTGATTCTGATATATTCTATAATCCACTCCAATTCAATTCAATATTTATGGAAATGATATCATCGCTCGTGCGTACGTACAGACTACCGTCTCCACGACCTGATGAGATTCATTCTCCATGTTAACCATTTAAGAATGATTATAAAGTATATATAAGAAATAATAATGAAATATATGACATTATAAAGCTACTGGATTTATGTATATATATATATATATGTATGTCATCTACTTACTTCCATTTCAAGACAATAAGGAAAGGAAAACAGCGTTCATGCGTACGTACGGACTACCGTCTCCATGAATGGTGTTTTTCATTTCATTTATCTATCTATTATATATATATATATATATACTGAATATATATGATATATAAATCATATTTTATATTCTGGAAGTGAGTAAATCATGATATAAGTAATAATAATGTCAAGAACAACAAGTCAAAACACCTACGATAAATGAAACGATTTTACCCAAAACGCTTCTTTAACATGGAATTTACAAAAGAACGGGTAATATAATGTCATAAGTGAATCATATATGATATCATAACAATGAATATTATTCTGTAATAAGTCAATGACATTATTTAAATCATTATACACGAGATTCGGACACATACGAAGGAAATCGGACCTAAGGTAAGGGAAATATCACAATCTCATTTTTATCCGAGATTATTTATTCGTAAGTATTTACTGGGGTGTATTTTATCATCCAAATACATGTTTCATAAATATGTAATATTATTTCCATCCACCTACAATTGTTTAAATCCATTTTTACCCGTCGGTGAGTTTTTAGTAATATGTATGAAAGGAATCTTTTGTCGTTTTTCGTACGAGGTACTTTTTGACTTTTCCGACAAAAGTACAAAGAATGTTTTTTTTAACTTATACGGCCTGAATGGATTTTTAAAACATTATTTCAAAGAAGCTTCCTTTACAAGTTTTCAAATTTATTTTTAATCAAATTCTTTTAGTTTAAAATTGTATGACATGTTAAGAAAAGAAAAAGTTTTGAAGTAAAAATGATATTTTCCTCAAGAATGTAGTTCAAGTGTTTTATCAAAATTATTTTCCATCTAAGATAATAAAGGGTTCTGTTTTTATCTCTATTATTACATGGATTTTATTATGCTGTGATGAAAATATTTTTATGAATTCCTTTATCTTATATGAATTGTTTTATGATGTCATGTTGTTTAAGAATCCAATTTTTATTACATGGGTTACGCTATGATGTATGGTTTATGATTATGTGGCACACATAAGAAAGGATTCATTATGAGATGGGTGGGACCTATATCTCCCTCCAATGCATTGGGTAAAGATTTTATATCTCATGAGATAGACAGGGCTGGAACGGTAGGTTATACCGATTCAGTGAAACAGGACTGAAACGAGGGTTACTCGATTCAGAAAGGGACTTTGTCCACTAAGATAGTCTTGGCAATGAGTCTTGACTAACAAGAAATGATTATATATGATTATATGTGTATGACACAATGTTTCATGTTTTAAGTTATGATTATTGTGATTACATTTCACTTCCATGATTTATCCCATGTTATGAAATTATGCTCTCTTTTGCAGGTTAAGATTTCCAAAAGTTATGTTCTTATGAATATGATGTGATTGATTTCTCTTTTGTTTACCCTTACTGAGCATTTGAGCTCACCCTTTTATGTTTTCTTTTCCCCAGGATATAAAGAAAGGTTTTAGGTAAAAAAAGGAAGATCTTTATGGGAGATATTGAAGATCTTTCACCACGATTAGAAGATTACGTTCCGAGTTTCCAAAGACACTAAACTATTACGATCCTTGTGTGTGTGTTTTTGTTATGTACTAAGTATTCCGCAAAAGTAATGTAATTTCCATGTTCGTCAAGCTTCGAGTCTCTACACCCATTCCCTTCAGGAAAGTTCCAAGGTGTTTCTTCCCACAGTTATCACATATTGGAAAATTCTTCTTTTCCCACGTCCCTTTTTCTATCATTCTCTCTTCCATACTTTTCTTCTCTTTCTTCCCTTCAAAGCCATAAGACTCAGCGATTTCTTTACTTATCTTATTAACACATGATACTATTTCTTCATATGTTGAGAACACATGGAAGATTATTTCCCTTCTAAATTTTGGCTTAATACTGTGAAAGATATGATCCTTCTTACGCTTTCGATCATACGTATTGCTGGAGTTCACATTCCTTCCACTGGGCACCATTTCTATACAATGGCATAGACTAGGTTAGTTTATGAATTGAAATGAATAATTCCAAACTTGTAAAATACTTAATGTAAATTGAACGGTTTATGGATATAATAAATAATCATAAAAATGCTTTCTTTGAGGAAGTATATACTCATAACCCTTCATAGTGGTTTGTAAAGAAAACGATAATTATCCTAAGCATATCCCCCGAGAGTGTCATAACCAAGGGCGCATCAAGTCTTGTTGTCATGCACCAGTTCCCATTCGAGTCTAGCTCAAAGCGGTGTTTTCAGGTTTTACCCCTTGGTAAATCTGTGCTAGAGCCACCTCTACCTGCTCGTATCCAGACATGGATGTATTGCTCGGAAAACTCACAAAATCTCTATAATACCAAAATTCTAGGAAGTTCTTCTATAAAAATCCTCAAAGTCTATCTTTGGGCTATGTGCTCTAATCAGAGTTTATCTAAATCTAGCTTCTAAGGTTAGTACTAAACTACCTCTGATACCAATTGTAACTCCCCGACCCCAGTTACCCAGAGTCGGTGCATTACTTCATAACATTGGCATGATCACAAAAGATCAAATCTCGAAAGACCGATTAGTTTAGTAGCCTTGGAAACACTAGATACATTCATAAATGATACATTACATCATAAAGTGAAAAACTACAATAACAAAGTCTCTATAGTCCACACTTCTATCCTCTTCTGACTATCCATGTAGGTCATTCATAAAATACTTCTTCACATCCTGTAAAATATTAAAACATTGAAAGGGGTGAGCTTAGATGCTCACTAAGGATAACAATATTGCGGAAGCTTTCATAAATAAACATTAACATTTAAGGTAATGTATAACTAAAACAAAAGCCTTTTTAAACTTGAAATTCAGCATGATATGGAAAAAATAAAATTAAATAATGCCATTTACTTACTCACATGGATATTATACTAGTCGAATAATCCCATGCAATATCAATAACCACTTTCATAATGATGGAATGCAATATTCCAGACTATCATAACCACATAGTCAAGGCCTCGTGCCAAGACCACAAATAAGATATTGTCAAGGCCTCATTCCAAGACACTAGTTTGTCTCATGAGACCTACCGATGCATCGAGGAGCTATAGCGGGCTCCACCCGTCACTTATTAAGTCCAATTCATTCCTCATATGAACAGGTTTAAACATATCATAAACCATAACATAATCGTATCACATAAAACGTGTATAAAGGAAAACATAACATATCCACGTTTCAATCACAAGATACCAATACAACACATTGATATAACAAAAACCTTATCAAAACCATTTTCAATACCAAAATAAAAGAAAATTAAAACTTGGTATTTATATTACATTTTGAAAAAAGTTATGGCTTGTAGAGGAAGCCGAAACACAAATAATGGTCACGGCGGTGGAGAAGTCGTTGTCGCCGCATACGTAGGAAAAAAATTCCTTTTGTCGTCTAGTAAAATGCTTTGTAAAAAAATATTCCTTTTTGAATAAAAGTCAAAGGGGTTTATACACCGTATAAAATAATGTTGTGTATGAAACAAAATATGCCTCAATGAAAGGAGATTGAGACGAAGACCCTTTCAAAGATCATTTTTTTAAATAAAGTAGATCTATTATGTGTATTCACTATAAGTACACATAAATAAAGAACAAATACAAGATAGGACATAATAATATCATGACATAATTTGAAAGTAGGAGATTAACCCAAAGAATAGAAATTGGGTTAAGAAGTTCCCTTACCTTGCGTCCTGTCTTGAATCGACCGTTCTTTAACCTCCGGAATAATAAACTAGAGTTAATTTATAATTTCTTAAGAACCATTTTCAATTTTTTATTCCTTTTATATCACTTATTACCATGTTATGAACATTATGTAATTATTTAAGTTAATAACGGTAATTTTGTCGATATTTGGTACTAGAGTCAAAAATACACTTCTTATAATTACAAGTTATTCATGTGGTGAAATACCCATTATATAGAGAATTATATTAATTATTTATATATCATATATATCATATATATCCAGTAGATACATGCATTTATAATATTACAAAACATTTAGAGGTAAGAAATGAAATGCACCGTTCATGGAGACGGTAAGCCGTACGTACGCATGAACGCTACATTCATTTCTATTTTGTATTTAATGAAATCATAATGATATAAAGGTATATTATAATTACAGTATAATATCATATATAATATCATTTACTACATCCTTTATACATCCCACATATGGCATTAACGATTCAAATCACTTTGAGGGGGCGGTAGTCCGCACTTCCTAAAATGAAAATATCGCCTTTAGCCATAATGGAAAAATAATGGTATGCCAAAAATGAAAAATATATAACCTTAAGTAAAACATAAACATATTATATATCATATATATAAATATAGTGACATCTTAATGGCCACCTTTGAAGGTGTTATATGAGTGTTTAACAATCATCGTTTCGTGAGGCAGAAATTCGTCATCCACAGAAACAGTATGTTCATTAACCATTAGATGTATGTGTGTGTAAGTGTAGCTCGAATAATTCTTATAACAACATCCTAGTATATTTAGGATACTGTTGTTGTTAAAATAAATGAATAAAAAGAGTTTATGGGGTTGGACAAGAAAAAAATAACACAAAATAACATAAGGGAAGACATTACCTTAAAATCGGGTAACTCTTTTGATTTGAGCCAAAGGCTTCCTTGGGAAGAATTATGCCCAATGTGAGGCTTATAAAAGTAAGGGAGGGAAGTTGGGAGAGTATTTGGGCAGAGGTTGGCTGAGCCAAAAGTCTTTTAAAGTGTGAGTAAGGTGGTAGTGGTGGAGGCCTTTTATAAGTGGATAGGAGGGGTACTCTTGGAAAGTAATGAAATGTTACTTTATTATATAATGAGTTTCGGATTTTAAAGGTCCCAAACTTATATAATTAGAGGCTAAGGTGATAAGAGTTCTAAATATACTCATACAATAGGATTTGGACAAGTGTAAGCCTTGGATTTTATATTATCGTTTCATTTTATTTAAATCGTTAATTAATGAGGTAATCGCTGTATCATCATGGTGTCATAAATAATTTAATTTATTTAATGTCTAAAAATTATAAAAAAATATCATGATATAGGAAATCGTTTTATCTTTCTAATGAATATTTATTGTCAAAAATATGACTTGTATAATCCCATTTAGAAACTGTTTTAGTTAAACAACTTATGTTTGTGACATTTTTATTTTAACATTAAATAAAAGTTATTTATGTCATTTTCCTACCAAAGTGGCTCCATGGGGTCCCCAAGTTGACCCATGGATTGTCTTGGTCGTCCATGACACATCCAATAGGGGTATGACAAGTGTAAAGGTATTTTAATATTTTTATAATATCATTTTTACCTTAAATATCACTAATTACCTTTAATCACGATTAATTAAACTTAAAAGTTACTATTCACCAAAAAACTTATTTTAATCCAATTGAACCACATTTTACTTACTAATGACAACCATGAATTCCAGATTTTTTAAAATCAAATCACAGAAGTGGTAATGTTTCATTTAAACGAAAAATCAGTTATTTAACTACCACTTAGTGGTTTCACTATTCATCAAAAATTGAAGTTTTTCAGAACAATGCCAAAATTTTACCCTAAGCTATAATTGATATTCCGAATTCAAAAATTATGTCTATTTTATGAAATTCCAAACATATAATTTTCATTAATTAATTTTATAATTAATTCCCAATGTCACAACAAATAGCATGTTTTTAAGAACCAATATATATCAAAAGATTGACAATTGGTTATGTCCAATTTCAAAGTGAAATTAATTATAATTAACACCATTGGATAAAATGGTAAAAATATATTCTAATAATACTTTAAAACCACTCAATAGTATAATTTATCACTATAAATTATTTTGATTAAAAAACTTGTTTTAAGTATTTTTCACTATTCATAAAAATTTGGAAGTTCTCAGAAAATTACAAAAAATTCAACATAGGCTAATTTCAACATTAAGAATCCAAAAATGAAGTCTATTTTTAAATATAAAATATATATAATTTCAAAAAGTGGGTATTACTATTCATAATGACTATTTTGATTAGTCGTGGTGTGTTAGAATCTCGAACTTGCGTACAATGCAAGCTATTGCATTATTGAAAGAGAAGCGTATCGTGGAAGCTCGGGGTGTTACATGAAGAGAACCATCATCATTTTTTACTAAGAGAATCTGTGCTTCCCAATGTGACACACATGGGCTCTAGAAGACCATACAATTGGGACATTTTTTTTCTATTCATCTAGAGCCATTTGGTAAGAGGGAATACATACTGTTTGAGTACCATGTGTTATTTAAAAGAAAACTAAACCTCCCTTACTGGTAGAAAATCAAATATTACATAAGTAAACACATAAAGAAACTCCAAGACAACTAGAGGGAGATCACCACTAAAAGATACCCACTATAGATCAAATAAGAAACTGATAGTAATTTCCCAAATTCTAAACATAAAGTTCTAGATCAACAGAATGTTGGGACATAAACTCATTGAAAGACAAGAGACACACCACTAGGTGCGGTAAGGTAGACCCATTGAAGATAATAATCAATATTTGATTTTTAGAAATGATACAATCCATCCCAAATATTTAGTATATAGATTTTATGGTATGAAATAGAAAAATCCATGCAAGATCAACATCTGATAGAGAGAATACGCAAGTGATACTATAGAGAACATGCCCTCTTTTCATAACAAGGGTGTAGTAGTATGCATTAGAGAAGATAAAAGATTTATAGGAAGATTAAGCATATTAACGATACATGTTGAAATAAATGAGCGAGTTGCACTCGTATCAAATAGAGCAGTCACTAAAGATGAATCCATTGTAATTGTACCTCTCATGGTGGCAGGATCCATATCAGCTTCCACTAGAGACTCTTCTACTACATGGAAAAGCATTGTTTCAGATGCATGTGGAACGAACTCTTTTATACATTAATTATTTGATTTCCCTATGGTTTTTAGAGGTGTAGATGATCCAACGAGACTGTGTTGATGATCCCATGACATAGTTCTATCTACTTAATTAGGCACAAAAAACTCCACATCCTTGGTTAAAACCATTGATTCTGGATTGAACTTGTTGGTGAAAAGATCCTTTAAGTCGGTATACTCTAATCCCCCATGTTTCATTATGGTCTCAATCATGTTCTACCCTCTCCTAATTGGTTCCTCTAGTACAAAGGTGGCACACTTTTCCTTGATGTCATCTGGTGTCTCAAAGAACTCAAACATACATTTGTTCTTGGCCAACCATTCACCAACATTTTGAGGATCAGTGGTGCCTTTGAAAATAGGAGTTCTATAGAGAACAGACTCTTGAGAACTTTTTCAAAGAACATTCCCCCGAGGATACACAGCTGGAGCCAGAATGAGAACTATTGGTGGTACCTATCCCAGATCTTAGATTGTACGCATGATAGTATCAAATTGATTCAAATCCAAATCATTATTTTCTTGCTGAGGTTCATCAAAAACCTATTACAGGGTCTGATTTGCACATCTTCTTAGAGGGATGATGTTACACAACATCATTTGAGAAAAGGATAACATTAGATTAACACTAAGACTATGAAATGAGAGGATGTTATTCTCAATACAAGGTATAAACAAGATTTGGATTTCACTCTATCCAAATCACTATTGGAAAAAGACTATAAATAAACCACATTATGTATTCCCCTAACCACCCCTAGAGACGTAAGGTTCATTATAATGACAAATGTCCAGGAAGTCAATCGAAAACGCCTCTTATTTCCCAAAAATATTTCAAAAATGCAAACTGAATTTAATATAGAAGCACAACAACCTCCCTCTAATAAATGTTTTTCATGAACTAGCCCAGGTACCCTAGTAACCCAATAATCGAGCCAGCCCTAACATAGCCCAACGTGTGTTCTCGATTCGGATAGGTTGGAAACTAGAAACATGATTCATAAAACCTGCAAGTGGTAATGAATTTTCCACTAATAATTCTAAAGCTAAATAAGTAATACATTATGCATATCAAAAGAAAAATCCACTATGTGAAAGTTATATAATACAATAATGTATAAAAAATCCCAAAGTACTTCAACTCAATTACTAAAATAGGGAAAATACCCAATGTCCCTAAGGACTCAACTCACCAAGACAACTATTCAACATTTAGATCCACATCCAAGTGATGATTTCCCTTTTCTCAAACATAGAAGAAGATAATCAGAAGTCACCTAAAGGAAGAAGTAGGGTGTGATATAAAAATCTTAGTAGAGTGTCACCAAAGGTTTTATAATAGATTCCAAAAATTGACTAACCAAATAAATGTTTTCAATTTTAAAAATAAATTTCTTTGGAATTTTCAATCATAATTAAACTAATCATTCTATAAAGGTCAAATGATGGAAAAAAATTATGAAAAGAATTAAAAAAATGTAGATTTTATTTTAAAATAATGGCTTAAATAAAGTAATTATATATTACAATTTATGTAAAATCCAGAGGCATGTAAAGCAGTTCCAAATAATTTCCATATATTTATATCTCAATTATGTATAAGTATTGAGCAACATGGTCATCTAAAAATAGGTATTATAGTATTTCTATCTATAGGTCTCCACACTCTCTATGTTATCTTAGAAAAATTTGTACACATACGTCCTTTGGACGCTGGTCTTAGAGGAGTCTTCACTATCGCCTATGGGATGGGATCTACTCCATTTATGTTTTAGAACGTTGTAGTAATCGTAGAGTGTGCAAAATGAAACTCCCATTATTTATAAGGATTTCATGATCTCTTACAAAATCAATGATGGGAAATTTATTTTAAGACTGCATGAAATAAAAATAAATATCATTCTTTAATTTCAATTCCAATTTTACATCAGAAAACCAAAAATGGGGTTTTTTAACAAAATCTTATTTCTCAAGATAAAACCAATGTGTTTTTATCCAAGAATTTTTACAGCATTCAGAATTTTTAAATCCATTCTAAATGAATTTCATCATTTCATAATTTGAATCCACAATTAAATTCATTAATTCAATTGAAATCATTTCCATAAAATTCATAATTTAAATTCAACAATTTATGTTAACCAGTTTCTATAAAACTGAGTCTAATTCAATGGAATTGCAGGTTTTTCAAATTATCATGTCAAAAACATTTAAAATCTTCCAATGCAGTGAAATTGGATTTTATTACATATAATGAAATAATGTTCAACAGATTTATTTAAATCAACCATTGAAATAAATATAGAAATTCAATGATAATTAGTTTGGCTAATTAACATGGAACCACCAACCTCAACATCATCGATTTTGGCAGCAAAGATAAGCCAACAAATGTTGTTCAATACAACATCTCACAACCTTAATATTATAAGTGACAGTACACAAATGGTCAATGATCATCATGGGTTCATATAATTGAATCATCTAGTTTATTTCACAAGGAATATGACATGTAATAACATTTTCTCTCTCATAGACAATATCTGGATCATCATTCTATGTCAATGCTTGTGTATGAAATTATCATTCAATATTTCATGAAATTACATGTTGATAATTTTATATTTAATAAAATTATCCTCAACATCAAAAGTAATTATCAATAATATATATATCTTTGGATATATATACAAACACATACACTCTCTCACACACACAAACACACACATATATATCCATAATAAAAATAAATAACATAAGATAATATTAACCAATTTCCCCATCTGTGTTTATCGATAGAGATATATATATATATATATATTAATAATTCATTATATTTTGATAATTCAAATAATTATCATCTGATAAGATTAATAAATTATCAATTCAACAATTTGATTAAATTATCGTTTTGTTAAATCATCACAGCTATTGAATCACAATTTAACCTAATTATAAATTACTTCATAATTCATTGCGATTATCCTTTCGTTCAACAAGATTATATTCTAAAAATAAATTATCGATGTAACTATAATCTAACAAAACATTTCATTCTTAATGTGATAATTTCTTCAATAACTAACCTTTGATAATTTTGAGAAGTTATCATTTGATGATCTTAATAATTATAATTTTTTAATCCACGTAATTAGAGAATGATAATTCTAATAAACAATTTTTCTCATCTAATTATCATTATTTATTTTTTCTTATTCAACCCTTGATAAATTACTTCAATATTATTTTTGATAAATCTATGTTTATAATTTTAATTTAAATTCAAAGACATTATTTTCCATACTTAGAAGAGTGGAATTCAAAGAAAATGAAAATAAATTTTATTAAAAAAATTGAATCCTTGGGAAATATAGAGGTTTGGAAGCTACAAGTCTTGTTGAGGTAAGAGGAACACTAATCATGCACTGTTAGTCATGAGTAAGAAGAACCAAGATCACACAGACCCAATATTATTAATCAATTCGAAATCCATGATGGTTTTCACACTTTTAAAAACCCCCTTATAGTAAGGTTTGAACCGATGATTCAATATTTGTTTTAAATACATGATTCAATCTATAATTGAATAAGGATTCATTAATTCACCAATTTATATTGTGTTTTGAATTAATTCGGTAAAAATTGTTCAAAAACTAAGTTTCTAAAACCATAAAGCATGAAAAAAATTGAATTGTGATTATAGAAAATATTAATGAACAATAACCTCAGTTTTTTAATAATTAAATGAACTTAATATAATTAGTTATTTAATTTAATTATTAAAAACATCAATTAAATAACGATATGGCCAAAATCATGTTTCTAATTAATGTTATTCCCTGAAAAGGGTAAACACCCTATTCTGGACCTAATGTGATATCAAAATTCTCATATGATGCACTATTTGAGAGATATTATTGTTTTATTATTTAAAATTAGTAATAAATAATTAATTAAATTAAAACATGATATTTTCTCGTGTGAGTAATCTGGATGCCTGACAAATAAAAATGTTATACCCCTTCTACGATAAACCCCTAATTTTTGACCCATTAGTGGTATCATATTTCCTATAAAACGCTCTGTTTGAGAGATGTTTGATTATTTTTAATAAATAATATATTAAATATTATTTAGTGATATTATTTGATGAAAAATTCATTCAAATGTTCAGATCCTTAAAATTTTATACACCTCCTAGGGTATATTCCTTATATCAGACAGAACTGTGGTCCCATATTACTCATAGGATCCATGGTTTTTGATTTATTCCATTATTTTGAATACAATTTTGATATGTAATGTGATATAATTAATAGTTTTATTCAGTCTATATCAAAGAATTGTGTGCCTTAGAATTCCCAACTAACTCAGTGTCGAACTCAAAAAATATTTTATTTAACATTCTATGATGTTAACTTATATTTAATCCCCTTAACACATTTATGAAAATATCACTAATAAATTTATTTCTCAAAATTGATATCAATAATTTAACAAAAGAGTGTTTAGGTATACCTAATACAGTAATGAGATGTCACAGTTCAAATCAGAGGCATGGTCTTAAACAAAAAATAGAATAATATAGATATTATGATCATTTTATTTGATTTACATGTTTATTTATTCCACTTTTACTTATTTTAATGGTGTATCATATTATTTTAACATATTAGATTTTTTATTGTCCCAAATTTTAGAATTTTATCTCAATAAAATATATCATGGTTCTTTTTCATTTGGTGTTTCATGTGAATTAGGATATTCACTACAATATGTATATAATAAGATATTCATACTAAAATCTAAATTGGTTACATCATATTGTGTTATTTCATAAATTTTAGGAGATACTAGAGAATTGAAAATTATCTTCTATAACATTAAGAGTGTTTCACCTATAGAGGATTTTATTTTTCATATTAAATACATTATTATGCTGCAAATAAATTCATTGTCAACAAACATTAAGTCAATGTTTACTCTACTGAGGAATGCATCACATGGCCAATAATTCTCTCTGGTATCAGATATGGCAGGTAGTTGTTAAATTCTTGTCTTTTTGGTTAGAATATAATATTTCAACATGTGTTCTCCTTGATGAGTTTTTTGATTTTGTATACCATTTTATGAATACACTTACCTATATGCATTCTGTTATCTTTAAGGGGGAAAATTGGTGGTGGCCTAATAAATTTCATACTCACACATTTTATTTATTCTGCAGTGGACACAACACCATTATATTTTAGATAAAGGTCTTTGGAATACTGAATTTCTTAAGGTTATAACTAGAGTATATCAATAAGTATGAGAGTCAATTATATTGGGACTCATAATATTGGGTTATTGATAGTGTTACGAGTTTCATTTTAATTTTTATATATATTTTCATATATATTATTTATCCTCAATTAGTGATCATGGATTGTATGATTTTCTGGTTATTATAATTGGTATTATATTATTATATCATGTAGTATCATATCATTGTTTTTAATTTTTTTTATTACAAATTTTGTTTTGATGGATGCATTATGTTATAGTTATTTACTATTACTATATTGTTTTTATACAAATGGATTATTATCTTCGTTCATGAATTAGATCCTCACCACTATATTGAAACCATAGGTGTGTGGGGAGAAAAATATATGGTTTTTGATGTCGCTTGTATTTGTCTCTTTTTGGGTAAACTAGGCTAGGGCATTATTTGCAGTAGTAGGAGAACTCTACTTCCCACCTTGTGTTCCATTTCCTTTTATTTTCTATCTGTTGAATCCTAGGTTCCATCCAATAATATCGATAGTATTTTAGCAATTGACACGTCTTCTAATTTTTTCTCCTAATCATATTATTTCTCAGAGAATCAATCAAAACATACTTCCAATAGTTATTAAACTATTTAAACTAGTAATCCTTATCCATATTAAGAATATTTACAATGTATTAAAATTTATTTTCAATAAAATTTATCGGATTCATAGATTATTCAACATCAATATCTAATAAAAATAATATATAGCATCCATGTATTCAATAACCCCGCATTTTGTTTTAATTTCTATAAAAAATATTTTTCTCCTTTTTCAAAAACTCTCTCACTCATATTTTTTTTATAATTTAATATATTTTAAGAATATATTAGCATATTCAGTGTAGGTAATAAGATATATTAAAAAATAACATAAAATTATTCCACAATAAAAAACATTTAAATATTTTTCCATAATCTTCCCATCATATTAAAAATCCTTTATTGGTACCAATATTATTTCCACCACTCATACTATGTAAATGCTCATAAAAATTCACTGCAAATAACACCTAGACACGCACACACAAAAACATTGAAACAAAAAATCATGGAATTAATGAATTCCCCTTATTAAAATATACCCATAATAAAATATCCCCCTCAGTATAAAATCACTATAATTTATGTTAAAAAAATTATGATTTTTTGTTTTTATCTCTCCATTTTATAATAAAAAATCAAAAAAAATAGAGTTGTGATGGATCGCTATAAGTTATAAATTAGAATCATGGGGCTAAAACTCTATAACGAACCTTAACCATTGAATTGTATAGTTCATCAATGCTTTAGTAATTAATCCCAAAATTTTATCCTCAGTAGGAAGAAAATATGACATCAATAAAAATTTCGAAAAAAATCCATTTATAATGTGGTACATGACATCTGTATTTTTAAATTGAGAATGTTTAATTGGATTTCATAGAAGTTTAATAAAACTTTTTCATCACAAACATATAATAATGGAAAAATCACCACTTCCATTATATCTAAATTTTGAGTTTTCATTCATATTAGTTGTGTTGTTTCTTGATTTTTAATAACATTATATTATTATAGTATTCTTAATTTATTGATGCTATAATTTATTATATACAAACACACACTATTTCTACTAAAAATAATAATCCACCCGGGTAGAATTCCTATCTTGAACACTTCCGTAACAATAAACATTATCCAACATATAGATATCCAAATTCCAATTTGTTATTATAAAAACTAAAAATACAATGTCTCTTCAATATTCCATATAATTCTCCTTGATACAATTAAGCGTGACTCTATTGGGGAACATTAAAAACATGAACATAAAATAATAAAATATCAAATTTCTTTTATTGAAGCAACCAAATAACATAATTTCCTAATTGGATCTCTAATTTTTATTGACCGAGATCCATACCTTCACTATATTTAGTAAATATGCATCCTATTACAATTAAATTAGAAAATATCATTGAATCCTCCATTCAAAACATCATTAAAAGTTCAAGAGTGTACTTATATTAAGAAAATAACATAGCCCCATTGATAAATCTACTACCCCATGAAATAAATCATATTCATAACTATAATATTCCTAAATCAATACATCCTTTTAGTGAAAAAATCACAAAAAATTTACATTTCTTATTGAAAAATGTAATATCATCAGCACAGATTATAATAGTTAGAAGTAGCTCCATATTTTCTTTTTTTTCCACTCATCATTTTCTACAATTAAATAACTTTATATAGAAGATATAATTTTAAAACCATATGATTGGATATGGTTTAAATGAATATAATCAAATAATTAACATGAAAACAATTTAATAATTTCATCTAAATATGAAATATTGGGGTAATACAGTATATTCATTCTATTAGTATAATCCATTTGGGCTAGTATACTAGAAATTGAATAGGAAATTGTTATATTGTGTTTGATTAGTGATATTAATAAATATCATTATAGTATTGAACATTATAATAGGGTATATTTTTTCAAAAAATGTGTCCCTTCTATTTGATAATAAAAAATGAAAATGATCATTTATTTATTCTACATCAATTCATGTTTATCAATAAATTTGTTATAGAAAAAAATATATTTTTAAACAATAATATATTTTGTTATATTGTTAAACCAGTATAAAATGTTCTTTTTATCAGTATTTTGTAATTCATCATTACAATAATCCCTATATTCATGATGATTCAAGACTTCTTTAACAATCCATATCTAGTACTACGATTACTGGGAGGAATGAGATAATTTACATAACACCCAATTATTAACATTCCCACCCCTGAGATTCTAAAAATAAACCTATCATATTATCTGTGGATGTGTATAATATGGTGTTTTACTAAATTAAATTTTATATTCCACATCATTCATATATTTATTACTTGAATATTTATCATTTTTCAAATTTCTAGAATATTATCCATCCAATTTATTTCTTACCGATCACTTGTACAATTTGTTATCTATTGTCCACACTCATTAAAATAGTGTAGTAGCACTATTACATAATAAAAATTAAAAATATTCTATATTTACTTTTTATATAATCCATATTCCCTTCAATTTTAAGGACGACCTAAAAAAGTTCGATCAAAACATCATTACATAGATTTCTACAAGATTCCACCTTTTAAATTTTATAATATAAAAGCATCCAAATATAGACATATATTTCAAGATACATGTCAAATATTATAAATTTTAGGAGGATTCATATAATCATTTCCATTATAAAAATATTCAAATACGGTCCATGATTGTGTTCATCGTTTAATCAAGAACATTTGTAGTTTGGGAGTATGGGGTAGTAACTCATTCCAAATAAAATTATTATATAAAAAAGATCCAAACTATAAGGAACCCAACCCTAGAATCCTAGATCTAGTGCTTTACTTTATTACATTGGTTCTATTCATAAGTGTTCACATCCCAATGGAAGGACTAGTTTAGTAGTTTTGAAAAAACATATAAAAAAATAAGTTTTACATCACAACTTGCATGATAAAAACAAATAAACTCTATTGGAAACTTATATAACTCATATAATAACCCTACAAGTAATTCATAATATAAATCTTCACATATTGTGGAAAAATAAAACATGGGACAGGGGTGAGCTCAGATGCTCAATAAGGGTAAAAGATACAACAGAAGCCATAAAAATATGGAATTATTAAAATCTAACAACACATTTCATTAAACATAAACTTGAAAATAATTTGGATGGAATAAAATAAGATCAAAATAATTAAATATAAATAATACCATGATAGTAAAACATAACTAGGGATATTATATTAGTCAATTATTCCCATATATTATCAATTATTAATATTATAATGTGGAAATCCATAATATTAGACACCATAAACATACAATCAATGCATAGACCAAGAATTCTATATAAATGGGAAATGAATCAGCCAAAAAACTACACTAGTTTGTCTCATGAGACATTCTGATTCAACAAGGGGTTATAGCGGGCCCCACCCATCACTTACTAAGTCTGATGAGTTTCTCATATGCCAAATAATAAATTTAAAAATAAATCTTTAAATCAAAGTGTCCCATAACACATTAAAATATTTTTATCACAATCATTTATTTAAATACTATAATATTATTATTTATTAATTATTGAGAAAAGTAATCTTTATACCTTCTAAAGTGTCTTACACCACGTTGAAACATTTAAATAATAATACATATTAAAGAATAGAATTAAATGAAAAATAGAAAATCATATGAATAATAAGAGTCATGGTTTGATATATCAAATGTCAGTACATATAGAACATGAATGTAATAAGTTGTGAACATGACATATATGTCATATTAGTAAATTTGAGTTGAGAAACCCCCTTTATTACATTGAAAATGAAGATTTGTTTCTAAACACATTTTTATTTCTCATAAAATCACATTGTAACTATTTATATTCAAGAAAAGAAATGGTAAGGAAAAAAGAAATTATTTTTTACAATTAAATGTTATCCAATATGTAAAAATAGTTGGTTTAAATCTCTAGAATTGGGCTAATTATGTGAAGTTTAAGTGAAAATATAAAACTGTATATAAAATGGAAATACCCAATAGATTTTATAAAACAAGAAATGAAAAAAATATTGGGTTTCAGGATAAAAAAAGTTATTTTTGGAGTACATTTGTTGCTTAAAATATTATGGACGTTATAAGAAAATGTGTATGAAATTATGAAGTTCCCTTTAATTTGGCTTCCTTATTGGGAGGAATTGAAAAGAGAAACCATATAAAAAATTTATTTACCCCACAAAGAAACATGAAATGATATAAGTAAATGATATTCTACAATATAAAAATAATTTAGAAGAATTTAATAATATTAAAAAATAATTAATTTTGGTTAAAGAGAGGGAATGTATAACCCGAATGAAAAAAGATATTCGAGGATAATCCCTTAACACTTAGTAATTAATTGAACTGTATGCCCCATAAAATGAATAATAGTAAAATGAACATTGAATACCATGAATATAAATTAACTGATGATATGATATATTATATAGATGCATACATACACCACATACAATATATAAGTGGTGAATAAGGAATATATCCCCGAAATAATCCCTTAACACCTTGCTCATCCTCCTTGTAGAGATTGTTCATTGTAGGTTTTCTAGATTTCATCTACACTTTAAGGAGTCCTGAAGTCCTTGAGGTGGCCCGAAGGCCTTACTGACCCAAAGTCCTAGGTGGCCCGAAGGCCTTAAAGGACTCGTGGACCAAATCTGTGGCCCGAAGGCCCAAACGGGGGCATATTCCGAGCTGTTACAGTTCCAAACAGTACTTGCTACAGTTCCTACTACAGTATTACTACAAAACCCCCAGAAATTATGCCTCCACCAATATTTGATCCCAAGTCACTTAGATGCACTTTTAGAGTCCTTACTAACTAGGCTAAGGCTCATGTTCACCCTTACCTTATGTTTGAAAGAACTATATATTTTACATGACATCATGAATTACAAAATAAGATTAATTAATAGTCTATTTCATAATATAATCAAAATTTATTTGATTTTTAATCTTTTTTTCTTCATTTATAGTATTTTTTGATGAGTTGTAAAATTAAATATCAGCTTTTGGAAGTGTTTGATTACTTCGTTTTCACGATTAGTTCACTTACATACATGTATGAAAGATTATGTGAAATGAGAATAGATATGTATAACAGAAATTATATGTTATTAATGAACAGAAATAAGAACAAATTTTTAAATAATTTATTTTCTTATTTGGGGTTAGGATGAGTCATTCGACAAGATGATAGTGATAACTGTTTAGATTATTTTGACATCTTTTGTTCATCACAAAAAAAAATTGGTTTCATTAATTAATATCATGTGTATATAATGGTTACAAGACATTAACTAGTCTATAATACATATATTATAATATTTTTAATGAAAAAAAGGTTTTATGACCATCCTTAAAGACGAAATTGAATAATGAAATATCATCATCTATATTGGGGCAAATCTGAACCTCATAGACGATGATTAAATTTTTGGAATGAAAATGGGAGTATAAATCATTGACAAAGGATATCCCATTATCATAATAAAATTAAATTTTATATAAGAAAATGGAGTTATAATTAATTTTTGGCAAAAATATGTTAGGATAGAATAAAAATAAATTAAATTAAAATAAATTTAAAGAGAATGAAAAAGGATTAACCTTTAGAATTATTCTCCTTGGGAACCTCATAAAGGGGAATAAGTTTGTTTTTTCTATGAGGAATGTCTTGTGGACTTGGGAAGAGAATTTTTAGTGGATTGGTATGGAATTGGATAATAATCAAATCTTGTGTAGTATAAGGAGAATAGGTGCTAACACATGGTATTTATAGAGGATGAGAGAGGTGTTTTATCATTATTTTATTCATTATTTTATTATTTTTCCTAAAGGCTCGTAATAGATTGATAATAATCATAAAATATATTAAAATAATTAAGGATAGTTATATATTATGGTGTTTACATCATCAATTTATCAATTCATAGTTTATCATTCTTATATTGTAGTTACAATGTAAATTACCATATTTTACTATTCACAAAATCCATGTATTTTAAAAAAATTCCAAAATATCACTTTATTTTTTTTGGGATTATATAATTAAAAAATGTACCCAATTTTAAGAAAATAATTTTTGAATTATGAGAAATTTATTTTTTATATTAAATCATTATTTCCTAAAAAAATAACATTTTTAATATTATAATAGTTTTCATGACACATTGATACGTTAATTAAGGTCTCCTAAGATATATAATAATCAGAAGACAATAAAATATATATTTATGAATCTATTTTATGAAAATAAATTTTCATTAAAATAATTATATTAAATTTAAAATTTAAAATAAACATTAATGATCCACTAGAATTCCAATTCGCAATTTATCATTTTTAGAACATTTATTTAGTTATTTAATGATATGAAAATAAAATTTTTAATTCATATGATAACTAATTTTTTATGATTGTATAAGTGAAGTTTTTTTAAAAAAAATGAGAAATATAATATAAATAATAAAATGATACTTTTATAATAATCAAAAAATTTCAATTTTTAGTAAAAATAATATATTTTCAGAAAAAATACCAAAATTCCACACTATTTAAATTTTAACATTAATATTTCAAAAATGAATATTATTTTTTCAACATAATTTTTAAAAGTATCAAAAATTACATTTAAATCAAGTGAGCCATTAAAATGAGGGGGAATTATTTTTTTGGAAATATAGTATTTTATTCGTAAAATTTGATTTATTTTTATTTTCATCCTACCTAAATTATAATTTTAATTTAAAAAAATTCGATCAAAATTTTAATATATATGTTTAAATATGTTTTTTCACTAATAGTTATTAATCCACTTTATTAATATAAAATTCCATTATGGTTATAAAAATATTATTTACAAAAATAAATCCTCTATGTTCAATTGAATTTAATTTCTAATTAATTAGTAACCAAATCATTCATTTTTTATAAACATGTGTCTTCTATAGTTTTATAATTTACATAATATCATTCATCTTTTCCATTCCCATCATCTAAGAGATATATAAAATAATTAAATAATAATATTTAATCATTTTTTATTCTCCTAAGATAATAAAGAAGTTTAATTTTAAAAGAGATGTACCATAAAATCTTAGGGTATTACATTATCCCCTCTTTCAAAACAAATCCCTCACAATTTTAAATTAGACTTAAAAATAAGAGGTTGAAACATGGAAATTATTTAATTGTAAAAAAACAAATTAAATAGGGTTAATAAAAGATCCTATTATTCATAGGGAAAGGAAAAAAGGCAAATATCACAAAAAATGGATTCTGAAATAGGTGAACATTCATAAAAATATGGTCATGGAAGAGAAATCCAAGTATCATGTTATTATAGATAGTGATAGAGAAAAATATTTATTATAAATTATACAATCATAAGACATTAAATTTTTGATTGGTTAAATGACCAATGATTTCTCAGAAGGAAAAGTCAATGGATTATGTTTTTGTTAGAAATTATTTTTCCTAGAGTTAAGGGGTTATTTTAATACTAAGATAAGTACTTGAGAAAATAAAATTTCTATATTTCATTAGATGTCATAATATCTCACTTTGGTTGTGCTTTGACCTATTTTTTATTCATCCCTTACACATAGAAATGAATGTTCATGTTTATTTTTTCATTCTTTAAGAAATTTTGACCAATCATCTAGTCCCCAAGTAGTTACATAAATAACTAAATGATTATTTATACCAAGAAGGCTAAAACTTATTATAAATTAATAATAATTTAGAACGTTTAACAAGATCCATTCCACATATTTTTAAAATCAACACTTCTATAAAACATTTCTTTCCACATTCAAGATATAATAATATAAAGGAAGGTCACTAACTTTACAAAAATCAACATAACATCAGATTTTATAAATAATGAATCTCTTAATCTGACATACCATATATATGAATATGTTGAAACCTTAAACCCCTTAATGATAACATTCATTCTTCCAAATATATATGTATGGTGTATGATAGTACAATAATTGTATTTCTCATGATTATTATAACTATAATATCATAACATAATCAATGAATCCAAAAATTGAAATGCAATAATTAATCTAGTTTGAATATAGTAACAACCTAATCTTGAACTTGATTTTTTTATTTTTCTGGTATATAATTCCTTAAATCTTGGTACATTCATTTGTGTAGTGCCTCATCCTATTAAAGTTGAAACATTGAATATTGTAAAATTCATTCCTTCTCTTTCAATCATGAGCACGGTGTAATTTTCCTCCAAACATGTAAAAACAATTTTTCCTCTTATGAATATACCAAGGTGTTTCCTTCCACAATTATTACGTGTGGGAAAATACTCCATTCCCTTCATCCAATTATCTATCTTTTCCATGATGTAATCTTCTTATCTAACTTCCTTACAAAGACATAATACATAGAGAACAATATCTCATTCATGTTATTGCATGATACAATATTCTTAAATTATATGAAATTTTTAGAGATTAGTTACTTTTGAAAGAATATTTTAAACACATTGAAGAAATGGTCATTCATACACATTGGATTATATTCATTGATGTGGTTACCTTTCATTTTTCTATGTGCCATTTCTAAACAATGACATAAAATAGATCAGATCATAACATTATGAAACATTATGTATAATCCCAAAACAATTGAAATACATAAAATAAATTGAAAATTTTATGCATAGACAATCTCATCAACATAAACATGCTTTCTTTGGGGATATATTTATTATTAAATACAAAATATTGGTTTATGATAAAAATGTGAACTAGCCTAAACATGTCCTCTTGGAGTGTCAAATCAGGTGCATAGTAAGGCTAATTTCATGTAATGGTTACACTAAGTTTACAAGGAAACACCTTTCCATAGTTATTACCCCTTGGCCCATATGTGCGAGAACCCCGTCCACTTGATTTATCCAAACATGGATGTATTTATAGGAAGACCCACATAATGTATGCCTTACCAAAATTCTATGATGTTCTTCTATTTTTAATATATTTTTTTATATTATGGTTATGTTTCATAATATTTTTTACAGAATATATATTATATAGTTTCTACTAAAACTTATATGATACCAACTACTAAGAACCTAACTGAGTTGTGAGGATCCAATTACCTAGTATATTACATTGGTAATATGAAAGAGTGTTCACATCCAATGGGACTGAATTATTTATAGTTTTTGGAAAACTAGATACCCGTATAAGTTTTACATTACAATTGGAAAACAACATATAAAATCTATTGGAATCATCTATAACTAATTGACTATCCATGAAAATCGTTCATAATATTCATATTCACATCCTAAAGAAAAAATAAAAGTGATGGGTGAGCTCAGATACACAGCAAGGGAAAATAGTAAAACAGTTGATATACAGAATAAGGTAAGGTGAATATCTAACAACACATGTCAAAACCAAATAAACATGAATATAACATTACTATAAAAAATATGATAAAAATAATTCCATATAAATAAAACCTTGAGAATAAAACATAACAATATATTTTAAACTATTTTATTATTCACATAGATTAACAATTAAAAATATTATAATAAAGGAATTCATAGTACTAGATGCCATAAATTTACATCATGTCCTTGAAAGTGAATTAAACATAAATGGATAAGTCTTTGACTGAAACCTAGTATAATTTTTCTTATAAGACCTACCAATTCCTTGAGGGGCTATTACGGGGCCCACCAGACACATATTAAGTCCAATGCATTCCTCATATGGTGAATAATTGATTTAAAAATTTATATCTAAATAATTTTATTCCATACCACTTCAAAATATTTTAATCACAATAATTAATGAATATAATCTAGTAAAATCATTGATAAACTTTTAAAGAATACAATCATTGAACATTCCAAAGTATCCCATGCCAAATTAAAAATTTTAAATCATAACCCCTTTGTAGGAATAACATTAAATGAAACTCATAATGCCAAAATAATAAAAAAGACTCATGATTTTATATATTAAGGAAAATTACATATATAATATTCCTGGAATAAATGTTGAACAAGGAATATATCTCACATAAGTAAAAGTGAGACATGAAACCCCATTTTATTTACTTTGGAAAGAAGTGTTATTTTGGAATATAATGTCTATTTTTCAAAAAATAATATTATTCAATTTTATATTCAAGAAAATAAACATGAAGGATAATGACATTATGTTTGAGGCATAAATTATGACCAATGCGTAAATAGTTTTTTGAAGAATCTTTAGAAATGAGAAACTTCAGTGCTGTTTAACAAAAAACATAAGAGTCTATAAAACAGAAAAATATAATTGTTTATATAAAATATTAAATGAAAATATCTTTTTTTCATGATATAAATAGTTATTTTATAAAAATATTGGTGGCTTATAATAGACTACGGATGGTACCTGAATATGTGTAAGAAATTGGGATGTATCCTTTAATCGAGATTTCTTATTGAGAAAAATTGAAAATGGAAAACATATAAAACATTTCCCCCAAAAAAAGAATGATTAAATAATATGGATACATGATTTTAGATGATATATATAGATCTTATAAGAATTATAAAAAAATAAAGAATAATTAATTTGGGGTAAAGAGTGATAAAGTGCAACATGAATGAAAATGGAGATCCGAGAAGAATCCCTTACCCCCATGTCGTCAATCAAAATCATATGCCCCATATAGTTTTTAATAATAAAATTAAACATTTATTACCTTGATTATAAATTAAATATTCATATTATACAATATAGGGTAGTATACATATGTCAAAATTATGATATAAGTTGTGAATAAGGCATATCTCACCAAAATAAAAGTTACATTAGAAAACCCTTACCAAATGTCTAAAAGCATTCGACACTTGAGCATAACATACAATATAATGAAATTAGATTCATAAACACATTGTTAATGAGCCTATTAACAATTAGTTTTATTTATTATAATTTAATTGACATCATTTATTTATTTTTGATAGGTTATAATATTAAATTTCATCGTTCATAATTGTTCGTTTCATTGGTTTTAACAATTGGGCCACTTGTATACTTCTATGAGACATGATGGGATACGAGAATAGTTATATAGAATTGAAATTATTTTTTATTAATTATCGCCCCAAATATTAAACTATTATATAATTATTTTGGTTATTTTGTGTGAGGATGAATCATTATACATGACTTTAGTGATAATCGTTTAGATTATTTTGGCGGGTTTTGATCATCAAAAATAGTTTTCTTTAATTAATTAATATGATTCATATAAAATTTTTACATAACCTATCATAGTCTATAATAAAAATATTATAAGATATTTTAATCATAAAAATGTTTTCATGGCCATCCTTAAATGGTGAATTGAAAAAATAATACTCATCATCCACAAAATCTGTAAATCGGCACCTGAAGGACAAAGAATTAATTTTTATAATAAAAATGGTAAGAAATGGGTGATATCCCATTATCACAATAATATTACATTATATATAATATAATAGAGTTATCAATAATTTTTTGATATAATTGGTAAGGATATAAGAAGAAGAAATGAAATCATAAGAAATTGAAATAGAATGAAAAATGATATACCACTTGAATTTGTCTCATTGGGAAACTCCTTAAGGGGATTGGGTTTTGAATTTTGGTGATACCAAAGGATCCTAGACATGGGGATGATACTTGGTCAGAGTATTTTATTTTAATTGTACAATAATCAATGGTTAAGTGGTGGGAGGAGAATAGGTGGTGAGGGGAGATATTTATATTGGAGGAGAGTGGTGTTTTCTCAATATTTTATTCATTAGATTATTATTTTTCCTCAACATTGTGAATATTTTTGAAATTATGACTAAATTTATTAAAACAGTTAATTATATCTCGAGATTACTATTATTGAATCCTATATTACTCAATAAATTTTGTATTTAACATATAATGTATTGATATCATTATTTATTATATTTTTTTGTCCACAGAAATTCAAGTATTTTAAAAAAATCAAAAAAAATATCTCGAAATTTTTTTTGAACAGAATAATACAAAAACGAACTCAATTTTATTAAAACATTTTTATAATTAATAAGATTCTTATTTTTATATAAAATCATCATTTACTCAAAAAATACTGATTTTAAAATTATAAATATTTTTATGACAATTTGAAGAATTAATCATGGTCTCGTAATATTATATTATTATTATAATATAACAAAATTTTAATTTATGAATCTATTTTTGGATCAAAATATTATTTTAAATTAATATATTAATTCTAGAATTTTAGATAAACATTTATGTTTCAAAAAAAATAACAACATTTAATTTATTGTTTTTAAAACATTTATTTGCTTATTTCAGTATATAAATATAACATATTTTCATTTTAAGATACAAAACGTTTTTGTTTAATTTTTTCAGAATGATTAATATTATATTCATAAATTATCTATTATTATAATAAAAACGAATGTTTTATAAAAAATAGCATTTTTAATTATTCAATTGAAAATAAGTTATAAAAAAATAAAAAAAATTCACCCTAAGATAATTTTGACATTATGATTTTGAAAATGAATTTTATTTTGATAAATAGAATTTATAAAAGTGTAAATATTTATTTTTAAAACTATAACACCAATAAAATATGATAGAAATATCTTTTAGAAATATAGTCTTCTATGCCTAAAATTTGATTTATTTTGTTATTAATTCTATAAAACATATAAGTTGAATTTCAAATTTTCATTGAATATGTAAAATAAAAGTTTTCATATGATCTTTCAATAATACTGATTAATTAAATTTATGAATATAAAATACCATTGTAGTCATATAAATTGTTTTTACAAAATTAAATCCTTTATGGTCAATAGGATTTCATATCTAATAAATTGGTAACCAAAGAATTCATTTTTTATAAACATGTGTAATATATATTTTCATAATTCATATAATTTAATTCGTTCCACCATTACCAAAAATTGTAAGATGAATATTATAATTAAAAAAAATATGTAATCATTTTTTAAACTGATATGTTAACAAAGAATTTAAATTTAAAAAGAGGAATATTTTAAAATATTTGGGTGTTACACAATAATTTCACTTGTTTACTCATATTTATTATTCATTTGACATATATTTAATAAATAACCACATTAATTATTATAAGATCTTAGCAAACATTTTAAATTTCCTCAATACCTCCAATTAATGATTCATAACGATAACACATGTCATCTATGTATATTCCTAAATAATAGAGACACCTACATTATATCAATTCATTAAATTATTATTAGTATACTAATAAATGGTTAACTTAAAAAGATTAAATAATTTAGAATATTGTGTTTGGATTTTTTATACAGGGAGTTCAAAATAATTCTATATTGGAATTTTTAATGATTCCACTTTAATTCCTTTAATAACATTTAAATATAAAATGTATTTTCTTTTGATAAATCTTGTAAATATTTTGTTTGACTAAGATATTAAATCCTTTTATGCCACTACTAATTTTATTCATTCATGCTCAACTATATTAAATTTTTAGTTTAATTCCATTCAATAATATTCCCCCTTAGTCAATTTTCAATAATAAAAAAAGATAAATAATGTAATATATTTACCATGAAAATATATTTTAAAAAATAAATTCATTCAATTCATCACTATGTTAAGAAACACTATGTAAATTCTTATTCAAAACACCAATAAAAAATTATTTTCATTAATTTTATCTTGTTTTATATAACCCTAACTATGTTAACTCATAATAATATTTTTGTCTGATTACTCAAAAATTTTAATAATTCAAACAAATTTTAAAGTCTTATATAAATCTCACATATCCAATCACATGAGATGAACACCTATTATACTGATATCATAAATAATCATTTTTATTAACATTCGTTTCCACATAATTGAAAATTTTATTCAACTTTACTTTATTCATCTTATTTAAAATTTATTAATTATAATTATTCATCATTTATTTAATTGATATTATTTTATTGGAAATTCAAAATATAATTTCACAGTTTTTCACATTTCTCGTAATTTTCATTCTAAAATAGAAATTTATTCTCTATATTTACATTACAATTTTATGATTTAATTCAATTATATCCTTTTCAGAAACATGAATCCCCCTAAAAAGAATATTTCAAACTAATTGTGGAATAAAATACATACCATACATTAACAGAAAATCAATATTATGATTTTCTCACATGTTTTTCATTTTCATTTTTACATTCATTTACAAATACTTTTTTTGGAACCTATATCATGAGGTATAAAAAAATTCTTTTCAATATATATTCATATTATTAATCAAAATAGTAAAAATTCCATTTGTATTATATTGTATACTGAAGTTGGCATTTCCATAATTTTGATATTTTAATATTTTCTATTATTTCTCTACAAACATCAATGAAATTATATTTAACTACATACATATCATTTATATGATAAATACAATACATATTCACTAAACATATGAGTCATTCATGAATTCAAACAATCCTAATGTTTGATATAATATTCATTAATCCTCATATTTCATTTAGTGAATTCTTTAAGAACATGAACTGAATTTTCTAAATTAAATATAAACATGTTATTATGATATTATGATCCTAATAATTTTTCCAAAAAATTTTATGGAAATTGTTTCTTCTCTTTAACCATATACTAGAAATCCACCTTCAATTTCCCTTCATTAAAGAGGAATAACATTAAAATTCCATTCTATCTTAACAACAATGATTATTTTTTAACATAATCAGAATCGATGATGTTTAATGTTTCTATGTTATTAATTATTTTCTTATTCTAATTATAGTACATTTAGATCATTGACAGGAAATCTGTCAATGTGAACTCCAATAATAACACTATTTTTATTTCACCAAGTTTTTCATCACCAATATTTTTGTCATTAACAAAACTATCATCATTTAGTTTTAAAATCAACATCTCTTATATAACATTACATATTGATTATGATGCATATGTAGTAATATGAATATTAAATAAATATGAATTGTTACTAATGTTATATTACTTTTTAACCCAAATATTTGTTATTTAAAATATATCACGGTGTTCATAAAATGAATCCTTAGATATTGTTTCACCCATCATAATGTGATCTCTTAGATGAAATTTCAAACACATTAACCCCACATAGTTTTAATTGGTTATGATTCATGTGGAATGGATTTACATTTTATTATATGTTCATTAAATGAGCTCAATGTATTCTATAATGGGAACTAATGTATAAAATTTGATACAGATGTGTGAAACATTATAAACTTAATATGGAGTGTTTTCCATTTCCTATATAAAGGGAATGGTGTAACTCATTGATGGTGATTATAATATTATCATCTATTTTATGAAATAATTTTTTAAGATATCTTCCTTCCCATAAAACCGTTTTTCATTCAAATTGATGGCCTCAAAAAACCTCTTAGAGTATAAGAGTCATTGGGTTATGGACAAGGATCCAAAGGATACTACACCACCCTTAATTAATGTATTCTTTATTCCCTTACTTATATGATTTTAATTATACAAATCCCTCTATTATTGTAGATTGAGGAATTATCTCATAAATATATTTTATAAAAGGTTTTAAGTTTTTTATATTGTAATTACTTGTTTATTATGTTGAAGAATGATCACAAACAATGGGTTCGTAAAAACTGATAAGTTAACATAATTAACCAAAAAACCTATCAGGTGTATCAAAGCAACAATTATCAATAAATCATTGAATTTTATTATATAATTTTTCAATAATCTGATTTATAATTTGTAAAATGGAATATTCTTATTTTTCAGTATTCCAAGGGTTAAATTAATTTTATGTTTTCTATTAGAGGATATAGAGTTTGAAAATGTAACTTTATGTTCTCCTTATTGTGATAATTTTGTGAATTTATATAATCTAAAATAGAATATGATAATACATTTGGGAAAACAATTATCTTTTTTTGAGAGTGATGTTATGTTATTTAAATAAAATAATATTGGATTTTAACTATAAAATACATTAAATAGTTAATGTAATGTGGTTTTTGGTCACATTTTATAATAATGTTTAAGATAAAAAACATCCACACCATGATAAATAATGTATTGTATTAAGGTAACATAATTATACCTTTAGTGTCAACTTATTTTGATAATTTAGATTAATTTTACATTGAGTGTAAATGTAATATTAAGATCAAAACTCTCTTATTAATCGATATTATGTTCCTTTATAACATGGTCATCCACCATTGAATTTAATTTTTAGTGAATATAAAATAGGGAAATATATTTACAGTACATTGGACTTGACATATTTTTAAATTGTTATATAAATTAAAAATAAATAAATTATTATATTTATTTAGTTTTTATTATATTCTATAAATTTCAATTTAATAAAAAAAATTACCTTGTAAATTGATATTTTTCAAGGACTAATTAAAGTAGAAAAGGCTCATAATTTCAAATAATATTTTAGAAAATATATATAATATTTATTTAATTATGAAATTATATATTTATTCATGTTTATTAAATTGTTTAAGAAATATGAATATTGTGTAGGTAAAAATTTATATGATAAAATACCTCTGGTTGGAAGATCCATTCATTACATGAAGGGAATGACTCCATACAATTTTATATAAATATAATATGACCATAGGGTTTTAAATGGTTATGAGATTGAGAATAAAAGTTTAATATCATTTTTTCATATTAATTAATTTAGATATAAAAAGTTGATTTCTATCTTCAGGGAAATATCCCCATAAAGAGGGACTTGGGGTCAATATACTCACCAATAAGGAGGTATATTTTATGCTCTATAATTGTTGTAGGTTGGAAATATTTCACATCAATCTTACTCATGTTGATTTTTTCAATATTATAACACCTTATACCATTATTTGAAATGATAATTTACCATATGATGGAGACACAATGCGATATGTATGAATATACATAGATTAATTGATTGGGGTAATAAAACAAACTTCTGGATTGGGTAAATAGATACCCATTATTCTGGTGAAAACACACTTCTTTTTTCATTGGATGTGGATTATAAAACTAATCTGTTATAGGTATGAATACATAAATGAATAAATCATGAGAAGTTATACATTTGATATGAGTAAATAATTATGGTTTTAATGAGAATATGATATATATTATTTTTTAGTAATTTAAAAAAACTGTTGAGTACTATGTCCAATATTAAATTCAGTGTGTAACTTGTTGAGACATCAATAATCTAACCATATATATCATTCTATAGTTGAGTTCCTCTATATTATCATGTATACCAAAATAAACTGATAATTAACTTTAAATTTTTTTTAGGTCATTCCATATTTGGGTGACTCATATTTTTTGTGTTAGTTTATTCATGTAATTTGTTTTCGGTTACATTATCAAGGAGACTCTAATATTTTTAGGTTATTAGAGAAATATATTTTAGTATATCCATATACTAGATTTAAATAATGGATTATCCATTCAACTATCCATGAGGAAAAATAGATGGTTTTAGGATGATGCACTAATGAATGACCTATATAGTGAGAAAAAAACCATTAAGAACCAATTTTAATGTGAATTATAGATCATGGATCCCTAAATTTATATGATATAAAGGGTAATAAATTTTTGTGGTCATACATTCTTTGAAAGTCCATAATGAAAACGTATAAAAGATGATACTCACCCACAAATATACATTTGTTTTACATTATGACATACTTCATAATAGTGATATTTATATTAATTATTGATATTACCTATAAGAAAATATTAAATTGGAGTCTTGGGATGAGAAGAGGTGTCCAAGGGAATAATTCTGATCATTTGACAATTATTGTTATTGTAACATCCCAATTTATTATAGAATAATAAATTTTCATTTCCATTTATATTTATGAATTATATGGGGGTATTACTTTAATAGGTATTAAATTTCTGATAGTGTAATCATCACATAACAACATGTTTCTCTGAAATGTTACATTTCACACAACACTGAGTTATACCAAAAAATAATACAATAATTTTATTATTTTAAATGGGATTTAACACATAACCATTGTATGGTAAAGTGTAAATAAAACTAACTAAAATATTATTACCAATTTTTTCTAATGTTTTTAAATTTATCCAATAAATATTTTAGGCTTAAAATGGAAATGAATCCAATTTTTAAGCATAAAATACACTAACATTATCAAAAGGTCATTTCACCACCTATTGATGGGGGCCCTATTTAAATCTATATTTCTCACATTTATATGTATTATTTTAAAAAATAAACTTATTAATTAAAATTGTGAAATCAAAATTTAATAAGGATTAATTTTTGTAGTTTTATGAAATAATACTTTTTCAATGAATAATGAAAAATACTACATTTTATTTCAAAATTTCCTTTTCATCTCAATTATTTATATAGTTATATTATCTATTTAAACTATTTTTAACCTGCAATTGGATTATGTTTTTAAAATTTCTTCCAATTTTTTCCATTGGAAGTAATTTCTCTATTAAATCAGAAATAAACACTAGTCAATATTTTGATGGGTTTTACTTTTTAAAAACTCGTTTTCTCATTTTGACAATAGGATCTAATTTTAAATTAATTACTAAAACTTATGTGTTTTGAATTTTGAAAAATGTATTCCATATTTTATATCAAAAGGTAAAAATAATGTACATAAGAACCATTCCTTTTTTGACATTATGAATAGTAACTTCAGTAAATGTTTTTATTTACCATGGTTATAGGGTAAATTAGGTAAATAGCGATAAAAATGTATAATAGTATAAAACTAGACTAACACATGTCCTAATATTTTTTTAATGAATCATGGGAGGCCAAAAATTCCATATTCCAAACATTTAGTCTTTAGGATCCACTTGGTTGTGATGATGACATGTTATAATAATTAATTTAAAGTAAAGAGAAATATAACTAAAACATATATATTTTTACAAAAATAATTTTAATATAAACTCATATAATTCATTTATTTGAATATAAATAGAAATTAGAAATATTAATATATTTACTACATATCGGTTTTTTATAATTTTTTGACATTAAATAAATAAATTTAATTATGACATAATGACGATGAAGTGATTGCCTTATTTATAAAAGATTCAAATAAATGATATTATAAATACAAAAATAATTTTAATTTAATATTTTTATGTCATTAAATAATTTTTGGGATGATTATGATGTGTTATATTTGATTTAATGTTGTTTTTTATAATTAAACTAGCTGTTATGGCATTAAAAAAAATCAATGACTAAATAGTGACATAATTTACATAAATGTGTTTTAAAAACAAATACTATTTTATTGAATGATATAATAGTCATAAAAATATAATATTCTGTCAAATAAATTAGATAATGTTAAAAATATCATTAAATATCCACTTGAGGTTTCTTTGTAATTTCATAGTAACTATATTATCCTTGTACTATAAAAATAAAAGAAGACATGGTAAGAGTTAATTTATTCAACTAATGGTTAAAACCAAAAGATAATGTTACATTTATGACCTGAGCTTGTGGAAAACCTATTGGTGGATAGGATTTCGACCCATACTCATATTATCCTCTAAATATATCACATTGGATCTATTTTAGTCTTAAAATAAATTTATTATAGAATAATATTTCAAGAATTTTATAAATTTTGACTCCTCCCTATTATAAATGGCCACCAGATCTACCCACATACTCACACCTATGAAGCACCTTGTCTCATCAAAATTCATTAGAAAAAAGATCCAAACGTACCTCCCTTCCGTCTATATGCCTTACCTTGAGAGTATGGAAATTCAAAAAAGCCTTTTGGCTCAAATCAAAAAGAGTTATCCGATATAGAGCCAACATCCTCTATCACACTCCTTTCCTTTATTTTCCTTCTCCACTACATATTCCCTTATTATTACATGATTCAATAAAAAAATGTATCCTCAATATTATTTGATGTTTTAATTATATTTTTTCAACCTATACATACACAGACCTTCATCTAATGGATATAGAACATATTGTTTCTATGTACACCGAACAACTGCCTCACGAAATAATGATTGTTCAATTTTCTCCTACCACCTCTCATGGTGGCCATTAAGAATGAGTTATATTTATATAAGAAATATATTATATGTTTATTATCACTATTTTTCTAAAATATTTATTTAAAAAATATCTAAATTATTTTCTTAATGTATAAATACGATAATTTCATTTGAGGAAGTGTGGACTACCGCCCCCTCAAAGTGATATGACTCATTAATTCCATACGTGGAACATATAAAGGATTTATTTAATGAACTTATCTAACATATTTAACATATATAATATAATTTTATTATAATATACCTATTGATCATTTATTTTTAATTTATTTTATATGAAAAATAAATGAATGTCATATTAATGTGTACGTACGACCAACTGTCTCTATTTATTATAATATACCTATTGATTAACCGAGTGAAGGTTAGCCAATGATATCCCTCCAATGCAATGTGTAACACGATGGAGGTAAACATTAATGTATATCCTAAGAGATTTAGGGAATACACTGTTATGGGTATTCCAAATGTAACCGTGAAGGTTACTCCTTGTGTTATTATGAATGAAAAAATATATTCATGATATAGATGCCTTAGGATACCTTTATGTTTTATGAATTCTAGTATGTTTTTTAGTAATCTTGTGCTTACATTATGTATTCAAAAAAGTTTTTGTTTTATGGGTAAAAAGTATGATTTTTTGAAAAAAAAAATCACGGGTTTAAAATATTCATGGATAAATGGATTCATTCTTTATTTTAAATTCCTTACATTGATTTTTATGCTCATCCCATGTTTTTTTAAATTTTTTCTACATGTTATATGGATTAGTAATATAATTTAAGATGTCATGAAGATTTTTGTCAAGATAAAGAAATCATGTCTTGTTCAAAGGGTTTCCTTTGGTAAAAAAGTGGACACTCAATGTATCTGTCCACATGTAATGTTTGAGAGTATTATATAATAGTTATTTCCTAATTATCTAAAAATATAAACAATAAAATATCCTCAATGTGAAATAAGGTAACATTATTGACTTAACTCAAGATTATGTAATGTTTAAGGTTGCGGCCTTGTAGTTGGAATAAATAGATGGTTTAGACAACTTTGGGGATTATGATGTTTTTTTAGGTGTTAGGGATATCAACAAGGATTTACAATTTTAATGATTATCATAAGCTCAATTTTGTAGAAACCTTTATTTAGGCTTATTTTATTAAATTTATATGTAATTATTGATATTTATGGAGTCCTTTATTTTAGTTTTTGTTATGGGTTATTAATATTGAGGATGAAAAATGAAAGTAATAGAATAACCTTTATGGATAAAACATCTTATGGTTATTTTTGAGGATTTTATCTCATTTTTTTAATTTTATAATAATTATATAGTTTTTAAAAAATTACAACACAAAGACCATGATACAACCATTCACATCAGACAAGGGTGTATGAATAGAACCCATAACCGGAGTTCAACATGCCTTTATCGCCTACCACTGGCCTACGTGATGTCCCGATTTAGTATGAATTATTTGTTTTAATACAAATATTTTACGGATTAATAATAAATTTATTTTGGAGGAATATATTTCATAAAATGAATATACTTAGAACTAGATAATGATTTTGGGATTTAATGATAAATGGAATTTTGGATGACGTTCACTTTCTAGAAACATTATATGATTGAGGTAATCAAACGCTATGAGATTTTAATGGAGTATTGGTTGAATTATATTTTTGATGAATCTATGATTTTCATTGTGGAGTTATGATTATTTGGTTTACATATAGAAATGATTAACCTAGCTTAGAGAATATGTGATTAGAGTAATAACTTTTTAGTATGTGACTATAAGATTGATCGATTTTATATGGAGATACAAGTTAACATTTATGTTTGAATACTATGTGAACAAATACTTATACGTTTTGGGTGTCAATATTAGTTTGGGTTATTTTTAGTAATTTTAAGATCATTAGTTTGTTTAATGGTCTATGTAAAACTTGGGTATTACTATGGAATTTTGGATATTCTAAGTTGTCATTGTCCTTATAATAAATTGTTCTTTTTGGGGGATAATTTGATCTTAGAATAACCATTTTGGTTTTAGATAATGTTTTAGGATGTGATGAATATATAGTTGATATTTTTTAGGTTAGGTGATTCTATAGAAGGTTATTATAATTATTTAGGGGTGACCAAGTCATCTTGAATATTCACTGTTTTGGGAAAAGATGAGTTTATGGTAAAAATTTGTTAAATTATGAATCTCTACTAGACTGGTAAGTATATTTCCTAATGTTCTTAGTTTCGTTCGTAAATAAATTCCTCAACCTTATGAAAAGAAATACAGAACCAAAACATTGTCTATTTAGATTTCCTACTGTGAAATAAATGTTTGTTTAACCCATTACAAGATTGTGGTTTTTGGATTATTAACTTTGTCCAAATCATGTTTTATATCATTCTCCATGATAACAAGATGGTTCATTTTTCTCCCATATCCTTGTTTTACTATATGGAATCCTAGTATGTTTTATCTCGAGTGACCTTTTTACTTCACTTTAATTCTTTTAAAGTGATATTTTTATTGACTCTTTTACCAATGTGGTATTTTCAATGAAGTTATCAAGCCCCATTTTAAAATGAAGAGGACATCATTTCTAATGGGGGAAATATGTAACATCCTAGTTAATTATAGAATACTAATTTTTCAAATCTATTAACATTTATGTATTATAAGGTGGTTTTACTATAATGGGGATGTTATCTTTTATAGCGTACTCGACACGCGAAAATGGGTTTCTCTAAAATCTTACATTTCACACAACACAAAGTTATACTGGAAAAGAATAATATAAAAATATTATTATTTTAAGTGGTCGTTAATCCCAAGCCATTTTGTTGGAAATAATGAATTAAACTAACTATAAATGATTAAAAATTTTGTTAACTATTTTTAAATTTTTCAAATAAATTTTGGAGGCCTAAAATGAGAATGAATCCAAATTTCAAGCATAAAATACTCTAATATTTTTAAAAGGTCTTTATACCTCCTTTTGATGGAGAACCTATTTTAAATATAGTTTTGGTCATAGTTATATATTATATTTGAAAAAAATGAACTAATTATTTAGAAAACGGACATAAAAATGTACATTCATTTAATTTTGACATTTTAAGGAACGAATACATTTTTTAGTGAATAGTGAAAAATACTGCATTTTAATTCAATACCATTATTTCAGGTCATTTATTTATATAGATAGATTATTTTTTTAATTGGGTTTAAAGTGTAATTTTATTATGTTTTTATTATTTAATCCATTTTTTCCATTATAAGAAATTTCATCGTTAAATTGGACATAAATATGTGTCAATCGTTTTATGATTTTTACTTTTAAAAAATTTGATTTCTCTTTTTACAATGGGATTTAATTTTAAATTATTTACTAAAAAATATGTTTTATGAATTTGGAGAAATGGATTCCATATTTGGAATCAGAAGGTCCAAATTTTTTAAATGGTTACCTTTTCATTTTTTGACATTATGAATAGTAACTTTGGTAATTATTTTTATTTACCATAGTTAAAAGGTAAATTTGGTAAATAAGGGTAAAAATAAAATTATAATAATATAAAAGAACCCTAAAACATGACATAATATTATTGGATGAGTCATTAGATATCAAAAAATTCCATAGGCCAAACTTTTTGAATTTGGGAACCACTTGTGTGTGATAATGACATGTTATAATAATTAATTTAAAGTAAAGAGAAATATAACATAAATATGTATATTTTTACTAAAATTTTATTAATACATTGTAATATAATAAATCTCTTTGAATATAAATAATAATTATAAAGGTTGAAATATTTACTACATCATGGTATTTTGTTAATATTTTTTTCAAATTATAAAAATTAATTTTATTTTGACACAATGATGATGAAATGATTAACATATTAATAAAAGACTCAATTAAATGATAATATAAATAATAAAATAAATTATATTTGAATATTTTGATTTCATGAAAAAAATTTAAGGATGATTTTGACGTGTTATCTTTGAATTAATATAGTTTTGTTTAATTAATAATGTTTTTATGACTAACAAAAATAAATTACTAAATAGTTTTAAAATGGACATAAATGAGTTTTTGAAACAAATAATATTTTACTAAATGATATAAATTAAATATTAAGCCAAATTAATTATATTATTTTATAAATTTCATTAAGGATACACTTTAGGTTCTCTTTGAATTTCATAGTAACTATATTAACCATATAGAGTAAAAATACAAGAAGATATGATAAGTGTTAATTTAATTAACTAAGGATTAATACCAAAATATAAGGTTATATATTGGACCTAAACATTTATAAAACCTATTGGATGAGAGTATCTATAAACATACATATATAACCCTCAAATATATCACTTTGGAGAAATTTTAATTTTAAAATCATTTTATTATAAAATATTATTTCAAGACTTTCCTAAAGTTTCCCTCCTCTCTCTTACAAAATTCCACCACCTCTACCCATATACACACACCAATAAATCCCCTTGGCTCATCCAAATTATCCTAAAATAATTTCCCAACATCCCTAACTTCATCCATGAATCCTTAATTAGGGAAAAAGAAATTAATGAAAGCATTTGGGCACTAATCAAAAACTGATACCTGATTTAGAGGTAATGTATTCTTTCAAACTCATTTTTTTTATTTTCCTTCTCCACTCCCTATGCTATTATTATTCTATGATTGCATAACATCAATACTATCATAAATATTTTTTTATTTTTCTATTCTAATGGTGCAACCAACAATTTCACACAAATTCATCTAATGGATATAGAACATATAATGTCTATGCATGGTGAACTACTACATCACAAAATGATGATTGTTAAATTTTATCCTACCACATCTCATAGTGGCCATTATTATATAAAAGTATTTATATATGAAATATATTATATTTAAATGTTTTCTATTGTTTTATAATTTTTATTTACAATATACCTTTATTCATTCCATAATGTGTAAATACAATAATTTCATTTGAAGAAATGTGGACTATCGCCCCCTCAAAGTGATATGACTCATTCAGTACATACCTGGAACTTATAAAGGATGGATTTAATGATATTATGTAACATATATAAAATAGATATTATAATGTAATTATAATTTACAATTATATAATTTATTATTCATTCTTGTAATATGAAAAAGAAATGAAAGTAGTGTGCCGGTGTACATACGGCCTACCATCTCCATGAATGGTGCATTTCATTTCATGTCTCCAAAGGTTATAGAATATTCTAAATACATATATACTGAAAATATATGATATATGAATCATTAATAATATTCTAGATATGATTATATTTTGAAAACATAGAAAATTTATATAAAAAAATGTTCATTTTCGACTCAAGTACCGAATATTGACAAAACGATCGATATGAACATAAATAATTATGTATTTTTTATGACATGGTAATTGGTGATATAAAAGAAATAATAAACATGAAAAATGTTATAAATCAACTATAAATTAACAAAATTTTATTATTCATGAACATAAATAATGAATGATACATGTCAGACTCGAGGTAGGGGAAATCTTAAATCAATCTGATTTCATTGAATTAAATATCCATGTCATTGGTTTTGTTTTTAAAAGAATATTTTTGAATGAAAATTGACTGTTTTACACTAAATATACACTTATATTAGGTGTATTTATATTTTCCACACATAATTATTTCAATGATTTATCTTTAATCCATATATACGATCTATTTAAGGGATTTCATCTAAATTCACATTCCATGGAGACTTATATGTTGTTATGGACCAATTAACATTTTTATGGTGTATATATATCCCATTGACATATTATAACATGGATAAACTTATTATCATTATATTATATGTTTTTTAATGTTACTCAGTAATTAATTTTTTAATTATTTCTTATGTGGTAAGGTACAGTAACTAAAAAATTATTTTAAATTTTTTAATGATTTGTTCTTCTAAATCTTTCTCATTAATGTCTATGTATTAAAAATGTTTTTAAGGATTTAAATATATGGAAATTAATGTTTTAAAATGATAATTCCTTTAAAAGTTTCATGGTGGTGTGATATACATTTATTCAAAAATATTATTTTAAATCTTTTAATGAGTTGTTTTTGTAATTGGATTATTATGTTCATATCGTGAAATGATATCTTGTGAATGAAAATATGGAAATATATTATTTTTTTCCTTAAACTAGTTTATTGTTTTATGATTATGTTATGGTTCTTGGAAATTTTTTTGTATACCTGTGGTTCCGTGATATATAGAGGGTGGGAGAGCTGGTGAGATATTTCCAATGCATTGGGTAACAAGAAAGAGGTAAACATTAAGGATTCTCCAAAGAGATTTAGGGAATATACTATGACGGGTATTGCATACATAACCATCAAGGTTTCTATAAATATCTTTATTAAAGGTATAAATTATGTATTATATTAATGACACAAATTACAGGTAGGTTTTATGATTTTAGGAATTTTTTTCAGGAATCTTATGATTATATGATTAAAGCTAAATAGTTTATGTTTTACTGGGAAAAGGTAAACTTTTTGTGACAAAAATTCCATGTATTTTAAATATTCAAGGACTAATAGTTTTATTCATTATTTTATATTCCTTACTGAGCTTTTCATTCTCATCCCATGTTTTTTAATTTTTTTCACTTGGTATAAGGATGGGTAATAGAGCGGAAGGGGTTAAGAATATTTTTATCATGAAAAATAAATATTGTTTTATTTAAAGGGTTTCCTTTTAGGGAAAAAGCAGATAATGAGGGTAACTATCCACATGTAATGTTTATTTCTATTATGTTAAAATTATGGCCTAATTCTCTAAAACTATAAACATGAAAAGATCCTCAGTGTGAAATAATTTCAAATTATTGACTTAACAGTAGATTATGTAATTTCTATGGCTATAGACTTATAGTTATATGGGTGAATTCCACCAATATTTACCCATATGCATTAGATACTGGGTTTTGATCAACCATTTTTAATGATAAAAAAGTCTCTAAGATAAGAGGGAATTTTTTAATGTCAAATTATATCAATGATTCAATAATTGAGTAACAGTTTCAGAATTAGAGTTCAACATGTATAATATGAACATATCATGAGGATTAATACCTGCATTAAAAAACCATTATTTTGTTTCATTCATAAATGAGAATTATATATCAGTATCTTGATTTGGAATGGTAGGATTTCCATTCAATATTAACAAAAATAGTTATTTTGTACAAAATTATCATACTTTTAAGCCATTATGAATATAAAAAATTATTTATTCATTATATACTTTTATAATCATGTTTATAATAATGACAATTAGAATATATGTTGTGAATATCTTCCCATAAAATTTTGGAATTGTTTTTATGGAAATATAAGTGGGAAATAGCTATATATAATCCATAAATATTTATTATTAGAACAATTTTAATATAAATCCATTTATATATTGTTTTTTAAAATATGGATAAATAAACTTTATGGATAAAATGTGAATGGGATATAAGACTTTTGGTTGTAAAATATAGTGATACATACAGACTAATGTGTACTCAAGAAAATTGTGGTTGTTGGTACTTCATTGCATTTATCGATGACTTTAGTCTGTATGAATATGTGTTATTGATGAAATATAAGTATGAAATATTTTAAATTTTCAAGGAGTTGACAATTTTGTTTAATCAATATAAAAATGAATTTTTATCCTCCAATTTTATAATATTTTTGAATACATAATCATGAATTCAGTGGTGTTTTAATAGATTGAAAATATTTTTCACAACTCATTCCTCCTAGAAAAAAATTAGTGTGTTTCTTATAGCACAAATCACACCCTATATTAAATGGATTCATTGATGATTATTCAATGTGAAATTTTTATTTGTTTTTAGGGTTATTATCCCAAAACTATTACATTTTTATGAAACATTATTCCAACTAATGTGATCATAAATAAAAGAAATGATATATGGTCTGAGAAACATCATAGTACGTATTTTATGAGAATTTGGTGTTTTAAAAAACTAAAATAATGACTAAAAACTATAAATATTTAGCCCATGTTAGGTAAATGATTATTAGATATATATACCAAGGTAACTAAGGGGAGTTGTTTCAATAATCTGGTTGAAAAAATGTGATTATGGGTGGAACTAGTTTATTTAATGATAGTGAATAAATAAGTAGAGGATATAGTTGGAGGGATGTAAAACATAGATTATTTCATAACCAACCAATTGTAATTTTTCATATGTTAGAGGTTGAGGTGGTTAAATAAAGATTTATAGAAGAACAACCTATTCATGTTACACAAGAACTTCGATTTTTTGGTTGTATTCAGTTGGTACATGAGACATAAGAATTTATCTGGGATAATAATGATTTTTTTACTTTTAATAACTGATGTACTAACATCCTTCATTGAGTCTATATATAGTTAATATTTTATTAAATTGATAAAATCAATTTAATCGAAATTAGAAATTATGAACACAAATAAAATTTCCAAATTGGTTGATACACAGTAAGGGGTGAGGCCTATAAGATGAAATTATTATTTTTTATAAGAAAAATAACAACTATAGTAGAGAATCTACATATTAATATCACCTAGATCAAAAACAGTGTAAAAAATTTCATTGAACTGACATTGAGAAACCATTTTACTAATAGAAATGATAAAGTCTAGTTGGATTATGAAAATCATAACAGATCATTATGATTTTGAGATATAAAAAAAGGACATCAAAAAAAATTCTATTATATGTTTATTGTTGAGTAAATATATAATAAATATCCATAATTTTTTAAAATTCCAAATGATGTTGTTATGTAATGTATGTTTCCACAATCTATTTATGGATATAAGTATGTACCTTAGAATCGGAATATGTAGGTTTATGTGGAAATCAATGATATTGGTTTCATAAACTAAATGGATTAATCTTTTGTATAAAATATTATTATTGGGAGAATAGTAATACTTCTGATAATGAATATATTTGAAATACAACTTATTATAAACAAAAAACCTGAAACTTTACTTTATTAAGACATGGCTTGGTAAATGTACCTAAATGAAAGGAATAAATAATTTATAAATACTGTTTGGAATTATGTCCATTATAGATTTATTTTAAGCGGTATTTTCTTCTAATTCAGAAAATAATATGTTTAAATTGAAAATTTTGTATTGAATATATATCTCTCTAAAGGGATATCTACAAGTATGTCATGGAATGAATCATAAAAAGTTTTTAATCCATATAAAATGTTGGAATGGAAGGATAGTATACCTTATCCATATCTTATTGGAACTATCATTAATTCTATGTTATGTACAAAAACTAATGATTCACACACTTTTATATTATCATGTAGATACTAATAAAATCTTATGTAATTTCATAGTATTTCTAAAAATATGATTAAAAATTACTTGAGAAGGAAAATTGATATAATCATGATAGAGGAGAGGATTATATTTATGTAAATGATTACATAGATTATAGTTTCTAATATAACAAAGATGATATAAATTCTTAGTGTAGTTTTATGTTATTTATTAATTGAGGAGTTATAATATGCAAGATTTATAAATAATGCAACATGGAATACTCAAGAATAGAGTTATATTACATATTGTATAAGATGATATGAAATGAGTTCTTTGGATTCAGATGTCCATATCTTAACATGAGGTGGTTCAGTCAATTAATTGAATGATAGATTTTTACAAATAAAACAAAGATTCCATATTTTAGGTTAAAGAACACTAATCTAACTAATTGACCTAAAAAATAATTAATACAATCTTCTAAGATGAATCATTGATATAGGAGAAGTAATGATCAGTGGGGTGGCTATAAATAAGAATGTGCAAAATCTTTAGATGAAGAAATTACCACAACAGAAACATCGGGGTAATGGTGATTCTCTTGGAATATGATGCTTACAGGATTGATAATGTTGTATGATTAATGTATCATATATTTAAAGTAAAATAATTTTTTTATTTGTTCATGTCTACTATAATTTACTTTACATAAACAGTAATATAATTTTATTCTCTCAAAGTATTAATTCAAGTTGTCCCTAATCAATTATGATCACAGTGCATTATCAGTGGTTATGGAATGAGAATATTATAATCAATAAAACATTTTACTTTTTAAAATAAATATATATGAGATATGAATAATATATTCAGTAGGTGGTGGGTAGAGAATTATTACATGGATTGACTTGATCATGTATATCTCAATGATTGTCAAACATTCATTGATATACATAGTTTTGTATGATTATTATCAGTTATTATTAACTGAGGTTGGGGATCTATCTATAATGAGAACCATTATAATTTTATATTATAATTTATCTTGTGAAATTATAAATTGATAATCAAGTGGTGTTTGGGTATCCTTTTTTCATATCATTGGTTGGGGCTTGTAGGAGCACATCCAAGATAGGATTTTTTTTCACTTGTATAATGAAAAATAATATCTGGATCTTTATTGAATTAGACATAGGAAATGATTTAACATTCCTATTTGAGTCATATAGTATGTGTGAGGGTATATGTATTTGAGAAATGTGAAGTAAAAGTCTTTTAGATTAATTTCATGTAACGTATTTATCAACCCATTAAGTTTATTTGTTTTGAATAATCAAAAAAGATTTTTCCTATGATATGTTAACATAATCAATGTCATGTGGTCAATTTATTATAGAGGAAAATATATTATGTTTGTATACATATTATTTATATGTTATATATTATGGTGGAAATTAATATATGTAGATATCTGTATGTTTTTTATAGACCACACAAAAACCCTTAGTATATTGTGTTGCACTGATGCTTTGCAAGTGGATTTTATTTTAATTCATTTATGAAATAATAATTTAAAATTTCTTATAAATACTACTATTTCCTATAAGGTCACAAATTATTTTCTATATATAAGGATTATGAAGTTGAAAAATTGTCTGTTCGAAATTGAAAAGTGGTCGATGAAACCATATCCAATATTTTTTTATAGATTCAAAATGATTTAAGATTTGTTTCACAAACTACATATATGTTTTATTGACTCTTTGAATTTTTTATGTGAACTAAAATTCATATTATGAATAATAATTATATAATCATTAGTTCAAATATATCATAAAATTTTATCATATGTGTACATTTATGTTAACATAGACTGGTGTTCATGTGATACTACATAAGATAATATTTCACCCAATGAATGGTGAGACCTCAAGCACCACATCCATCACATGATCCCCCCCATAGTATTTATAAGATAAATTTCATTATGAATAGATTAATTTATTTTCATAGGTCCATCGAAATGATCAATATATTACCCTATGGGTAATAATGTTTTTCATAAGTTAAAAATGGCCAAAGAATAATATTTTAATATGGACCATCAAGAGATTATTATATAAATGGAATTAATACTATTTATTTTTATGATTGGTATAAAATAATTGTTTTGGTGACAATATATATATAAATAAAACTTCCTTCCAAAGGAATAAATGTTCATTAGGAGCAGAGGCGCTAGAACCCCTCTGAGTGTATAATAATCCTAAAGTTATGAATAACAATCTAAAAGAAGGTGTACGACACTCGAAAGAAAGAGGATATTGTCTATTTCCCTTGTGACCTTCACCATTAAACTCCCTCAAATATATAATGTGGATGAAATATCTTTTTATATCATGGTATAGAAGATTTTGGTTTCATAATATTTTGAATATAAAATGAATCTTTCGAGGATATATCATAAAAGGTGTTTCACCCACTATAATGTTCATATCATTAACATAAAAACCCATCAATGGTATCAAAGTAATATTTCCTAATGAATCAATATGTTTAATTTTATGTTTTATTAAGAAAAAGTATTAAAAATTGAAATCTATAAAAATTATACATAATATAATGTTGAGATTAAAATGAATTCTATGTTCAATATCTAATTTAATGTTGAACGTAAATTTAACTCAAGATTCTTCCTACCGATACTACATTGAATGTTACATTAATTCCAAATGATATTGAGGATTGTTTTACAAAACTATGTCATATGGTATATAGTGAAAATATGTTTAAAGCATAATTTAATAGGTAATATAAACTATTTATTATGTTCAAAAGGTAATGTAATGCGAATTTTAGGTGCAACGTATGTTATGTGTTAACGTATCCTATGTCCGCACATTGAAAAAAGTGTATTATTTTCATTTTAATTAATGATACATTGAGTCTCCATGTATGTTGAGGATTATCTCTAATATTTATTTGAGTGTCAACATAATATGATATTCCCCACATGGATTTAACACTACATTGTGCGAGAATATAAAATGAGGAACCACTTTGACATTAGGTTGGGAGTCATCAAATTATAGGGAAATAACATGAGAATACATTGGAAAGGACATAATTCTTAGTGGATGTAAAAAAATAACTTAAAATAAAATCTCATATTTAGTTAATTTTCATTATATTTTATAATTTTTTTATAAGTGATATGTTTTAGGCATTTCAAAATGGGATATTTCAAGCCTACAATTAATGTGAGAAGATCATATTTTGTAATCATGTTTTGGAAAAAAATTAAATGTTTATTTGTTTGTTAAAATATAATAATACTTTTGTTTTTTATTTAAATGAATAATAATTTCTTTAAACGAAATTTATGTAAAAAATTTCATTTTGGAAATAGATCCTTTCATTACATTCTTTGTATGGCCCAATAATATTTATTTTCAATGTACCTTGATGTTCTTTTTTAAAGAGTTGTGATCTTGATAATTAGTGTCGAATATATTTTTCCCATATTAGGAGGTAGAGATATCATGAATTTAATTATCTCTTGAGTAAAGACTATGTGGGTAGAGGGAACAGAGATTAGATTACCAACTGACATGGATGATGTTTCCTTATTATAGATAGGTGAGAGATTGGTTAGCAATCTCTTCAGGCTTACTCATGTAGAATTTTTAAATATTATATAACTCAATTCTATTACATGATAAGTTTATATACCTTATACATTATATGAATTCAGATATTTATTAATATACATTGGTCTAGTTATTAGGTTAATAAGGGTAACATGTCAGTTGTGTAAAATGTTAAACATTATTGTGTTGTGAGGATAATAATTTTGTTGAAGAAATATGGATTCCAAATCAATATTATTAGAATAACACATATATAAAGGAATAAAAAATTAAAAATAAATATTTCATCATATGAATTAAATATAAGCATTATATGTATATGATTCATAATAAGTCATTTAGAATTTTAAGAAAATATCAGAAATAAAAATCTTGAGATTACACGCTATGAGGAAGTTTTGAAATTGACAATTATCTAATCATGAAAGTCATTCCATTGTTAGGCGTACTTGGATTATATTTTTAATGAAAAGAACGTGATAAGTAACTTCTGATTATCCAATTGGGAATGTCAGAGCAAAACTATGTGCCTCATGATTAACATTTTTAGCTAATTCTTGCGATTTTGTGGTTTACATATGCTGAGAGACCCAAATTGGAGTATATTACAAGAATAATAAGGTTTAGTATATCCATATGATGTATTTTTATAATGAATTTTGCAATAAACTATACAAGACTCAAAATTATTTTCAATGGGATGATGCCATACATAAATTATTATGTTTTGAGAGATATTTCATAGTAGACTCATCTACTTGATAAATAATGATATTGTATCATTAAAGAGACATGATGTATCTGGTGATGAAATTATTTGCATGACCGTTCATTAAATGTCCCAAATTGAAATAAATAATACATTATAGACACCAATTGAAATGCCTTAATGTTGATTATTTCATACAATGGGATATTTATATTGAGATCCCATATACATATGAATGAGATATAAGAAATTGGTATATATAGTTTATAACAATTCTTAAAGAGAATAATCGTTGAATTTGAATGGGAATTTTACAAATATCAATTCCTCAAACTACAATTCATGGTTTTTAGATACTATGTGTGCACCATAAATTTTCTTGATAACAAAAATTCAAATATATAAGGGAATTGATGATGACTGATGTTCATCTTAGTGTTGGTAATAGAAAAAAATATTGACAGATTATATTTTAAAACTCGTGATATAAACCTTACTCTGTTGATTAATCATTGAATTAGAAAACTAATATTTTTATCCCAACCTAAAAGGAAAATTTATTTCTATATATTATCTATATGAGATTATATTTTAATTCACTAATAAGAACAAAATTCAATCTATATATAAAAACTATATGTGTTATTGTATTTAAAATATTATAATATTTTATAAAATCCAGATATAGAAATTCTCATTTATAAAAGTTTGAATAAGAAGGAATGGTTGGATTCTAATCCCACATACCATTATCATTGTATCTTTGGACATATAATTATGAATCACATGAAAAGAGTCCATAATTATTGATTATTAGAACCATTCAATTATAAATCACTTTAGGGTAATGACTCTTGTTTATTTGGTAAGATTAACAAATCACATCTTAGGAGAATATGATAAAGGGATAGTGTATTGTTAGACCCCATACATAATGATGCATACTGACTAATGAGTACTCAATAAAGTCGTATTTTTAGTTACATGTATCTATTTACCGATGTCATTGGTCACTGTTGATATGTATTTTCGATGAAATATATTTATAAATATTTCGAAATGTTTAAGGTGTTTCAAAAGAACTAAAAAATAAGATTTGAAAATTTATGAAGAATATCCAATCCTCTTCGAGTGGTGAATACCAAATCCTATAATTAAATGATCATTTAAGGGATATTTTAAATTTTTCCAAACAGACTCTTACTAGAGAACCATAGTTTAATTGTTTTTAGAGGAGAAATTCTATGTTTTTAGATATTTTCTGAATGATAATGAGTCAATGTGACCTTTCTATTTTATTCTTGTGTTATTCATTGTAAAATATTACATACTGAGGAAAATTAATTCCATATAGGTCAATTAAAAATATTATTGTCAAGGTATTGTAAGTGAAGTATAAAATTTTTCAATCATAAAGTTTCAGTGCTTTGAAAATCCCAAAAAATGATTGAATTATAGAAATATTTGACCAATGTCAGATAAGTTTTTATATATTTTATATTTTAATTAATATAATGGTATTATTTCAATAATAATATTGGACATAATATGTTTTAGGCCTTAATTTTTTCATTCCATGAGAAAGAATATATAATAAGAAAATTTAGAGGGTGGAATGTTGAACATAGAGGAGTTAAAAACCAATAAATAGGAAGTGATCCTGACATGATGATTGATAATTTTCTTTGATGAGTTTAGAAATATGATTCAAATCAATTTTCACCTGAAACTCGATGTTCTAGTAGGTCTCTCTAGGAACCAAGATATATGACTTTCTCATCAAAAATGATGGTGATGTATTATTTATTAGATTTGATCTGACTTCCAATAGTGTGTCTATAGAGAGTTTTAATTATGTGTAGTGGTTCAATTCCATGGAATCTATAATGAAATCAATATATAGTAATTAATACTGGATATTGGTTAATAAAATAGCATGGGTGAGATCCATATATTTAATGTTGGATTTCCATAAGAAATCTATATGGTTGGTAGATTTTTTACCTATAAAACTTCCAAGGAGGAAAAGGGATACTAAAAAATAAATGGTATTTACCACAAAGAATCCTTTTAATCTGTAGTTATGATAATTTCCATTCATAATTTTCAATGCATAAAAGCTTATTGTGATTATGAAATAATGAAAATGGATGTTAAAATGAAATTCCTTTATAGAGAATCCAGGAAAGGTTTGGTTTATAATATAAGATGAAGGTTTTTTTAATTCAGCATGTGGTTGAAAAGGAATGGTTATTATATCAATCCCTTTATGTATTAAATAATGCATCTTGATGTATTAATATATTTTATGATAATTCAATCAAATGGGTTGGTTTAATCAAAACCACTAATGATTATTTTTTATTTAAGTTTATTAGTGTGTCTATAGTATTATTATTGATATATTTTTTATATGACATACTATTTATCAAAAATAACTTCTCCACACATCACTTTATAAAGATGTGGTGGGTGAAATGTTTTCCAATGAATGAAATGGGTAATGTATCCCACATAATTGGTAAAAAAATTTATAGAGATATATCTGAGACATTACTTGTAATGAATCAAAATACATATATTGGTAATATTCTTAAGTGTTTTCACATAGGGAAATTTAAGATGGTATATTTATTGTTATTTTATATAATTAATCAGAAGAATTTTTGATCAGTCTAATGAGTTATAATGAATAATTAGAAATCATTATATATCATCCATTAGATCTATAATATACGATATGTTTTTTAGTTGACCTGATGTAACATGTTTTTTTGAGCATAACTATAAGATACCAATCCAATATAGGATAAATTCACTAGATTTATATTAAAAACATTGCAATGTAATTAAAAAGGACTAAGGATATTTATTTAATCTTTTGATGATATGATAGACTCTATGTAAATTGTTACACAAATGATAGATATCAATTTGATAGGGATGATTTGAAATAGAAATATGGTTTGATTTTTAACCTGAAAATGGAATCTATCAATTGGAAGAGTTTAATAAAATCAATGATACCAGACACGAAAATTAATGTAGAGTATCTCGAGGCATTATATTCTGTAAAGGAATCTATTTATATCAATATGTTTATATATTAATATGATTTGGTTCTTATAAATAAGGGATACATAAAGATATTACTCAGTCTAGGGAACCTTGGTGACAATAAAAGACTAGAAACATCCATAAAAAAATACAATGTTATATGAGATATTATTGAGATAAGTGATTTAAAGATCTTTTGGGTGGCTATATATGATAATGTAGTGGATAAATTGATGAATTGATTAACACAACAGACACATTATTGTCACGACCCGTCCCCTGGGGCCCAGGTCGTGACTACCCCAGGCCCACCTTCCATATGCCAGGGGCTGGCGACTAGCACCGAGGGAATTTTACCTAAAATTGGGAAGGCATTGCCGTTATAACATCTAACACACACAACCAACACACAGTAAGATACGAACTCAAGTAAATGGAATGGTAAACAGAGTGATTATAGTAAGTAAAAGGGGCCAGAATACAAGACCAACTGGAAAGTATAAGAAAATGAATGTACAAGTAAACTGGATCAGCTCTGGTGAACACCCGCCAAGGATCCTACCTAAAGGGTTGGTACAACTCTCGATCGGTCTTCTCTACGGTATGCCTCGTCTAAGGTCCACCTCTGGGCTACCTAATGTCCTGGTACTCACGTCCTCAGTTGGTGTTATCCATCATCTTCACCAGACACAACGACGTGTGGGCATAGCCTATGCATGGGTGAGTATAATGATACTCAGTAGTGACCCTGAGACCCTCAAGGTCGCACAAAATCTACGAAGGATAATCCACAAAGCATGAAATCAACTAAAAACACAACTTCAGTATATGCCCATAAATATACCTATGTTATCAAGAATACCCATATCAATCATGAGGAAAACATATTATTCAACTCAAAGACCAAATCTCAACTGTTCCACAAAGGAAGAAATACCATGAAGGAAAGTACCGCGCAGGTACGCCATAGGAGAATACCACCAAGGTATTACCACAAAGGAATGTACCGCTCAGGTATGAACTCACCTCACACTAGGTATAACATAAGTACAGTAGTTGAGATAATTAGATGTTACTAATGAATCATCTTAATCTGTTAAGAAGCAGACCCACACAATATCACTCGGTCTTGACCCATATAGTATCGCTCGGGGATGATCCACATAATATCGATGGGTGCTAACCAACACAGGATCGCTAAGTGCTAACCCACACAGGATCCCAAGGTGCTGACCCACACATGATCATTATGTGCTGACCCACACAGTATCACAATGTGTTGACCCACACAGGACCTCTATGTGCTAACCCACATAGGATCTCTAGGTGCTGGCCCAAATAGGATCGCATGGTGCTGACCCCCACAGTACCGCTCTTCAATCTTCATGTCACGGCCAGCTATAGGGTTCCCGCACTACGCTCACTTGTCTCCAAGAGGATCAGTTCCACAAGCCTCTGGTCAATACTCCAACTGCCATGAATTCTCATGAGGAATTTTCTCAAATTACTTCCACGTCATAGGGGTCTCAACGAAATAGACGGTGCGTCCATCGAACGCTCGGTATGTGATTTTTTTGCCTTTTAGTCTCGAGGCCCCAGTTGCATTTGAGATCGTTCCAACCCAACTGTTTACCAACATTATCCAATTATCCATTGGCATATACCAAAGGTGTCTCTCGCTCCAAGGATTCCATCTCCAAGAGCAGTTTCTCAATCGGATGTCTGGTGCTGATGTTATGGCCAAAATAGCGTAAATGGGTCGAAGTGGGTCTTGTTCTGGTCCGACCCGGCCGTATCGGGCCTGGGCCGACCTGGTTTGAGTCAACCCAACCAAACCCGATGGGTCCGACATGGCCCGCACTAGGTGTCTCGGCCCGCGCTGGGCAGCCCGGCCTGGGCAGCAGCCCGCAGGGCGGAGGAGGCCACGGGCGGCCCAGAGGGTAGTGGGAGGCTCTGAGTGTTGTAGGGCAGGTCAGAGGGTCATGTGCAGTGCAAAGGGTCGTGGGAAGCTCGAAGGGCTGCGGGCAGCATGGATGAGCTGAAGGCAGGCAAAGCTGCTGACAGCGGAGGTCGTGGGGCGGTAGTCTATCGTGGTTGGCCGTGCGGCGTGGTCACGCGTCGTGTCTTCGTCGGTGGTCGGCTTGACCATCCGCCCTCTGTTGTCGTCTTAATCACAGTCGACCATGGTGCTGGCCACCATTCTTGTGTTCCACCAGTTCCAAATGCTGGCACCGGTCTCCTTCACCATCACAATGAACACACAAATAATGAAGAATGGCAGAGGGGTCAGGCCATGTTTGTTTGGCCCGCACCCTCCACAATAGAGTGGTAGCAAGCGCCTCAACAAAAACCTTGAATCAAGAACCTAAAATACTATAATTTCATATGAATCATTGATCAAATCATTTTGGGTGATCCTCGTTCTCCATGATTTCCATGAACGGGGAATTTAATCAAGAAATTACAAGAATTCAACAACAACCCATACCTCGTTCATTTGATTCATTGATGATTTTCTGCAGGGAATGAGACAATTCTTTGGGAATATATGGACTTCGGTGAGGTCGGTATTTCCTCAATCATTGGTTTGTTGATGTTGAAGACGTTCCTCCTCCACAAATGTCCAGAGGAAGAAGTCAGAGTTGAAGTCAGTGTTCTTTGTTGGAGAAATTTCTCTGAAGGCTCCTTCCCCCCAATTCCACCAAAATGAAGAGGTAGCCAAAAATAATAGATTATGTTATCTATTAAGTTGTTGGAATAATTTAAAATTGGTCTAATTAATTAATTGATGGTTTGGATTAATTAATTAAATGGGAGATTTGGAATAATTATGTGGGGGAGCTCAAGAGGGTTCTCCCCATTAATAGGGAGTTCAAAGGGGTTTAAGTCTCCGGTGGCCCCCACCACCATAACATCACATGGGTGGTTTACTTCTGGTGGTCCCCACCTATCGACATCCACATGGGGAGTTCCAAATAATTATAAAATAAAATGTTACCCTATTTTATTTTGTTTTATTATTACACAAAAAACCCAAAAATTAACTTTCACCCTCAACCAATTGTCGTCAAGGTGAAAGTATCCTTAAGTGAATACTGACATTGCGAGTTCAATGGTGTCCTCATATTTTAATTCCAAGAACCGTTAAAGGATACAAAAACCCACTCGCACGTTTAATGAATGTACCCAAAATAAAGTTCGGAAATTCATTTAGGGCACTCCGGGCCTCGGAATCACGCGTTGTCAATTTTTGAGGACTCATAAAATTCCAATATATATATAAATATTTACATGGAAATTCCAAGTCATTTAATTATCCCCACCTTAAGGCTTTATATCCGCATAAACTAAAACTCAAAACTAGGTAAACAAGTGGGGGTACTAACACTACGGGAAAAATTGGTATTTGCGACGGGATTTATTCCCGTTGCAAATAGCCCTGTTAAAAACTTATTTGCGACGGGGGTATTTGCCCGTCGCAAATAAGTAGCCTTTTGCGAGGGGATAGCTTTCCCCGTCGCAAAAGGACTGGCGCCTTTTGCGCGCCAAATCGCGGGAAACATATTTGTGACGGGGGAATATTCCCGTCGCAAATAACCGGTGGCGGTAAAAGGTATTTGCGACGGGAATATTCCCCCGTCGCAAATAGTATGTCGGCAGGTGGTTATTTGCGACGGGTCCCGTCGCAAATAACTATTTAACTGTTGACCGTAATAAATGCTGGCTAAGGTATTTGCGACGGGAACCGTCGCAAATGGTCCCGTCGCAACTAATCTAACCTATAAATACCCCCATCCGTTTTTTTCAAATCATTCTCAAATTCCATCTTCTTCTTGTCTCAAAATTTTATTTCTACAGTTCAGTTTTTCTCAAGTTTAATTTTTTTCTTCGGAGTTGATATTGAAGATTTCAAGAACAATCAAAGATCAACCTCAGATCAATTTTCAAGGTATTTATATTTATTTTAATTTAATATTTATTTTTAATGTTTTATTAGTTTTAATTATTCTTAATTAGTTGTAATTTAATTATGTTTACATTGTTTTATTACTTACTAATTAGTAATAAATACTAATAATTAGGAATAATAACATTATTTAATTATTAATATTAAAATAATATAATTTTATATATATATACAGTTCTCTTTTCATCTGTGTGTTTGCTGTCTTCACATGTATTATTTGTATATGGAGATAGAAAACACACAGATGAAAGGAGAATTGTATATAAATTAGAAAATTATATTATTTCAATATTAATAATAAAATATACTAATAATGTTATTATTCCTAATTATTGGTAATTATTCCTAATTATTGGTAATTATTTATTTAATTACTCATAATTAAGAACAATTACCAATAATTAACAATAATTAGTAATAATTAGTAATAATTAGTAATAATTAGTAATAATTACCAATAATTAGTAATAATTACCAATAATTAGTAATAATTAGTAATAATTAGTAATAATTACCAGTAATTAGTAATAATTACCAATAATTAGTAATACTTACCAATAATTAGTAATACTTACCAATAATTAGTAATACTTACCAATAATTAGTAATAATTACCAATAATTATCAATAATTAGTAATAATTAGTAATAATTATTACTAATTATCAATAATTAGTAATAATTATTAATAATTACTAATAATTACCACTAATTAGTAATAATTAAGAATAATTAGTAATAATTAAGAATAATTAGGAATAATTACCAATAATTACAATAATTAGGAATAATTAGTAATAATTAGTAATAATTAGGAATAATTAGGAAAAATTAGAAATAATTAGTAATAATTAGTAATAATTAGGAATAATTAGTAATAATTAGGAATAATTGGTAATAATTAGGAATAATTAGGAATAATTAGGAATAATTTGGAATAATTAGCAATAATTAGCAATAATTAGTAATAATTACCAATAATTAGTAATAATTACCAATAATTAGTAATAATTAATAATAATTACCGGTAAATAGTAATAATTACCGGTAAATAGTAATAATTAGTAATAATTAGAAATAATTACCGCTAAATAGTAATAATTAGTAATAATTAGTAATAAATACCAATAATTAGTAATAATTACCAATAATTAGTAATAATTAACAATAATTAACAATAATTAGTAATAATTAGTAATAATTAGGAATAATTAGTAATAATTAGTAATAATTAGTAATAATTAGGAATAATTAGGAATAATTAGTAATAATTAGTAATAATTAGTAATAATTAGTAATAATTAGTAATAATTAACAATAATTAGTAATAATTACCAATAATTAGTAATAATTACCAATAATTAGTAATAATTACCAATAATTAGTAATAATTACCAATAATTAGTAATAATTACCAATAATTAGTAATAATTAGTAATAATAATCGGTAAATAGTAATAATTATTAATAATTAGAAATAATAACCGGTAAATAGTAATAATTAGTAATAATTAGTAATAATTAGTAATAATTAGTAATAATTACCAATAATTAGTAATAATTACCAATAATTAGTAATAATTACCAATAATTACCAATAATTACCAATAATTAGTAATAATTAGTAATAATTAGTAATAATTAACAATAATTAGTAATAATTAACAATAATTAGTAATAATTAACAATAATTAGTAATAATTACCAATAATTAGTAATAATTACCCATAATTAGTAATAATTACCAATAATTAGTAATAATTAAGAATAATTAGTAATAATTAAGAATAATTAGAAATAATTACCAATAATTAGTAATAATTACCAATAAATTCCAATAATTACCAATAAATAGTAATAATTAGTAATAATTACCAATAATTAGTAATAATTACCAATAATTAGTAACAATTAGTAATAATTAGTAATAATTACCAATAATTAGTAATAATTACCAATAATTAGTAATAATTACCAATAATTAGTAATAATTACCAATAATTAGTAATAATAACAATAATTAGTAATAATTACCAATAATTAGTAATAATTACCAATAATGACCAATAATTAGTAATAATTAGTAATAATTAGTAATAATTACCAATAATTAGTAATAATTGGTAATAATTACCAATTATTAGTAATAATTACTAATAATTAGTAATAATTACCAATTATTAGTAATAATTACCAATAATTAGTAATAATTCATAATAATTACCAATAATTAGAAATAATTAGTAATAATTATCAATAATTACCAATAATTAGTAATAATTACCAATAATTAGTAATACTTAACAATAATTAGTAATAATTACCAATAATTACCATTAATTAGTAATAATTACCAATAATTACCAATAATTAGTATTAATTACCAATAATTACCAATAATTACCAATAATTAGTAATAATTACCAATAATTACCATTAATTTGTAATAATTACCAATAATTACCAATAATTAGTATTAATTACCAATAATTACCAATAATTACCAATAATTAGTAATAATTACCAATAATTACCAATAATTAGTAATAATTACCAATAATTAGTAATAATTACCAATAATTAGTAATAATTACCAATAATTAGTAATACTTATCAATAATTAGTAATAATTATCAATAATTAGTAATAATTACTGATAATTACCAATAATTACCGATAATTACCAATAATTAGTAATAATTACCAATAATTAGTAATAATTACCAATAATTAGTAATAATTACCAATAATTAGTAATAATTACCAATAATTATAAATAATTAGTAATAATTAGTAATAATTACCAATAATTAGTAATAATTACCAATAATTAGTAATAATTACCAATAATTAGTAATAATTACCAAGAATTAGTAATAATTAGTAATAATTAGTAATAATTACCAATAATTACCAAAAATTAGTAATAATTAGTAATAATTAGTAATAATTAGTAACAATTACCAATAATTACCAATAATTACCAATAATTTGTAATAATTAGTAATAATTACCAATAATTAGTAATAATTAGTAATAATTACCAATAATTACCAATAATTTGTAATAATTAGTAATAATTAGTAATAATTAGTTATAATTACCAATAATTACCAATAATTACCAATAATTACCAATAATTACCAATAATTAGTAATAATTACCAATAATTAGTAATAATTACCAATAATTAGTAATAATTACCAATAATTATTAATAATTACCAATAATTAGTAATAATTATCAATAATTAGTAATAATTACCGATAATTAGTAATAATTACCGATAATTACCAATAATTATCGATAATTACCAATAATTAGTAATAATTACCAATAATTAGTAATAATTACCAATAATTAGTAATAATTACCAATAATTAGTAATAATTATCAATAGTTAGTATTAATTAGTAATAATTACCAATAATTGGTAATAATTAGTAATAATTACCAATAATTGGTAATAATTATTAATAATTACCAATAATTAGTAATAATTAGTAATACTTACCAATAATATTAGTACTATGAAAATAATAAAAAATTTATAGAATATTAAAATTATCAATATTTGTAACATGTTTTTCTTTATTCTCAACATATCCAATTCCTAAAGGGTCAATTTTTAGGTCTATCTCAATAAAAAGTTTGCGTCAGTCGTGTATGATCTAAACTCTATAATTATCCTAGCTTGAGTGTTTTTTCTAACAAATTATTCAAAACCAGTAATGCTTTTATATTTTATAGAGAAATATGGAACAACGAGATCATCAACAATCATTATTAGGTGACCGCATATGGATAAATCAACGTAGAAATCCAAACGGTTCTGGTTTAAATCCAGTATATGTAGAGGGTGTGGAGACTTTTTTATCATTTGCGGCATCGAATCCAAAATTTGTTTCAGAAGGCAAAATAAAATTCCCTTGTAGAAAATGTGCATTGAGAACGTTTGACATGATTGACAAAGTGGGAGAACATCTCTTGCGTTTTGGTTTTCAACCAAATTATGTATTTTGGTATCAACACGGTGAACGCAGTTCCAGAGTAGGAGATACCAACTTGATTCTGGATCCATCCCGGTTTCAAGATTTAGTACATGATGTTGCAGGTTCATCTGTTCAACATACAGAAACTCCGGCTGATATAGCTTCAAATCCTGAGTTGGCATCGTCTGAATTTTATGAGTTGTTGAAGTCTGCTGAGGATGCATTATATCCTGGCTGCAAGATGAGCAAATTAGAAGCAGTTGCAAAATTTATGGCTATCAAATCAGATAACGGAATGTCGAACACCTATTTTGACCAGATATTTTCTTTACTTAAAACACTGTTACCCGAAGGAAATGTTTTACCTGCAAATTACTATGAGAGTAAGAGGCTGGTTTAAAATTTGGGACTTACTTGTCAGAAGATTCATGCATGTTCAAATGACTGCATTTTATATTCTGGGGAAAATGAGTCGTTGGATAGTTGTCCCACATGTGGGCAACTGAGATATAAAGAAGGACAACACGGGAAGTCTGGTTTGATTCCTGTAAAATAGTTGAGATATTTTCCGCTTACATCCAGACTCCAGCGTTTATTCATGTCTAAGAATACAGCGACAATGATGTCATGGAATAAAGAGAATATTTCAACTGATAAAAGCTTGAATCATCCAGCCGATGGTGATTCATGGAAACATTTTGATAGAGTGCATCCATCCTTTGCTTTAGAAGCTAGAAATGTTCGACTGGGGCTTTCCACTGATGGTTTCTATCCGTTTGGATCTTATGATAGTCAATATTCATGTTGTCCTGTTTTTTTAACTCCGTACAATTTACCTCCATGGATGTTGATGAAGGAGCCATATATCTTTTTGACTTTACTAATTCCAGGACATCCGAAGAAAAATATTGATGTTTATTTGAAACCATTGATTGATGAATTAAATTTATTGTGGAGTACTGGTGTCAGTACATATGATGTTGCAACGAAACAAAATTTCATACTGAGAGCAGCATTGATATGGACAATAAGTGACTTCCCGGCTTATGGGATGTTATCTGGCTGGAGTACACATGGTCAGAAATCATGTCCTTACTTTATGGGAGAGAACAAAGCATTTATGCTCATTCATGGAAAGAAACCTTGTTATTTTGACTGTCATCGCAGGTTTCATCCAGCTGATCATCCTTTTCGCAGAAACAGATCTCATTTCAGAAAAGGAACAGTTGAAAGGGAAGGACCTCCAAAAATGCTATCAGGTTTGGAGTTAAAATCAGTTGTACATTCATTACCTCCCATCACTTTTGGTCCCACAATAAACCAACAGAAAATTTATGGTTTTGGGAAAGAACACAATTGGATTAAACGTAGCATATTTTGGGATTTGCCATATTGGTCTGATTTTTTGGTCCGACACATGTTAGATTTCATGCATATTGAGAAGAACTGTTTTGATAATTTGTTTCATATAGTTTTGGATACGCCAGGAAAGAGCAAAGACAATGTAAATGCACGTTTAGATCTTGCCCAAATTTGCAGGCGTCCAGAATTGGAACTGCTTGAGAATGTCAGAAAAGAAACGTTACTGAAACCAAAAGCAGCTTATACACTTTCTAAAGAAAACCGTTTATTATTTTGTCAGTGGATTGCAGATTTGAGACTTTCAGATGGCTGTGCTTCCAATTTGGGTAGATGTGTAAAAAATGGTCATATTACTGGATTAAAAAGTCATGATTGTCATGTTATAATGGAAAGACTGCAACCCATTGGATTAAGAGGTCTGTTGAATTCTGTGATTTAGGATTCCATAACAGACATGTCTCAATTTTTTCGGGAAATTTGTGCGGCTACAGCAGATTATGATGCTCTAGGCAAACATGAAAAAGATGTTGTTCTAATTATATGTAAACTGGAAAAAATATTTCCGCTGTCTTTCTTCGAATCAATGGAACATTTGATGTTACATTTTCCAAATGAAGCCAAATGTGGAGGTCCAATACAGTTTCGATGGATGTAACCATTTGAAAGATGCATGCAAAAATTGAAAAGAAAAGTACGTAACAAAGCATCTATTGAAGGATCTATTACAGAAGCTTATTTACAAGAGGAAATATCTTTTTTCTACTCCCATTATTTTGAATCTGAGTATCCTTCAAAACACAACCGAATGGGAAGGAACGAGAGGAATATTGATGAAATCGACAATAAATTATGTCACATATGAATTTGAAATGGTAAGAGATGAAGCAACTGTAACTCGAATGGATATCGATGGTGTTGAGGAGGAATATGAAGATGACATTGACATATATGAAGATGATGATGAAGATGAACACTGATAGAATTCCGTGGTATTTATATACAATCATAATATGTATATATGTATATATAATAGTAATTATGAATTATTTGCTAACAACATTAACATTTTCTGTTTCAGATGGACGACGCCACATTTCGTGAGTTGGCGGATGCTGACTTGACTTTTGATGCGGATGAGTTGCTGCCAGATGACCCTCAGCCTGCAGGCGCTCCAAGGAGTACGCAGAGGGGGCGCGGTCTTGCACGATTGATGATTCCTGACCCCGTCCCCGAGCGACGTCCACGTCTTGGGTTTGATCCACGCACACGAAGGTGTTATAACCTGTGTGATTAGCTATTGATTTGACTAAGATTTCATTAATCTATTCACATAATAAATGTTTATTATTTTTACAGTTTTCCGCATATAGCAGTCGGACAGGGCAGCGCTATTTTGCGCAACTATTTCTCTCAGCCGTGGACCACATGGGAGCAGATCCTCATTGATGTGCAGCAGGCCATGTTCGGCCATTGGTTGGTACGTACGTAAATAAATAATTTTTATTTTGAAAATTATTTCATTTCTAACTTGATATTTTGATTTACTTGTAGGGTTTATGGTATCCGATCGAGGATACCATGCGTGACGTCATCCACGAGGCATGGGAGGTGGCCATGCGTGATCGCCTTCGTCAGTTTTTGCACAATTTAAGAAAAGCTGCGATGAAGAAAGCAGGAGTGTCAGATTTTGATGAGTCATATAGAGCACACCGACCAGAGTACATTTCATCCCATGTATGGGATGGATTATGTGTGCACTGGTTGAGTGGTGCCTTTCAGATGAGATCATCGGTGGGGAGGCAGAATTAGGGGAGACAGGAGGTGACTCATCGAGCTGGGAGTCTTTCTTTCAGTACTTATAGACAGCATCTGGTACGTACATTATTTATAAATATTTTATATAACTATAAATATTAAGAGTTTATTTTTTATTCTTGTAGGCTGTCAAGCACCCCGATATTACGGAGTACGACGTATATCATAGGATTTATAGTGATCCTGCTACTGGGGAGCTCAGAGGTGATCGTCAGCATCACATCGTGGTTAGTATTATTTGTTTTCAAGTTTAAAAATTAACTGTATATAATATATTCACAATTTTAATTTTAAATTGCAACAACAGGAGTCATATGAGGCCGCAGCGTCATAGGCCCGGCCTGAGAGTCAGGCCGAGTCATCAGATCAGACCACTGGCCGTCAGTTTGATGAGGCGGCATGGATGCAGGACACCCAGAATGCCTTCGAGAAGGGCCGGGTAGTTGGTATCAGCTCTCGACTGACTCCCGGAGATTATTATGGCAGTGCTACGATGTCGGCATCCAGCTCTAGAGGAGCTCGTGCATCTTCTCCTGCTACACAGTATGAGGATCAGTTGCGATCTCAGACTGCACTGATAGAGAGTCTCCGACAGGAGCAGGAGCAGATGCCTCAGCAGCATGAGGAGGAGCGTCGACGCCAGCAGCAGCTGTACGAGGAGCAGATGAGTCGGTGGCAACAGCAGCATCAGGAGTAGATGGAGTACATGCGCCGAATCACTCATGCTTTAATGATGGAGTTTCCTCCACCACCATCTGCGGATCCCCCCCTCCCCCCCCCCTCCTTCAGATTAGAGTTTGTATTTATGTTATAAAATTTGTGAAATCAAAATATGATTTTTTTTCTATTCGTAGTTTCTGTCTCATTATAAAATATTTATTAATATTCTATTATTTTTTTTGATTTATAATTATATTATTATTATATTAATTAAAATAATTTATTATTTTTATTTTTGGATTATAATTATATTATTATATTAATTAAAATCATTTATTACTATTTTATTATTTTTTATTTTTGAATTATAATTGGATTATTATTATATTAATTAAAATAATTTATTAACAATTTATTGTTTTTATTTTTTTATATTATTTGCGAAGGGATACTATTCCCGTCGCAAATAGTATTATTTTGTTTTATTTTTTGAAAAATAGTTTTTGCGACGGGCACCGTCGCAAATAGTTTTTTACAAATATACGGAGGTTTAGTTGCGACGGGGATTCTCCCCGTCGCGGAAAAGGGCTTTAGAGACGGGCCCGTCGCAAAAAATTGTTATTGCGACACTGTTTTCAGCAACGGGTCATTTGCGACGGGACCCCATCGCAAAAGGCCATTTGCGATGGGATCCTGTCGCAAATGACCCGTCACAAATACCTATTTTTCTAGTAGTGTAAGCATGAATCTGAGCCTCCCGCTCCCATGTTCTCTCCTGGAGGTTCCCGTGCTGCCAACGAACGCACACCAGAGGTATTGACCTCCCAAAAATAAACCGCTCCTATCGATCCTCAATCTCTAATGGAACCTTCATAAATGCCGCCCTATCGTCGACGTCCAGATTTCTGTGGACGATGATGTGAGAAGGGTCATGTACATATCTCCTCAGCTGGGATACATGGAAGACATTGTGCACCCGGTGCAACTGAGGTGGAAGAGCTAAGCAGTATGCCACCACTCCAACTCTGTTGAGGACCTGAAAAGTTCCAATGAACCTTGGATAAAACATTCCACCTCAGAAAAATCTCTGCAAACCTCATTGACGTGAGACGAGTAAAATGATGTGTTCTCCATCGTCGAACTATATAGGTCTTCGTCTCGTATCAGAATATGACTTATGCCTACTCTGTACAGTCTTCATCCACTCCTGGCTGATCTTCACCTTCTCTGTGGTAGCTCATACCATCTCTAGTCCCACTAGTGCAAACTCCCATGGGTCAGTCTATCACAAAGGTGATATATAGGGTTTCCCGTACAATGCCTCAAAAGGAGTCATCCCAATAGTGATGTGATAGCTGTTGTTTTATGAAAACTCCACCAAAGGCAAGTGATCCTCCCAGTTGCGACCAAAGTCAAGGAAGCAACCATGTTTCATGTCCTCGAGGGTTGAAATGGTCTACTCAGTCTGGCAATCCATCTGAGGATGGAAGGCAGTGGTCAAACAAAGTTGCTTCCCGAAATCCTCCTACAACCCCTTCCATAGTCGGGCAATATAATGTGTATGCCGATTGAAGACAATCATCAAGGGTAATCCATGTAACCATACAATCCCTTGCACATATAGGCATCTAAAGATCTTTACTGATTCATGCTCTTTGATTGGTAGGAATTGGGCTGACATGGTGAGTCGGTTGACGATCACCCAAATAGATTCATGACCAATGGATGTACGTGGAAGTCTTGTCATGAAGTCCATGTATATCCCCTCCCACTTCCACTCTGGGACCTCTAAAGGCCGAACCAAGTCTACTGGTACCTAATTCTATTCCTTCACTTGCTAAAAAGTGAGGCACCAAGAGGCAAACTCTGCAACTACTTTATTCATTCATGGAAACCAGTGCTGTTGTTAAAGATCCTGGTACATCTTCACCATTCCTGGATGTACCGCTAGAGGGGATGTGTGGAACTCACTTATCACTGCCTCCTGAAGCAACACTGGTACCATGGTATGTCCTTTGAAGAGTATGACATGATCCCCACCTTTAGAAAATCCATCAGGTGCCTGTCCCATGGATATCTGAGCACGTCGATCCTCGAAGTCAGCATCCCCACACTACTCATCCCTGACTCGCTGAAGAAGTGGAGGAGAGACTATATGAGACTGAAGAAAAACTACTCCATCACATTCCATACAGGATATCTGCAAAGTAGCCAGCTGGTCTGTCACCTCACCTAGCAGTTGTATACCATATCTCCGGTTGAGTGCATCTGCAACAACATTACCATTCCCAGGAGTATTGACTTTCTCAAAGTCATAGTCTTGGAGGAACTCAATACAACATCGTTGTCTCAGCTTTAGGTCCTTCAGAGAGAAGATATACCTGAGGCTCTTGTGATCAATGTACACTATATAATGTTCTCCCATCAAGTAATGTCGCCCCATCTTCAAGGCGAATACCACTACTGCAAACTCCATGTCATGGGTAGTGTAGTTCTTCTCATGTTGTCTCAGCTATCGAGAACCATATGCGATCACTTCTCGCTCCTGCATCAGGAAACATCTGAGTCCAGTCCCTAATGCATCGCAGTAGACTGCATACCCTAAGCCCTCCTACAGTATCCTCATGATAGGGGCACTAGTCTTCCTTTTCCTCATATCCTGAAAACTCTACTGGAATCTATCTAACTACGCGAAGGACTGCCCCTTCTCATCAATGCTGGATGTTGTGCTGCAACTCGGGAGAAATCTGTCACAAATCTCTAGTAGTATCCAGCCAAACCCAGGACACTTTGTATCTCCATCACTCTGTTGGGTGTCTCCCAAGAAAGTACTGCCTCAATCTTCACTAGATCAAATGCAACTCCAGCCTCTGATATGACATGTCCCATAAAGTGAACCTCTCGGATCCAGACGTGGAACTTTGAGAGCATACCATAAAGCTGGTGCTCTCGGAGCGTTTCCAGTACTACCTTCATATGGTTGGAATGATCCTCCTTAGTAGTCAAGTAGATCAGAATGTCATCAATGAAGACTACTACCAAGCGATCAAGGAATGGATGAAAGATCGTGTTCATGAGTCCCAAGAACACTGTTGGAGTGTTGGTTACACCGAATGTCATAACCCAGAACTCATAATGGCCATACCAACATCTGAAAGTTGTTTTCTTCATATCCTCTTCTCATACTCTGAGCCGGTGATAGCTTGATATGCGATCTATCTTTGAGAACCACCGTGTTCACATTAGCTGATCAAAGAGGTCATCAATCCTCGTATGTGGGTACTCATTCTTCACGGTCACTTGGTGAAGGTGATGATAGTTGACACAAAGTCTCAAGCTCTCATCCACCTTATTGGAAAACAAAATCGGGGCTGCCCAAGGAGATACATTGGGATGAATGAATCCCTTACCCTTCATGTCCTCTAGTTGTACCTGAAGCTCACAAAGCTCCGCAGGATCCATTCGATACGCTGGTGTAGATATTAGTGTCGTCCTGGGGTACAAGTCAATGTAAAAGTCCACCTCTCTACGAAGATGTAGACCCAGAACATCATCAGGGAATACATATGTGTACTGGTCCACCACTATAGGATATCTCAGACTCTCCACTTCAACCACTCCGAGGGTAAGGCGAGCCAACTGATGAGTGATCGGCTGCACCCTCCTCCGGGTAAGACCATCCTTTGCTGTGAAGGCTCCCTTCTCATCAGTGATTATAATCCTGGTCCAATCCGTGTGGACACATCGCACTTTGTGCCTAATATAGTCAATCTGGGCATGGACTATAGATAACTAGTCCACACCCACAATAACATCGTAAGGCCTTGACACCACTACTATGAGATCATAGTCGAATCTCTCGCCTCGTAGAGTAATCTTACACTGTCGGCACCAGTGTGTAATCATATAATCCTCTCTCGTAGGAGTCTCATTCCATAAGGATCGAGGTAATGACTCCATAGAAATCTCTAAGATCCAAACAAGGGCAGTGGCAATAAAATACTGACTGGCACCTATGTCAATAAGTACTGTAGCTAAGGTGGAGTAGACACCGATCATACCGCATATCATCTCTGGAGCTCCGTGATTATAGGCCTCAACTTCCTGGATCTAATTTCACCCATGTCCTCATGATCCCTATGATCTGGGTGGACCACCTGATGGTGGTGGCGGTAACATCTTGAATCATCTCCCACTGCCAGTTGTACGGCCAGCTCCGCTACCACGTTCACCTGCTCCCTGCGGACCTCCTCGGTTGAATCTTTGTCTCTGCCTGGGAGGTCCATCGACCGTCTTCTGATCATCTGTATGGTGGGTCAGACAGTCATGAGCCATGTGACACTGCCCACCACATGTGTATCACTGCCCACTCCGAGCACGACCAGCTCTGCCTCGGGTGCCCCCCACAACCGACCCTAAATCCTATGGTTATCGACTTGTAAGTCTGGTCCTCTTGGACCTCTATGATATCTGTATGCTGATAGCTATATAATACTCCATTATGGGATGACCAGTGGTGGGTCACGCTGCTGGTGACTTCTCAGAAAGAAACATATCCATTAATAGGGCTCTCTCTAACACCCATGCCTATGTCGGGATACTTAGTGAGATCATCAAAGAACTAATATCCCGCCTGAGTCCCTGCTCAAATGTTCAGGCCCTGAATAATGGGTTCGGACCAGTGGAGTAGCATGAGAGGTCAGTGAACCTCACTGAGTACTAAGCCAAAGTCATGTTTCCCTACTGTAGAGGAAGAATCTTCTGAATACGCACTGCGCGTAGAGTTTTTGGGACAAACTCTTCCTAAAACAAGCTCTGGAAGTCTTCCCAGAGAAGCATCACCTCATCGTGAACCTAGAGCATCAAGCTCCACCATCTACCTGCTGCTACGTATATAAGGCTAGTGTAAAGGATCACCATGAGATCATATGGTGTCCCCACTAGTCGGAAGACTATCACCATGGCCTCCAGCAAATCCGTAGTTTCCTGTGGGTCCATCTCCCCCCTGAACCTGGGTGGCCTCTGGCGCTAGAACTCATGTAACACAGTTAAGTAGTGTACACCCTCTGCTGCTGGGGCAGGTGTCATCGGTGGCGCATCAGGTAATGGTACCGCTGGTGCCTCCGCAGGTTCCTCTACTAGAAGAGGGCCTTGCACAGAGGCCTCATCGCTTGGTGGGCTATCAGTGCATACAACTCTTGGAACCCTAGATGGCTATCTTCTTGGAGGCATCCTGAAAGGAAATAGGTGTTCCACGTTCAATAAGTTATACATGGTGATCTAACTCAAAGAGATCATAAAAAAACTCTTTAAAACACACACACAATCAGTGTTTTTGTGCACTGATTCAAAAATCAGAAGTCATGGTCTTGGTGTATGGATATGTCGGCCGCTGCACCAACACTGGACTCCCTAAACTAATAACCACACTCAGTACACTTAACACCATTTTCATTAAAAGAATGATCGAAGTCCTATGTTCTACGGTAGAACTGACTCCTCTAATACCAATTTATCATAATCCGTCCCCCAGGGTCTGTGTCGTGACTACCCCAAGCCCGTCCTCTAAAGTCCAGGGGCTGGCGACTAGCACTAATGGTGTATTCCCTAAAATTGGGAAGGAATTTCCTTTATAACCTGTAACACACACAACCTATACACAACAAGATACAAACTCAAGTAAACTGAATAGTAAACAGAGTGGGTATAATAATTAAAATGCGCAAAAATACAAGCCCAACTGGAAAGTACAAGAAACTGAAAGTATAAGAAAACTAGATCATCTCCTGTAAAAACCCACCAAGGATCCTACTTTAAGAGTAGGTAAAACTCTTGATCGGTTGTCTCAACGGTATGCCTTGTCTAAGGTCCACCTCTGAGCTACCTCTTGTCTTGGTACTCACGTCTTCATTTACCTCTATCTGTCGTCTACACCAAACCCAACAAGGTGTAGTCATAGCCCGTGCAGGGGTGAGTATAACGATACTCAGTAGGGACCCCAAGACCATTATGGTCTCGCAAAATCCACAAAGGATAATCCACAAATCATAAAATCAACTGACAACCCAACTTAGGTATATGCCCGTGCATAAACCTAAATTATCAAGAATACCCATCTCAGCCATGAGGAAAACACATAATCCAACTCTAAGACCAAAGATCAACTATTACAAAAAGTAATAAATACCACAATGGAAAGTACCACATAGTTATGCCACATAGAAGAACACCACAAAGGTATTACCACAAAGGAAAGTACCGCTTAGGTATGAACTCAGCTCACACCAGGTATAAATTAAGTACAGTAGAAGAAATGATTAGATGTAACTATTGAATCATCTTACTCTTTTAAGAGGAAGACCCACATAGGATAACTCTGTGTTAACCCACAGAGGATCACTCAGTGTTGACACACATAGGATCGCGAGGTGCTGAGCCAGACCGGATCGCTAAGTGCCGACCCACACAGCATCGCAAGGTGCTGACCCACAGAGGATCGCTAAGTGCTGACCCACACAGGATCGCAAGGTGCCGACCCACAGAAGATCACTAAGTGCCTACCCACATAGGATCACAAGGTTCTGACTCACATAGGATCTCTAGGTTCTAACCTACAAAGGATCGCAAGGTGCTGACCCACACATAATTGCTCTTCATTCTTCATGTCACAGCAAGATACATGGTTCACGCACTATGCTCGCTTGTCTCCGGGAGTGTCCGTCCCACAAGCCTCTGGTCGATACTCCAACTACCACTATGTCTCATGAGAATGTATCTCAACGGATCTCCACGTCATAGGGGTCTCAATGCAACAGACAGTGTGTCAATCAGATTCTCGGTCTGTGAGTTATTAGCCTTTTACTCTAGAGGGCCCGGTTAGATTCGAGCTTGATCCATGCCAACCATTTCCCAAAATTATCTAATTCTCTAGTGGGATATACCAAAGATACATTCTCTCTCTAAGGTTTTGATCACCTATGGTAGTTCTTTAATCGGACGTCTGGTGCCTATGTTATGGCCAAAAGAGCGTAAATGGGTCAAAATGGGTCCGGTTTTGGTCTGACCCGGCCCGCGCTGGGTGACCTAGCCCACGTTGGGAGGCTCCGCCTGGGTAGAAGCACATGGGAATGTGGAATCCAAGATGGGCCACAGGGGGAGGTGTCAGATTCCGTGAGCGGCGTGGAGGGCCGCAGGCGACTCATAGGTCCGTCGGGCGGATCGGAGGGCCACGGGCGGCACGGAGGGTCGTGGGGCGGCTCAGATGGCTATGGGTGGTGTGGTGGAGCCACAGAAGGTGGAGGCTACAGGGCAGAGGTCCATCGTGGTTGGTTGTGCAGTGCGGTCATGTGCTTTGTCTTTGACATTGGTTGGCTTGACCGAACGCCCATTATTGTCGCCTTTGTCACGGCCGACCAGGGTGCTGGCCGCCATTCTCGTTTTCCACTGATTCCAAACTTTGGCACTGGTCACCGTCCCCATCACGATGAACACACAAATAATGAAGAACAGTGGAGGGGACTTGTCATGTTTTTTTGTCCCGCACCCTCCGTGTTAGAGAGATAGCAAGCGGCTCAACAAAAATCTAGAATCAAGAACTTCAAATTCAAAAATTTCATAAGAATCGTTGATCAACTCATTTTGGTTGATCCTCATTCACCATGCTTTCCCATAACAAGGAATGTAATTGAGAAATTACATGAATTCAATAACAACCCCTACCTTGTTCGTTTGATTCGTTGTAGATTGTATGCGGGGAAAGAGATGATGTCATTGGGAATAGAAGAACGTCAGTGATGTCGGTGTTTCCTTGATCATTGGATCATTGATGTTGAGGATGTTCCTCATAAATGAATGTCCTAATGAATAATTCAAAGTTGATGTCAGCATTCTTCATTGGCGTTCTTCATTGGAGAGCTTTCACCCAAGGCTCCTTCCTTTCTATTCCACCAAAATGAAGAGGTAGCCAAAAATAATAGATTATTTTTTCTATTAAGTTGTTGGAATAATTTCAAATTGGTCTAATTAATTTATTTATGTATTGGCCTAATTAATTAAATGGTGGAGTTTTCATAATTAAGTGGGGGAGCTCAAGAGGTTTCTCCCCATTAAGAGGGAGTTGAAAGGGGTTCAAGTCTCGGGTGGTCCCCATCACCATAACCTCACATGGGAGGTTTAATTATAGTGGTCCCCACCTCTTAACTTCCACGTGGGATGTTCCAAAACATAATAATAAAATGAAACACAATTTTATTTTATTTTATTATTTCACGAATAAAAGCCGAAATTGACTTTCACCCGCGACCAACTGTTGCCGATGTGAAAGACTTCTTAAGAAAAAATTTTGTGCTGAGAGTTCAATAGTGACCTTAGATTTCGATTCTAAGCACTGGTTCAAATGTTACAAAATCCCACTAATAAATTTACTAAACGTACCCAAAAAAAAGTTCAGATATTCATTCCAGGCACTCCGGGCCTCGGAAACACGCACCGTCAATTTTTGCGGACTCGTAAAATTTCCATATATTCAAAAAACATTACATTAAAATTCCGAGTCTTTAAAATTATGATAATGTAGATTATCATGGTAAATGATACATAAGAGATTTATTGTGATGTTTATTTAATGTATCTAGTTTTTATAATGAAATTAATATCTATTTATCACACTTTCATGTGTGATGTCATTTATTTTACTCAAACAGTCAAATAATGATTCCCCCCCCTCCGATGCTTGACAATGATTTCTACAAAATCGATGATCACCAAGGAGTATTATCAATTTTAATTATATTAATATTTTATCATGAGTAGTATATTTTACAGATTACAAAGGGTTGTATATAATATTTGAATAATAGATTCATTAGGTGATTTATAGATAATTATTACAGGAAAAAAATCACCAATGAATATCTTATGGATTATAAAATTTTTATTGATACACATAAAGGTGTAAACTTAATATTAATCATTATTACACATAGATGGAAAGTTATGTAGTATGAAAACCATCAATGAATTATAAATTATTTATGAAAGTAATTTTTTTATCAAATCTAGAGGTAGTCATGTATGATTATGATCATGATATCAGTTTTAGTCTAGAAATATAGTAATAATGGATGGGGGTGAATAATCCATTAAAATATTTATAAAAAATAACTTATATGGTTTTATTATTTTATTAAAAAATTATAATGTGGTGTTAATAATTTCATATGTGGGATATAAAATATAAACCTTGTATTTTTATAGATGTTTTGATCCCAAAGTTCATACTCTACTCATCAGTATTCTATATTCTTTGTGAAGATCAATACCAGGTATGGAACTTTCTTTTAATGTTGTGATAACAAGTTACATGACCTGAAATTTATGATACTTAGAGGCACATCCAATACCATACATTTTATAGGATTCACAACCTAATATTTCATGACTATTTTTTGAGGTTCAAAACCCAAAAACCATTATTTCAGTAGGAAGAATAACAAAAAATAAAATAGATTTTGACTAAAAATCTTTAAATTGAATAATATAATTACATAAAGATGAAGGATACCACAACATGATGAAAATGTAAATAATTTATATCCACTAGAGAGAAGAAGGCATTGAAGTATAAGTAGCTGGATTATATCTAACCACATTAGCTGAAATGAATAAAACACTTAAGATCTATTGTGATCACACAAATGAATACAATAGTCTCATAAGATTATAGTTCTAAGAAATTGTTTCTAAGTTAATAGATCAATTGGTTATCTTCCACCATATCTTGTGATCTTTATTTATTATCCAATCATTAATGTCAATATTTCTTCTTCATTCATTTCATGATGTGTGGGAGATATCTAAACTCATATCCTTAGACCTTTCATTATAAATATCTAATAATATGTGAATTTATGGTTACTTGTTCATTTCAAAAACCATTATTTCTAGTTATAATTTTATTAAAACACATTATAATATTATTTTTACTACATAAAATAATTATTAAAATAAATTAAACAATAAAAATAATTCTCACAGATTGGTACAAATTATATATAAATGTACTCATACATTTTCCTATATTCAGGAATTTTTCTAGATTTTAATAATTTTCTATGTGATTTTAATTTGTTATATATATTTTTTTAATATTTTGATAAATAGGATATATGGTTCTAAAAACGCCTATGTAGCATATCCACTCTAGTGATTCGACTACGAGACATGTTCTTTTATGTATATTATGGTATATCCAGAAACTTTTTGCTGCTATCGAAGTCTTTCTTTTATTACCACTGATATAAGAAGTTCTACCACATGATTATAATAGTAATTAAATTTTAAAAAAAAATTCCAACAATGTATCTTTTTATTTTTATAAATGGGAATTCAATCCTGAATGGGAGATCATGTTATTATTATAATAGTAGAGAGAAACTACCAATGATGTAGATCAGTACTAATATGGGAAGTAATAACGGTGAGCTACCCTTAGAAGAAACATGCATGTTATTATGTGAAGGAATAAAAAGAGATAATTTCATGATGAAAAAAGGATTTTTTTGGTAGAATAATATACCACATTGAGTTCGTATTGAGAAATGAGATGATTTATTAAACATGATGTAATGAAGAATGAAATTTACCTTCAGAAAAAAATATGATTAAAAAATTAAAAAAAACTTCGAATTGTTTATTTATCCTTGGTAACAATTTATAGAATCAATAAAAAATATTAAACACTTTTAATAAAAATGATGAAAAAAATAATTGCACGAAAAAATTAAAACAAAGAAAACTAGAAAACTATATTTTCAAAACTAAATATTTGAATGTTTTCCAACAAGGGTTAAGGTAAAATAATTTTTTAACCCCCACTATAAATTAAAATTTTATTAGTGATAAATTTTACTCAATATTCATGGGGGACAAAAGTGATGTATCATAAGGTAATATCATTTTATTATATCAATGAAATTGATGGGAAGTGAACCTTTACATGTAAAGGATTTGGAGATACTATTCTATGTAGCTCTCGAAGTAACAAAATATATAGATACTTTCTGTTCTCTCAATGTGTGGAAGAGTTCCATATGACTGTTGATCAAGGGATTACACTAAAAAATATAATATGTGATTGAAAAAGGAGTGGTAATCTAAAAGTTAAGGGACTTAAAGAGAAATGTATAATTAGATTCTATAGTGGTTAATTCAATGATGTAATCATTACAGAGCTCAATGTGCATTAATAATGGTGTAGGCCATAATGATGAGAGAGTCTCCTTTGCCATAGAATAAACTGAAGGCAACTATAATTTATTTTATTATGTAATGAATAATACCTTCCTCTCCTCCACCAAATTAAACAGAGGACGAATGATGCATTGATTTTGAGTTTGAGACTACTGGGAAGTGGATGCAAATGAACCCAATAACCATGGGGAACCACTCTCTAGATAGATGAGGTAGAACCACTACCATCCATGATCTTCTAATGATATAGGGATCTCTCCAATTATATCTTAATAAAATATAATTCTATAGAAAAAGAAATTTCCTTGACTCTAAGATCTATCTATATGCTAATGAAACCATTATGTTGAACATTGTTTTCCAACTCCCATTTACACTGAAAAACATCTATGAGGAGAATTACACTCTTATTTATTAACTATTTTTAAAACACTACTAAACATGTTTTGTTAAAAATTTACTCTAGTTTTCTCTTGATACACAATATTTTTGAAATCCCTAATCATGTACCACACTATAACTTCTGATTCACCTTTTAGGAGCAAATGAGTAGATTATTCCACACTCGTATTCCTATAATAAAGGAAAATATATTCTTTTGTGATACCCATATACTTGATCTCCAAATGCATTTAATTTTGTGATTATTAATTAAATGAATATAAAATTTAGAGGTAGGTCCTTACCCAAGAGAATACCACATAAACCATCATGTTCTTGATTCCCATAATGTACATAGAGATACACCTTCGCTGAGAAGACCCCCAATGAGGTTCCCATGAACACATAAGAGAAATATTTGTCTGTAATTTTAATACTATATGAAATATAACATTGATCATATTTTATTATATAATTGAATAAAGACAGGTAAATGATGGATTTCATAAATCATATGTCCCGAATCAGGCTCCTCCGGAAACCAAGTCTTAATCCCACACTATTTCATTTCCAAAAGGTGACCTTACCATGCCCAATGATCCTGCACAAGTGGCCTAGTAGATCAAGGTTGTTCCCATGGAACTATTCACGAAAACTAGATACTCTACAATTTGATAGGCCTGGGTACTTCTTATATTATCTCACAACTATTATAGCCCAATGTGACTGACATTCAATGACTTACCACAAAAAATAGATATTATGACTTGAAAAGTTGAAATGAATGCTTAATAGTTGTGCATGGGTCAATCAAAAATTGTATATGCTAAAAATGGGTACATGAAATGCAACATAAGGGTAAATAAAAAATTATATATTTTTTATAAGGTTTTCCTCATAAATTATAAAAATGTATACCAATGTTTATAAAGAAAAAATAAGCATAGACATATCATTATGTAAATATTTCAGAGATTCGTGTAATGTAAAATAAGTAATTAAACTTCCTATGTATAGAATAAAAAATTTTAAATAAGTTTAATGAAAAAAATATTAAGGTTTAGTAATGGTATGTAGTAACTCATTTAAGGGTAATGATATCATTTTTAAAGGAAAACAAATTCTTGTATGAGTAAGAGAGAATATTTAGAAAACTTAAATTATTGAAATTAATTAAATATATAAAAATATAAATAATTAAAAATATTTATATGTTTAAAGTATAAATAATAAAATATTATTTTGAAAATTATAACTTTTTTTTACAAAAAAAAGAGTAAATGTGACGTAATTATAATTTTACAAAACAAAAAATAAATATATATTATTGCTCTAACTAAAAGAGTAATTTTTCATATTCGAACCCAAATGTTTCCCCTAATATAAATTTAAAACCTCTTATTTATTTATAATTTGAAAAACTGTTCTCCCATATTAAAATTTATAAAAACAAATAAAAACTAAATCTTTAACAAATGTTAAGAAAATATTTTTTAAAAGTAGAAATATAAAAAATCTAAATTCATATATAAAATTATTACAATTATGATATATATATATATATATTTAATTTTATTTAAAGAGAAAGTAAACATTATATAATATACATTTTATTTTGGAATATGTTGAATAAAAATTAAGAATTTTAAAAAAATAACAATTAAAAACATGTATATAAAAATTTAAATGTTCTAACATAACATGTTCAAAATTAATTTTCTCAAATAATACATAATCTAGTGGATTATCAAATAGGTAAACTATGAGTTCATAGAGATATGATACTCTAAAGATAAATAATACACAATTATTTATTATAAAAATTATTTTGGCACCAGATCCCATCCCAGATAAATTAATTTTACGGTTTTTGACATCATTTACCTATACATTCCCACTGTTTTCACAAGCGCTGTATCAATTTTTTATAAGAAATTATAGTAAAAATATAATCAATAATAATTAAATAAAATTTATATTAATTAAAATAATTTAATTAATATAAATAATGTATTTAATTTTCATTCAACAATTATTTTTATCACTATATAAACTTATAAGTGATATTAAAAGGAAAGAGATTGACATTTTTTATTTTTCCTAACCTATATTATTATATATGTCACTTTCAGGGACATGTTTGACATTAATAATTGGTTATAGGGAATAGGGTTATGAGGTTATAAATCCATCCATAAAATAATAATAGAGATGAAAAATGGTTGCCATATCAATAAGTTGAAACCTATTGGATACCGATTTACCCTTCCACTAAGGTGATTATTTTTTTAATGTTTTTAATACACATAGAGATGGAAAAAAATTAATTCTTTATTATTAAATAATATAAATTATTCTGATTCGAAATATTGATTCAATTTTAAAAAATTTAAACCCTTCAGGTGTTTGAAATTAATTTTATATAATTCTATAAAGCGTGATGAATAACGGTATAATGAAAAATAAATTATTCAAGGAAAATATGGTTTTATATTATATTTATGACTAGTAATATTATTTATAAGAATATAAATTTATACATAAAGAAAAATACTAAATAAAATTTTTGTTTAATTATTCCCTAATTAGGGTTTATATTAATTAATTAAAATAGAGAACTATTATACACAAATTGGTTTTAAGAATAATTTTTTTATGCCCAATAATAAACTTATACCAAAAATAGGGTATAAATATGATTAAAAAATTATTTATTTTATGAAATATAACTAAATAATACATATTATACATTTAATTTAAATTCAAATATTTATGGTTATTTAAAATTTATTTATTTATTGAAAGAAAATGACAATTTTACAAAAAGGGTTTTTTTCAGTCTTCATTCCGAAATCATTATTTAATCAAAAATATCAACATTTCACCAATATAAAATTCTTATATTTTGATTTCCAAAATTATATACTATTTTTAGTGTAAAATTTATATATATTCAAGTAGAGAATTATAATAGTCACTCAAAAAATGAAATAATAATTATTTCTGATGAAATATATATTTTTGTAGCATGTATAGACAGTTAAAAACATTTATCACTTATTTAACAATATATTGTCTTCTTCTAAATTTAGTAGAAATAATTTTAAAAAAAAATAGAATTATATTCATCCCTCATATTCAATAGCTAGTTTGTAGTTTTCATATGAACAAAACAATTCATGGGTAATTTAAGCTCATTGATCCATGTTAGATACACTATTGAATAAAGTGTTCTTCCATTAAAATCTATGTGTTTTATATTCTCCACACTTTAAATAAGTTTTATCATATAAATTCTAATATGTACATGAAAACCTAGGGTTTTACTTTGCAAAATTCGTTTTTTGAAAATCCCACATATTAAAAGTGTAAAATAAACATCATCTTTAAAAGCATGAAAGTAAAATATAAAGGTCGTCCAAAATGACATGAAACTATGTTCACAAATATGGGAAGATTAATGGGAGGTGAAAATATGGACATTGACTTTAAAACTATCACCAAAGTAATAATTGAGATTTATTGATAACATTTTCATGAGAATGTTTATGACATCAATTCTATAAAAATATGATGGATGAAAAGGAATATGATTCATCGAAAATGATGGAAAATTTATAAATATTTTATTTCTGGATCCCTATCCAAGTGTTGAGGGATTATTTCACTATCATGAAAGTTAACACTATATTATACAATTACTTGATATATTTCTATTCCATAAGAAACATTTCATCATTGTATTCTTCCTCCAGAAATTCAAACCTCATTTCATAGTCCACTAAATGAATATCCAAGATGTTTTTTAATACATGTAGAACTAACATTAACTTATAATATATTATAAGATCTATAAAAGTATAAAATCACTTTACATCTATTTCGGGATATTTACAAGAACCAACATAATTAGAATAGTATGTGCAATGTAATACATTAATATCTAAACATCAATAGTGACACCCAAATTTAAACATAATATTTATCCATTAAAACATTTAAGTAAAAAATTTCATATTTATTCAGACATCATATAGGCTAGTAGAAGACGACATACACTTTTTACTATTTAGTTAGTGGTATGATCCCTTCTACCATTCCAGATGTGACTGGTTTTCACCAAACATTTTGGTTTTTTAAAAACAATATTAAAATAATTCATATAACATTCAAAAAATATATGATAAAAATATTAAAAAACAACATTATCCATCAAATAACATTTTCAAATAAATGGTTTTTAATAATTCTTCTTAAAAAAATTCAAATAATCTAAATTGAAGATTATTACCTCATCATCAATGACCATATTAACCCTAAATTTTATTAATAAATTTTAACATATCTCCATCAAATATTATATTATTATTTCAAAAAACCCTTATCACTAAAAGAAATGTTTTAAATTAGCATTATGTAATACACACAAATCTATTAAAACCAAATAATTATATTAAATGTGATTATATCACATTAAACATCATAATTGGTATTTCCTCCTTTAAATATATAATCATCGATATGATTATTAATAGATGATGGTAGATAAAAATCAGATACTATCCTCATCTAAAACATAAATATATTGTCTTTGGAGAATTTACTCAAAGTTTTTCAAAGAATTAAGTTCCATAGTCTATGGTTTTGTAAATGTACATCCCATTGTTTCAATTAAACATTATATGATACCTTGAATCATATATCTTCATCCAATTTGTAACATTATTATATTAGAATAAGATAAAATATATTGTGTCCTAATGGACCAAATGGTTTAGTTGTCGTGGTAAAATAGATAAATACTTGAGTATCAACTAAACTTTTAAAACACAAATTACAACATTTTTAATGTAATAAATATATTCTTAGAAAATTGATTAAGCATTCCATCATATAATCTAGATGAAAAGAAAAAATTAAAGGGAGAGAACATATTCAAAATAAGGGTTTTATACATCCGAAGGTATGATAAATCAATAAACAATAATTAATATGTAATTATATATAACTGAAAAAAAAATTCCATTTAATCAAAAACATTAGGCTGATGAATAATATGGCCAGAATAAATGATTATAAAATAATTCCATATAAAGACTCAAATTATCTTGATACAAGTTCATGGATTTCATAAATAATCAAATAAAAACATATACACCCACAAATAAATTTTATGTAATGGAAATGGATATCATTAAAATTTCATGATTTCAAACATCATGATATCTATTCCATCAAGACCTTTATGCATGATAGTTTATTTGATTGGTTAGTATGAACCTAAAACTAATCTAATGTTAGATTACTTATCTGTCTCATGAAACCTTCCATTTCATAGATTGGATATCTATACCTATTCCCCACCCATCACTACATGTCCAGTATATTTCTCATATATTTAATGATCTTTTTAATTAGTAAACAATATTCACTATCAATAAATGTATATATTATATAATGAATATAAAATAACAACATTTCCATAGGAAATAAATAAAAATTCAATGAAAACACTTTATGTAAATATGGTATATGGTTTATATAATAACGATTTCCATGATAAATAACTTGGATATTTAAGGGAAATGTAATGTACAATGGTTATAAGAAACTGGATGTTTCAATGGAATGTTATTGATCTCAAAATTAATCTAGATAGTTTGTATGAATAGGTTCCCTATTAAATATAATAATAAACCAACTTAATAAAGAAAATGGATTGTATCACTACAACTTATCCAAGGTGAAGTATATATAAAATAAATGGTTAATGTCATTGATGAATTAAATTAACATAAAAATATCAATAAAATAATTCATTTGGAAAATATCTTTTTCACATGGAAAATATCACTGAAAAAATAAAACATTTCTATAATATTAGGCTAAAAAAATCTTTGGAATGAACTTTATTTTAATGCAAGATTGAGTGAAATGATATGTCCTGACTGTGTGGTTTTTTGTGATATGTATGTTAAAAAAAATTCATTCAGATTTGTTTGGAAAACAATTGAAAATAACTTACACTGGAAAGAGACAAAAATATTCATTTTCAACCATTTAGTTAAAATTTAAACAAGGGTAAACATTAAACTAAAAAATAATAAGGTAATATTTAAAAATTTATAAAAAAATATTTTTCAGAATAAATGATATGGATTAATTATTTTTTTCAAAATAAAAGAAAATTAAAGATGGATTTTATTATTAAAAGCTTGTTAGTATTTTTAATTAAAAAAGTGAGTAAAATGGTAATATTAAATAAAACTATTTTAATAGCCATAAGAGACAAAAATAAGAGTAATTTATTATAATGAGATCAATTAATTGACTATAATGAAAACCCAAGCATAAAAATCCCATTTAAAATGATTTCAACCCATAAACAATTTTATGATTTTGTAACATTTAAATCATATACCCAATGAAAGAAAACAACATCAAATGATAAATTAAATAACATTAATATAATGATATTCCTGATATAATATATCCAAAGTTTACAAAATACACATTATAAAAAATATATAGGTTCAAAATATCAAATATATATCAATTGACAAGAAATTGCGATGAAATATCTTAAAAGGATCATGCAGTTGAAGTCCTGATTAATCAGGTAATTGAATATGTATATCAAACCTAAATATTCTTAAAAAACTATTATAAAAACATTAAATAATCATGTAAAAATACACACATATTGTTTTAAAATCAATGTTAATGGATAAGTTATACGACCCAATAAAAAAATTTAGTTTTGATACTAAATACCACTTGGAAACGTCCGTGTAAAATCCGCTCGGATAAATATTATGACCAAATATTTTTACATATATTATTACTTGATTTTTGACATAAATATTCATCAATTACAACATTAATATCATGAGGCCTAGTGTATTTTGAATACAATATTCCTAATACATAAAATTGAAACTAAAAGGAGATTTTCTTTATTCTATTTTACAAACACCAACATCCATTATAGCTCTTGTATTGCATGAAAGTAATGGAATACATAGAAAAATAGGTTAGATAAAAACCAATTAATGAATTAAACATGACGTGGAACCATAAATTTGAGTCAATTGTATAACATGATATCATAAAATACGAGGCACATAAGTAATAACATGGAATAACAAAAAAATTGTTTTCATAAGATCATGAAATCATTGGATTTATGGTATTACCAAAACACATGAGAAAAACATTATTCAAGTCTAATAGATGAGACAATGAAACAGGGTTTATAGAGTCTCATATTTGATTTGGTTCCCCTACTAATCCAATGAACCACATCTCATGAGACTAAAATAGTACTAAATTCATTAAGAGGTTATATAATTACGGGACCACCCATCACATTCATTTCATGTACACTCATATTCATACAATATAAGGTTATCAATAACAACGAATAGATATATGAATTCTCTATGGAATGAAATGGGTTCCATAATATTTATTCAATTTAGTAACAAATGAGGTTTCATAATGATGGAATTTGATAAAGAGTCATATATCATGTATTTCCCCTTCAATGGAAGTTTGAATAAACTATGTATATATTTGATAGAAATATATTAATAATTTATGAGAAATAAATATCGTCAAATGATTTTATTTTTAATGAAAATAATATTTGAATTATGAAAATTATCCATAAGTAAAATTACATTTTCAACTTGAGTAAATTCTAAATATTTCATCTTAGATGGAAAATTATTTTTAAAGATTATTTGAATATTTAATGAGTAAATTATCATTTTCATGATGAAAATATTTAGTTGAATGATAAAATGAATAAAAAAATAATGTGTATTTTCAGAAAAAAAAATTGATACTTAAAGGGGATTATTTGAATTATTGAGTCATTATGATGGGGATATTTTTTGCTGATGAATACATTAAGAAAACCAAGATTCCCTTCACATTTTTGTAAGAACTACCATAAAGTAACTTATTCGAAAATAAAATTAAATATTAAATTTAAATTTCTTAAAAGACCATGTATCTGTAAAACTTTCATTAAAAATCATAGTAAAATATTTTTTTAATTCACTTTTAAAAATTATAGATTAGGATGATAAACGATTTTCGACCGAAGGGGGAAATGAAGTTGGATATTATTAAAAAAAAGTCACCATCATTTTAAGTAAAAAAAATGTAAAATGGTACTACTTCATAAGGAAATAATGAAAAACATATCAGAATAAAATTAAATGGGTTTATTATATAATTTTCAAATAATTTATTTGAATGAAAATTTAGGCATAAACCATCTAGAATAAAACATGATTGAATCAAAAACCCTTAACACTTTTGTAAATTTTGATTGGTGTATATTATAGTAAAAAAAGATGAAATTTAACTTAGTGTATTAGATTAAATTAATTATTAATGATAAAATATGTAAATGTTTCATATATAAAATGTTAAAAATAAATCAGGTGGATAAATGAACATTTCTCTCAACAAAGGATGTGTTGAGATGAAAACACATAAAAATTTCATTTCAATGAAGCGAGAGTTAATAAATGATTGATTGTGTGTAAAATGTTTATATCCAAAAAAATTAAAGTGGAAATACAACTTAATGGGAAAATAGTATATTTTGAATAAATGTTTTTTCATAATATAATCAACTATATTGACGTATAACACAATGGATTGAAATTGATTTAAGAAAAACCCCTACCTTACACATCCAATTATCTGAGTGACCATTAACCTCATGTATAGGGTTTTTAAACATGTTATTAACATAAATTAAAATATTAATATTATTAATAATTTCATAAACAAGCCTTTTATAAAATCTTATTATGCATTGATCAATAATCGTTAATTTTTGCTATTATCTCAAGTGATTATTTCCTTCTTTTCTCCTACACTATTCATCGTGAAATATCCAAACCATAAAATCAGGTTATAGTTACATCATCAAATGATTTATATTAACATTATAATTTTTTTATGTATGTTTATAATAATATTTCATTTTTTATCATGGAGAATTAGACACATATCTTTATAGAGACGGTAGGTCATATATATGTACCAATGACTAATATTATTTCATTAATTAGTGAATGGGTGAAGAAGTGGAATGCATATTAATTTTAGGTAATAAATATAATATATATATATATATATATTTAATTTAACAATTTTTACATTCCATGTAATGTGTTAGTGAAAAATAAATCACATCATTTTGCGAGGACGTAGTCTACTGTACTCACAAATGACGTTATCATTTATATGATGGATAGTATATTAAGATGTTTTATAATATATTTTGTTTCTATAATTATTAATATATCATTAATATCATATATATACATAAAATCTATCTTAAATTCCTTCCGTGTAAATCATAAGTGAAAAACGAATCGCATCTCTTCGTGAGGCGGTAGTCTACAGTACGAATGAGTGACATTATCATATTTCTAATGAAATAGAAAGTAAAGAGGTATATGTGATTTTATAGTTCAATAAGAGTAATTATATCATAAATAGGATACATAATTAATATATACAACATTATATCCTATCTTGAAAAGCGGTGATAGCAAGTTAATTATGTTAGTTTTTGAGGTGTTAGTCTGACGTACACACCCTTTATGATTTTGTTTCCCATTTGAGAGAGGAGGAGATTATTTTTGGTCATTCCATTCAAATTTAAACATAAAATTATATGGAATATATTGAGGTTTATATCTCATTTTCATTATTAATATATGAAGGAGGTCTAGGAATAAATAAAATAAAATTATGGGTTAAGGACATTATCGCCTCTTTAGACAATATGTTTTTGTTTTCAATGAAAACATATTTAGGATAGATTTATGACAAAAAATGGGATTCAAGGATTAGGGGAGGGAGTGAGGGAATTTATTTTTGATGGAAATTGATTAAAATTTGGGTTCAAAAATGTTGAAAGTATATGAGAGTGGTGGATTTTTATAAAAGGGGCAGAGGATACTAATAAAACAATTTAAAATAAAAAATTAAACCAATGATTTTTCATGAAATTAGAAACCATAAAAGACATTTTTATAACCATATAGGACATAAGGATGAACTATAACAAATAAATAGATATTATACATGTTTTTTTGGTAATTTTAACCATTATATTGTTGCTTTCACCCATTGATAAACCCATCCTTACCTTGATTTCTGAAAATAATTTTATATGTAGTCACAATTCATTATGGTGATAAATTAAGTTGATATTACTAGATAATATAAGTAATCAATATTCCATCTAATCAATGTGTATTTCCAAAATCAACTCATATATGTGGAATAATTTTATTAAAAATTAATCTTATAGGTTTGTTGGGAAAATAGTTCTTCATGAAACACATTTTTAAGGAAAAATATGATATCATATTATCTATATGAAAAGTGATAATAATTAAATGAATTGAAGACCATATATATATATATATTATATTAATTTCATTTAAATCATTCTATATTAGGAGTTATTTTAATTATTTAAAATGGATAAACATTATACAGTATGAAATAGTTATTGTGAAAATATGTTTTTTAAATCCTAATAAAATTATTCTAAAATATATTATTAAAATAATTTAAAAGAAAATAATTTTATTTTATATAACTAAATAATAATTATTTTAACTTTAAATTAAATTTAAAATATAATTGGAATAAATTTTATAAAAATAAAAGCTCATTTATAAATATCAATATTTTTAACTATTCTTGACAAAATTATTATTTTCGAAAAATTCACTAAATTTTAAATAATTAATATTGATATATTGATTTAAGAACAATTATAAAATAAAAATTATAATATTGAATTAGTTTAATTTTTAAATTATATGTGTGTTTCGACCCCGGTGGGTGTGGGAAGACGTGTTCTGCCCGACGGTTGATTAGAGAAGGTATGTTTCTGCTTAATCACCCACATCAGGTGCACCGTTCTTATTTCGAAATGCCAAATGGTTCCATATCCAATGATACATGGACCTTCTTTCCAAAGGCAGGCATTTTCTGGGTTATTTAGCCAGCGATGCTTAAGAACTCACATTGGTTGAGAGGATAGGAAGCCGGGCTCATCGCACCATTTTTGTGTGGAATTATTACCTGTTCTGGGACTCTCTTATAGATTTAAGACATATTCATATATCCACGAATCATTGGTTTATAACCAATCATAGTATCCATGGATTACTCCTGGTTGGAAATGGTCATCTGAGCACGGGGATTCAGAATCATTTAGGCCCGAGGTTAACCATCCCTCATTGGATTAATGACTCCGAGGAGTTTGGACTAATTGAGACGACACTGGTTTGAAGGCTCATAACTGGGTACTCTGGAGTTTATTTTCATCTAGGGGGGACACATAACGACATCAGAATTTGGATCGAACCCATGATATGGGCTTCCTACATATCCTCGTGAGAGGAATCATAATCCACGTAGTTCGGTTTGATGGGCATGATTGGGACTTAAACATTGTTAGTGGCCCAAATTAGGATTGAACCTCGGGGAGGCATCCCACGTACCCTGTATAAGAGACAGGTAACAAACCACACATTATTCGTTTTGAGGGGCGTAGTTGTGCAGATTCCATGACCATCACAAATCTCTAAGCCCACGTGATTCATGCTCGGTGTGAGAAACAAGAGAATGTGACAGACTTGGAAATCCCCGCACATTCTTCCTACCGAGGGAAGGGGTGGAAGACGATGAGTGGAAGAGAAGTCCCGGACCACTGGACTCTATTTCTCCCTGATATTGGTGGATGGTATAAGTCACATAGCGGAGAAATAAACCTTCCATGATGAGAGGGGAAGGACCATTTTCTTCTGACGAGGATCATTCAGGGCTTACTCCAAGAGGGATGCCCGGTCACTCGCAGGAGAGGGGGGAAATTCTCACATCTGATGCTCGTCAAAAGGAAACGCTAGCGGGGTCCCTCAATCCTAGAAAGTGGAGAGGAAGAAAGGGGACTCTCGGGCTCATATCCTGCACTACCGTGGGAATACGAACACAGAAATGTTTCAGGAACCCACTTAAGGGTCGGAGAAACCACTTTCCCTTGCCTACCTTGGGTATGTGAACTCGAAGAGGCATGCTGATGTGCCTGAAGGATGTATCATACGGGTTTGGTGGCTTTGGTAAAGTCCATGGATCGGGGCTAATGAATAGGCTAATGAAGGGATTGTGAAGGATCAGGATGGAGTTGAAGGATTTTATCTAGCTCAGGGAATGGGAACCCCGAAGGAGTTGGCAGGCCACACGGGTGTATGAGGAGTGGTGCCCTTCGCGTAAGGGGATGCTACGTAGTTGGAGAGGTCATCCGCGTACCAGGGTGATACATGGACTAAGAGGCATCCTATGTACCAGGGTCGTACATGGCTTTGGGTTCGGCCCATGTATGAGTTTGGTACGCAGTGGAGTCTGTGCGAGCAGCGGTGGCCAGGGGAGATGTTGGTCAGGGGTTCGCTGGTCAACACCTTGCCCGCGTAAGAGGGTGCTATGCGGTACGTCGGATCGAAAAATGGGAATAAACTCCCTAGTCCTTGGGGAGTATATCCTCGGAGGGGCCATGGCCCGTGGACTTTTTTTTTAAGTTAATGGTTCACCAATTTGTTATGCGTTTTTCGGTTCCTTATAAATTCTTTTCCAGTTTCATACCTGTTCTGGTTCGCGAATTGGAACTTCAGTATTTGCAAAATCCAAAGCTCCTTCCTCTAAAATCCTTCCACCCGAATCTAATTGATCCCTTTATTCTCCCCCTTGATGTCCTTTTATAGAGGGGGAAAAGAGATGTATCTATGGTCATGTGTCACCTTTTGTGGAGTTAGATGACTGAAAACCTGGTTTACGGATGACTTGGTCAACCCGCAACTCACGGGGGGCATTTAATGCCCCTCACCCGCGAACCAAATCAATTAGGGGAGTGCTTCACGACCGTGCAGGGCTCTGCCTCTATTCTGCGAATGACAGCACACGCGGTCTGGGCCAGTTGACGTGTTTCTCAGCTGGGGCGGTTTGAGACGGTGGACTGGCCTCGCGCCCCTCTTGCTTCACACACACGGAGGGTTCTCGCCTCCGTTTCACAGATGACGCTGGTCCGCAGAGTGTGTGGCTTGCTGAACCATCTGTGTAACATTAATTCTGAACCGGTATGCGGACCGGTCAGTCCTTTGCCAATATTGAATATTTTCCATAATTTTGTCAAATTCATTGAGGGAAATTGGGTAGAATCCATTCCCAAATTAAGTGGATTCCCATTCTCCTTTGCAGATTTTTCATGACCCTACAAATTCCCCCCATCGGAATGGGGTCCCATCGAAATGAAGAGGAGCCTATTCCTATGTAGAGTGGTCCTGAAACATGGATAGTTTGTGATAGAGTAGCGGAACTAGTAGGGGACCAAACTTATAAATAAGGGGGTCCCTTCCCTTGTCTTTTACCGGATTCTTCGTAAAAATAGAGATCTATTTTCATCTTCACGTTCCTGCCTCCTTCGCAAAACATCTCGTCCGCAAACCATCTTCTGTTTCCACAAACCGTTCTTCATTCGTGCTTGCCTTCACCAGCATACCAATCTCCCAACTACAAACTAAAACTTTTAATCATCTAAAAGATAAGTCATGATGGGCCGCATAGTAAATCTCTATGTGGTTTCAGATGGTCCTCGGACTGGAATAATACAGACTTTGAAACTTCTAATGTCTTCTGTACTTAATAATTTAAAATATTCCGCAGAGTATCCTGGTTCAAGGCTTTCTGGCCAATGCTCTGTGGGCCATAGTATTGCGCACTTTTTCCACATAGGGCTGGTTCGTGGGATACCATCATCGCGAACGAGCCTATGAGTTCATCCCGCGGATTTCATCATGAAGGATTCTTTAGGGAGTCTTTTTTCAAATACGTGGTGTTTTTGTCCAAATTTTATTATTTTGGACTAACCATCTGTATGCTTTCCATGATCTAGGGAGAAAATATGGTTCCTCCTCATCCTGTGATTAGGCCTGCTACCGAGCCTCTTCTGATTTGTGCAGGGAGACGTCTTGCCATAATCCATAGAGCTAAGAGCATTAAATAGGATCCTAGACGACCTATCATTCTCGACGATGGTGTTTTGAAGGACTTTCTCTCTCACAAACTTTTGGTCTATCCGTTATCGAATTGTCTTCCACTTTATGGTTTCATCCTTCAAGACAATGTCTGTATCCCCCCTATCTTCTTAGGTCTTCCGTCTCCTTGATTGGATGCTTTGCCTAAGTGCGCTCAAGAGAACCTCACCCAGTCAAGAGAGATTATATCTGATTCTGATCCAAAAGACACTTTTATTTTGAGAGGCTCTGTTTGGAATCAAAGTGATCAGTACACTCAGGACTTCTCCTGAGAGGTCTTCCCCAAGAGTTACCCCTCTTTGATCAACCTTGCCCGAGTGGATCCTAACGTGGGATAGATTCCCAGGTGGGATCTTTGGTCTGGTGGGTTTTTGTCAAATGACTGGGCATAGGCCTTCTAGGTCTGTTATTATTTTCGGGAATTTCCCGAGTAACTGGAAGTGGTAAATCTGTACTCCACAGTGTGGGCTTCCAAGTTTTCTGTTTACTCACCATCTTTGATCATGCCTGACTTTCTCAGTCACTGGTGTTCGATCACTAACACTTTCCACCTCTCCCATGGTGAAGTTAGTATTAGTTTTTGTGACATCTACCAACTAGGAGGGCTTCTGATCATTGGTGAGATGTATGAAGTGTTTTTTCCCACCCCTGATGCATGGGATGATGTTGAACAGGTGCCTTTGTTACAGAGGGATCTACTGGTTATGGTAAAGTGGTCACTAGGTCAGCCCTTGCGCTCCCACTCTCTTATTCCCTACAGCACCTGGATAGGGTTATTTCTGAAGACTGCCGGTCATATACCAAATATCGAGCGCCACCGGACTCATCCTTCTCAACAATTATGAACTATCCCAGGTTCCTACTACATAGTTCTGGAGGCGGGAGACTATCTTTCTTGGGGTTATGAGGTGCGCCATAGTTTTCCACCTATGCTCAGGCCGGTAGGTCTTTTTTCCATGTTTTGTAGCGGGTGGATATTCCCATCTCGGTATATCAAACCAGGTGTCAGGGCTTGCACTCTGATGATGGCAGCTGAGATGGAGGGAGGTCGCCCTGTGAATCTAGTCATTCCCACATTGGTTTGAATTTATATATTAATGAGGCACGTGGAGGAGGGTGGGTCACCCTATCGTCTGAGTGGGCCATTTCAATTCTTATATGGATGGGTAGCTGATCATTTCTGTTGTTATGAGTATCATCATAACATGTTCATTCCGCCTCATACTCTTTGGCCTACCCTGCTTGATATATTTGGAGTTCGCCTGAGGTCCCCTGGCTCTGATAAAGTCTTCAAGCTTCCGAGTGACTTCTCCCAGTTCTCTTTCACTCCCTACCCCACTCCTTCTGGGGTCATGGTTGATGACTACAGGGGAGATTATAAGAGTTTTCTTACATGTTTTCACTGTGGGACGGGTTTTTATCCGCGCGGATTGATGGGTTTTCTCTGTGTGATTTGTATGCCCCATATCATTTTTCTCAACAATTTGGATGCTTGCAACTCGAGGTTTTCCTTCCCCAGCCTTGGGCCCAAGGACTGCGGCCTGCCATTCTCCGTCAATGGTGGTTTATGTTGATGAGTGAAGGATATGTCACAAGCATTCCCTTTCCTAACATAGGAGCGGCTGCCAGAATTTCCTTGGAGTATGCGAGAATGTTGATAAAGCATTATCCTGATGGGATCCTGGGGAAGGCTATCCAGTAATTTTCCAAATCGGAGGTCATTGTGGCTACCGTTCTTACCGCACCTTCCTCTATAGCCTTGAGGGAGGACCGATTGATGGCTCAAAGATCGAAGCGGCTCATAGGATCTTCTTCTTCCAACCCCTCTACGGCCAAAGTTCAGACTGATCCAATCCTTTTGGATGTAATTGATGATGATCTCATGAATTCGGTCCCCCATGATGTAATTCTTGAATCTCCACCAGTCGATACTGGACTTACCAGCTCAACTCCCAAGCCTGAACTAGGGCTAGAAATTTCTTACCCTCAAATATTGAAACCATCTTCTAGTGTGCACATGTCTGTGCTGATCGCAATGCCAGAATTCATTCTTGTGATATCTAGCGAGGATAGAAAATACCCTCATGTCATAGTGGACCACCGAGAAGTTCAAAGGTGGGCCTTGCCCTAGATCTGTGAGATTGTTATCGAAACTCCTCTGGTTGAGATGGAGGCTAAAACTGAATCCCTTAGAAAACTATTCCTAGGTTTGTGGTCAAGTGGATTCGACTATCGACAACTTTCTTTGCTCACTTGCTAGGTTTTAATTGCCCGTGGGGAGGCTTCCGATAGTTAACACAATCATGATCACCTCGCTTCCTCTCATTGAGGGACCCAATATTTTGAGGAAGCTATAATGAATCTCCATCAACTGATAGCACTAGAGGAAAGATCACTAGATCAGCCGACCTACCTACCTACTGAGCTGCATGAATTCGAAGCTCAAGCAGTGATGCTGAGGGATCAGTTGTCATCTTTGACTGGTAACCTTGAAGCTACCAGAAAATGGATCAATGATCTCCAAACGATGGCAAGGCATACTTGTTCGGTGGCCAAATTTGAGGCCAGGGAGAAGGCCATGCTGGAGAAAACATGAAATAACCTTCACTGCATGGTTTCTGATCTGATGGACAGATCAAGCTAGGCTCCTTTGTGATTTCCAGAGCTATTTCTGTACACTCTGTTTTACCTCTTTGTCGCTGCGAAGGAGAGACTCCAGCTTGTGGACATCCTCCCTTTTTTTCCTGTTGGAATACAATTTGTGGTTGATCATTCCTTGCTGTATAATTTGATTGTTACTGGAATGACTGTTGTATAAATAACAACTCACTGAATCAGAATTAATCATTGTTCAGGAAAATGGTAAAATAGAAATGAGCTCTAATAATTTTCTTTCCCTAGACCAAGGGATCCAGTGAGTATAGTTTGGCTATTTCTAGGGTTTTGTAAAAAAACCCTAAAAACTATTTTCTTTTTCCATCAATACCCTAACATTTCTTGGGTGTATTTAGTGTGGATCCAGCGGGTATAGCCCAGATTTTTCTTAGGTCTCCATTTTCAGGTTTTCATCCTAACAATCTTTGCACCTCTTTTTGTGAGCGGTTTGAAGTCCTGCCGACAAGACTATCGTTACTGATCATTTAGGTCGAACATCCTTTACAAGATATGATGGGGGTGAGGGACTCGATGAGGTTTGGTTGATAAAAAGATGTCTCAATACCTTTCAGACACACGTGAGGGGAACATGTTTAGATTTGAACAACATGTAGGGCATGCCTCAAGGCATGAGAGACATATCGTCCTGAAGAAGTAGGAAAATCATTACCTATGGAATACTTGCCTTTGTTAGACGGGTAAGGGGTGATCGATATGTAGGGCCGCTGAGGGCATGGTATGCATAGTCATGCAAAGGTGTCCTTAATTCAATGACTGTCCATTTCTGATGGTCGGAGGACTTCATGAAAGTCTGGATTATGGAAACCACCATGGGTGGCTTTGAGAATTAGAAAAACCCACTAGGGGTGTCTCGAAAATGGTATGTTATGTCTAAAATAGTTTTCTAACATCTATATTAATCAGAAGTGTGGTTAGGAGGCCACCTTCCTACGCATTTAGTTAGCGTAAAGGACGGTTAAAGCTTGGCACAATTTAAAGTCATGCAGCTGGGACATTCTTTAAAAATGGAATGGCTTCTCCTGGTTCTCGATAATCTCATCAGAGACATTCCAACATATTCAGGTAGGGTTGTGAAAGATGTTGGTAGACTACAACTCAGAGGGTTTCCGAATCTCGGGATGGACATGGGTCTCAGAGGCCAAGAGGCATACGGAGAGAAGCACCACCTAAGGAAATCTTGCCTTTGGTAGACGGTCCAGGGGCTATCAATATGCAGAGCCACTAAGGGCGTGGTATGCATAGTTATGCAAAGGCTTGCTTAGGTCAATGATTGTATTATCCCGATAGCTGACCAACTTCATGGAAGTTGAGATTCAGGACCACCGGGGATGGCTTATGAGAGTTCGACTTTTTTTGAGTATAGAGTATTGTTTATGAATAAAGGGTGCCTGGATACAAGAGAACCATCTAGGCTAAACTTCCCGGGAATGGGTGAAGTCATCCCTTCTCACGCTGTTGTGAGATGGTGGTGGGTGAATGTCTAACTTGTGCACTGAGGTATAGAGGAAAGCCTCCATTCCTGACTAAATCCATGACAGGTTAGACCATGCAGTTTAACGCCATATGGTAAGGATAGACGACATCTTAAATTCCATTCTGTTTAATGTCATGCAGTAAGGATGTCTTCTGTGCAGTTTAACATCATGTGGTAAATACGGGGAGCATTATTAATGATACTGTGCAGTTTAAAATCGTGTAGCGAGGACGAGGGGAATGTTTAAATACATGAAAATTCTTGCAGTTGGAGGCATTTCCTTGGATGTTTAATGATTGGTCTTTGCAGCTTCATGCCAACCGACAAAGATATATTCCATGCAGTTTTAATTATCATGCGGTTAAGGATGTAGTTGCAAAGGCCACTCTTGGTTAGAATGTAACTGGGCTCAAACATCTTGGCATGTCCAAGATGTGTAGAGGGGTTGATGGTGTAAAGCATGGTTCCAGGGCTTCTTGGATCAGGAGAAGTGATATGGGGGCTCTGAAGCTGGTAAGTGAATGGGGCTAGGAAGAGTATCGCCTGTGGAAAACATGCCTTTTCTAGATGTTCCAGGGGATATCAATATGAAGAACCTCTGAGGGAATGTTATGCATAGTCGTGCAAAGATTTCCATGGGTCGATGAATTTCCACTTCCGATGGCCATGAATGATTATGATGATCCACGATTGTCTGGGACATGAAGTCTGCCATTTGGTAAGGAAATATCTGGACATGACGGGGATGTTCGTCCCTTGTTTTTGTTACAACTTGAAGAGTTCACTACGTTGATTTATCTTCCGCATGGGGTGTACCTTTACTCCATGCAGTTTAACATCGTGCGGTAATGACGAAGTACTCTTAGTTTAATGGTCATAGAGTTCGAACCATTGGGTGACTATTTCTATAATCACCTAGAGGGAAATTTAGTTAGGATTCTCTGGTATACTATGAACAAGTGTGAGGGGATGAGGGTGTAAACTATAACTCTGGGGTTCTTGAATCCTGAGATATGGTGTGGGGCTCTGAGGCCAGTAAGCATACAGAGATAGGAAGAGTATCACCAGAGGAAATCTTGCCTTTGGTAGACGTGTCGGGGGCTATCAATTTGCAGAGCCACTGAGGGCATGGTATGCATAGTCATGAAAAGGTGTCCATGGGTCGATGAATTTCAACTTCCGATAGCCATGGATTATTATGAAAATCATGGATTTCTCATAGCACAGAGTTTGGAATATGGGGATAATGTTGTCCAAGCATACAAGAAACATCTTCACCGCAATTGCCTATTGATCAAAGTAGCCTAGCCCTGGCTTAATGTTTCTAGATGCAGATATTCATGTGGACCATGGGAGGATACATAGGCTAACCAGGTAGGGATACCCTGGCAATGATTGGATGTGAGAGGGGAACAAACTTGAAAACCACTAATCCATAAATTTTTGGATCGGGATATATGATATGGGGGCTCTGAGGCCGGTGAGTGTATAGAGATAGGAAGAGTATTTCCTGAGGAAATCCACTTTTTGGTAGATGGGCTAGAGGATATGAATATGCAGAGCCTCTGAGGGAATGGTATGCATAGTCATACAAAGGTGTCCATGGGTCGATAACTTTCCACTTCCGGTCACCATGGGGGGTTATGAAGATCTGCAATTATCCTGGTCGCAGAGTCTGATGTATGGAGAGGATGTATCCAAATTCGGAAGGAGTATTCCCATATCGTTTTTCCATATATCTTGGGTGAGTCGCGATGAATTCCGTGTAGTTTAACATCATGTAGTGAGGATGAAGTTCGTGCAGTTTTAACATCGTGCGGTGAAGACGAAGATGATCTGGCGTGAAAAGGGGATTCCATGTAGTTTAACGTCATGTGGTAAGGACGAAGGATATATATGCTTGTGTTTTCAATTATCGGTGGATGGGTTATGAGATAAGATCCCAACATTATTACGTATTCTATGATGGTAGGAATCAAGCCTCACGTATTTCTTTTGGGAAATACACCTCGTGCAAGTCTGGTCTGTACTGGGGAAAGGGGAAAAAATTTCATTCTTATCCATGCAGTTTTAACGTCATGTGGTAAGGAAGAGGAATACACCCCATGTTGTTCTGGTCCTTGCACGAGGGAAAATGGGTATTTTTAGCTTCATTTAGGGTGGCTAGGCCAGGGTGTTGAGTTTCGGCGTCACAACGTATCCTACGAGGGCAGGAATCAAGCCATACGTAGTTCTTTAAAAGATAAAATGCCCCATGCAGGTATGGTCCGTTCAAAGGGGGGAAAAGGGAATTTTCAATCTTTATTATCTATACAGTTTAACGTCATGTGGTAAGGACGAGGAATACACCTCGTGCAAGTATGATCCTTACACGGGGGAAAGGGGGCATTTTTTTCATTTGGGGGTGGCTGGGCCAGGATGTGGGATCCCGACATCGCTACGTATCCCGTGAGGGAAGGAATCAAGACGTATGTAGTTCTTTGAAAGGGGTACTCCCCGTGTAGGTTTGGTCCATACGCAGGGGAAAAGGGAACTTTTAACTTTATTTGTGGATGGTTGGCCCAAGATACAGAATCCTGGAGTTGCTACGTATCCTACAAGGGCAGGAATCAAGCCATATGTAGTTCTCTAAAATCTGTGCAGTTTAACGTCGTGTGGTGAGGATGATGTACTCTTAGTTTAGGGTCATAGTTTTTGGACCATTGGGGCTTGGCAGTTTAACATCCTATAGCTCAGATGATAACTACTTTTGGTTATGCAAAATAATTCTTCAGAAATATCACGTTCCTAGGAGCAGTAGTGAACTTACCATCCATGGATATCAAAAAATATGATCCGTTGGAGTAATCCTTGTGTATAACATATGGTCCCTCCCATTTGGGCTCCAGCATTTGAAGTTTCTTTCCATGTATCATTGGTGTCCAGAGGACCAACACCAATTTTCCTTCCAAGAAAGACCGAAGACAAACCTTTTTATTGACGGCTCGTGTGATCCGGTTATGATATACTTCTAGATGGTGAAAAGTGTGCAACTTCTTCTCATCTAGCTGTTCCAATTCACCTAACCATTTTTATGATTTCTCATTGTTTGATAACTGATCACAAATGGAAACATGGAGAGAGGGTAATTGGAGCTCAATGGGTAGGACCGCTTTTGATCCGTATACAAATGAGTACGGAGTAGCCCGAGTAGCGGTGCGGATTGTGGTTCGACAAGACCACAATGGATGAAGGAGTTTATCCAGCCATTATTTCTTGTCTTTTCCCACCATTTTCTAGAAAATGGTGGACAGGGACATGTTGAAAGCTTCTATCTATCCGTTGGCTGCTGCATGGTAGTGAGATGAGTGGTTAGCCTTGATACCATTTTCATTGTACAATTTCTCCAATTCAACAGAGCACAATTTGGTGAAATTTTCCATCAGTATGCTATGAGGGATGCCAAATCTGGTGATGATATTGGCCTTCACAAATCTGACAATGTATCTTGCCCCGACTTCCTTGAGGGGTACAACTTCTTCCCATTTGGAAAAGAAATCGGTTACTATGAGGATATACTTCAATTTTTTGGGCATGGCGGGAGGATATGGTCCCATGACACCCATTCCCCATATGGAAAATGGCCAGAAGTACATAGTCTGATTAATTAACTCTGAGGGTTGGTGAATGAAGTTGGCATGAATTTGGTAGGAATGGCACTTTCTGGTAAAGTGCTCGCAATCTCGTGCCACGATGGACCAATAGTACCCAAGCGTACGAACCTGATGGGAAAGCTTAGACACAAAATGATGTGCTCTACATACTCTAGCATGCACTTCATTCATTAGGGCATCGGTTTCTTCTCCATCAATGCATTTGAGGAGTACTCTGTCGAGGCCCCATTTGTATAGGACCTCTTGCTGACCCTTGCCGCCATACAAGACAAAGTTGATTTCCCTTCTCCTTATTTTCTCTCGTTCAGCCTTATCTAATGGATTCTCTCCCCTTTGAAGGTAGTTTTTAATGGGGGTCATCCAGCCAGTGGTAGGAGCATATAGCTCAAGAACACGACTGACTTCGTTGATTTCCTCTGTCTTAGTCTAGACAAACGGCAAGACCATTCGACGATGAGAAAAACTGATAATTGTTTCATCCCGATCTGGTTCATCTAGGGTTGTGGCCGCATTACCTAATGCATAGACATGGGTATTCAGAGACCAAGGAATATAGGTCAATTTTGGTTATATGGAGAATTCCACCATTAACACTCATACATGGTCAAATAGGGGAATCAGCTCCTCTTTTTTAATAGCATAGTAACCATTGACTTTCTTGATGACCAATTCCAAGTAACCTTTCTCCTTAAGGTGTCGTACTTGTGCCTGGAGTGCAAGTTCTAGGCCTACAATGAGGGCTTGATACTCCGCCTCATTGTGTGTACATCCTTCTGACAGGAGGAAGAAATATGGCAAGACTGCATTCTATGGGGACATGATTATTATCCCTAAACCCACCGCTTTAAATATTGGGTCCTCCATCCTCTTCCCTAACGAGCTTTGGGATGCGTCGTCGATGTACATTTCCCATGTTGGGAACTTTTATTGAACCGAGAATATGTCTTTATCAGGTAGCTCTATGTCCGGTGTGGTGGTCCCTGTGAAGGGGTTCTCTGCCAGAAAATCTGTTAATTCCTGGCCTTTGATGGCTTTCTGAGGCACAAATCGGATGTCAAACTGTTTCAGGATGACTTCCCATCGGGATAGGCGCCCGATCAGCATTGCACGACGAAGGATGTATATGAGCGGGTTACTACGTGAGACCAAATGGACATTATGATGATGCAGATATTGTCGCATTTTTTGAACTTCGAAGACCAAGGCCAAATAACTCTTCTCGATTTATGAGTATCAAGTTTCAGCGTCGATCATGGTTTGGCTGAGGTAATAGAGATTGTTTTCACTACCAGCATCATTTTTCTGTGTGATGAATTCTACCAGTGACCGCTCTAGGGTCGTCACATATAGGATGAGAGGTCTTCCTTCAAATGGTTGAATGAGAACCAGTGGGCTTAAGAGGTACTTTTTTATGCTATTTAATTCATCTTGGAAATCATCTATCCATTGGTATGTAACCCCCTTTTTCATTAACCTGGTGAAGGGAAGACCTTTGGCTGCCAGGTTGACTATGAATCGCCTGATGTAGGCCAAGTTTCCTTGGAATCCTCTCAATTTAGTTATATTGCAGGTAGGTGGTAAGCCAAGGATAGCCTTTGTCGTTTCAGGGTTGACTTCGATGCCATGATGGTGTATGACGAAGGAAATTAATTTACCTGAGGTGACCTCAATGGCACATTTCAAGGGGTTCATCTTAAGACTATGTTGTCGAAGTTTGTTGAAGAAATTTTCAAGGTATGACATGTGATCTAAGTGCTGTCTGGACTTGATCACCAAGTCATCCACATAACATTCGACGAATCTCCCTAGGAATGGTTTAAAGATAAAATTCATGGCTCGTTGATATGTGGCGCCAGCATTATTGATACCAAAAGGCATGACCCTGTAACAGAGTACTCCTTGAGGGTCCCTTAAGGTAGTGGCTTCTTCGTCTTCTCAGGCCATCTAGATTTGATTATACCTATAATAACCATCCATGAAGAAGAGATCCTCATACCTAGCCGTTGCGTCGATTAATAACTTGGTGATCGGGACAGGGATATCATCTTTCAGGAAATGTCGATTGAGATCATTGAAATTGATGCAGACATGGATTTTCCCGTTATTTTTATTGATGGGGACAACGTTGGCTAGATAGATGGGGTATTGGACATCCCGAATGAAGCCTTCTTTAATTATCTTATCGACTTCAGCCTCTATTTTGGCCGCATGTGTGGGGTGTGTCCTTCTGGTCACTTGTTTATAGCCCCGGTGGTCTTCTGGAAGACCTATGTTGTGCGTCGTCACTTCGGGATCGAGTCCCAGAATTTCTGTGTAATTCCAGGAAAAAATATCGATGTTGCCTCAAGAAATAATTATATATCTCGTGCTCCTCTGGTGACATGGTTTTAGTAATGAGAGTGGGCCTTGGGTGTTCCTCGGTACCTAGGTTTATTTCCCTGAGCTCTTCCAAAGTGGTTGATATACCTTCCACAAATGCGGGAAGTGCATCCCTGAGATCTTCCTCCTCTTCTTACCCCATATTCTCATCTTCTTGATTTTATGGGGGTAGGGTTCTCAGCACGGGATCTTGGGAGTCCGGAGTAGAGGCATTGTGGGTGTCCTCGCTCAAGTATTGTCCCCCAAATTGAGGGTTATAGGTTGTTTCTACATTTTCATGCCCGACCGTTATAGCTAATGTCATGAGGAAAACTGAGTGTGTGTCCGGGCTTGAACCCCTGCTCTCAACATGGTTGATGGGCAGTACGTAGTCTCTACCAAGCTACCTGAGGGGGTCATCAGAAACCATTTCCAGTCCATTTTAATTGGGGATCCAGTCGACTCCATCGAGCAAAGGATTATTTTTCTTTTGCTCATAAAACCTGGCATTAATGTAGTGTGACTGGGAGAGCTCGAAAGGGTCCTTGTTAGCATGAAATGTCTCACTTTTTCCATTGACATAATACTTAATAAACTGGTGGTATGATGAAGGAATGGCCATGTGCTTATGGAGCCAAGACATTCCTAGAAGGGCATTGAATGCTGTGTTTTGTGGGACCACCGGGATTTCCGAGTAGGCCACAACGTCACCAAAATGGGTTTTTATCTTGATTTGTCCCATTGGATTACGTTCACTCTTGTCAGAACCCAACATATTTGTGGCTGAGGGTATTAGATCATCTTCATTGTAGCCCAACTTACGAAGTGTCCGTAGTGGAAGGAGGTTAACCCCAGATCTATTGTCAATAAATACTTTTAGGATCTCAACATCATTTAGTGTACCGGACACATATAGTGGTTTGATGTGTCATTGCATGATGGTATCTTCATCCTTATCGGTGAAGGAAACCACCGCATTACTTTCAGTCAAGCCAGTCTCTGTCCGGTAAATCTCAGTGGTGGCTACCTTAGCTTGAATCTCCTGGGGGTTGAGCAAGTATCCTATAAGTGCCTCCTTGAGATCTGTTGACAAACTCAGGGAATCCATGATTGACAGTTTAGCTGGTACTAACGCCATCTTCTTAAGGATATCGTACTTCTGTGCCAACGGCCGACACTTCTCCGTTGGTGGGAGAGTTTTAGCAGGCACATTGGGAGCTCGAGAATGTGAATAGGAGGGACCGGCCGCGAGGTCAGAGGTCGACGGTGGTCCCACATTCTGGGGACTCGGCCCAGCTGGTCTGTTTGTGCGCACTGGGTTTCTAGACAATTGTTCCTCCTCTGATTGGCACCACATAATGATGGGGCTAGAGTGGCTGTTTGTGGAGACGTAGGTATATTCCTTCTCCTGCTGAGTACGTTGAAGGTCTCTCCCATGGGTTTCTGTGATATTAATGGTTTGGGCTAGGGTAAAACCATATGGTTGGTTTCGGCCGCGACTGTGCCTCCCCAAATATCCCCTACTTCGATGATTCCTCCTCTCGAATCCTCATGTTGGGAACTCAAGCTCATAACCACACCCTCCATCATGTAATGATTCCATTAGATGGATGAAGTTGATGGAACCAAATATTATCTCGTTGTCCTATGACAGTTCAACCTGGTCTGTTGTCTCTGATGGTGTCTTTCGGTGGTTCGGTGCCCATAGCGCTAAGTTTGGGGGCATAAAATCCTACAGTGTTGGGGATAACATCAGGCTCGTTGCGGACTACTCATCTTGCACCTGTCTCCTCCCTTTTTGATTACGCCTCGATGACCGGGTCATGGAGTCTTGTGAGGCCGAAATTGTCGGTTGTGTGGCATCAGGGGCTGTTGGCGGCAACACTGGCTGCTGTAGTTGAGCTATGAGTATGACCTGAGCTCGATTAATAGTTTTCTAAGCCCTCAAGTCATCAAATTTATTCCCCTTCTTACTGGTGAATTCTTTCCACCCCTCCCCTTTTTTAGAGTTGGTGGTAGAAATGTACATCACATGTGTTGGGGGTTGTCCCAGCTCGACCTGGCCGAAGTCTACCATCCTTTGCAGGAGGTCTTTGAAGACAAAAAATTCGTGGATATTGTGCCCCAACATTCGATGGTATGGATATTAATATGGTCTATCATTGCGGCTGACTTCTTTGGGCTTCTATGGCTCTGGGAGGTGGAGCAAATTGCAATTTACGGCGGTGATGAAGTAGTAGTGGTCTTGGTCCCCTTGGAATGAGTATACTTTGTGTCTTCATACCTTAAACTGGTTCTCCTTCGATCTTCTCTGATTGTCTTGCTTGGGAGGAGGCGGCCACTGATATACAGGGGGCCCTTGACGGTTTGGTGGAGGTCTAGGCTATGGAGCAGGCACAGGGGCAGGCTTGAGCGTCATAGAGGACACTTCAGCTCTAACTACCCTCTTTGCAAGAGCCTGTGAGACTATTTGGGATTTTAGATTAGTCCACTACAGGGAGTCATCAATTCTATGGGAAATGGCAGAAAGATTGTAGAAGCCAGTGGTGCACTCCACTGGTATGAGTGGTGTTCGTATCTCATCTTGAAGGTTATCGATGCATATGGCCATCATCTCATCTTGGGGCATTGGCCTATTCAAAGAATAGGTCAGACCCTTCCATATGGAAATGAAATCTGAGACCCTATCATTATCCCTCTATTTACAATTCATGAGGTCGCTGATCATTGTTTTAGGCAGTGTTGAACTGAAGTGGAACCTGAACTGCTGTCAAAGGTCATCCCTGATTTTTATTAAATGAGCTGGAAAATTCGTATACCCGAAGAAGGCATATCCTTGCAAGGTCCACATGAAGCATCTGAGTTTCACTGGTTCTTATTGTTTAGGAGTTCCCATCATAGGGTCGCAATAAGCTGCGTAGTGCATCAAATGTTGTTCCAGATCGCCTGAGCTATTGAAAATAGGGAATATAGGGCTCCCAAAATTTGGTTGAGGAGGCGTGTTGCTCACCCAATCTGGGTAGGGCTTTCACTCTGGCTGTAACAGAGTGTGTTGACCTTCTATTTCTTCCAATCGAGCTATAAGTGCCTTGATGGTGATGGAGAGAACCTGGATTAAATCCTGTTGGCCCCGGTCTTGGGCAGTTGTAGCCTGAGGCATTGATTGAGTATCTGGCTCGGCTGGGACCAAGGGTGTATATTTCGTTTCTGACACCTTCAGAGGGTTCAGACATACATGCTCTGCTTTCTTACCGAGTAGAGGGAAGTCATGGTATTCACTCGAATCCATGTTCAAGTAGTTGGATGGACTGGGTGCCTCATTGGACAGGGGCTCTGACCGTGATTTGTTTGCTGGGGGAAAACCTTGGTCTTTGGGGTTCACTCACTGGGTGTGCAAGGTGTGGCTCTTCTTGGGAAGCACTTTAAATAAGATGGTTCCTCTGGAGTAGATCAACGTTAAGCAACCTCAATTATTTCATTTCCTCTTCATGTCGAGCGAATATCTCTTCGAGCGTAAGTGGTTCATTTTTTATCGAGAGAAGGAGTCGGGTTAAGGGTAACCGGTCCTTTATTCTTATCCTTGTTGGGAGATCGCAGGGTATGCGGTGGAGTGTTACCTGGAGGGGATACCATATTTATGGTGGCCCTCTGGTTCTGGGTGTGCACACCTAGTGGTTCGTTGTGAGTCACTACTCGACCAGAACTATCATCTCCCGATCCATCCGGATTTGCATCATCTCTGGTATCACCCATGTGGTTATCCTCTATGGAGTTGATGGATGCATATCACGGGGTGGAGGAGATTTCATCTTCCAAATAGGAAGATGATCTCCCGCACATTTTACTGGTCTTCCACTTCCTGTCCTGAGACTTCTTTAGGACTCTTTGACGAAGGGTGACGTGGAGAGTTCTTTGATGCGACCTTATGGTATGCCTCCCTCTTGAAGGGGATAATGATTCAAAGGAAAGGATAGGGCATGAACCACCTCTTCTGACTTTCCTCTCAAGACGAGAGAATACTAATTCTCGTGGGGGAGGTTGTTGTTAAGGTTGTAAAAATTCCACCATCCCTGAGAGCTGGGGTTGGCTCCGTTCTTTGGACGTTGAGTCTCTTCTCGTTTTTATTTTTCTTACGGGGGCATTTGTTGTTAAAAATTCCCCCAATCCTACAGGCTGGGTTTGACCCTGGACTGCGGTAGTGGCTGCTGCTATCGCTACCTACCTGATCGTGTGTACCCCCATTAGGGGGTGAACTGTAGTTGATGTCGAGCTCACCTATAAATCAATCCCCTTTAGGGAGGCAAGAAATTACCACTGATTGGCCTCTCTTAAGAGAGAGTCCAATTGTATGCTTTCGGTGGCCCAATTCAGGAGTACTTGAATGGATTGATTCCATCGGGCCTGATGCTTCTAGGACATACTCAAGGCCTGTCTCTATTGGGGGTCTCGCCTTTCCCGAACATGGATACCACTCGATTTTTGTCTTGACGTGATGATGTTGCAAGACATTATGTCGAACATGTTCTTTTGGGTGGGGAGCAGAGTGAAATTCAAAGCTTCATGTTCTCCCCATCCTCTGATATGGAATCCTGTTAGAGCATCACCGATGAGGTGTCATAGCTGGTGTAGTACACAGAGGCAGGCTAACTCACTATTTCCTTTACAGTTCTCAGGTCGCGGTTGTTGCGCTGAAGGAAGCCCTTACCGGTTGATGTGATGTAGGAGGTCTCCTATTGTATTCACATGGTCTACATACCCATCCTAGGGCAGGAAGCATGATTTCAGACGGCGGAGGGTTTTCTATATATTGGAGTGGATGTCATGCACACATTCTTCTGACAACTTTATGGGTATGTTGAATTGAGAGGTGGTCATGGGACAAAACATAACTGATACATCATCTCTGGCCAGTCATTTCCTCAGGTGAAACATCTCAGCATACTCATCCTCTAGTGATTCATCAACCTGGTCGACCAAACTGAGATGCCCACTGATGGTGTGGTTGAGGAAAGTGGGTCCAGTAAGTGTTGAATTATCATGTGGGCGATTCTGAGGTGGTTCAGAAGATGAACGTGGCCGCAGACCATTTCCTGATTGAAGAAGGGCGTCGTTGATGACCAGCAGGGAATTTGACATGCTTGATCCCGTCCATCTGAGTACCTCAGCATATGAGGGATTTTTTGTGCTTGATTTGGCTAGCGGAGGACCTTCCTGTCGATATGATATGTCATTGCAGGAAGGACCTTCACAATAACTTCCTACATGGTGAGGATGAACATCATGGTTTGGCGTTCGATGTGTATCATGGGAAGGACCTTTAAGACACATTGCGACAAGGTAAGGACCTTCTTTTTCATTGGGGCCATTTCGGGGAGGACCTTCACAATGGTGGTCGTGGTGGCAAGGACTACCATCACAGCTGTTGCAATAGCGAGGACTACCATCACAGTTTCCACAGGGAGAATGTCTGTGGGGTACACCCTTGGGAGGGCCTTCTATAATGTACCTCAACAAGGGGAGGGCCATCTCGTTGCTTGAAGTCTCTACGGGGAGGACCTCTGATATTAGAGTGGAGAGGACTACCATTGTGATCTGATGCCTGGCTGCGTGGAGTGTCGTTACTACGTAACCCTTGGGTAGGACCTTCATGGAAGGCCATGACAAGGGTAGGTCCTTCTTGTCATGATGAGACATCACTTCAGGGAGGGCCTTCGTAGTTGCGACTATGATAGTGAGGGCTACTATCATAATCTGTGGTCCCACTACATAGAGAGTGTTTATAGTGTATACCCTGGGGAGGACCTTCAGGGTGGACCGCAACAAGGGGAGGGACTTCTTACTGCTCGATCTACATGTCATGCGGAGGGCTTCCGTGACTCGCATCAAAAGAGAAGCTCTCATGATCGATCGTTATATGCCTATGGGGGAGGCCCCCATGGGTGCTCCGAGGAGGACCTTCAGAGCTGTTGGTAATGACATTGCGGGGAGGACCTTCACAACTACTACTTCCACTCCCATAATATGGTAATGGGTGGGCAGGGTTCTGAGCTTTCGATATGTTCTTAGCGGCATTGGGAACCCCATATTCCAGTAGCGCGGAGTCATGAACCCTCTCTTTATTTTCCGGCTGCCTTCGGCGTGTTCGGGGCGCTTTATTTTGGGAGGCGGGGACCGTCTGCTTTTGATAATGGCCTTCACTTTGAGTTCCCTTCCTAATTGGGTCATGTGATGCTTCTGGGATATGCCGATGAACAACTTGACTTTTGGTAGTGATGTATGACTGCTCTGGATCATCCACCATGATGGACAGGTGTCCCGTAGTTGGAATGAGTGAAGCTACTTGATTCATTTTCCCTTGTATCGTGGAATATGGCCGAAGACCCTCCTGGGTGGAACTAGGGATGTAGATCTGATTCGAGATGGCTATCTCATCTCTTAGATGAGTCATCCCAATTGGCAAGATGGGCTAACGGGCCCGAGTCCTTGTTGTTGTCATCGATGAAATTACATTCTGTCAAGTCTACATGATATGATATGGGATCAATACCTTCTACTACATCATTTCCAGGATATTCAGAGACACATCTTTGGTTGGAATGGGTATGAAGTCTCATTCCGGTATCAAAGTAGGAATATCCTTCTCCGGTCCTCTGGTGGTCAGCGGGTACTGAAAATTCTCCTTTGTCGGGGCAGGTGAAGGAGTCTTCCCCTATGCCGGGATATGTCATTTTAGCTCTCTATTTTCAACAACATCGGGATGGTGAACTTTACCAGCATCAGCAGGGAGCTGGCCCAACATATATTGGTTCCCCACCATATCGAGTGGGTGACCTTTGTTGGCAGGGAGACGTGCCCACCTATTAATTGCTGCCACATCTGGATAGGGGACATTGTTGATAGACACCACATCGGGATGGTAAGAGTTAGGAGAATCTACTAGGAGCTGGTCCTGTAGACGCTGGGTTGCCACCATGTCTTGATGGGGGGCTTCATTACCCTGGGTAGGGGGAGGTGAGTACTGGGTAGGTTTCGTCCTGTGTGAGTGATGGGCATGATGGATCTTGGCGGGGATGCGCGCCTGCTCGTATGATGCTGCCATGTCTGGATGGTGGGCTTTGGAGGAGCGGACATGTGTATGTGCCTGCTCGCAATACGTCTCCATGACTGGGTAGTGGAGCTCCTCCTCAGGGACAAGGGTGATGACCGGTTCCAAGTTGTACATTTTTCACCCTCTTCCTGCGGTCCGAGGGGCCAGAGCTCGGGGAGCGTGGGCTTGGATCCTTGGGGCGAAATCCTCCATGGCATGATGATACTGAGTCATGACATAACCACAATGACATCTTCCAGCGAGGGCCTTGGAGCGGAACCCCCATTCAACAGGGATGAAGTCCTCGATGTTGACCTCATCAGCATCACTAAGATAAGGGAGGTACACATTGTCTCATTCTGGGGATAGACTCCAGAAATGATTTGAGAAGGCAATAATAGTTGTTTGGATCTACTTTCATGGATGCTGCTGGGCAGGCGACCGGTGGGTCTTGGCAGATTAGAGGGCGTGCATGGATGCCTCCACCATCGGGAGAGTACTGTTCAAGTGGTCCTCTCAGATCAACGCATCCAAGACCCAGTGTTAAAGATGATGGGTAGGTGATGGGGTCCTTTGTTGTTGACGATGTCTGATCATTACGTTGCTTGAAGTTTTCATCTGTGAGTTCCTCTGGGATGTCATTCGATCGAAGGGAGTTCTGATTGGTACCTGTAAAATAGTTTGACAAATAAAAACATCAAACCCGTCAAGGCAGCATCTCATAATCCCATGCGTAATTAATGACCTTGCTTGGCCGTCCATTTGAGTATAAGGGAGAACATAGTGGGATTAGGTTAAATCTGTCAGGCTTGGTTAAAGATTCAAATCGGGTTCACCATTTTTGTTTCGACCCCCGTGGTTGTGGGAAGACGTGTGCTGCCAAACTTTTGATTAGAGAAGGTTAGTTCCTGCTTAATCACCCACATTTGGTGCACCTTTATTATTTAAAAATTCCCAATGGTTCCATATCCAATGATACGTGGACCTGCTTTCCAAAGGCAGACATTTTCTGGGTGATTTGGCTAGCGATGCTTAACAACTCACATTGGTCGAGAGGATGGGAAGTCGGTCTCATCGCACCCTTTTTTTGTTGAATTATTGTCTGTTCCTGGACTCTCTTATAGATTTAAGATGTATTCATATGTTAGCGAATCTTTGGATTATACCCTAGCATAGTATCCACAGATTACTCCGGGTTGTAAATGGTCAACTGAACACAGGGATTCAAAATCATTTAGGCCCGAGGTTTACCGTCCCTCATTGGATTAATGACTCCGAGGAGTTTGGACTCATTGAGACGACACTAGTTTTAATCCTCATAACTGGGCGCTCTGGAGTTTATTTTCATCCAGGGGACAGATAATAACTTGAGTGTTTGGATCGAACCCGTGATATGGGCTTCCTATGTATCCTCATAAGAAGAATCAGAATCCAAATAGTTCAGTTTGGAGGGGCATCATTGGGACTCACCCATGGTTAGTAGCTCGAATTGGGATTGAACCTCGGGGAGGCGTAATATGTACCCTACTTATGAGATAGGGATCAAAACCCACGTAGTTTATTTTGAGGGGCGTCGCTGAGTGGACGACATGACCATCACAAATCTCTATTCCCACATGAGTCATGGTCGGTGTGACAAATAAGAGAATGCTACAGACTTGGCAAGCCTCCCACATTCTTCTTACTTAGGAAAGGGGTGGAAGACAATGAGTGGAAGAGAAGGTTGGGACCACTGGACACTCCTTCTCCCTAATGTCGAAGGAAGGTAGAAGTCCCGGAGCATAGAAATAAATATTCCTTGATGATAGGGGAAGGGCCATTGGCTTCTAGCAAGGATGGTGTGGGGCTTACTCCAAGAGGGATGCCCAGACACTCCCACGAGAGGGGGGAAATTATGACCGCTGATGCTCATCAAACGGAAACGCGAGGAGGGTCCCTCGATCCTAGAAAGTGGAGAGGAAGATAGGGGACTCTCGGGCTTAGGCCCTGCACTACCGTGGGAATGTGAACCCAGGGATGTTTCGGGAACCTACTCAAGGGCTAGACCGACCCCTTTCCCTTGCCTACCATGGTTATGTGAACTCAAAGCGGTGCACTGACGCGCCTGAAGGTTGCATCATACGGGTTCGGTGGATTTGGTAAAGTCCTTGGATTGGGGTAAATGAATAGGCTAATGAAGGGATTGTGAAGGATCATGCATGATTGAAAGGATTTAATCTAGCTCATGAAATGGGAACACCGAATGAGTTGTAAGGCCACATGGGTGTATGAGGAGTGGCGCCCTTCACATTAGGGGGTGCAACGCGGCTGGAGGGTTCGTCCGCGTACCAGGGTGGTACGCAGCTTCAGGTTCGGCCCGCATACCAGGTTGCTACACGGTGCAGTCCGTGTGAGCAACAGCGGTCAGGGGCGACACCGGTTAGGGGGTTTTTCGATTAGGGCTTTTCCCGCGTAGGAGGGTGCTACACGGTATGTCAGATCGAAAAAGGTGCATACACTCCCCGGTCTGCGGGGAGTACATCCGTAGAGGGGCCATCGCTCGTGGTCTTCTTTTTTTATTTTATGTTCGTGGTTCACCAATTTGTTATGCGTTTTTTGGTTCCTTATTAATTCATTTCTATTTTCATACCTGTTCTAGTTCATGAATTGGAACTTTGGTATTTGCAAAATCCTAAGCTCCTTCCTCCGAAATCCTTCTTCCCAAATCTGATCGATCCCTTTCTTCTTCCCCTTGATGTCCCATTATAGACGGGGGGAAAGTGATGAATCTGTGGTCATGAGATACCTTTTACAGAGGCCCATGACTGAAAACCCGGTTTACGGATGACTTGGTCAATCCACCACTCACAGGGGGCATTGAATTCATCTCACCCACAAACCAAATCGATTCGGGGAGTGCTTTGCGGCCGCGCAGGGCTCCACCTCTATTTCTTGAATGACAACGCATGCAGTTTGGGCCGGTTGACATGTTTTGCGGCTGGGGAAATTTTTGACAGAGGACCGGCCTAGCACCCATCCTGCTTTGCGCCCGCAGAGGGTTGTCGCCTCCATTTCGTGGATGACACTGGTCCATGCAGGGGGCGTCTTGCTGAACCATCAACGTACAATTAATGTTGAACCGGTACGTGGACCAGTCAGTCCTTTTCCAATCTTGAATATTTTCTATATTTTTGTCCAATTATTTGAGGGAAATTGGGTAGAATCCTTTCCCAAATTAAGGGTATTCCAATTCTTCTTTGTGGATTTTTCAGGACCCTACAATATACAATGTGAGAATAATCCTCCCTTTAGAAAAAATATAGTTTTCCTAAAAGTATTTCATTTTCAATCATATGGTTCTTATTATATATACATATATTCAGTAAATAGCAATTGAATTTATTATATACACGTATAATTTATACAATTTTAATTATTTATTTTTTCTTATTCATACCCACCAAATTAATATCTAGGATATAACATTATATTATTTATGGTTCACATAGACTCAGGCCTGCATATTTCACAAGGTTTCGAAGAGAATGAATTTGTTTAAAAGGAAATATATTGTAAAGACATTGTGTGTTTCGTTATCTTATAAGTGTTGTGTTGAATATTATATACTTATGAATCATGATTTTCCTCTTTTTCGTTTTTGGGGTGTTACATTATATCCCTTACATAAATTACAACCTAACAATTAAATTTGGATCATGAAAATTAAGTGATTGACATTTGAAAAATTTAGTGTGAAAGAACCAAATCATATTTTTCATTTATAAATAATTTCAATTAAAAATATTTTAATATAAATTCAACAGTTTTGATGTCAATATGATTCCTAAAAGTAGAACACTGGTACCATGTCCGGATATGTACATAGAAGTGAAGCGTAATTAATTATAGAGGGTGATAGAGGTCATTTATCAAGAGAAATTGAATGATCAAGAGAAAGTTAGAAACCAATAAGATATATATCATTGATGACTTAAAATACCATCGACTCATCAGATATTAAGGTGATATAATTAAATTTTTTGAAGATCATTTTCCTCAAGTTGAAGAATTATTTTTATATCAAGATAGACAACACTAGATAATATACATAAATGAAATATATTTTATTTGAAAAATATAATTTATTATTTTTTTTGTGTGTTTTGATCAATTTCCACGTCAAATATTAATGTAAAGAATTAATATCTATCATGAATTGTTTATTCCAAAAGCATTAAAATTTTCTTTTAACTGATCATAAGATCTGCATTAGATTAAAAAGTAGTTTCTCATTTGTTTATTAAAACCAGAATGCTTAGAATAATGTAAGATAATACCCAATCTGAATATGAATATATTAGCCTCAAAATTTTAAAAATAAAATAAAAGGTTGATCTTATACCATTCCATTTAAAAATAACAACATATCCCAAATAACCTAAATAACCATGACTTGAAAGAAGGTTTTTATGTCAAATATTATCTAATACCCTAAAAGCTATATCTCTAATGAAATAACAACATTCTTTATAAATAATCATTCAAATTAAACTTAAATGTTATATATATCTCATACTAACAATAAATTTCCAAAAATAACATTAATAACCAAAAAATACTAAAATATAAAAAAAATCATCTAACATGTTTTAAAAAATAAAAAAATATTTAGCCCCAAAATTTTTTAAGTGAATACTATTTCCTACCAAGAATTTCATCACATATGAATGTGGTAGGCACTGCAAACTTGTTATTCAATTATTATGGGTTAAATTCATACAATAGTTCAAGATATTATGAGTTTTCCCCTAACATATGGGTTTTACTTTTTCTAAAATTATAATTCCTTTACTATTACTAAAATTATTATGAACATTCTAGAAATAAAATAAATCATAATATTATTTTCCAACCACTATAATTTTCTATACAACTTATCTTTCCTCAAACATACAATAATATTCTTCAATATTATTACCATAACATAAATAATAGAAAAAAACATAAAGGTCAAAAATACTTTTAAAATTACATCCAAAAATTAAAATTTCATTCTTCCATAAATAACATTTTTTATTAAAACCCATACTAATCCTAGATGTTACTTAATAATAAATTCCTCCCAAAATTCTCTTAATAATTTGATAATTTTATGAATAAAAACCTCAAAATTGGAATTTATGTCTATGAACTTAAGATCCATTATATAATTATCAAGAAAAGATACTTTTTTTATTAATCATGTTCATCTATGATTTTAAACTATTCAAGTCCATTTTGATGGTTCATAAAGTGTCTTTGAATTTCCAAAAAAATATCCCATATGAGTGTCGAACAAGGTGTGTAGCATGGACCAATGTTGTGCAATTAGAGATGATTGATTTTAGATTAATGTGACATTTTGGGGTTATTAACCCAAGGTATCCCTATTCCAAAGAAAACCCAACTTTTATTATCCAGAAAATGATGTATTTTCTTGGGAAAGAAGTCACTCTAAAAATCACCCAAATTTGATGATATTTTATTACACATAGACTTAGTCAAATACATATCTGTAGAGTTATCACTACAGTTTTCTAATCCAATATTTAAAAATTTTACTAAACCATTTCATTGATACCAATAATGGGGACCAAATCCGTATTCACAAACTATTACAAGTTTTTTAACATAAAAATCTATTGATTATAACCAAACGACTAGGAGGAAATGTGTATTTGGAAGATTTGTTCACTATATATTAATGTGAGACTAAATTTATTTTTTTAAATTTTATTCTCCATGATGATCTACAAAATCCTTCTGATCACAAAACTGCATACAATAACAAGGGGACAGAATGCTTGAGGTATAATCCCAATAAGGAAATAAATGTGACAAGTATAAAATATGATTCAAAGGTATAAGATGATATATTTTGGATAGTAAAATTGAGTTTAATTATAGAACAAATGATGAAAATCATGATATCAAAGAATATTATGTTTTAAAATCATGGACTTGACTACTCGTCGAGCCTAAATAGATATACACATAAAATGTTATGTCAATGTGATGTTGTAATTCTTAAAAATAGCTAGCAAGGAAAATTCTGAAACATTGATTATAATTTCAAAAAACATCAAAATTCACTAAATTAATTTTTTTTGATGTCCAATGATTCAAAAACCTTAAATATCGGCAAATGGGGAAATATGTCACAACCCATAACTTCTCTTTGCAGATATCAGTTGAATTTGCGAAGATGTGGGTCCTATCCTCTACACAATATATGTATAACCATGAAACTACTGTTTTCAAAAGGATAAAAAAACATTAAAAATCAATATATAAAAAATAAATTTATCATTAATGAAACATATATTTTGATGAAAATGGACCCTATAAATCCCCCATTCATGTTTTCATTTCAAGAGGATGGGACGTCAAGCTATGAAGTTTCACTCTCAATTTTTATGACTCTATTGTATTTCATGAACTATTGTAAACAATTTCTCCACGATAATCTTATAAAAATTCCATCATATGATCCCTTATGGATATTATTTAATGTTTTCGAGTGTTTTATATAACCTTTATTTGTAAGGAAAACTATTTGGGTGTGACAGCCATGGATTGATGAACTCTATTTTTTTGACACCAAATATTCACGAAACAATGTCTTTCACATCCATTTGGATCCCTCATTTCACTGAAAATACTTTCGAAAATTTTTAATATATTCATGAAACCACTATTTTCATGAAACTACTGCCATATATACTATCACTGACCCCCATAGAAAATGGAGAGTCACACTGTGTGCTTTTTCAATAATTTTTTAAAATAATATCATTTGGAAATATATACAACCCCAATATCCAACACATTTAGTACAATGAGTTATGATATTCTTATGGTCTCTAAAAAACACATTGATTAGAGTTATTCCTCTTATCTTGTTCATTTATCCTTGATTCAATATGATCCTGTTAGCCCATTCTATATTCCATGAGTTGAGATTATCCTCTAGGATTCCATGGATTGATTTAGTTTAATTACTCCTAAGGAAACTTAGGAAAACTAATCTGCTAAACCCTATCACAACTAGAAATTTTGGATATAACAACTATCCAAAACAATGGCTATATTTGTAAAAAGTGTTGCTATATGATACATATTTGGTTCCAATCTTCCATGGAACGTATTGGAATAGATATAGAAAAATTTTGTATCCACCGTTTTGATGATCTATAGACATGGTTTCCATTGTGGAAATGACACCTATAACCATAGTTTTGGAAACTATGTCAATAGTTCACACTGTTATCCACTTTGAAAATATGTCTATGGACATAGTGAAAAACCCTGGCTATAACACTTTAAACTATGTATACATGTTTAAAATAAATTAATCCCAAGGGATTTCAATCTTTATACCTTGGTTATGCATAAATAGGAACCTTAATATTATTGAAAACCAACATACAATGTATATAAATATATATTATTATTTATATCTTTAAAAATATTTTAAATTTGAATATTATCCCTAGAAATAGGTCATCTATCCATATTACCGCACAAACTTTTTGACCCTACACTTACATGGGGAAACTATAACAACTGTTCTCCTAAATCATGGATATAGGTGAAGGCTATATCCATGGTTCTAGGAACTCTCTTTCAATGAAATTCATAATAACAACCTACATCCACTATTTAGGTAAACCATGGATATTGGGGAAGGCTATAGATACATTTATACAAAATTTGTGGCAATAGCATTGCAAAAACATTATAGTAATAGTTCCATGAAAACCATTCCTATAAGATTCATATAAACAAACTATAAAAATGGTTCTAAGAATACCATATATATCCTTTAAAAATATGTATTTCCATGGTTCTATTAAAATTATAGCTATAGGTACATGATATAGGAATGGTTCTGGACAAACATGACTATAACCTTTAAATAAAATATATATACCCACAATTTATGTAAATTATGGCTATAGGTTCATGCTATGGCCACAATTCTATAAAAACGGTGGCTATAGGAATATCATAAATACCTATAGCCACAGTTTTGAAAAAACACGACTCTATGTCCATGGATATAGATTGGTTTTGGACTAGTTTATGATATGTTGAAACTGAAGGGTTGTTATTCCTTACGTCCCACACCATCAATTTCTAGGTATCTTCCTTCTTGTATTCCTCACTACATAAAATTAAAATATAGCATAACATATGTCTAAAGAATAACATGCCTCATATAGAAATCATGTGATGACTTATATATTTCTTTTAAGATAATTCATGACATTATATTAACTCAACATCATTATCCCTCACTACAAGACATTTATTTGTGGCATAACCTATGTGAAATATATTGGATGACACATGTGGTATTAATTAGATTCATTCTGAATATCTCATAAGATTCACCATCCCATGATCATGAGAGAAAATCAATAGTCTTCACTAAATGACATTAAACATTAGTATACACTATGTGGAATGTGAATGATGCCTCCTATGGAAATCAAAGGATGTTATACATTTCTTGTGTAATATTACTCATTCCATGATCATGAGAAATAATATATCATTATCACCAGATGAAATTAAATTTTGGAATACCTCTATAATGAGAATATGATGCCTCCTATAAAAAATATGAGAAGTCTTATGTGTAAAGCACAGGATTCAAAATATATTGATCATGAGAAGACTACCAAATATCCATCAATGGCCACTATATTAGGTGTAATCCCCAATTATAACCCTAGAATCAACAGCTGGATGAGATTACCTAATAGTATATTGTGAGGAAGATAAATTAGAAACTCTATAGTGAAAGCCCCATATTTATCCCTGCTGCTCCCAAATAGCCCCCACCAGCTTCCTCATCAGGTGTAAGTACCAGTCATATTTCATGACCCACAAGTTGGTCTAGAGACCCTTATGAACCTTATGAGTTAGGAATATTAGGAATATTAATGTGTAAGCCCCAAAAAAATACCTTATATAGGACGTTAAACTATAATCTTACACTATACAACATACCAGAGATTCCTTATGTAATAATTACAGGATTCCTAAGGTGATGTGAAGAAGATTACATAGGTAAAAAGTATCGGATATTCATATCATCCAATATACTATCATCACATGGGAATCTACCATGAACAAGAGCCATTCATATCATTTCTACTCCAATATTTACCCAAGAAACATTCAAAAATAAGATGCACAAAATCCATGATTGATGCACCTTTTGTGACATGAGTATCCTAATAACATGAAGCTAAACTGCATAAACCAGTCATTCCACAAAACTTTAAACTAGGGAACATATCTACGTGGGTTCTTATACATGTCTCTAAAATAGGGTTCATAATATTCTTCCATAAGGATTTATCCCAACACGTGAACCCCATATCTAAATCACAAGTCTGAAATATCCCCCAAGGGGAGCAGTTAATAAAATAATAAGTGTTGAATCATCCACTATGAGGATAGACTAAAAGAATAAAATGTTTTAAATGTTTCTCCTAGGGTACATAGTCCACCAAGTTCCATGTCTAAAATATACACCCCTAGGGACAAACATAACTAAATTTTATGTGTTATTTATCCCCCTATGGAAAAACATAACCAAATACCATGTTTGAAATCTTCCTCTTTTGGGGAACAATTAACCAAATCCCAACTATAAAATCTCCCCCGTCCTAGGGACACAGTTAATAAAATACCTAGTGTAAAATATCCCTCATAGGGAAAAACATAACTAAATGCCATGAGTGACATCTTCTATCCATGGGACACACTAAACTAAATACCGAGTGTGAAATCGCTACCAACATGGGACACACTTAACCAAATCCCAAATATGAAATCATATCCCCTCGGGACACAATTAATAAAATACCAAGTGTGAAATATTCCTCTATTGGGTCGACAAAATAAGATCGCACTGGGAAAATATTCCCCCATTGAGAAACCCATTACCACATATTAATCCCCATAGGACGTTAAGCCTCATACACATCTATCCTCTCAAGATGTTAATTCAATGATTCATCTATCCAAAAAATATGTTAAAAATATTACCCATATTTCCTCACATGATGTTAAACCTATGGTCCTTCTATTCTAGAAAGATGTTAAACTTGTGCTCCATCTGTCCCCAAAAGACATTAAAATTTAAACCCATTTTCCCCCACAAGATGTTAAACCTACAATCCAACTATCCCAATAAGATATTAATCCTATGACCCACCATTCACCATTAGGTGATAAACTTGTTCCCTAGTCAAAACTATTTACAAAATACAATAAAAATAAATTCCCTGTGGTTAAAATAATTGAAATTATTATACCCCTGGTATAAACTATATCTTGGATGATGTGGGATTCTTTAGGATCCAAGCAAAATTTTCTATATATGATAGCCTCCAAATTCAAAATAATAATTTTTTATAGGTTCCGGACACACCCAATGTCTAGATATTCAAAGACACAAATGATTTTAATGCCTATGGAATCTAATGGATATTTCACATTTAAGATAAATTTTGTGAAATTAACCAGAATCCACATTGGAAATTCCTTAAGAACAAGTTTCATAAGCATGAAATAAATCTCTGAGGGAGTATCTTACTTTGAGATGAGTGTTAAAGGGGAATTAATATAAGGATAAACCGACATCCCATAACCTAATTACTATCAAGGAGCCAATATAACTAACCCCAATGGGTGAGGATTCCCACCATCTCTATGTGTGATTGTGGGGAATAACAACATTTCACTATAATGGTGTTCACCAAAACTATGAAATACTTGTAAAGAATATGATAAAATATTGGTAATATGGATAATCTCATGGAAGAAAAACATAAATAACATCTTATCATAAGACTATGAAATCCTAAGAAATAGTGAAAAACATAAAGCACGACATAACCATATATAATGTCTATCTATCATGAAAAAACACAAGTTTGATAGAGTCCCATATTGGATAAGGTTCACTATTTATTCCTATAGAAGATGTCTCATGAGACAAAAACATTCCCGAATCCATTGGGGAATATATAATTTTCATCACACCAGTCAAATTTATATCTTGTAAATGAAAATTCATACCACATAATATTATCAACCATAAGTAATAATAATTTGAATTATTATAGGGATTAAATAGATATCATAATCATTACTCATATCACATTTAAAAATAAATGATAATTATTTAATTTGATAACTTATAGTAAGGAATGTGTTAGACCATCAATAGTATAGAGAATAAAGTAGCTATATTTTTCAGAGACATATATACTCAATTTAGATGTAATCCACAACATCAAAGGTTTCGTTCATTGATAAAAATAATTTTAAAAATATTAAAAAAATTATTGGGGAAAATAATTCTTTCACATTGAGAGACATAAAAGGATTCAATAAAATATGTAAAATGCTTTTGAATGATCACTTTAAACATTTATTTTGTAAAGTATTATTTCCTAGTAAAGTAACACTTATTTAATATCTAAAAATTTCTCAAAAATTAATTGCATAATTTTTGAAAATAATATTTTAAACATAAAACGGGAGATATAAAATAATGAATGGTCATGATATTAGAATAGTTCTCTTTACACTGAATACACTATAGATTTATAGGATTTCATTCACATTTTTTTTAAGAATCTTAAAATGTACCTTTTTAAGAAGTAAAAAGAAGATTCCTTTGAATTTTTAAACACAATTAATGTTGAAATTTTATTTTACAAATCATAATAATACATGTTTGTGAACATTTTTTTTAGAAAACACTGATTTGGATGAAGAATAATTTTTGACCGAAGAGATATATGATGTATAATTTTATTAAAAACATTACATCAATCATTATAACTACAAAAGAGATGGAAATAGTTCTATTATATAAAATAATTATAAACCACAAGAGGGGAATAAAATGAAATTTCTTTATTAGAAATTGATAGAAAAATTTTCATTCAATGAAAATTTAAGTGTAAACAATCTTGAATTTAATGATATTGAAACATAAATCCTTACTGATTTTCTTCATTTTGATTCATAACTACAATGTGTAATTTAGATGAATTGAATCTTAAAATAACATAAATTGAAAATTATTATTTATATAATATGTAATGGGAAGTATATTCACCATTAATATGAAATTATATGCATAAGAGAACATTTTCCTCAATTAAGGATGTTTTGTGATAAAAACCATATGAGGGTTCATATTATTAAGGTGAGAGTTAGTCAACAAAAAGTATATTTTTAAAAAATTTAGATCCACTCAAAAGGAAATTTTAAATATAACATAAATATATAAAATGACATTTCACACATAATCATTGAATAACCTGGTCATCTACGTATACGTATAACCCGATGAATATAAATTGAGTTAAGGGGACCCCTTACCTTTTACTTCCGTTGAGTTAATATTTATTTAACCGAATTAATAGTGTATTTATAAATGTTATTAACATTTCATGAAATCTTTTTATTATTTATAATATCACATATGATCATATTATATCATTTTATTTCCTTTTTGTTGACAATATCTTATTTATACTACTGTTTCATGTGTTAATTGCCTTTTTTCCATCAAGTATCTTCATAAATATTTTGGATCTATAAAATTTGAAATAGTTCCATAATCTTGTAAAATATATTAATTTTTTATATATATTTTTTCAATAGATATATATTTAGAATTATTATTTAATTTTGAACATGTAAAATAAATCAAATCTCTTTATGGAGACGGTAGGTCATACGTATAGATAAGTGATGTCATATTTTATGTAATGGTTGAAAGGGTAAGGAATTATATTAAAAATATAGAATAAATATCAGGAAATATATATCAAATATATTTATTAAATTAATTCTTTCTGACCATCCATGTAAATCATTACAGATAAACGAATCACATCTCTTCGTAAAGAAGTAGTCAGTCGTACACATGAATGACTATATCAGTTATTCAATGGATTATAATGTAAGAAATTATATGATATAATTATTTTATAAAATGATAAATATATTATTAATATAATATATCATCATAAAATTAATTCTTATTGCCATCCATGTAAAGCGTAAGTGAAAATTTAATAACATATCTTCGTGAGACAATAGTTCAGTTTACAAACAATAGATGTTTTCATATTTCCCATAGAATGTAAATTATCAATTTATATGTGATATTGTAATTACATTTGTAAATAAATATAATTAATTTAATATATAATAATTATATATATCATTAAATCTATCCTTTGGAAGTGGTGGTGGAAAACAAATTATGTTGGTTTGTTTGGTTGTAATCTGTCATACTCATGATCAGGAGTTTGGTTTCCCCTTTTATAGAGATTGATATATTTTCAGTTAATGAACATTATATATAAAAAAATAAGTATATGGAATATATTTATTTTATTATATAATAATTTTTAATAATATTTTAATTTTTTGGATGAATAATTAAAAAAATTCATGGTTATGGATGATTCCACTTTTCCAGACAACATTATCATTTGTTGTTATACCTTTCCTTGGTTGGATATTTGACTAAAAAACAAATTATAATATAAGGGGAGGTTTCTTAGGTTTTTATTTATGTAGGGATGTTGTGATAAAATGTGTTTTATTTTTTTGGAATTGTGTGTAGATGGTTGTCGTTTTATAAGATGGGGTGGGACAAAATTTGATTTTTGCAGAAGAAATAATGAGTCCCAAATTTTTATGAAACCAAAAGGAAAACAATGAACAATGTTTACATCCCATAAGTGATAAGGACAATATAATACTATAAAATATTAATTATATATGTTTTTGGTCAATTATATCCCTTATATATTTAGTTTATCCCTCGTAGTAATCATAATATTACCTTAACCACAATAAGTAAATTGTGATGTTTTCACTATTATTTGTTATGGAAAATATGTTGAAATTTTTAGATAACATATGTTATTATTATGCTAAATATGGACTCAATTTTTTCAAATTATACCCACATAGGTGGTATGATATTATTTTAAATTGTATGTGAAGGCATGTAAATTTTTTTTCTTCAAGAAATACATTTATAAGTAAAAGAAGATTTCATATTAAATATATGATAACTAATAAAAAATAAATGATTCCAAGATTATATTTATTGATATATTTTTTTGATACATTTAACTAATATAATTTCTATTTTTGTGTTATTTATTAATTTAAAATGGATAATCATTATACACAATAAAAGAGTTTTTCAGAAAAAAATGTGGTTTAAAGCATAAAAATAAAAGTTACGTTCTAATAAAATATAAATATTATTTAAATTTATTTAATATAATTATTAATAATTATTAATAATTATGTTAATTTTAAAACAACTTAAAATTATCATGGGACATGATTTATTAGAATGAAAATACAATTTTATAAAAATCATCATTTTTCACTATTCATAGAAAAAATTATATTTTCTGCAAAATTGCACAACATCATGCTAATGTAATATAAAATAGATGGTTTAAAAAACTATTTTCATTTTAAAATAATAACATTATACAATTATTAAAAAATTAAATTTATATTATGTGTAAAAGTGAGACTAAAATGCCTTATTGAAAAATACATTTTTTTGGATGGCATTTATTTTTTCTATTAAATGGTTCTTATTTTATTATTAATTAATATATAACCATTTCATTTATTTTATACATTTGTACACCATATAATATTCATTATTTAGTTTTTCCTATTAATACCCTCCAAATTAGCAGTTAAGTTTTAACGATATACTATATTACAGTTTGTTTAGACTTATGGTTTCATATTCCAAGAGATATCAATAAGACTGAATTTATTTAAAAAGAAATATATTATAATTCCTCGGGGTGTTACATTATATTATAATCCTATTGTTTCATGTCATATATGCTACCAAACAAAACGTTCCACATTTAAATTATCAGGGTGTTATAGTAAAATAATTTGAATTGAATCTTAAAATACAATGAATTACAAAGGAGTCATGATATAACATGTAAATGTCATTTATATACACCATATAAATGAAATTTGTCTATAAAATTAAAATATGACTCAATAAAAGTAAATTGAGATAGAATTCATTACCTCTAGTTTGTCTCACCACATATTTCATTTATCTTCCAAAAAATAAATTAATGTTAATTAATTACATTCATAAAATTGGTTCTAAAATTTATTATTAAATTTTTTTAATTTATTACCATGTTATATTTGTTTACGTCATCCATTATTTCCCAATTAGACGGTTTGAAATTATTTGGGTCATTTATATGAAATGTATTCAATATTATGATTTTGGTAAAATAGGTAAATGATATATCATATAATGAATAATACTATTTAAATCATTATAATTTTATAAAAAAATAAACTTTGTAATACAACCATGATGTATGGTTTCAGAAAATAATTTTTTTACAATCATGGAGATGGTAAGTCGTACGTACGTATGAGTAACACATCTATTTTTTAATTATCATGAAAAAAGGGAAAGAATAATTATTTAAGATATAAATAATGATATTTATAAAATAAATATCATATTATTTCTTTAAATATACTTGTATATAGCCAACACATAACATGTTTATTAAAAACACATTCTATAACTTCTTGGAGGTGGTAATCCACATGTATGAACATATGACATTATCTTTTTATGTAAATTTAATTGTAAGAAGTTTTTTGAAATATTATCCCTATATAATGAATCATATTTCATTAATATTATATATATAGTTGGTATATCATTTAATACATCTGTGGGTGGTGTTGACGAAAAATTAATTGTATTGATTCGGTTGGCGGTAGTGCACTATACACACGGATGAATGTTTTATTTCATAATGGATAGAAGAGGATATTGATATAGGTTATTCCATTAACATATAAAATCTATGAATATGGTATATACTATGGTAATTATCATATTATGATTGAATATTATTTGAAGTAGGTGGAATAAGAAATAATTGTATAATGCTTTGTTAAGAGTGATTCATGTGTTCGAACAACCTCCTTTGGTTTACACCAATATTCACCATATGAGAAAATGATAATAAAACTAAGGATTCAATAATTTTTAAAGGGAATTAATGAATTTATATTTATTAGGATTGACTGAACTGCATGGTTCATGAAGTATGGATAGGAGTGGAGAGGGGTCCCGTATTATAAGTGAGGGGTGGAGATTTTTGGGTAATTCTTAAAGTATTAAGTTATAATAAAGCAATATTCAACTAAATGAATCCAAAATTCAAGAGATTAAAATTAATTAGTGGTTGGCATACAATATTATTTATACAAGTTTTATTTCTAATGAAACCCTCGTCTCTTTTTTTATCTATCAATAAACCTGTTTTAACATTAACTAGGGTAAGATATTTTTCAAACTGAAATGGTTATAATTCTTTTTTACAATATAAAATTTAGATCATAATTGGATAAAGGATGAAAATTTGGAATATTTATAATAAAAAAATTTCAACATCATTAGTTATTGGTGTTTAAATAATTTTATAAATTATTTTTAAACATAAAATATCATATAGGTCATTTTGACAATACTCATTGAATTTGACCTCAATGACATGAATATAATAATGAATTTAGAATATTATTTATTTAACTACTAATAATACATAATTTTTATCTTTATAAATATTTTGTAACCATAAATTATCTTAAATAAAATACTTTTATTATTTTTAAAATCCATTTCCTCAAATTCTCCACTATTTGCACATGTAATATGTTTGCATTGTATAAGAATTTTAGGTAACAATATTATCACCAAAAAATTATAAATAAATTAAAATAATGTAAATAGTTTATTTATAATAAATATAACCTTTAATATTTTTCCATTACTTATTTTTATTTGTATGTGATCAAATTAGTGACACTTAATGGATTGAGAGTGACATTTCATCTTTTTTCTTTACGTAAAAATTTATATATGAAACTTTCTTGGGAAAATGTCCCACAAATAATTTAATCTAAAGAATAATTATAATCATTAATAAATAAATTCATCCAATAATAATTAATTTGAAATTTTATGGCTTTGTCACTTAGTTTTAAGCTCGGTTAATCTAATTTACTCTTTTACCATAACGACTGATGTTTTTTAGTTTTTAATTTTCACTGAGACCAAAAACAATTTTTTATTTAATAAATAATATAAAATATAATTTTTTAGAATAAGTAATAAAATTTAATTAATTAAACTACGATAACTTTTATAAATTCATTTTACAATAATCTCGAAATGTATAAGGAAAAACAGCTTTCAGGAAAATATATTTTTCATAAAAAAGATGAATTTATATAAAATATATTATTAGTAATATTTATTATGTGAATTTAAATTAATATATATATTTATAATAGAAAAATTAGTTTTAATCATTACTCATTAGGTTTATGTTTTATAAACTAAAATGGAGAAATGTTATGCACATAAAATTAGTGTTTTGAAAAATGCATTTTTAATGAAAAAATATTTTATACAAAAATAAAGTATAAATATGACTCAAATTTAATAAATTATAGTAAATCAAACTAAAAAATAATTATTTACATTTGAATTCAAATATTAAACATAATTGAATTTTTAAATTTTTTAATATTTTGATAACGAATTATATTGTTACAAAAACGTGGTTTTATTCACTATTCACAGAAAAATTAATCATATCAGAAATATTATATGATTACTATTGAGGTAATGTTGATATAATTATTTAATAACTACTATGATTATATAGAATATTATGTGTTGATTTTTGAGATGTTAATTATAATATTCTCTCACAAAAACCAATAAAAAACCTTTTTGGTGAGACATATATTATTAAAGAATGTAATGAATTAACTATTAATTGAGTCCTTATTTAAAATTATATTCTATTAATATAAAATATTTATATATAATTTAAAAAATGTTTTTATTACTATTCATTCAACCTATTCGACGACTAGGTTATCATTGTCATATTTAAAAATTAAATTTTGTAGCTCGTTTAAGCTTAGTGTTACATGTCGTAAATGATATTGAACAGAATGTTCATCATATAAAATATGATGGTGCTTAAAATTTGAATCTCAATAATGATTAAAATTAATATTTATTCCAACTTCATGAGTTATCTTATTAAATGATTCTTGTCTATATAGACAATTACTTATAGTAAATCACAAAATATTCTTTTAATTATGGTTTAAAACATACATTTCTTTATCATTACCTATAAGTATATCTGGATCATCTTTAGGAAGTTTATTTGATTTATCCATGTCCTTCTTATTAATTATAATAATCTTCTTCATGTACTCTTCCATTTGATCGTTCCAATACCCAATACCACATTTATTGAAAAATGGTGGCATTTGAGGTATCCAACAATCATTTGAATTAATGCATTCCATCATTAAAAAAATTATTCCATAGACAATAAGAACTAGGATATTGTAGTTAGTACAAAAAAATTACAATAAATTGATCCTTTCTCCATAAGGATTACACTCTAATACCAATTCATTTTCTAGAAAGATGTTAACATTGTAATATAGAGGGCGAGAATAATCAATTAAAATATTTAAAAATAATATTAAAACATAGTGTTTATTATTTAATAAATAAATTGTGTAATGTGGTGATAAAAATAAAATCTATCTTGAAATAAAATAATTATATAATATTTTTATTATTGTTTAGATCACTTATATCATATTATATTATTCAATCTCTCCAAATTGATGAGTTTTTCAATACTTAACATGAAACCTCACTTTTAAAGTTGGGACAACCATTCAAATAACACTTCCAAAACAAATACACTAAATAAAAATACATTCCTATAATTTAATAGGATTTTTAAAATTAAATAGCAGAAATATAACTAAAAAATTACAAACCATGAACCTTCTATTTTTTGGTTGAATAATATAAACTAGACTAGTTTTTTATTATTAAATTCATAAAATGATCCTTGTAATTACAAAATATATTAATGAAAATATAACATAATGGAAACCTAAAAATAATTATGATCAAAAGAGAGAGGAAGATTTGGATATTTGTGTAGTAGGATGATCCTTATCCACTTCCACAAAAATTAATAGAACATTTATGTTCAATTATTATTTAACCAATGAAAATAATATTCATAGAATATCTCATTTATTGAGATTAATAAATAAATAATAATATGAGTTGATCTATTATTATAGAATAATATGAAATTTATTTATGGGTTGATCAATAATAATCATATTATTCTATTCTTAAATTCATGATGCATGAGAGTTTTGTAAAATCATCTCTTCCATTAATCAAATTAAATATTTAAACATTTGGAAGAAAGTGGCTAACAATTTATTCTATGAACATTAATTCACGAATTAAACTTTAAATATTTACAATAGTATATATGATAATTACACCAGTATATAAAATAAGAAAATTATTCTAATTGATTTATAGTAGAAACATATAAAATTTATTCGATATTTATATGTATTCTTGCACTCATTAACATCATAGAAATCATCTATGTGATTTATGTTTGGTTTATAACAATTTTACTATGTTCAAAAATCTTTTTTATGGTTTTAACAAAAATTCATATGTATCATATTTACCTATGAAAATTTTTTACATGGTCAATCATTTAGATTTATCTACATAAAATAAAATTTATGCTATCATACAAGTGTTTCTTCTACTAATTCCTAAGTGAGCAGTGATACCATTTGAAGACGATAAGGTCACCATTCAAAAACAGAAGTCAAATCATGGATATTTTTCACCATATAGATAATTATTCTATATTTAATTTGAGATCATATTATAATTATAATAGAGGACTACAATAATTAAAGATGTATATAAGTGCATCCATGTGAAGAAATAACAGTGTGAAAATAATTTTATGAATCGTTTATGATATTTTTTAATGGAAGGGGGAGATATAGAAGAGTGAATAAGGATAATTTTCTACTGATAGATGAAGTTACTACCTCAAGGATAAACTGTGGAAGGAGGAGCTGACATGAATCTGATTTGAAGAAGAGGAAAATTATTTTTCATAACAATATCATTAAAACACTATAAAAACAATCCACATAGATTATATATTATTAATAAAAAATTATATAAACTTAAAAAAATAAAAACACATTTAACAAACATACATAAAATGGGACCAATATGAAAACTTGAAAATAGAGTACAATGAAAAATATGGGGTTTTATAACTTTGTATAGGTCGGTTTTGGGGCATGAATAATGGTAAAATTAAGTTCTACACTTTTTCATTATGTTTATACTCAAGTTATACAATTTACATATGGGTTATCAGAAATAAAAACACAATCATACGTAATGTATAAATAATTTTACATATATTTGATAAATGATTGTTGAGTTACTGTTTAAGGGTAAATTAGATTTCCTTTCACTATGTTAGGGTACTTGAAAATATATATTAGGATAAAACTATTTTAGATATCATGAAAGAGAGATGATATATACTAAATAATGGTAATATTGTTTATAATTATTCCATAATGGTTAAAAAAACTCAGTATGTAAAAGTAGCATGGGGTTGTGTAACGTTAAATAATGAATTAAACTACCTTTGTATGGGTAGAACATAAATACCTTAGGGTAAACAAAAAATATAGTCGATGTGTAATGTTATAAAATAAATGATGTAAGTGAAAAGATAACACACATAAGGGTAAAGATAATTTAATATAAGGATAAATAAAAACACCTAGAAAATGAAAATAAAAACATTTAATTACATTTAATAAAAAAATAATTTTATAAAAATAATGACATACATTAAATATAATTTTAAAATATATACTTTTGAAATTAATAAATAAAAAATAAAAAATTAAAAAAATAAATAAATGTGAGTTAAAACTAATTTAAAAATAATAATTAAATAATAATGTTCTATGTTCAAGCACTAATAATCCAATATTTAACAATACTAATTGATTAGAGAAAAACAATGTTGGGATTTTCCCTATTTATGAAGAGAAAATACATTAGTAAAATGATTGATTTGGACATAGTAAATTTATATCCATGCATAGCTAAAGCATATATAATATTACAATATATCTTAATATAGGACATGTGATGTACACAACTATTAGATTAGTGATATGTGAGGTATTCAATGGCCACATTAATGTATGTGGAAAAATCAGGACTATCTGAGTTGAAATATTCAGGATTTATATGATCCATGTCTATTGGTCACATTATAATAATGAAAAAGTTGTTATATAGATGTACATATAACATATATGATGTTAGTTGTGGAAGAAATGTTTATATGAATATATGAGTATGTATTCTATATATCAAACTAGAAACCATAACAACTTGAGTAACATTGAATATTTTATAGAGGATACTCATTACTTATATATATGGAATAAGTATTTCATATTTATTTAAATGCTTATAGGGACCACAAGTGAACAAAGAATAGTATATTTATAATTATTATGTTTTGGGTAAAAAAAATCGCCAAATTTAAGAGATTTTGACAAAACTATATCGAAAAGATACATTGGATGGATTCAAAAAGAGTTATAAAGGTTAAAAAAGTACTTATATATATTTGATGAAATTATAGATTAACATATATACACTAAGATGAATACATATTAAGTATGCATTGGCTCTATATTATTCTTAAATTTATTATTGAAGGTATGTTGTTTCCAATATATCATATTGTTCAAATGATGTGACATGTTACTATGTTTCATCAAACAGAAAGAGGTCTATAGGCTGAAACTTATCAAGCATCATCCTTAAATTTTTGTCATCATTTACATTTGATTATTAATGAAATAATGGATTATATTACATTCATTTTCTGAGTTTTATTTATTCCCAAATATTATGTATTGTAAGTGATATTTTATTAATGAATGTCTCACTATATTCTTAATATTAAGAATTTTGAATTTCCTGGATGTGGGGAATAAGTTCCCCCATTTTTTTGAGTGTTATATGCTTATTAGTTCCATGTAATGTGTTAGAAGTACTTCATCCTTTTAGTTTAATCTTTTATTACAAATAGTGTCCGCACTATCACTTCTATCTGTGTATGATAATCTTGAGGATATGAACTATGATCCAAAAAATGTTATACCTTCCTCATATGATCGTGGCTTTGTCAGTTTCTCCTATATTCTCTATAAGTAAACAACCTTAAATATGGTTTTTTGGAATTATTTTTTATGATATCATTGAATGCATAGTTTTGGGTTCTTCATATATTAAATAAGATTTAATTCTACAGAGTATGGACCATAGAAAATGGGTTTGAATCTACAATTATGTTATTATATTCAATAAAAAAAATTAGTGGTTTCAAATATATATTTATTAAGGAATCAATAAATTTTCCTTTTTTATAATCATGACTTATAGAATATAAATTAGAATCATCAATCTAAAAATTACATTGATTCTCTATATACTGTTATTTTCATTACTATATGAAATATTTTATGATAGTGTAAACTATGGTACTCCCAATTGAGGCTACATTTTTAGGATCAAAATATAGATTTCGATGCTCAATTATAAGAGGGTGAATTGGAGGTTTAAAAAAAATCCATCAAATCCTTAATAAAATCTATTTTTAACAATGTTAATCATGGTTGATTCACAAAACCTCTTTAGTTATTAAATAGAGGGATAATTGGAAGGGCCCCTATCTAATTAAAAATAAGCTAAACATAAAAAATTTAATCTTAAATAAAATTAATCAAGATTATCTTAAAGAAATATTCTACCTTAAATACAATAGAATATTATTTATTAGAATATACAGGTATAAGAATGTATAAGAAGGTTTTACTTTCTTTCATTAACAAAATACAGTGGAAATAAAAATTGTAACAAAACAAGGAATGTATAAGAAATATTTTAACCCAAAGAGAAGGTTATCCAACAACCTTGGATAAATGTACCTTGATTTATACTTTCTAAAAATTTGGTCTTAACCATACAAGGGTAATCACTCAATAAGAATATCAGAATCTGTCTTGATATCCCTGCAAACCCTTGATCTCTAAGGTGATTGGAACCTCTGTCTTCCAATCCCCAGAATCCCTCAATTGTAAATAGCAGCAATAAAATCACACGAACCCAGATTAACAAGTTGTTCACATCTTGAAAATTTTGTTCACAACATTCTCATAGGCAAGTTTGCGCATAGCTCTTATAATATAAATTATCTCTCTAGAATTCAACAAAACTAACACTTTTCAACATATCAACATACATAGAATTCTTCAAATAGCTAGGGTATTTATATAAATAAATCCCAATGAATATATCCTCCTATGAAAATATTATTTTTTGTTGAATTTTGGAGGGACCTGGATAGCTGTCCCTTGGTCAACATTTATTTGAAAACAGATAGTACAACATCATATTATAGTGACATAATCATTTCTAAAAAATAATAACATGTTAAAAAAACATTCATATGTCTAGGAAACTTATGTAAACCAGGATCCAATATTTTTGGAACAATATATTAAGGAAAATAATTAACCTTAAGATGTTTGAATATTCGGATTCTAAATATAGTTTGTAAATGGAGTCTAAATATGAATATAAATAGATTTTGGAAAAATAAAAAAAATCAGATTACGCTTTTTGATAAAAATTGAGTATGATTTAGGATATAAATAGCCTTATTTTGGATAGGAATGGTGTCTGAATAAATTACAAAACAAAGTTAGTATTTTAGAGTAAATGGAATTAGAATTTTTGATAATTCAGTTAGAATTTACGAGAATTCAGAGTCTGAATTTTTGGGAATTTAGAGTCAGAATTTTGGTGAATTCAAGGTCTAAATTTCTAATAATTTAGATTCATAATTTATGAGAATTCTGATTCAAATTTTCAGAGTATTTGGAGTCTGAATTTACAGTAATTCAGAGTCATAATTTTTGAGAATTTGGAGTCTTCTTTTTTTAGAATTTAGAGTCAGAATTTATGAAAATTCAGTGTCTAATTTCTGTGATACTCGGAGTTAAAAATCATAAAAAACCTAGTTTTGAAATCAGATGTATTTGGAGCCTAAAATTAATGAGAAACGATTTTATAAGAAACTGTGAGGTTCCACGGTTTAGATAAATATACAATTATTCTTAATGTAATTTGGGATTAAGAAAAATATGGTTTTAGCATATATACGAAACATTAAGAATAACATATAAAAGAATATTAAGGTTTAAGAAAATAATATTGCAAGATAAAAATAAAATCATTAAAGAAAACGTTTTTGTGCTTTTCAATACAAAAAGGACTGAATGTGTCATATGATAACCTATTGACATAACAATATCCCCCTTTTTAGAAGGCACAAAAAACTTTTTGAAAAAGAATATTATGTCTGGAAAACATAAAATAAAAGCTTATCTCCCTTATATTTATATCATAGTGAATACTAATATCTCCTACATGGGTTTTTTCACTTTAATGATCTCATTCGTTGTCGTAAGAACCAGTCTTTAGAAAGACCTTACTTTTCTTAAGAATGTTTTCTTTCATATTAAGCTCCCCCTTTCTTAAGAAAATTATTCTTTTAACTAAAATCCCCCATAATATGAAATTCAGTTTAAACATTTCTCCCCCTTTGTGATTTTTAAAAATGAAAGGAGAGGAAAAATATGTATCTAAAAGGTTATAAAAAGTTCAAACGAAGAAATGTATATAAAAGAAATTTTAATAACTTTGAACTAATGTTTTTATTGTAATAAATGATCAATATTTTAAGTTAATCAATTTTCCTTCTTCTTCTCGAGAATAAAAGTTCTTCGGGATGACCTTCATCCTAATTACCTCCTTATGATCTTCTTAGTACATCTTGAGTATGTATTCTTGCCATTGGTTCTTCTTCTTCTGAGTTTGAATCCTTTCTTCCTGAGACTTGATAACTTCTCCTCAAGACTAGACATTATCTGCTAACTAATCAATGTTATCTCATTCTCTATTTTTGTTATTAGAAATAGAATTTATCTTTCCATAGAGATCTTTAACCTCTTATATTTGGTAATATTTCTCTTGATTCATCCTTTTAGAAATATTTTTGAACTTCTCGTCAAACATGTCAAAGGAATATTTGATTGAATCCATATAATCAAAAACTATCTTCAGATCATCACTGATTGACTTCGATCATGTTGTAATATTCTTGCAAGACATTCAATGAGATTCATATTTTATCATGAAGTTCTTGAAATCCTTTTCTTGGATGATTTACTTTTCCATAAACAATCTTATATAATATGAATTCATGTTGACTGAGTGTTGAATAAGCTGACACCAAGATTCAATGCTTGGGAGAAATGATATTGAATCAAAATATTTCTTTAAGGATTACACCATGAAGTGATTCCCCATGGCCGATGATGATTCAGAATCTAAAGGATATTTTTTGGAGGATTAACTTAAGATTTCATGACATCCTTTTCTTTAGATTATCTGACAATATCACCTTTATGAGGTGTGTTAACAAGTACGACTTTCCCATTATTATCAAATTTATCAACTTCAATAATTTCTTCTAAAATGTTTTATTCTCTATCATCCACTTCATCATCATAATCTTTAACAATGCCATCATTGTCTTCAATTTCATAATTGGAATGACCTTTGTTAACTTCCCCTTGTTTAGAATTTCTTTTTAGGTTTTCTAATGCTATTTTTTAGGATGATTCTTTGTGATATTATTATTAAATGTTTATCAGAATGACTCTTCTATTCATGATACTCTTCCTCCATTCTGATCATGTCTTCACATTCCTCATCCTGTTCTTCTTCTTGCTGAATTTTTTCTTCTTTGACAATATGTTTCAGAACTAAATAAATCTTCAACAGGGATTTGGGTACCTGAATTTATTCTGAAGCTTTCTCGCTACCTTTTAACAACGATCAATCAACCTAAACTTGCAAATCTTTTTTTCATTTTCTTCTATTCTTACCTCTCAATTTCTTCAATTCCTTGAGTATTTGAGGACATATCCTCAGTAAGATCTGAGACAAAAACACCATCTCAATCCTTATTCTTTTTCTTATAATCTCACCATTTAGCTAATACATCATCAGAAATATTATTTTTCTTCTTTAGTTTAAGGGTTGTTGATTGAGGTTTAGGAATAGGTTCAGGTAACTGAGGTTTTGGATATTTTCATTTCATTATGGAAGTTTCTGAACATTATTTAACTTTAACTTTCTTACCTTGATCATCCTTATCATGGAGATCAACAAACTCACCTGATTCACCATTGAACCAAATCTTCATTCTTATGAATGTATCATCCCTGATCTACATAATCACAAAGATCATGGACATTTAAGTGCAATGGATTTTGAATGATTACAAACAAAATACTATAATTTTCAAAATGATCAATGGATACATCAAAATCTGAGACATGATATTTCCGTTCGTGATGTTACTGATTGTTAGAAGGATGTACATCACCAAATTCATCTTCCTTATGTTCACCAAGTTTTCCAAGAGAAAGATATCACATATCTTAAGTGAATCCTTATCACCCTTCATGGGATAAGGAATTCTTGCATCCAAAAAGAAATCGACATTCTGTTTGATGAAAGATAGGAAATCATGGGTTTCTCGACATTCTTTAGCCTAAGGCAGTCTATATATTTTACATTCTCAGAGGATCCTTCCATATCAGGAAACATTATGCATAGAGGATTTCATCGCCTTCATACGGAATTCCTAGAATGCATTCTGGATTCTTGAATGATAAAGAATATGACTTCTCATAGCTTCTAAACATTAACATCTCTTTTTATACTTGCATATAGAAATGAACTAAATCATAAAATTCCACTATAAGGTCTGGGTAGACTGGATCGTGATTCTTTTATTTACCGAAACATAAAATTTCCCATCCCTTTTACATAATAATCTTGACAATCATAAAGTCATTCTTGGAGAGGATATTCTGATCTATTAACATTTCCCTAAACAAAATCCATTCCTCAGGCTCTTTACTTTACTTAGACTACATCAGAATCTCAGTGGAAACCTCAACTGACATGAAGAATGTAAGGAAATAAGGAAAACAAAATTAAACACTTGTAAAATTGTAGATATTCGATGTAGAAGGCTAAGGGAACTGATGTGTGACAAGAACACAGGGTCCCTTTAAATAGGATTTGTAGCGATAGATCGAATTCCCGGATTGATTCAGCGGTTCAGATTTTCTTGATCTAATTTGACGCTGCAAATTACTGTCAAAAACAGATTTATACCTTCCGATCTTTTGAGGTTTTAAGGAAGAATTTTATTTAAGTAAATTGAATGAGGTAATGTTTTCTTAAAACAATATAGAAATACCAACAAGTAAAAAAATGCAAATATGAATATTTAAGTAAGGAAACATACCTTATTGATTGTTCAGAATGAATTTTCAATATTTGTAAGGTTATTTTTAAATAACATAGGTTCCAAAAATGTAATTAGGGAAAAGAAAAAATTTTATTTTCCAAAAAAAATTTGGTTCTAAGAAAAAAAATTTAAAAAAATATATAAAAGAATAAACATATTCACCCACCCTACGTAAACGAGTTACATAATATTACGAGATAATTTTAATAAGAATTTAATATGGATGATTACCTTATGGTTATCATAGAGAACATTTTATAAATGTATTCCAATCTATCAAGGGATAATTATTTTTTAAATATGTTAGCAAGTAAATATTGTGTTCGGATAAATTGATGAATGAAATATCCTTTAAGTGTACGATCCATAATAATGTTATATATATTATTGATGTACCATTAATGAGAGTGATTTGCAGTGTTTTTTCTTTGGGAAACGGAACTAGTATTATCACACATTATTTGTGTTTTTGTAAAACTGATTCAACATTCTATGAGTATTTTTTGCATCGAAAATACATTATCACAAAACTTCTAACTACTACATGTTCAACATTAGAAGTGGAAACATTTTCTAAGTGTTGCTTCTTGCATGACCAAGAAACTAATGAATCACGTAATAAATGACATGTTCTTGATATACTTTTCCTATTCATTCTAAATTCACCAAAATCAGTATCTAAAAAACTTTTTAAAACAAAATCATTTCGAGAAGAATAAGAGAGTCCTAAATCCATGGTTCCCTTTTAATAGAGAAAAATTATTTTTACAGCTTTTAAATGGGATTTATTTGGAATAGATAAATATCTTGCACATAAGCATACTGAAAACATTATGTATGGGTGTCTAGATATTAAGTATAATAAAAATCATATCATAACATGAAAAGATGTTTGATTTACTGGTTTTATACCTTGATCAAGATCAAGAATGTTTGAGGTACAAATTGGAGTACTTAATCTTTTAGTGTTTTCAAATCCATACTTTTTAATCAGACCATTAATGTACTTATATTGATATATATAAGTTCTTTCTGGTTTTTGAGAAATTTGAAAACCAATGAAAAATGTTAACTCATCTCTCATACTCATTTCAAACTCATATTTCATGAGACTCGCAAAAGAATCAGTTAAGTATTGCTGAGATGATCGAGATATAATGTCATAAACAGAAATTTGAACAATTAAAACATTTTTTTAATCTTTCTTTATCAAAATGGTGGAACAGAAGTTCCCTTAACATTAGTTTTCTATGTGAAAAACCCTATAATTTTTTGATCCCATGCTCTATGGACATGTTTATGTCCATAAAAATATTTGGTGAGTTTGTAAACATGTTCAAGATGTTTTGTATCTTCAAATCGAGGAGGTCGTTCAACATAAGATTCCTCCTAAACAAATCCATTAAGGATAGCACACTTTACATCCCTTTGAAAATGTTTGAAATTAAAAATTCTGCATAGTCTAGTAGAATACGAATTGATAAAAGTCTAGCTACAAGATAATAGGTTTCTTCACAGTCTATTACTTATTGTTGATTATAGCCTTTAGAAACTAATCATTATTTATTTTTTACAATGAATCCATTTTAATCACATTTATTTCTGAAGAACCATTTTACTCCAATTAATGATATTTCCTTAGGTATTTCAACAAAGGTCCAAACATATTTCCTTCTGAAATTATTTAGGTCATCCTACACAGTTTAATCCAATCATCTTCACCCAAATCTTCATCTCTAATTTTAGGATATAATTTGGAATGTAATGCTAGATGTTCTATATCATTACTTAAATAACTTCTAGTCCTTATATGATTATTTACATCACCAATGATACTATCACTAGGATGATACTTAAAAAGCAAAAATTTTGGTTTTTGTAAAACCTATTCATCAACATATGGTTATAAATATTATGTGGTAAATACATCATAAACATTTTATTGAGTATTTTCCTTATTAATAGAATCTTACAAAAATGGATGGTAATTAGTTTTTGAACACACATCCGAAGATTTTGGTTGGGGTGGTTTAAAAACATAAGGTACATTTTCATCAAATATCACATGTACTTTTCTTCAATAGTACAATTTTTTTTTTGTTAAAAACATTATAATTATTAGAAGTGTTGGAATATCCTATGAAAATTTCATCATAATATTTGGGTGTGAATTTATTTATGTTATCTTTAGTATTCAAGATGAACACTTTTCTTCCAAATACATTGAATTAATAAACATTAGTTTTTCCACTAGGAAAAAATTTATATGGTGTTTTATTCAGAAATGGCCGAGTAAAAACATGATTTATAATATAGAGAGGATTACTAACAGCATCATCCAAAAAGTGGTTAGTAATACAATTTTCACTCAGCATGTTTCTAGGTATCTCATAAATAATTAAGTTTCTTCTTTCAACAACACCATTATGTTGAGGAGTTCTTGGAGCTGAGAAGTTATGTGTAATTCCATTTTTACTACAAAAATTTTTCAAAACTGGATTTTCAAATTCTCATCAATTATCTCTAGGAATAGTTATCAAAGGAAGGTTTTAGCATTTATAATGTTGTCTGAAAAATATTTCAAATAAGAAAAGGTTTCCGATTTCATTGTTAGAAAATATACCGAAGTAAATATTTTGTAATCATCAACTAAAAAAACATAGTACTTGCCTCCAATACTAATAGTTTGAGTTCGACTTAAAATATCCATATCCACTAGTTTTTATTTATCATAATTTTAGGCTTTACTAATTTATTTTCAAGCTTGACTTATGTTTCTTTCCTTCCTGAAAAGGATAAAAAACTTTTTAAGAATCAAATCTAAGCTCTGGTAGACCCTTAACAAGTCTTTTATTTGAGAGTTTACATAGGATCCTAAGGATGCATTGTCATAGTATTCTATTCCATAACTAATATTCATCTTCTATTTCACTAATCCAATATAGGTCCTTGATCCTATGGTATTTTAATGTAACTGTGTAAACATTCTCATGCCTATGGGAAGAGAGAATAAACTCTTCTTTGGAATTGTGTACTAAGGATTTATCATTCATAAAATGCACAAGGAAACCCACATCGCATAATATACTTATTCTTATATGGTTTTTAATAAGTCCTTTGAAAAGTAAAACATTTGAAATTAATTCTTTTCCAATAAGAACAATGTTACATATACCAACAATTTCTCCATGAGAATTATCATCAAAAGATACGTTTCCACCTTTTGTCTTGATAATCTTTCTAAAAAAGTGTTTGTTACCTATCATGTGCTGGGAACATCCACTGTACAAGTACCATGTATGATTGTTGGCACTTTTTTTTATTTTCTTAAAAATAAAATAGTTAGGATTTCAGAATCCAAACATTGTTGGATCAAAAAGTTTTAGGAAGTAAAATATTAGGTATCTATATTTTCATAGAATAATAAGTTTTATAAAAACCCATATATTGAGTTTTATTTAAAGAAAAAATTTCTCTCAATGTCGACCACATTTTCACATAGTGAAAAAAGGATCACTTTGAGGAACAAAATAGTTATGACTATAAACAAGTTTTGAATGACTATAACCAAATGCACAAATATTCCTAAGAATAAGATGTTGTGAACACATTTTATCAAATTCATCCCATCCAGAAATGAAATTTGAAAAAAAAAATCTTGATGTAAAATATTTCAAAAAATTTCTAATGAATAAATTCTTTTCCTCATAGTTATTTTTCTTAGAGTTTGAGTTAGTCTCTAAAACATTTTTTTGTAGAAATAACACTTTCAAGATCCTTAGAATGTTTATCCTTCTCAAATTTAACATCCTTATAATTTATTGAAATATTTTCAAAATCAAGTTTCTTTTGATCAAGATCTTTTGTAGTATCATATAATTAGTTTTTAAAAATAGATATTCTAGATTTTTCTTTCTCTAACATAATTATTATTTTACAGTTCCATTTTTCATGTATTTTATGAAATAAAGAAACCTGTTCAAATAAAGGTAATGTATTATCTCATGATGGTATAGATTCTTCATCTGACAATTAAAAATATTATTAATTTGAATAATTAAAACAAATAGAAATATTTGTTAATGAATTAGCATTGTGTAACTTATCTATAAGAAAGTGATTTCTAATATGTAATCAGACTATACAACCAACATTCTTCTGACTAGAATATTCATGTTCCTAGGATTCATATGTAGAATCACCACCACTATCACTACAAGTTTCATTATCACTCAATACATTCTTATCCTTATATTTTTTTTTGTTCTCATTTTTTAAATTTCATAATGCTTGTCCTTTGTGTCTTTTCTATTGAGGATGGGATAAACAGGTCTGATATGTCCAACCCTCTTGCATTCATAATAGGTTACTTCTGAATCTTTCTTTTCCTTTATGTATTTCTTCGTATATATATACTTAAAATATTTTTATCCCACAATATTTTTCATCATTCAACCATGGTTGGCCAGTTCATTCTCATAATGATCACTGTAACTGGATTAAGATATAACAACACCTTTATTTGATTTTGATCTCATTACTCCTTCAAGATTCTTTGATTTAGATGTAGTAGTGAAATTAATGCTCCCATTACCATTATTCTTCTTGTTAATGTTTTCATATCACTTTTTTCATGATTCATGTTGTAGAGGAGTTCTAAATAACTAATCAAGAGTGATGTTAGATACATTCTTATTCTCATCTATAGATTTCCTTTTATATTCCAACTCATTGGGAATGATATCAATTTTCATTTCTACATGAATTTCATCATCATGTCCTTTTTCACCCATAGATCGAAGACTGTTTATGATATTTATAAATATTTGTTGCACTTTTCAAACTAGTTCCTTATAAGGAAACATAAATCCATGCTATTCAGCTCTTAACATAGCACTATTTTTTTCAATCACATTTGATCTTCCAAAGTAACTTCATGTTTCTTCTTCATACTATTGGTATCTTCATAAGAAGATATTTTACTGTAGATGTTCCTTGTCTTGGAATATTAATTATTATTGAATAACTTGTAATTTAGTAGATATTCTAGTTGTTACTGATTTGTGAATGTTTTGATTTTTAGGTTAGTAATCTTGTAGTCTCTAGTAAGAATAAAACATTATGCACATTGGTATTGATAATAAAAGTCTCCATCCTATCTCTATATTATTTATAATCATAACCATAAAAAATTTGTGTTCTGGTAGGATTTAAATTGGCTATTGAACAGATGTTCATTCCTACCATTCTTTATAAAAAATAAAAATGATCATTTCAACAAAACTTGTTAGTAGTAAAACGTATAAAAACATTAAGAAATAGAACATGAAAAAGTAAACTTGAGCATGGAATGTTGAGAAAGAAATATTATATATATGTATAAGAATTTTAGAGACCTTCTCTAGTAGAAATTATAGGATCTAAATATATAAATAGATGCTCAATTACCCGAGAAGGTGAATTTTATGTTTAAAAACATTAGTTTTCATCCTTCTGAAAATGTATGTTTAACAAATTAAAACAAGATAGATTCACAAAACATCTTTAGTTTATAAAAATCGGATAATTAGAAGGGCCCATGTCAAATTAAAAAGAACTTAAACTTAAACAAGTTTATCTTAATGAAACTTAAGAATGTTTATCTTAAGGAAATATTCTTCCTTAATGCATATAAAATATTATTTATCAGAATATAAAAGTAAAAGAAAGTATAAAAAGGTTATAATTTTGTTTATTTAACAAAATATAGTGAAAATTAAACATTAATAAAATTGGACAAGTATAAGAAATCTTTTAACCCAAAGAGAAGGGTATCCGATAATCTAGTATTAAGGTCCATTGATTTATAATTTCAATAAATTCTGTCTTACCCGTACCCGGTAAGTCCTCGATTAGAATATCGGAATCTTTCATGTTATCCTACACACCCTTGATATCTAAGGTGATAGTAACATCTATGTTCATATCCTTAAAAGCTCTCAATTATACACAACAACAATCAGAGTCTCACTATGTAGGCTGATCAAGTTGTTCACAGCTCGAACAAGATTCTCATAGCATTCGCACAATGCTAGTTTGAGAAGAGAACTCATAGAACAAATTCTCCCTCTATAATTCAACACATCTTAAACTTCAAAAAATATCAATATATATCGAATTATTCAAATGGATTCAATATTTATTGGAAAAATCCCACATTCATCTCCTACTACAACAGTCATATTTTCATTTTAATTTCGGAGTGACCTAGAAAAGAGTCCCTTGGTCAATGGTTAGTTAAAATAGATTGTACGGCATCATTTTGTTGCAACATAATCATGTGTAAGAAACAATAACATGTTTGATAAATATTTTTATTACTAATAAATATAGATAAACTAGGATCCGATAAATATGGAAAAATATCTTAAGGAATATAAGTAACATTAACCAGTATGAATAATAATATTCTGAATAAAGTGGGAAACAAAGTCCAAATATGTATATAAATGGAGTCTAGAAAAATAAAAATGTGTAGGCTTGGTTTGGATAGAAACAGAGTATTATTTTTGACAGAAACAAATTCTGATTTTGGATAGAAAGGGTGTATAAATTTATATGGAAATAGAGTGCATATTTAATGGAAAACAAAGTCATCTTTTTCTAGAATTTATAGTCATAATTTTTGAGAATTCGGAGTCTGAATTTTTTAGAATTCATATTCAGAATTTCGATGAATTCAAAGTCTTAATTTTTAAGAATTCTGTGTAATATTTTTTGAGAATGTAGAGTTAGAATTTTTTAGAATTTTGAGTCTGAATTTATGAAAATTCAGAGTTAGAATGTCTGATAATTCAGAGTCTGAATTTCTGAGAATTTAGAGTCATAATTTTGGATAATTTATAGTCTAATTTCTATGATACTCAGAGTCAGAAATCTAAATGGAATGAATTTTAAATATGATGTAATAGGATTCTAAAAATTTTGACACTCCGTTTTCTAAGAAACTATATGTTTTCAAGCGATATATAAGGATCCCATTACTCTTAATGTAATTCAGTTTTATTAAAAATATGGTTTAATCTTAGATTAAATACATTAATAATAACTTATAATATAATGTTGAGGTTAATGAAAGTAAATTTTTTTATAGAAAGAAAATAATCATTTAAAAAATGTTTTTGTGACTTTCAAATCATAAAGGTATGGAGAAGTCCTAAGATATTTTATTTACTTAACAACATTAAGCATCGATGTAATTTGAAGAAGAAAATGATGAAACAATTTTTCAATAATATAACCTATAATGGTGGGATACATCACATCATTAACATATCTTAGTATTCATTCTGAACTAAAAATTATATAATGTAGCTATTGTAATGTAGGTCTTTAACATAGAGTTTTTATTGGTTTATAATATACTTGTTCAAATCCATCAAAGAAGAGTATATTTTTTATGTTACCTAAAAATATATTGAATTTGTACTGACTATGATAATTTTGGGTGTTATTACATTGTTATCTAATTTAATATGAACTTCAAAACTCAAATGTAGTGCTATGTAGTGTGAAAATGATTTAGGGTGCGCAACAAGGACACTACATAATGAGTTAATATAATTTCTCGAAAAATATAACAATTCATTGGAACTAAAAAAATGATTAATTTTATTATAACATAATTTTACTAATTTTTTTGAAATTTTGTAAATTTTTATTATGGTTTTAATATTTTATGAAATGACTATTGTTAAGACTTGTAAAATTAGATATTACATGATCTTAATTAATTTTAAAAAAGTTAATATTTATTAATAATGTCTTAAAAATTAATTGAAATGTCTATTTATTAATTAAATTTAATATATTTTCATGTTTAGTAATTTTTTAAAAAAAATTAATATTATGAATGAAATAAATATTGTTATAAATTTTATATAGGGGATAGATTCTCTCCATACACATAATGTATGACTCAATACGAATTAGATTATTTTTACCAGAACCATTATTTTTCTAAGATGTTAGGATCTTGTGAATATTGGATGGATGGATATTGTACATGTGATGTAATATATGTTTCGTAAATTGGATAACTTATTGATCAAATTCTCCTTGGGTAGAGAGACTAAATATTAGACTTACCACTAGCGTGGAGGTTTATTCTTTCCAGAAAGGTTAGGGGTCGACTATCTTACACTTGGGGATTAAAAATATATATTTTCATAATTTCATATAAATATAAGACTTTACATATAAGGTTCATCCACCATGTGTGTTAGCTCTATTTAAATATGTAAACATACAGAGGTTATTTTTAGTTAGGTGATTAATAAAATTGTGGTTGTGAAAGAGGATTTACATTAATGTAGTGTGAAATCATTATATTGGTGGATGAAATATTTATGTAAAGCTATATAATTATAAGATATAACACACAATGGAATAAAAAATTAGATGATAAATATTTCATAAGATGCAATTAATTGGAATTTAATTTTTATATGACATATATTATGTTTGTGAGATATTGAAAGAGAACCTCATAAATACCATGTGTTAGATTACTTCTAAAGTGGTAGTTGACAAGATCATGATCTTCCTTCTAGGTCTGTCATTTTATATTTGGGTTCCCATTGAATATCATGGGTATGAAAACAAATAGATATATAAATCAATAATACCCTATTAGGTATGTCATTACTTGGCTAGGATCCCCTTGATTATCATTTTATACCTTATTATAAACATTTTTATGGCTTACACTAGAATGTGATCTTAATTTAATATGGTTACTATATGAGTATTGTTTTTAAAATAGATATGATGGATTTTATTGAATGGTTTTACTCACAATTATATATGAGTATAGATTTTTATTATTGGGGAAAATACCTATTTAAATAACTAAATGGTGAGAAAAATATTGCATGAGACACATTTTGTAGTGAAATTTGGATCATAACTCACTAAATTGATTTGATATGTGAGGCTATAAATTCTATTTAGAAAACATCAATTAGACGTCATCAATGAGATATTTTAAAACATGATTTGGACACACTGATATACCTTTTATTATTATGGAATATTTCTAGATATTTATATTGGGATCATTTCCAGGTATAACCTATAAAAATATATGAATTTCGTATCTAGGTTTGAGAATCATTTTCATAGATAATAATAATTTTTAATTAAAATTTGAATGTAATAGAGATCAGTTCTACACACTATGAACCATAGGTATTATGTATTGAGTGTTCATGTCACATTTATGTGGGTAAATTGAGTCGTTGTTATAAGGGTTAATTAATCAAGGGATAATTATATATTCATATCAGTGTTATATAATGTGTTTATAAATTAGGAATCGACACTTATAATATAAATTTATGATATAGATTAATAACTGAATTAGAAAATGTTATTATGTTCCCATAATAAATATGAATTTTTATCTCTATATATTTCTTTGGAAACTATGGTATTTATATTCACTAAATAGGAAAATATTTCTTTCATATGTATGAATATGATGTTTTATGGAATTGAGAATCTAATATATGATTTATACATGAAATATATGGATAATCCAATTTATATAATTTTTAATAAGAAGGTGAAGTTTGATTATAAATCCACAAACCTTTCTCATTTTCACCTTGTATATATAAAGGTGATACATATCAAAAGCCTCCATAACGATGGATTTCTGGATCCATTTGGTTATTAATTTTAAATGAACTTCGAATAATTATCATGGTTAAGTGTTTCTGAAGAACAATTATGTATCTTTTGAAAATATATTGGGGTTTTAAATTTATGTACAGAATCAACTTTTAAAATTTATTAATAATTTTTTATCAGATAATGTTTTTTAAAACATAATCCATAAAATCATTTATTATATGAGAGATTATGGAATTTTTTTCACAAATCACCCTTCCTAGAAAACCACAATGTAATAATTTGTTATAGAGGTTATATAATAAATTTTTAGACATGGTTTGATCAATGGTGTATCAATATGACCTTAATATTTCATTCCTGGTTTATTCTTAGTAATATTTTTAATTTATTATAAACTATGTTCCATATAATGTAATAATAATGTCACCATATGTGATACGGTTTGCAAAAAATCATATTTTATCTTTATAAGTAATTCATATTCCAAACCACACATATGACTATAGAATTTTGAATATTATATACCCATTTTATAGAAAATATTATTTATTGTTCATCATAACAGAACGAAGGGATATTATTTTTGTATTTCTAAATAATAAAAAGCAATTGTGGACCAAAATAGTGTATTCATTGAGAAGGAATATATATTTAGTGTAGTATTTAGTGTAAATTTTGAACATGATGAAGATTAGAAATCATTGATGAAGTGTTCCTTAGGTGGTGTTAGAGCTAGACCCCCAAAGAAATGTTGAAGGGGAACTGAATCATGTTATATTATTACCTCCTAAATCTAGTTAGATTCATCATAAACTTTATTGGTATGTATTTTTCATTTAAAATGATGAAAATTTAATGTTTATAGTATATAATTAACAACATAATGAAAGGACATAATGTGTTTGGTTTTCATGAAATTGTTAAAATCCATGGAATCATAAATGGACTCTATATACACTAACCATGTTTGACACATTGTTCATGCCCCTGTTTGGGTGGGATAAATTCTGTGAAAGTGTCGGTTTCATATAAAATATGGAATGCACGGTATAGAATATACATGTAGATATAGTCTATTAAAAAAGGGTTTAGAAAAATTATGGGTATTGAATATGATAAATGTTTTCAACTATTGATATGATATAGAACATTCATATTTTTCAATATATAGTAGCTATTTAGGATTATGAGATATATAAAATGGATTAGAAAAATACTTTCATTAATTGAAATCTCATTGGGGGTAGGCATATGATTAACCCTGAATATTTTGAAAATGAAAATTTGGTGTGAAGGTATTCATTTGGTAGTGGTCAATTTATTGTTTGAAACAAGTGTCATAGAGTTAGAATATCAAGTTTTATGATATTATTATAGATTTTTGGTTCTCAAAAATATGTATGATTATGTTTTATATGATACAATTAATGTGAGAATAATATTATTTAAGAAATTGTATATATATGAAACACTAGTTTTTTAAAATAACATCCTTTCACTTCCATCAATGAAGACGTGGTTGGGTAATTTTTCTTGGTGAAATAAATCTGTGAAGAATCCTATATAATATAAATGAAGATATATACTAATAGATATAATAGGATCCTTTGAATGAGTAAGAAATTGTATACTTTTAAAATGATGATGTGTTTTATTAAATATGTCACAAAGAATGTGTTATTAAGAGTATTGGTGGAATGAATCATAAGAAGAATCATGGTTCTTCTAATTAGATAGAGAGAATTTATAAAAAAAAATTAAATTCTCTATTGGAACTGTCATGCATTACATGTTTTTTAGTGAAAAATATGTCCCTTGTGATTTTATAATATCTAATCGACACGGATCCAATCCAACTGAAATTACATAGAGTTCTAAGAGAATATTCTTAAGTATATCAAGGGGAATACATATATCCTCTTGATCAATAGAGGAGAGGATCATCTCTATGTAAATGTTACACATTTCTTATTTAAAATATGGTATACATGATATGAGATATCAATATACATTCATGTTTTCCCTAATTAGTTTATCTATAAATTGGAATAATTCCCAATAATCCACCACACTCAACTCCATAATTGATGTAGAGAATATTAGTAAATCAGATTCTATAATGGGATCTGTTTGGATTAGGATGTTAATATCTAAACATGAGTTGGATCCAAGAATAATTGTTGGGATAAAGATTAACTCTAATAGAAATATGACCATTTAATTAGTTCAGAAACCCTAGATTCATGAAAGTAATATAAAAGGATTTGAAAAAACATCATCTATGAGATATGATTGATCTAGGTGATGTAAATATCTATTAGGTGCCCATGGATGACAATGTAGTAGATACATTGATGAAATCATTACTAGTATAGAATTAGGAGGGTCATGTAGAGTCTCTTGGTATAAATTATAGAAGGAATATATTGTAATGGTTAATATTGAATCATGTGTTTTTAATAAATGTAATATCTATTTACCAATAATTCATGTGTTATAAAAATCAAGTTACATCAGTGGTAAAATTTTGATATCCACAAATATTAATGCTTTCAGTTCATCCTAACTAATGATCATCGCAATGTATTATAGGTTTTGTGACTCTGTTTTCTCGTGCACTTTTATTTTTGTTTAATATAGTTTTTAGGAGCAGTTTTTTTCCTGTCTCATTTCTTTTTGGGTATAGTCTTATTACTCCAATTGACTCACCAACATATATGTGATAGAATTTCAAAAAATTATTGATATACATATAGGTTTATTCTTATTATCAGCATTTCATTCTTGAAGTCATTGATATACATATATTGTGTGATTTTATACTTTGATTCCATTCTTACACAATTCTATAGTGAATTAGCTAATCAAGTGGTGGATGGTTTTCTTTCTTATCATGTTGTCACTTAGAGTAGAACTAAGATATAATTTTTTTCACATATATGTTTTGTTAATGAATCATTACGTTGATTGAATTAAGTTAATGAATTTCATATACATGAATAGTTGTTTAATATCTAATATTTCCAACTACTATGATTAGGGATATTTTTTACTCATTAATTACATGAATTACAGGTTATATATTCATCAAAATCTCAGTTTATTTATGAAAATTAAGAGTGAATCAGTTGAACTAGACTATTTTGAAATATTCCATGTCTAGTGGCCACTCAATGACATATAAAGAGAGTTGATATTGGTGTACATATGATTTATATGATACATCTTATAGTGAAAATTATCAAATAATTATAGTAGTACACCATACCCTTCAGGGGATTGAGTTGAACCGATTCCTTTCTAGAGGCTTTACATTACATACATCTACGAAATAATCGATTCATATATTATTTAAATTAAGATACGGCCCAAATGGTCATAAATTTAGGAATATGTTTATGGATTCTTTTTTTAGGGACTATTTTTTCCAAAATTATTGAGTATTATGAATGCATATATTAAATTTGATTTATAATGATTAAAAATGTGTTGTGTTTCTTAGAACAATATTTGTATAGATTTTTATGTAATTGTTAGATTGCTTGATATGAAATAAAATAAAAATGAAATATATTAATTAAGGATAAATTTGTGTCAACATGACCTTAGGTATTTTCTTGAGTATATATTACTTTCAATATATTATAGGATGTATATGTTGAAGTATACAACTACATTTCACCTAATATAAGGTTATCTCTCAACCTTCACATCCACCAAATCATTCCCACATAGTATTCATCGGTAAAAATTAATTTTTTATATTAAAGGATTTAAATTTAGTCATCTAATGAGTAAAATGTAGCCCCTAACATATAGTAATTTATGTGATAAATTATGGATAACCATAGAATTTTTTTTAGCATGGAGTATTATTCTTTTCCTATATAAAGAGAATGGGTTCCCTCATTGATGGTGAGTTAAGTATGATATAAAATTTGATGAATATGTATATGACGCCATCTTACTTAATAGAAAATATTTTATTATATATAGTGACGTTTTTTTATCACCCCACCTGGTCTATGGGAATCCTCAAATTATGAACTAGCATCCAAATACTGATGTACCACCCTCAGAGGCTGGAGGGTATTGTTTGTTTCTCCAATTTGTTTCTTTAATCAACTTCCTCTTCGAAAGAATATAGTGTTTTATAATTATTATAATGATGTTGGTAAGGTTTTATGTTTTTTATATTTTAAATACATATATATTATGTGAATGATAAACTGCACAAAATGGGCCTTCTATAGTAGATAAGTTCATACTGAAAACCTAAAAATCCATCAACAATACCAAATCCAATTTTATGGATGATTCAATATATTCACATATATAGTTTTTTATAAAAAATTCTTTATAAAATATAAATTCAAATCATTTCACATAACATTATGTTTAGTGTCAATGTATTTTTTATTTTCCCTTCATTAGGATTTGTCATATAGAAATTTTACCTATGGTGCTCCCTATTGAGAATATATTGACACTCTGTATAATAAAAAGAATAAATTGGGAGTATATTTGTGAGAAACAATATCCTACACTATAGGGAGAAAATATATTATTAACAAAACATAATATGAATTTATAACTCAAAATTACGTCAAATAAGAGTTGTAATATTGAGTCTTTGTGTTGTGTATGATAAGTGTTTTCGTAGACTGTATCCACATTGCATGAAAGAGAGTTTCATTTCAAGGTAAATTAATGATACATTGTGTTTCAATGTATTGGGAGGTATCTATATGATATTTTATAGTGATTCAATGTAAAATTATGTTTGGCACATTGATGTGACACTATGTTGTGTGTCGAAGTAACAGGATGCACCAGTGTGATACAATGTTGTGAGTTAACATAATGTGGTAAAATAACTTGATAATACATTGGCCTCTAAAAAATATGACATTTTGTATAAAATAATTTAAAATAAAATCCTAAATTTTTTATATTTTAATTATAGTACATAAACTATTAAAAAATTATAAGCGTTAAGATTTCCAAAATGATAAATTTAAATCCTAAATTAATTGTGAATGAAGATCATATTTTTTTACAGATTTAATTAAAAATAAATAATTTTTTTATAAGTTATATTTATATTCTTATTTATTTAATTTTTTATGAAATATGAATTTTTTTTTTGAAAAAACATTTTCGATTAATTGTATCTAGGAGATAGAGCATTTCAGTGCATGTTAGATACTAAGCAATATGGTTTATTATCTATTTATGTTATCCTACATTAATTTTTTGGGTTGTGATCATGATAATGTTTTTAGTATATAGCTGTTAATATTAGGTATTGGAGATATCATGAATTGAAGTATACCTTCTGTTAAATTGCCTTAGGAGATGAACATGGGGTCATACTGTTGACCACCGTGAAGTCTTCATCCTTATTCTAGAAATGAGAGGGATTTGATAAATATTGATATAGGCTTACTAATGTTGTTTTTTTCAATATTATATAACTATATTATTTTAAATGAACAGTTCATACACCATTTTCATGTTATATATTTGTAATTTCATTAATATACTCATCTTTTATGATTTATAAAATAATTAAAACATATGGATTTTGTAAAAGGAAACAAATTATTGTGGTGTGAACTAAATAATTTGGTTGGTGGAAGACGTATTCCCAAACTAAATTCTTATAAGAATTAATAATAAAAATATTATGATTTAAATATTTTAAAACACATAATATTAATGAATTTACTTAGAAAATGATGTAAATTATATTTGCGAGACATAGAAATAAAACTCCTCTAGTACTAAGTGTTACATTTCTTCCAAAAAAGAACTTTTTAGGACCATGATCATCCAACCTGTTTGGAAATTACAATGATGGGTGACCTAGGATTATATTTTTTAATAAATGAATGCGATAAGTTACTTTGAAATATCTTATTGGGTAGGTAATTCCATAGCGTGGTTCACTATGATTGTCATTTTTATCTTATTCTTAGTATTTCTTTTGGGAAAAACATGTTGAGAAACCCTAATAATATTAGATTAATAGAGAAATAATGTTATGATTACCCCTATAATGTACTTGGGTAAAGTTATATCCACTAAATTATCAATGGGTCACTATTTTTCTGATTTGGATAATGCCATAATAGAATAACTAAGTGGTGAGAGGAAAGGAACAACAAATTAATTTTATAGTGAAATATGGATCATGGATCATGATATTGATATTGTGTACTTTCATTACAAGTACATAATTAAAAGGTATAAAAAATTATTCTATCCCAATGATATTAATTTTTTGTATTTTTTATAGTAGTTCATGAAAAAAATATTGATATCACTAATATCCATGACATACAACACAATAAGAAATTTGTATCTATGGTTAATTATAATTCCTAAAGAGATGAATTCTAAACATTAGTTAGTGAATGATATAAAATTAAACTACAAAAATGCTGAAAAATAGAAATTAGATATCTGGAATTAATCACACATGTGTGTGAATAAACACTATTAAAACCCACTTCCCCCAATGGTACCCCTCATACACCAACAATGAGGGAATGAAGATAATGAACACATGAATTACACCTCCAAAAGGACACATGTTGGAGACAAGCACATAGGGTTTATTAAACATATAAATGGGAGGAATTACCTTATAATATATCATTAATAATATAGAGATATGAAAATTAAATCAATCCACTAATTTTGATAAAAGTAAAAGAATCCCAAATATATACATGTAATACTATACAGAACATAAATAATTGAAATGAACTACATGTAAGAAAAAGTTAAATATAGAAGATTCGACAAATACCAAACCAAATTAAAAAACCCAAGCTAGTAAAATCTATCATAATCTCCATCCTTTTCATTTTTACCTAAAAATAGTATATATATACACATTAGGTGATAGTAAGAATTATTCTTCGTGGGATCCTCCTCGATGCTTCCAATTAAAAAAATAAAAAACATCACCAATTCCCAATGAAAAACAAGCCAAGCTAACTCATCAACTAAACATGTATAATATGTTCCCAAACTCACCATTTTAATCTATATTGATTTCCACCATTTTTTTTACATAATCATTTCCTCATATGTATTATAATATAGGGACTTTAAAATTTAATTTAATGAAAATTTGGAACATAATTCAAGATTAAATATTATATTCTTCAAATCAATGTGAAAATATTTTTCGTGGGTTCACAATAAGTTACTTTTATTAAATCTCATATACTTGGGACATACCTTAATGGAAAGGGGTGAGCATTACCTAGTAAGGGAATAATAAAGGGATACCATTATCATTTGATCATGATGCATATCAATAAGAAATTGGGGTATAAAATTATAACATTGAAAAGAGAATGTGAGTCATATCATAATAGAAAATAACATAAATACTAACATAGAAATGTGGATACCACAAAAAAATGTGGCATTCAAAATAATATTATAATGGTTCATCACCATGGGGTCACAAATGAAAATTACCATGATTATTATCCAAGGTATTAAAAAAATATAGAGAGATTAATTTAATTATTTAAACAATTGGAGAGATATTAGGGGGAACCATTCATATGTTTTAATTTAATGTGAAAAATAGATCATAAAAAATAATATTGTCTTGAAAAATTATAGAATAAGGTGCAAGTTTCATATAAAATCATTCAGAACATAAGTTCATAATGGATAGACAAAAACATAAAATTTAATCATGGAAAGAGAATGTGGGTTTCAATGATGTAAATTATGGAATAAATAAATTATTTTAATATCAATGTGAATAACCGTGGATAAATAATTTGTTTTTGTATTCATAGTAAAAGAATTTATTGTGTACAATATTGAAAATGGGAACTAAATTTGGCATCATAATGGTTATAAAACATGGTTTTAGAAACTGGTAAAATGATAGAGAATAATGGTATCCCATTTATAAACAAATATTTTTCATGTAAGGTTATGTTCAAAAGTATTTTTAATGAATGTAAAATAGCCTTATGAAGTCATATAAAAATAGAATTACATGAGAGGAATAGAAGATAATGAGAATTCTCTTATGATGACTAGTTTTCTCTCATATCTTGAGGATGAAACCCTATAGTGATTAATTGTAAGTTAAATAACCATTACATAATGGGAGATAGTTTTTAGTGATGTGGATGGGTAAAATGGGATGGTATTTATAGAATAAGTTGAGCAATTAATTAATTATTTCCATATACAGGTCTTGAAAATTTATGATGTCAGATATGGAAAACCATTATCCTACCCATAGTTTTTCATAGTGGTTATTGATATTTGACAAACATTTTATGATATTTTAATGCATTATTACTAGAAACAATTTTTTTAATACTCTTGGGGGCATGGATAATTAAAATTTTTCAATATTGACGATGAAACCCTATGGTGATTACTTGTAAGTAAAATGACATTACATCGCGGGGGATAGTTTTTTTGTGAAGTGGATGGGTAAAATGGGTTGGTATTTATAGAATACATTGAGCAATTAATTAATGATTTCCATATACATGTGTTGAAAATTTATGATGTGAGATATGGAAAACCACTAGACTACCCATGGTTTTCTATAGTGGTTATTGATATTTGAGAAAGATTAATTGATATTTTAATGCATTAATACCAGAAAACAAAATTAATACTCTTATGGGCATGGAAAATTAAAATTTTCACAATATAATGTTTTTTAAAATAAAAATTTTCATTTTAGACATTAAAAAGTAATTTATATATTTAAGAATTTATTATAAGTTATTAAAATATTTAATATTAAAAAAATGAATTGTGTTTGTATTAAATTGTGATTAATTAATTTTTACATCATTATGATATAAATTGGATGTCAAAAACACACTAAAAACCCAAAAGATTAGTTTTACTACGCTCTAAAAAATAATGCATTTCTAAAAATTCTCAAAATGTCTTCATAACCTCATTTAAATAAGCTTATTTCACATATAATATTTATTTTATTAATATACTTATCTAAATATGATAATTTAAACATTAAAATATAATAATAATTATAATTGTAAAATAATAGTTTTTATGGAACATACAAATTTTTTAAAATTAAACAAAATTCATAAGACACTGTAAAATTATTTAATAATTAAATCTTAAAAATGATAGTTTTAGAATAATATTTAATTAAAAAATATTGTTTAGAATAACTTGGTTTGTTATAAGTGGTATATAGAATTTATATAAATATAATTATGTTTTATTTGCATCCAAAAATAAATTTATAAAATTAACCTTATTAATATATTTTCATAAAAAAATTATTCTCAAAATGAGAGTGATAGAATTACAATTTTATTTATAAAAAGAAAATTACAAATTGTTTAAATTATTTATTTTCCAGTACCAAGTTATTACACATATTTACACCCTAAGGGTAAGGTGTGTGATAGTGGTAGTTTAATGGGGTGGCTTGGTTATCATTGATCCAGTGGTAATCTATACTGAATTTAACATATACATTATAAGATATTGTTCAAACATCACTTATTTAATATTGACTTCATCATGTTCATGGTTGAACAATAGTGATGCTACCTCACACCTAATTTCAAATAAAAGGGATTCAAATGGAATGACTCCACTGGTTGAGTCTATCATTTTTCATTTCTTCATCATTTATATTTTTTCACTAATACATAATAACACGAACTATAATGGTAAAATTATAACCAATGGGTATAATTTCCAATGGTCAAATTTATAAGTAGTTATATTTTCCTATTTTCATATTTTATGATGGTTTATATAATGGTGAAATCCCAAATAGCATGTTCCCCTTTTACCCTATAAATGACAATATAATATTTCATTAAAATTACCCCCAATGTTATATATTTTCGTTTTCTATATTGTAGATTGGTTTAAAAATATTTTGTCTCATTTCTATTGTTTTTTGATGTTTTGGGTGGATGATTCAATCCAATTCCAAAATCCATATATTCCTATATTTATTTTTCTATTTTATATTTGGTTTGTAGTTATAATTTTAGAAATTTTTATATGTTTTTGAGATGAATAATTTTATGATCATTTCTAATGAGATATGGGTATTTTGTTTCCACTTCATTTTCTCTACGCATAATATTAATTCATATAACACATATTTTCACAAGAAAAAATATCATTTTAAAATCATGGGTTGTTACATTCTTCCTCCCTTTAAAAAATTTTTCCATGTAATTTCAACTCATATTCTCATATAATATAGTAGATTTTACTTCTGATACATTTATTCCTTTGGTTCCCATGAAACCTATTAATACTTATGGTTCTCACACAACACTTTAATTTGGGTAGTTGTATTGGTTCTTAGAACATTTTCACTATGGTCTAGGATCTCCACCGGATATTCTTCATAAGACAGGTCATGTTCCTGTTATACCACCTCCAGCATCAATACATGTGATAGATGAGCTATTTACTTCCTCAATAGAGATATGTCGAATACATCTTGAACATGTACCAGATTTTGAGGAAGGTCAATCCCATAGGCCACTACTCTTATGTGATCAACAGTTCCTGTGGGGATAATGTGTCTAGGTCTATGTTTCCCTTTCATTTAAAACCACATTACCCTATTCCAGAGTGATATATGTAGTCAAAATTTGACCCCAAAATCAGACTACATATCGATTCATCCATCATTACCATAAATAATCTATCGATACAGAGAATCTTTTAGATGTTGTTGTAAGTCATAGACCTCATCTCTTCCAAAATATTTATCCCATATATATTTCTATAACCATATTCATACTAATAATGAGTTGATCAAATATACCCATATAGAGTTTCATTGGATTCCATTTGAATAATAAATTGGAAGTTGTTATATTATAAATCAACTAATGTGGGGTATAGATCCCATACACCATATTATTCATTGATCATGTTTTTATCATGTCCTCTAGTTTATAAATATTTTTTTTCTATTTCGCCATCAGTATGGGAGTAATATGATGTACTAAAGTTAGATTAGGTATTCTAAACATGTCTAACACTTATCCATAATTTTGATGTGAACATTGGATCATGATATAAAATTATTGAATGCGGACCTCCATACAGCCACACCACTATCATTACATATATATTTTCATTTTTTTCAGGATAGAAATGTTCTATAATAGTAATGAAATGGGTAATCAGAGTGAGTTGATCCACTATAACCCATATCACATTTTTTCCATTGGATATTCATTAGTGAACATTAACGATGCCCATAGTGGTGTTTTTCTAATTATATTTTGGTAAGGGTAGTTTTTGAAATACTCATTTATTAATTTGTCTCCATACCTTAACATGTTGATACACCAAGCACCGTGAAGTGTTGTCAGAAATATCTTTTTTAATAATATCCAACCAATAATGATAATGAAGGTACCTTTAAATTTTAGTGCTTTAAGGATTTATAAATAATATAGAGTTATGAGTTTCATCCATATACTACTTATTTATCTCTATGATAAATGGGACATATATCCTTTTAGAAATTTTTAGTTGATATTATTTATAATTATTGAACTCTGAAAACATCATATTCATAACAACTATTATCTAATTTTTAATCAAAAGATCTTCCATTTTATCTCAATTTAGATTCAATAGTAACTATGGTTGATAATTTATTTGGGATTTGATTCATGATTTCCCTTCCATTATGATTCCCATGTACAAATTTACTAGCATCTGAATTAATAAATATCCTTGAATCCACATCATTTCTAGCATAATAAATTCTTTCATACGTAATTCATTGTAAACTCTTTATCTATTCTAGGGTGATAAAAAATGACCACTCATAGTATACAGACCCAACCTTACAACATTACATAATATTTAATTAAATGAATAATTTACATTGAAGATCTTTTTAGGTTGAGAGTTTTAGAGAATTAGGCCATAACTATTACATAACAACTTGAATATTATATGTAGACACTACTACTTAGTATCCATTTTTTCATAAAATAAAAACTCTTAAAAAGAAACATGTCTAGTTCCATGTTTCATACATCATGAATTTTTCATGATCTCATCCATGACCCTATTCATCTTTAAGTCCTATGGAAAACATTTCAAAAACATTGGAAGATCATAAAAAGATCAATAAGGGTTATAAAATAAGGAAAGAAAACATTATCCCATCAATAAATAAAAATCAATATAACCATACTTTTCAATCATAACATACCTTACAAAATCATAAGATTTATTAATAACACACAAAAAATCATAAATCATAATTATACTTAAGGCATCCATGTCAGATGGAAGTAAAGTCTTTGACACTAATGGAATTCACGAAAATTTGACATGTTACTTCCAAAACCTCTTCAATTCAAGAACTCCTTTTATTTTGGTTGAAGTGGAAGAATGTATCCGACCAGTGATAACCGATGAGATCAATGGGTATATTTCCAATGATGTGTCGAATGAAGAGATACGCCTGGCTCTGAAACAGATTTACCCCACTAAGGCCCTGGGACCAGACGGGTTCCACGCCCTATTCTTTAAGAAATACTGGCACATCATTAGTCCTAACGTTTGCAAAATGATTAGGAATATTTGGGCTGGGAAAACAAGCATTTCCTCCATCAATGAAACTATCCTCATCCTCATTACCAACATTAAGAAGCCCCAGGAGGTCCCTAACTTTAGGCCTATCAGCCTCTGCAATGTCTCGTACAAGATCTTCTCTAAGATCCTTGTAAATCGGTTGCGGCCATGGTTTCCTGGTATTATCTCGGAAAACCAGAGTGCCTTCATGGACAAGATGTTAATCACTGATAATGCAATTGTGGCCCATGAAGTGTTTCACTCTATGAAAACACCCTCCACTGTGAAAAGAGGAACCATGGCCTGGAAACTGGATATGAACAAGGCTTACGATAAAGTGGAATGGCATTTCCTCAATGTTGTGATGCTGAAAATGGGTTTCTGCACTAAGTGGACAGATTTGGTCATTTAATGCATCTCGACCGTCTCCTTCAGAATCTGGGTCAATGGGGAGCTCACTCGAGGATTCGTGCCATCCCGCGGCCTGCGCCAGAGAGATCCCCTCTCCCATTTTCTCTCCATCGTGGAGGCTGATGTCTTTTCTAACCTTATTTCCAGAGTTGCATCCGCTAAAACTATTCATGGGGTGAAGTTCTGTCGTGTAATTCCACCTGTGTCGCACCTTTTTTTCGCCGACGACTGCCTCCTCTTCTCCAGAGAAACTATTAATGAATGTCAGGGGATCTTCCAAGTGATCCACCAGTACGAGAGGGCGTCTGGACAGTCAATCAATCACGGAAAATTAGAAATCTCCATCAGTGCAGTGGTGCCTCGCTCCAAGGGAGATGAACTCGGCGCAGTAGTTGGAATACATATGGTTGAGGAAAACCAAAATTATCTCGGGCTACCCACGGTGATTGGCTGGTCCAAAAAAGAAATATTCGCATCTCTAGTGGATCAGATTGATAAGAAAATTCAAGGTTGGGACCCAAAAATAATCTCACAAACTGGCAAAGAGACCCTCATTAAAGCTGTCATCTAGTCTATCCAAAGATATTTTATGTCCCTGTTTAAGCTCTCGGCGGTCATCATCAACCAGATCCATACACTTACTGCCAACTTCTCGTGGGGGAAAACGATGGAAGGAATAGACCCCATGGGATGTCCTGGGATAAACATTGCATCCCTAAGTTGTAGGCAGGAATGGGATTATGAAATCTTCTTCTATTCAATGATGCACTATTTTCCAAGAAAGGATGGCACCTTATTAACTGTCCATCATCTCTCTATGCGCGGGTACTACGAGCTAAGTACTTTCCCCACACACACTTCCATGTTTCCTCACTTGGCCCACGTCCTAGCTTCCTTTGAAGAAGTATTTGGGGGGCCTGAGAGCTCTTGGAAAAATGACTGTGATGGAGGATTGGGGATGGCTCATCTGTCAACATCTGGGCTGACCCATGGCTGATTGATAGAGAAGGTATGTGGGCTACATCCCACGCTCCACTAGGCTTAGAAGACGCCACTGTCAGAAGCCTCCTTTCCGACCAAGGGACGGGGTGGTGTTTGGAAAAGATTTATGAATGGTTTAATGAAATAGAAAAAATAATTATCCTAAGCATCCCCTGGGTCCCTGACGTTGGGCCCGACCATCTCTACTGAAGAAATGACATGTCGGGCGAATACACGGTGAGATCTGGATACATAGTTGCTCTTGGAAACCACCCAGCTGACCGGAACGAGGGGCCATGGAAATCACTTTGGAAGCTCAACGTCACCCAAAAAATATCCCACTTTTGGTGGCAGGTTTGCACGAGCACCCTCCCTACGATGAGACTTCTCGTTTATCGACATATTTCCAATGCTGCTTCCTTCCCGTTCTACACGAATATCCCAAATACCCCCTTGCATGCCATCATTCACAGCCCAGGAGCTAAGGAAATATGGAATAAATGGGACCCGACCCCAGATGCATCACTGGACACGGCTTCTGACCTCCCCACTCTCCGGATGCGATGATACTCCTCTCTCTCATCAGCTTATGCAGGTTCATTCTACACCCTATCCTGGATCATCTGGGTCCGTCGTAACGATGTTGTTTTCCATCACATGCATAAACCTCCTGAATTCTGGACAGAACGAGCCACTTCATGGATCGAGGGATGAAATCACCACAATGGACATCAAAAGCCTGATTCTCCCCTCCCTCCCCCCTCATTGGAACCCCCAATGGAATGTACTCTTAAGATCAACATGGACGCGTCTGTCCCCAAGCATGGACTTGTCTCCCCCGGTCTCCTGGCCCGAAATCATCTGGGGAAAATAATCACTGAAAAGTATGAATCACATCATGCCTTTTGGAAACCTGCTTTTTCTAAGGCTAATTCCATCCTGGCAGGTTTGATGCTGGCTTTGGAATGCGGGTGGGTTGATATCAACATTGAATCTGACTGTCTCATCGTGATCGATGCCATTAACCACAATGACAGCGGACTCCAGTCATTTGGCATCATCATCAGGATAATTATCTCACTCTGCCAATGCTTTCCTTTCTATACCTTATCCTTTACCAAAAGGGAAGGCAACAATGTGGCCCACCAGTTGGCGACATTAGGCACCTTCGAGGCCAACCAGCTCTGGTTGGACAATTTTCCTTCGTGGCTTTGCATATGTACGTCTGCTGATATTTTTCATTAATGATATTTGTTTTCGCTCAAAAATGTAAACAATTCCCAATAACCATAACATAATCATAACACCTAAAACATGTATAAAGGAAAGATAACATTTCCACATTCCAATATATCAAATCAAGATATTGAAATAAATAATGATTTATCAAATCATTTTCAAAACCATTTAAAAATAGATTTTTGAATCAAAGTGTCCCATACCACTTTGATGATTTTAAATGAATTATCATTTGATAAAATTAATTTCCAATAAACCTAAAACCAATTTTTAAAACATGGACATTAATGAGAAATATGTAGAAGAATAAATCCTTAAAAAATTTAAAATGACATTTTAGTGAAAGAGTTTTTTTAACAAAAATAGAGACTCTTGAATACAAATAATTGAGGAATAACATTTAACCAGAACATTATAATATCATTAGAATACATGGATTCATGATATAATATGTCAAAGGATAGTATATTCACCATATAAGACTGAATTGGTGCATAACAACAATGAAGTCTCGGTGTAAATGTAAATTGATATGAAATCCCTTATAAAGATGGTATCCTTAAATTAAGGATAAATCAATCACATGATTATGTGTAAAAAATATAAATACACCCAATATAAGTGGATATTAAGTGTAAAAAAATCAGATGGCATTCACTCATATTCATAGGACGACATATTCAAGAAGTGCATGATGAACCAAAAGAATTGAAATTTGGTTAAGAAGTTCCCTTGTAAAAATTCCAAAGCCTAACAGCATCACTTTCAAATTTAGAAAATGATTTGATGAGATAAAAAGGATATATCAACACATTTACATAATGTTTACGTCAATAATTATATAGAATAACATATCCCAACATAATACGATGTCAATTAAAAGATATAACAAAAAATAAGTCTTTTAAAAAGAGGAGGGTGAAAGGTTCCATTACCGATTTGGTAACTTACAAAACATACGCCACATGAAAGAAGGATCATACAATGAAGATGTAAATACTCATAAATGAAAGTATATTACACAAATATTACAATCATGGGAAGTACATACACCACACAAAAGGAAATATTGGAAAATATAGCATGAATCTCACGGGAATAAAAAGTGAGATGAAACCCTTTACCACGTTGTAATCAACTGAGTCGTATGAACCAAAGTTAATAACACAATACACCAAATGCAATGAATAATTGGTTAACAATGTAAATCTCAGGGAATTAAAAGTGAGAAAAGAAAATCTATTACCTCGTGTCTTACTTGACTCCTTTGTTCCTTGTTATTCCTAAATAATAAACTAAAGTTAATTTATACATTCTTAAGAACATTTTTGAAGTTTATTATTCCTTTTATATCACTTATTACCATGTTATATACATTATGTAATCTTTTAGGTTAATAAGGTTCGTTTTGTCGATATTTGGTACTTGAGTCAAAAATATACTTCTTATAATTACAAATTGTTCACATAGTAAAAAGTTCATTATATCCAAAATGATATTAATTATTTAGATATCATATATATTATATATAACCATTATATACATCTTTTAATAATATTACATAACATTTGGAGGTAAGAAATGAAATACACCGTTCATGGAGATGGTAAATCGTACGTGCACATGAATGCTACTTTCATTTCTATATATTATTTTAATGGAATTAAAACATAATGATAAATAAGTATATTATAATTCCAGAACAATATCATATATTATATCATTAACTCCATCCTCTATTCATCCTACATATGGCATTAAGGAGTGATATCACTTTGAGGGGGCGGTAGTCCGCACTTCCTCAAATGAAATTATCGCATTTACCCACAATGGAAACCATAAAGGTAGGCTATAAATGTAAAATATAGAAGAATAAAGAAAGTATGAACACAATATATATCATATATAAATACAGTTCCATATTAATTTCCACCATGAGAGGCGGTAGAAGAAAATCGAACAATCATTGTTTCGTGAGGCGTTAGTTTTCCATCCACAGAAACAGTATGTTCTTCACCCATTAAATAGAGTTGTGTGTAATTTTAGTTAGAATATTTCTCATAAAAACATCCTAGTATGTTGAGTATACTTTTTTTTATAAAATAACAGAATAAAAAGAGTTTAGGGGTTGGAGAAGTAAAATAAAAGAAAAGAAGTTAAGAGGAACTGTTACATTTAATTTGGGTAACTTCCTTTTGTTTGGATGAAAAAGACTTCTTGAAGTGCCTCCTCTCTAAGTTAAGGCTTCTAGGAGGAGAAGACGTATGTATTGAGATTAATTTGGAAGAGGTTGGATGAGCCAAAAGGCTTGAGAGGTGTGAGTAATTGGTTATAAGTGGTGTCCTTTTATAAGGGGGAGGAGAGGCTCTTTAAGAAAGTGTGAAAATATTATTTTATTATATAATGATATTTGGTTTCTAAAGGTCCAAATCTAATTAAAGTCTAAGATAAGATAAATCATGGTCGAAATAAAATCATCCAATAAGAATTGGATGGTTTCTGGATTTTATTGTTATATTTATATTCTTATTTATTTAAATCATTCATTAATGAGCTTTATATTGCATCATTATTGTGTCATAAATAATTTATTTTATTTGTTGTCTAAAAATTATAAAACAAATACCATGATGTAGGAAATATTTTTATATTTCCAATGAATATTGATAGTCAAATGTATAATTTATATAACCCCTTGTACAAATTAATTTACTAAAAGATATTTGTTTTTGTTATTTTTGCCATTACTTTAAGTTAATTAATCTAAAGTGTAATTATCACTCCCAAGTGGATCAATGGGACCCCAAAATCAACCCAAAGAGAACCATAGTCGTAAATGACTCAAAAAATAAAGTTAGGACAAGTTTTAAGGTAATTTTGTATTATTATAATATTATTTTTACCTTAAATTACACTATTTACCTTTAACCGCAGTAAAAAAAGTAAAAAGTTACTATTCACCAAAAATTATTTTCATCTTATTCAACCACATTTTACTTATTAATAAAAACCATATATGTTGAATTTTATAAATTCAATTCACACAAGTGGTAAATTTTCATTTAAATGAGAAACTCGGTTTTTTAACTACTAGTAATTGGTTTCATTATTCATCAAAAATTGATGTTTTTCTGAAAAATACCAAAAATTCAGCCTAAGCTATATTTGAAATTATGAATTCAAAAATTCTATCAATTTTACCAAATTCAAACCATATATGTTTCATTAATTAATTTAAAATTAATTCTCATTGTCAAAACAAATTGCATGTTTTTAAGAAACAATAACTATCAAAAGATTGATACTTGTTTATGTACAATTTCAAAGTGAAATTAATTACAATGTCCAAAATCGGATTAAATAGTAAAAATATATTCTAATTACACTTTAAAACCAATTAAAAATATAATATAACCATGTAAATAAATTAAATTAAAAGGCACTTGTGAATTCAAATACAGTATTTTTCACTATTCATCCAAAAAATGAACATTATCAGAAAAATACGAAAAATTTACCCAAAGTAAATTTTGATGTCCCCATTCTAAAGAATAATTTTACACAGTCAAATAAAATGTATTAAAGTGTCCAAAACTATATTTAAAGAGGGTTCTCTATTAAAAGGCATAAAATCAACCTTTTAAAGTAAATTATTCTGAAAATTAGATTTATTCACATTTTAAGCCTCTAAATTTTATTGGATAAATGTAAAAACATTTAACAAAAATATATAATAATTTTTAGTTATTTCTATTTATTCACGCCATTACAATGGCTAGACGTTAACTACCATTTAAAATAATAATATTATATTATTATTTTTCAGTATAACTCAATGTTGTGTGAAATGTAAGATTTAAAAGGAACCTATTGTTGTGTATTGGGTACGCCATCAAACATAGAATCCCCTTTAAAGTAAAATTAATATTTAATTCAAAAATATTAATAAATATAAAAATGTATTACTCATTATTTACCTGGGATGTTACATGTAGTCATTAAGAGGATCCAACCATCACCTTTGTGACATGTTGAATTCCATTTATTTAAAAATATTACAATATCTCAGGTGGTCATTGTATATATAAAAATTCTCTCCATAGAGATTGTTCTGCCACATTTTAAGAGAAACAATGACCATAGATAATACCAGTCCATTCATCAGAGAATTCTACTTAGTAGGATTTAACATTCAAGATACATAAGTTACCACTATAGGAGTATTCAAGAGGACCCGCCAATCCCTTTAAGTGATGGATCACTATACATAATAAATCATTCATTAAAAGAAGGTATATTTAACACATGTGTCATATCCAATATATTATTCAGTTCTTAGAAACATTTTTCACAGTCCATTTTCTATATAAACTGATCTGCATTTCGGGTAAATTTGGATAGCGCATTAGAAATTCCTTAAATGTTTTCCATAGACCACGTAAATGAGGTAGATCACTGACACATGGAAGACTCGATGAATTTTTTTTATTTTTTGGTGAATGTGGTCACTCATCATGAATGAAGATAAAATTCACAACTCGATATAGTTTCTCTATCACCCTCATGATGTTTTCCCTTTAATCTCCTAATATAAGTCCATTAGTACATCATCCCATTCAATCACTATTTATATGGTTCCTCCTATTTTCAGCCATTATTTTAAAATAATAAATCCATAAGGAGAAACTTGTTAAATTAAGGTATCATATAATTCAACAGGTATTTTAATCTATAAAAAATTAATTTGTAAATAGAGTATTGATTAATAACAATTACATTTTATATATATCCTTCATAATTGTTTAGAAGAAGGTTGTGATTAACTAAACATAACCCTCCAGAAGTGTCAAACTATTTATTCAATAATTCCCACTTTTATACAGCGGTCCCTGATTGATTCTAGCTCAATATGGTTTTTTATGTATTGTTACCCATAGGTACATCTGTTCTGTATGCATGTTCACTTTTAGTATCCACATAGGGATATCATTACATAGAATCCACTAGGTTAAAATTTCAACAAAATTATCAGAAAGTTTCCTATATTTAGACTCATCCATGGGGTTCTCACTAAATTTATGAGTCCTAATTTCCATAAATCACTAAATATTCCCCTGATACCGACTATGGAGTCATGCATTTTTATCACATAAACCATTCATTGCCTGAAAAAAATACATGGCCTTTTAATGATTAGTTTTATGAATACTAAGAGCATAATATATTAAATGAAAAAAATAATCTTCTTATATATGTGAAATGATGTTTTTGTGGGTTCAATAAATGTTACATTTACTATATCTCATATCCTGCTGAAATTCATTAAAGGAGATAGGTAAACATGATCCCTATATGTGAATAAGAAAGTGATAAATTTTGCATTTGATCATGACATAGATCAATTAAAACTTGGTGTATAAAAATATAACACAATGAAGAGAACATGAGGTGCCTCATAATAAAAAATATCATGAAATATAACATGGAAATTTTTTTACAACACAAAAATTTGGCATTCATAAGAATATCACCATGATTTATAACTAATGTGTCATAAATGAATATTTTAAAGGTTATTCACCATTGTTTCATAAAAAATTCCATATCTTTATATTAAATTCTTTACCAATTACGTTGGATCACTATTTGGGATGAAACTTCATATTTATTAGTTTCATGTGATCTAAATTGATTATTATAAATAAATTTATCAATAAACCGGAGGAGAATAAATTACGGGTTTCGTATAAAAACATGGAGTCTGAAAGTGCATAAAAGATTGAACATAAGATAAGTTTTTCCCAAGGGAAAGGAATATAGGTTTATTATATGTATATAACCAAATAAAGGAATTATATTAATTTTCATGGGAATACCCATTGGTATAAAAATGGTTTGGGAATTCACAATATAAGCATATCACGTGTAAATAGAGAAATTGAGAAGTGGATTTAGTCAAATGATTGGTATAAAATTTGGATTTAAAGAAGTGTAAAATGAGAAATAAAGAAGGTCTCTATTGATTAAGATTTATTTTCATATAAGGGGTATGATAAAAAAACATAATGAAATAAAGTGACATACAATTTATAATTCATACAAATAAATAATTACATAAATGGAAAGCGGATGAAGGGAATTCCCTTACCTTGAAGAGTTGATCCTATTTTTTGAGGATGGAGACATGGGAGAATAAGGATGACATGGGGGAATATTTTGGAGGAAAATGAATAGTTAATTGTGTATGATGGATTTAGAGTGAAGGGGAAGGGTGAAATGGGTGGGTATTTATATAAAAAATAGAGGAATTGACTAATAATTTCCAAATATATTACTTCAAAATCTAGGTTGTGGAAAATGAAAAACCATTTTCTTGCTAAGATATTTTCTCATGGTTATGTAAATTTAATTAGTTTATTTTGGTATTATAATCAATTATAATGGAAAACTATTTTAAAATATTCTTTGGATAGGTAAAATTAAATTCTACACAAAACAATGTTTTTAAAATCAAATTTTCCATTTTAAAAATTTAAAATACACTTATATGTTTGGAAATTGATTAAAAGAATTAAAAATACATACTATTTATAAAATAATATTTATTTAAGTTTTTGAATGTGGTTTATTAATTATTTCGTCATTATGAGGTAAATTTAAAGTCAAAAAACATGCCAAAAACTAGAAAATGTATTTTTACTATTCAATAATGAATAATATATTTTATAAATTTCTAAATATATTTCACAAAATTAATATCAATTAGATTATTTAAGATATAATATAATTTTATCAATATAATTATCTATATAAGATAATTTAAACTTTTAAGTATAAAATCCATTTTTCTGTAAAATAGATTGTTTTAATAGACACTCAAATTTCAGACACTTATCAAAATTTCCTAGGAAATTATTCAAATATAATATAATTCCTATTTATACAAGGGTTTTGAAAATAATATTTCATTAAAACAAATATTATTCAGAATAAATCAGTTTATTATATATGTATATACGTTATTTTAAAAAATAATTTTTTTTAATGTGAAATAATACATTTATAAATTTTGTCTTATGTAAACATATATTTTGTTAAAAACAATTTCTCTCAAAATGAGATTGATGGAATAAACATATTTTTTATTAAAATGAAATTAAAAATTAATTAACTAATGTATGAAAACTTGATCACTTACAATACTTGTTTATTCCCTTAGGGTAGGATGTGTGATAGTGGTAGATACATGTGGTGGGTCTACTAAAAGTGATTGAGTTTTTTTAAAGGTTGGGGCTGAAGCCTCAATTAATTATTTAAAGCACATACATCTTTATACTGGGTAGAGGGAGACCCATTACATAGCTCGAAGCCCCAACGCCAAGTTTCCTGAAGACAAGGCTTGAAAGCCCATTTTTTTCCCAAAGGACCCCTAAGTGAATAGTACTACTATAGTACCTGCACTGCTACAGTTCTAGCTACAGTACTGATGCCGCTACAGTACAGCTACTACTACAGTACCTGCTATAGTCCTCTGCCGCTATAGTGCTGCTGCTGCTACAATTCTGCCGCTACTACAGTGCCCTGTTATAGTACTGTTACATTAATCTTAGATTATGGATAGTCTAGGGGAATCTTGGTGATAATACCTCTCTCTAATGTTATAAAAAATGTGCTTCAAGAAGAATGACACTACTGGTTGAGGCCATCTCTTATCCTTTCTATCTAGATTATCCTTTATCAATATTATATTTTAACACTAATTATAATGGTAAAATTATCACCAATGGGAATAGTTATAGATTCTCTAATTTACTAATGGTTATGTTGACCAATGTTCATATTTGAAAAATGATCATTAGTAGCTGAATCCCAAAAATCACATTTATTTTTATATACTATAAATAAAACATTAATAATTCAATACAATTCCTCCTATGGTTATATATTTTCATTTTCTAATATTTTTAATGGTTCTCTAAAAGTTTGATTCATTCATATAGTGTTCTTCATGGGGGGAAATAATGCTATAAAATTGGTGTGATCCATATTTTCCCATTTTATTGTTTATATTATATATATATTCTCATTGTTTTGTTTTCAATTTTCATTAGTTTTTTATCTTAATAATTTAATTATGATTATTAATGAGATAATTTTTTCGTACATCTATATTTTTTACCTTTATAATAATATATAATATAACACACATTTTCTTAGGAAACAAATATCATTTAAAAACCTAGTTTGTAACAATATATACCCATGTAATGAATATTTGAGACCATATAATATAATATCCAATGATGATACCTGGTTACTTCTTACAAACTAGTATTCCACACCACCCCCATCTTATGTTCCGATCAATCTGTCTATATAAGATGAAACCCTGAATAAATATGGGAAAATGTATCACAACAAGAATCAAATGATTTAAATCATACCATCACCCCATTGAACATCACCATTTAGTGAACATGTAGATTCTGATATCAAAGAAACATGTATGTCATGTTCTTACATTAATTAATATTCATCAATCCATCACAACCCATTCACCATGTAATGCACCTCAAGCCATCACAACCCATTCATGTTGTATTTAAAATTACATTAAAAATACTATATCCATTGAATCATTAGTTTGAAATAACCATAAATCCCTACATACCTCTAAATAAATATATGGGAAAACTAACTAATGTGGATATTGACACATAGTAGTACTATGATAAGAGAGAGGGTACATAGTGGGTAGTCAATAATTCATTGCTCACTAACCTGGATATTATAAAAACACAATCCAAAAGTCCAATGGGTTTCTATGACCAATCTAATTTTTTTTTTGTGGAATAAAAAATAAAAAAGTATAAAAGAGATAATATAAATCATATACCCAACTATGGGAATTAACTGATTCTCATGCTTAACTATTAATATTGTCAGTCAGAGACCATATTTCCACTACTATGAGCTTGATAAACTATAAGAACAAAATCATATATGTTTACTTACATTGAATTCCAAAATTCATTATTTCTATTAATGTTAATCGAATCAATATAAATATCAATTAATTAACAGTATTCCATTCATACATCATTAAGCCTAAAAGGTTATCCATACCCTCCATGCATAATCCAATTAAGTCTAGTATTTCTCAAGATTAACATTTCTATAATTCCTATAAGACACAACCCCATGGGTAAGGAAATTTATTAATAATATTTTTTTCATAATTTCATATTATCATGGAATAATTAAAATGTAACACAAATGGGATGTATAACTAGGAATAATCTACTCCATTCCATAAACATTAGTTTCATATATAATGTAGAAAATAATATCTTGATAAATCTCACTATCACAAGTGTCAAGTACTTCCATAATGACGAGCCTCCCCAACCTTATCTCAAAAACCAACTCGCATCCTTGGATCAAATCATATAACTTATAATGGAACATATACAAATCAAAAAAGGTAATAAGAAATAAACATAGTCATTATGGAATACATCCCCTATGACAAGGAATCCATCCTACACATGAAAATGGTCTCTCATAGACCCAATATGAATTATACATTCTTCACAGTAAAATGAGAAAACTTAGACACAAACATTTTTAAATCAACAAATTATTATTCTATATTTAATTAATAGATTCTTTTATTATTGGTTAAGCCTATAGGTTTCCTAAAGAATCATCTACCACAATCTATGATTAATTAAAAAATGATTCATATCATAACATATAATTACATTTACATATTATTTAATATACATTATTTAAAACATAAATAAACCAAAAATTTAATTTGCATCAATTTTTAATAATAGATTCACTAAAAACATTCTTTAGATTATTATCTAAACAAATAATTTTACAGATGTACATTCATTACTAATTCCATAGAACAATATTCTAATATAATAATAACTAACAACCTAATAAATTAATAACACATATTGTATAATATCTAGAATAAAATGATGAAAACATTTTTCATGCTAGAAATAAAATCTGATTGATAAATGTAAACCAACTCATTATAAATAATGTTTATCCATTATTAAGGTTAATTCCACTACCACCCAAACAAGATAAATCATGGTAAACTATTGATTTATTGTAATATAAAAGAGAATCAATGAATCCCATATGACAATGCATCAATTTTATTCTAATGAGAATGGAAACAAAAAGTGCATCTATGATCACATATACTACAATGAAACTGTATACATCCATGTTTTCACTCCCAAAACATGCCACCAACATCAAAATAAACTCAATTAGAATTATGTAGGTAAAACACCATAATATGGATATATTAAATTGGATAAAATGAGATTGAATAGAGAAAAAATGTTAACAAAAGGAAAAAAAACCCCTTTAATCCATACTGAACATTCTCTATAAGGAGTGGATTCATTCTAATTGAAATGGGATTCAAAAGACATAAAAAATTAGGGATTCTATTAATGATAAGTAAACATGGTATATTAGTGAGTTTTGAAAGATTTGTTAATTTTTTGACATTCTAGGAAACAAAATATCACGATGCAGAAGTTTTAGTGGAAGCCCATACTATAGAGAAATTATTGGATATCCCAAAAACACACCCTAGTATAACCATGTCGGAAAACATCAGTGAAAATCCATGAAATAGATGTTTTTTCTATAGTAATAGGGACATGTTATAGCCTTTTACACCACATTATAGTGTCCTACCATTGTGAGAGGGACTGTACCATATCCCTACTGCATAATACAATTAACACCTTATTTGGATATAGGTTAAAATCTCCCACCTCGATGATCCTATGTCACAACTATCCACACTACACCATAGTGATTATCCTTTCATCATATATACCATATCTATGGTGAATAATTTCCATAAATTACCCATTTTCCCTTCAAAATCTATGGAACCCTCTCATGACACCACCAACACCCACAGGTCATGAATAGAAGGGTTACTAGGTTTTGATTATCTGAATTTGATACCTCTAAAATTATTCTCATCCAAAATAAATAAAAAAATAGGAAGAAGGAATAAAAAACGTTTTTTTTCAAACAACTACCCTACAAGATAATTTTCAGTAATCTACCCAATATAGGAGGTAAACCATATATCCAATTGAAACAAAGTAAAAACCATGAAATAGAATTATCTAGACCCTAATTTCTCTCAATGTGTAGATACCTATAAAATGAGATAAAGGTCACCAAAATATAAAAGTACAGAAAACCATATCCTAAAACAGATAAGTTTAACACAAAAAAACATGTACCACTAAAATAGGAGATAAAAACAAAAAACAATTTTAGGTATTGAGAAAATTTCTATGACTAACATTCCAAGGTTATCTCCTCAATTAAATTACGATTCTATAATACATGATCTAATTTAATTTTTCACCCTCATAACCCCATCATATAGCAGTATTATATCTCCATGGTCCTCTCATTGATTTTCAATTCATCATAAAAGTTGATCTCACTAAATTAATTGGCATCTAAATCATCATGAAGATAATAGTGGATATACGACACATGGAAGAAATTATGAATGTGTCTTATCTATGGCTGATGTTATTTATAATACACCACATCTTGAATATTCATTTACACCGTGGAAGGCCGGAAAAAAACTATGATAATGAAAACTACCATGATAAAAGTTTCATTTTTAATGAGGAGTAGGAACCTTTAGAACCAATTAATCTCCATCATTGAATTCCAGAGGTCTCTTACAATGATCAGAATAAGAATTTTGAAGATACACCACTTCCTTTATCCTCTCACGAATCACCTAAACTATCTCTATCTTATTATAAAGTATTTCTCGTATGAAAATTACTAACTCTTTAAACCAATTGTATAAAATAGTATAAATAATTGTTCATTCATACAAATCTTAAAATGTTGTTATACCAATGTTAGAGTTAAAATCATGTTATAAAAAAACTCTACCAAAGACATTTGTCTATCCAGAGACCTCTAAAAAATCATAAAATAATAAAAACAACATATCATCAAGAAAATGGATAGTCCACTATATTTTAACATCAATTTATTGAGTAAAAAAATATATAAAGAATGACTAAGATCAAAAATCATGATAGAGATCATTCCATGACATAGAGGTAAAATGTGGATCATGATAATAGATCATCATCCATGGAAATTTATGGAATCTCAGGACTCATCAAAGAAAATCCTAGAAATATCCACAACTAATCTTGTAGAAACCTATTTATTTTCTTGTAAAACATTGATATATATATTCTGATCCAGATGCTAAGATGACGTGTCATTATGAGGAATGATATTCCCAAAATTTATTTTATAAAAATATAAAATATATTATAAATTACATGAATGAATTTTATTAACGAAAATGGGATAACTCTTGAAATTAATATCAAATCATAAGTATGAGAATATAGTTTAGTTCAGAAGGATATTTTTACCCTAGGTGAAACCTAAAAAAGGTCTACAAGAGTTGTTCAGATATGAATACCATTGGTACGTGTTTTTAATAGAAATAAATACTTTTATTTATTTATTTAATGAAAATAATAAACCTAAATTCATATATAAATTCACCATTTTCTAAATTCTTCTACAGTTAGCCTCAAAACCCTTGGTTCTTCAAGATATGTTCTTCCTTCTTATGTTAGAATGTCGAATAAGATGTTAATGAATCTTTGGATCATAGCTGATTGAAGTTCATCAAATTCAATGACCCCTCTATGTTATTGGAGAGAAATATCATCAAAGATAAATGATCCAATATCTAAGTAGTAATCATCATTTTTTTGTATTATGACCATTTTGATTAAATTTATTGAGAAAGGTCATCCCATTCAATGATTTTCATAAATTGTTAAGCATTTCATGCCCTCATGTATAGAATTTAATTTTTTTGTAGAGTTACATTACCATGGATTATCTATGTTCTTGATCATTGACCAAGAATTCATAGAATTGAACATTTAAATATTTTTTATGTGTTTATTCCTCGATAATCTATGTTCTTCGCTGATAGGCCCACTAGGCCTTGGTTTGATGTTTCTTGTTGGTATCGAGCCTGATTGTTCCCCTATATTCCTAGAAACATCACATACGAAAAATTAAAAATATAATAAGAGATGAAATAAATGGTTTTTTCAGTTATGGGTGAGTGATTCCTTGTTTTTTTCAAATTGAAGATGTAAGATGAATTAATATGTTTATTTTATGAGGTGGTTAGTGTGTATTAATGTGTTAGATTTTTTTCTGGCTGGATGGCCAGAAAAAAATAACGGTGATTAGATTCTTCATTTACTGGATATAAAGAATCCATATTGAATGGAGGGGTGATCATGTCAGATGTGTGGAGACCTGATCTGAATATTCTATTAAAATCATGACTATACACTATGTAGTTCAATGAACAAATGACAAGTCGGTCCCCAGTAGCAATGGAAGGGGTTATGAGTGAGATAAGTATCACACAACATGTGGGACCCCACACAACATGTGATCAATTTTCTAGTTCATGGACATGTAATTTGGGTATACATAGAACAAAAAGTCCTATCACATGATGTTTCTCATATTACACCAACATGGGATGGATATAGAAACATGACCAGAGTGCACAGGTCGGGATCCCAAGTGTCTTGGACATTCCGTGAAAACTCCCTTCATGTTGTGTACTTATAAATGGTCTGGGATCCATGTTTTTTCCATGAACATGGGTTGTAAAAAGAGTGGGAACACATGATGTGTGGGTGCACTGCTATATTTGTACCCATATTTCCACCTTGAAGAAACCTCATATATTCATATCTCATTCAATTATACTTGTATTTGGGTCTGTGAGTAGCCTATCTAAGTATTTTTATAAATAAAACATGATGGTTCCATTTTCTGTTGATTTCACGATATGATGTTATTTTTTTCATGTGGGTATCTTATTTGGGCAATGCTCTATGATGGTAGTTTATAGGAAGGATTAATAGTGGTTTCTGAGTGAATCCGACTATTGGATGGGTAATGAGTCCTTAATACTATAGTGGAACAATCCTATTAGAGATAGAATGATTCTGTGACCTATAGAGTCAAACCCCACATCATCATCAGCTTCGGTCCTCTAACAACATTGTGTAACCCCTTATCAGATAGGTCAAAGTCCACGATGACTAGAGTGGAACCCCCTATCAGATGGAGCGTGGGTCCTCAGCCAAATGAGTGTAACCCCCATCATATTTTTCATGGGCCCTCTTTATATGGAGTGGAACCCCCTATTTTATAGTTCATGGGTCCTCGAGGACCAGAGTGACACCCCCCATGATGCATTAGGGGGTGTATCTTAGACATAGAGAGTGGAACCCCCTGGATGCACCAGGGCACAAGTCATCTATGAATAATTATTTATTGGAACCCCAGGACACCTTAAGGAACAAGTTCTCTATGTGGAGAGTACTCCCCCTTTACTATGAAGCACAGTAATGAGGGATGTATTTACACGTATGATTTCCACTAGGAAGATGTGCGAGATTATGGGAGTCAATGATGGACTTATGGAACTATTGGTGACTCTTTTTCTGGAATGATATGTGAAATAAATATCTTCTTTCACTCTTGTTTTGGATTATTTTACTAACATATATATATATACACACACATTATCCATTACTTTGGATTTTTTTACACATTTTCCATGGGTTGTAGTTATGTGTGTGGTAGTACAGATACTCTTCGTGTTCATCACCCTGTGGTTAGATGATATTAATCACCTACAATGGGTGGTGAAGATGCGACATGTATTCCACCTACACAGCGTGATGATCTGCATGTTCTTTGATGAAGATACATTAACATTCATTGGGTTGCACTATAGCATGTTCACTATTTACTATCTATTCTTATTTTTTCCCTTACAACACCCCCTTCTAATTTTGAGGTTTCCTACTAGGTACATATATATTCACCCCCTCATGGAATTTTACCATGTGTTTTAGGCCTTATGAGGATGAAAAATAGGTTAACAATGACCTCAAAGGACCATAGAGAACCACAGTGCATTGAATACATACAATGGTAAAAGTATTGAGATTCAATTCCAGACTCTATCAGTAGTTCACTTTTCTAGTTTTTTCAAGTACGGACGTCTTTCGGGTTGTGTTTGTATTTCCCCCTTTACATTTTTTTTAAACTTTTGTACTCTTTTATACCCTAGAGTTTTTCTTTTTTGGTTTATATTCTAAAATTTGAATATTTTAGTTATTTTTACATTGAAATTTTATATTAAGATAGTCAAATGTGTACAGAAATATCATTAGGTAAATGCCTCCACATGATAGATAATCCCTTCAGCACTGGTCACCAGCCCCTGGACTATGGAGGGATGCATGGGGGTGGTTTTGGCTCAATAATAATTGGCTTGAGTCATGAAATATTGGTTTCAAATGTGATTGGATCCCCAGGAAAATGATTAGAGTAGTCCCTTTACAAATATTTGGTTTGTATTTTGGGAAACAATGTTAAGGGTCTTGAGTGTGTATCTTAAGATATGGAACTTAATGATTGTATGGGTATCCATTGAATCTATTCACATGGACTCTAAATACCTTCATGTTGACATGGAACACCAAGAAATTGTTTAATGTGATCAATGATACATGAATGATATAGGATTGAGTCATTGAATTTGCTTCTTTAGTCATCTTCCCATTGTTTATATATGTATATATATTATCATCTTACTATATTATTTCTTGATTAATATTTTATGAGGCCATCACAATGACAACCATACTAGATAGAAGTTAGAGATCATGAATATGATATGATGACTACTGAGGCTTCATTTTATTATTTATCCCATAAGATCTTTCCTTTAGGTGGATAGGTTAAAGTTCCCCAAATATTGAGAATTAGATCATACTAGAATGGCTAGTTGAGGATGTGTGCAAGTTTAGTGTACTCTATGAGTTCTATTTCCAAAGGCTATTAAGGATCCACATAGAGATATATCTCATATAATTAGAGAATAAGATACAGTTGTTGGTCTTTATATTTAAGATTATTAAGGTAATAAATGATCTTGTGGTTTCATTGGAATCTATACATTCCATTGACAATTTTTGTGCATGTGGAGTCCAGTTTTCCAAATGCATGATGAGTACACAATCTAGTGGCATGACATCAATTAATTGTTCCAGGAGTAGTGCTGCCCATATTTATATCAATCATTTTATATTAATGATCTTCTAGATATGAAGTAGGGATGGATGATGGTGGCATAGAATGACGTGAGGTCCATAGTCCTTAAGTTGTACTATCTTAAAATGATCTGACATAGCTACTTATAATTAGGAATGTTTGAGGAGATAATATTCATAGATGTATGTGTCAGTGTGGTGCACTTTTCAATCCACACCAATGTCAGGGAGTGGGAGTAGGCACTAGTGAAGAAGAATTTTTTATCTGATGGATCATAGGTAGCTAGAGCTGGAACTGGGTTTCGTAAAGGTAAGCCACCTACAATAACCAGTAGGCACTATTCAGTAGGATATCGACATAGGATTCCTCCCCATGATGAGACTTGGGCAAGGTGTATAGTTTATAATAGATTTCCATGGTATCTGAGAGATGTGAGGTTCTATTCTCTTGATGGGTGAGGTCACATGGTGTGAGACTATCAAACCAGACATGCTGAGGAGAACACATAGATTGCTAAGATACCATCCTAGTAGATCCATTTTCATAATCAAGGATCTACATAGAGAGGGTAAGGTGGTCCCAAGAGTTGTATATATATTATACAAGTATTTTGAGCTCTAGGAGAAGGAGATATGGTTTTTGAATGATGCTATGATATCCTTCCACAACAACCACTAGGTTTTTCATGTCAGGTTTGGGGAGCTGGCGGTTAGGGATGTATAAAACTACAGGATATAGATGCTTTTGACATAGCAGAACATGAGATTATCAGAGGTATGATATATGTTTATTTCACTATTTCTTTAGTATTAGAAGACATAGGTGATATTCATTCTATAAAATCAATACCTATGGTACGAGAGAAAGATTTCCTAGTTGAGTTTCAAGTATAACAACTTCATCATGAGGTTCTAATAGGGGAAACTTCTTTTGTATCTTGTATCTGTTGATTGTGTGATATTTCTCTTATTGAGGAGTTCTTCACGTGGGAAATTTTATCATCATGATGGATCTATATGACATCATAATGTATATATAATAGTTTTCAATGTTTTTATCCCTAATTAACAGTCGCCACAAATGAGCTAGTTGAATTTGTACAAATGGAATAATATTATTCTATGCGAGTGAGTGAAATATCATGGTCGGATGAGTAGGTTATATGAGTGGGAGGAAACATCCCCTCACCCATTATTTTTTTAGTAAATATCTTAGTGAGAAATTCACTTCATGGATTTACATTCCATTAATTGTTTAGTATTTCTTGGTTGTATCCCTAAATAGAGTTCCAAGACTACCTATGAGGTGGTATATGTTGTTCAGTATCAATTTTGATCATAGGATCATTTCAATATCTTCTTTGACATATTATATTTCCCAACATAGCTCCAAGTGATGTAGCTTCAGTTGTAGGAACATTGATGAAAGGGTTTCATCATGACCAACATGTCCCACTGAGCAACACCAGTGTAGTCTATGAAATGGAAGAAGTGAGCTTGAAGCTCTGCCTAGATTACCATCTCTTGAACTAGGAAATAATAAATAAAAAGTACCTCTTTCCAAGGATTGATGACCTTTTTTACCAGTTTCAAGGTGTGAGATGGTTCTTGATGATCACTCACTGGTCCACAAGCCACCAACTAAGGGTTCCAAAATACAAAATTCCAAATATGAAATTATGACGTTTCTATAAACACTATGAGTTTTTGGTGATTCTATTTAGTTAGTTTAATTTCATTATTTTGTTTATGAATTTTGTTAACAAGTTTTTCTAGTTGTAACTGGTCTAGTTTGTGGATGTATTCATTGATGACATACTCATGTACTCTATATCATAATTGTATATGGTAGAGAACTTGGGGATGGTCTTATATTATCTTTTAGAGGATCAACTTTATAGTAACATCTCGAAGTTTTAGTTTAAGATTCTTGAGGTTCACTTACTAGGGAATGTCATTCCTGATAATGGTTTAGCCATGAACCAATGGAAGATAAATGCATTTTTTTCATGGAATCCATCCATGTTAGTGTTAGTGGTGCGTAGTTTTCATGTCTTTTCTGGGTAATAAATGAGGTTTGTGGCATGAGTATCTAGGATTTCAGCCCATTTGACCACACTAACGTGGAAAGGGGACCCTTTTACCTAGAATTAGTACTGAAAGAGGTCCTTCGAGGAGTTTAGGATATGGCTATTGAGTGATTCTTTGATGGGACTACTTGGGGAGGGAATAGTGTACATAGTGTATTTTATGACGTAGGTGTTGTGATCCAGTGAATTTGGATGTATCATCAAGTAGTTATCACATATTGGTCGTGGTAGTTGATACCCCATGATATGAACAATGCATCTCGCAAACTTGAGCCGACAACAACAGTCTTCTCCCTATTGATTTTGATGCACAATCTTCTAGGATAGAGAATACTGGTTTATAATGACCATTAGAGTCTCAAGTATGTCTTCCTATAGAGATACTTGAACCAAAGATGTAAATTTTGGTTGGAGTTATTTTCAGACTATAACATAGAAATAGATTATACTCTGGTGAATTCATTGTGGTAGTAGATTCCCTTAGCAAGAAATTCTAGGATCACTTAGTATATGAGTCACTAGAGTAGTTGGTGTCCCTATAACTGACCATGTTTGAGTAGGTGGGTAAATATTTTCATCAGTAGATGGTGTTTGATCCTCCAATTTTTAAGCATCTGAGAGATTACCAGTTGGGTGACCCTTAATGTGAGGTCTTTTATGAGAAAATATCAATGGTGGATTAACTAGATAGTTATTATTAAGGGGGAATCAGGACATCATTTTCTATGGACGTACGGTAGTCTCAGTCATGATACGGGAGGAGGTGATGCGAGAGTTACACACATATATATTAGTTTTACATCATGATGTTGTAAATACTTATAGATTCCTTTAGTGTAAATTTTGAGGTTTTCACATGATATAGATAATTTCTAAGTTCATCTCTCAGTGCCTCCCATATCAGTATGTGAATTCTAGGCACACAGTTTTGGCATGTTCGTTACAGCTCCTTGAGATCCTATAGAGAAAATGGGATGTAATATCATTTGACTTTGGTATAGGTCTTCCATTGGCCGTGAAGGGCCATGATTCCATTTGCATGATATTTGAATGTATCAAAAATTCAACACACTTCCATTCTATTAGGGAGCAGAGTTCAGTGGATATTTTTTGGTAGATATATGAATATGATATTTTTCACCTTCTTGGGATGACCCTAAATATTTTCTTCAATTGAGATGAATGATTTATGTCATATTTTTGAAGATTACTATGAGAGGAATTGAGATCTATTGAGGATGAGTAAAGCCTTAGACTCATATACTGATGGTAAGACTGATAGAACTATCTAAGTGATAGGAGGATATGTCGGGGGCTCGTATTTTATACATAGGTCAGAGTTGTGAGGATAAAATATCATTTGTAGAGTTTATGTAAAACAACATATACTGTTCTACTATCAGCATGGAACCTTTTGAGGCCCTCTATAAGGGGCACTTTAGGTCACCCTAATATAGGATAGAGATTGGTGTGGCATATATTGTGGGACCAGAGTTGGTCCAGTCAATGAAAGATAAGTTCAAAGTCACCATTAAGTAGATGAGGAGTATATAGTAGTTAGGTCACCATTGTAGGCCCTTGGAGTTCAATTAGGGAGACCATGTTTTCCAGAGAGTCTCTCTACAACTAGGACTATCGAGATATGGTCATGGAGGTCAGTTATACCTAATGTTCATCAAGTTGTTCAAGATCCCACAAAGGGTTGGGAATGTTGATTACCACCTCTCCTTGCCCCCAAAGTTATATAGGGTGCACATAGTCTTCCATTGTTGTATCTAAGGAGATATATGCATGAAACCATTATCATTATTGAAATGGGAATTCTAGAAATCTAGGATGGAGATACCATTATGTATCACCCATTTTAGATCAATGATCACCATTAGAGGACCCATCATGGAAATACCTTCCCCTTGGTTCACATGTTGTGGCTACAAAAGAACATGCATGAGAGATCTGATGAGAAGGGGGGCTAGAGTTAGGCTATGTACCCTAATCTATTTATTTAGAATTAATTTAATGGGATAAAAATATTAAAGATAGAAATATGTAAAGATATAGTTTTCTTCCTTTTAATAAATTGAAATGTTTTTATATATAATTTTGTAGCATGATGCTAATATGTGATTCTATTCCGAGGTATGATGTGTCTGAAATTTAATTTTTAAAATTGTTAAATATATTTAAATTATTCACATGATGTTTATAAACATAAATGAGATAATTATTAAATATAATCTTAGATCAGAAATATCTAACCATGGTTGTGTCTACAATGTGATTTTATCCCTATGAAAAAATTAGAATAGGTTGGTTAGGGGAATTCAGATATGGTGAATGTTGGTGGGATTGTTTAATTGAAATGGTTTTTAAATTTATTTACTTAATTAAAACAATAAAACCTAATTTTTTCTATAAATTTACCCTTATCAATATTTTCCTAGGGTTATCCTCATAACCCTATGTTCCTCAAGATACATTCTTCCTCCTATTGGTGAATCGAATTAGATGATGAAGAATCTCTAGATCAGAGAAGATCAAAGCGCAATGATAATAAAAACCCATATCAATAATTGTGGTAAATGTTTTTTCATGAAAAAAATCCAATATCCAAGTATAATTCATCATTTTGTGGATTACGAAAATTATGAATAAATTTATTTAACATGATCATACTTTTACATGATCTGTGCCAATTGCTAAAAGTTTCCTGCACCGAAATATCAATATTTATCTATTTATTATGTTTTGTCAACTTAGATTCCCACCATTCCTAATCATCAGACAAGAATTTCAATCTATAATCATTTAAATCATTTTTATTATTTCCTCCCTTGATTCTCTGTATTATTTATCGATTGGCCTATGTGGACTCAGTTCAATGTCGTCAGGTGGTAACAAGCTCAATCAGATGCTTGGATTCATATAAGAACCACATAATGCAAAAAATAAAACCAAATAGTAGAAGAAATCAATGGCGTTGCGGGTTTTGGGTGATCTATTCATTATTTTGGAATCAAATCAGAGATGGAGGCTGGTGGAATGAATGTGCAGTGTGACGTAGTCTATGGGACTATCATGCATATCAAAAAATTTGATGTTTTAGCTACTACATGGATGGGAATGAAAAACGATGAAAAGATCCCTTGTTTTCTAAAGGAAACCAACCTGGATTTGAAGCTGGGTTAATTGGATCTTAATCATGGAGACAAGATCTAATTTTTTTGTACAAATGCAAACTACATGATATGAAGTTCGACAAACACATAATGTGTCGGGCCATGGAAAAAAATTATAGGGTTTCAGGTGGGATATATATCACACACCATGTGGGACCCCCACAAACCATGTGTCTATGTGTTGGAGGCTGACCATGTACACTGGGAATACACTAGTATAAGAATTTCTGGGAACACACCTTGTGTTAGAGTACATTGACATGAGATAGATACACATACATGGCCATAGTGCATGAGAAGGGACCCTGAGATGATTGTACATGACATGTATGCTCCCTGCAGGTCATTTACTTCTACATTCTCTAGATTCTTTTTTTGTTCAGGGAAGTGGCTAGGAAATATTGTGCAACCTCACACCGTTTTGGTGACATACATACCATGTACCCTAGTTCCCTTTTGATGGAACTTCAACATGTTGTGTCTAATTTGTTTGGACTTTGATTTTGGGCCAAAATTATAAAATCATGAGTTTTTTCGCATAGAACACGATGGTTCCATATGTTGAGGATTTGTGGGTAACAATTTGAGATATTCTGAGCAGGAGGATTATTTTGGTGCTTCCAAACAATGATAGTGATCTAGAATAATCTCAATAGGATTACAATTGGAACCCCATATCATATTGGTCTTGAGTACTCAATGACTATAATGGAACCACATATTGGATACGGTGAGGGCCATTGACCTGTAGGGTTGAACCCCCATATCATGGGTGAAGGTCCTCTACCTATCAAGTGGAACCCCCTATCAGATATAATGAGGGTCCTTAGTTATGGGTATAAAACCCCTTATAATATTGGTTTAAGGTACATGACCTATACAGTGGGACCCCCCATCATCTTAGGAATGGTTTCTCTTCTTACTGGGTGGAACCCTCTGTTGAATGGGGTGTGGGTCGATGATGACCAGAGTGGAACCTGATAGATGAACCATGGCCTGGGTTCTCCACATATGGAGTGGAACCTCCTGATGCCCCAGGGCGTGAGTTCTCAATGGGAACATATTGAGTGGAACCCCCTTGAAATATTAGAGCATGATTCCACTACATGGACATTTTTTCCATCAATTGAATGACACAATGATGAGAAATGGATTGACATAAATGTTTTCTAGTGGGAAGATGCATGATATTCTAGGCATCAATGATGGAATTTTTTAATTTTTGTCTACTCTTTTACTATGCTTAGAAAAGAGATAAAGAAACCACATTTCTATCATTTGGGATTATTTTACTAAGCACACACACACACACACACACACACATATATATATATATATATTCTATATGAGTTGGTTACTCTCCATACATGGTTTGTAGAGACGTGTGAGGTAGTCCACCTTCTCTCCATATTGATCACATCATTATTGGATGAGGTTAATCTCTTACAATGGTAGGTGAAGACTCGACGTTTAGTCTATATACACTCCATGTTTAGCCAATTGAGTTTGGATGAGGTTACATTCTCATTTTTCATGTTGAGATGAGTCTTGTTCATTGTTTACTATCTATTCATATTGTGTCTCTTTATAATCCCACTTCATATTTTAGGGCGTCATACTAGGTATGTATACACTCACCACTACATGAGTGTTTCTTACATGAGTTGTGTCTTATGAAAATGGTAGATAGGTGGATGATGATTTTTGAAGAGATTAAGGATACCTTAATGCATTGATCATGTACAATAGTTGAAACATGGATATTTGGAGTTGGTATTTCTCACTATTTTACTTCTCTATTTTTTTAGGTTGGGGAATCTTTTTGGTTATGCATGTATTTTTCACCTTCACTTCTAGTTTTCAATGTAATACTCTTGTACATCCTATAGGTTTTTTATTCTTCTATTATATTCAATTTGTTGCATGTTTTTTTATTTTTCCTTTGGACTTATGAATTATGATGGTTAGGGATGTGTATGAAGGTACATTTAGTAAATGGATCCCCATGTTAGACATTCCTTTAGAAATGGGTATCCAATCCATGTCATATGGATTTAGTCTTGAGGTAGTTCCTGATCAGGCCCTGTTTGGTTTTGTCATGATATATCTTGAATCCCTAGTCATTTTGAAGAGGTTTGATTTCTTTGAATGATCTGAAATCACCCATATAAATTAAAATTACACCATAGAATTAGTTAAACCCAAAAAAAAATTCAATCAATGTGTCCTCCCAGTTCTATTGATGATGATCAATCGAGTAGAAAAACCATCTGGAAAATGGTGCTCAACCTTCATATTTTGGAAGACGAAACATCCTAAAAAAACAATAAGACTTCACGCCTGAAACCGGGACAACAAAAATAAAATCTTAGTGATTACTACATGTTATTCACACTATGATGTGCTTTTATGACCGAGTTATGGAACTCATGGAAGACAATTTCACATATTACCAAAGTCACAAAATGACTCCTTAAGAATAAAAAATGGATCTATAAGACTCCAAAAAATAATCATGGGCATATTACCATTGAAAACTCTGTCTCTCCAACCTCCACCACACAATACCCCTTCAATGATTACTCTACCTACTACAAAAAATAAAGAAAAACAAATATCTAATAAATAAATCATCTGCATATAGCATATCCCATTACAAAATGGATCATTGATAGATCATTTATCACTCTTCATGAATCCTTATATTCATGCACACCATCCTTATGTGCCTTTCAGTTCAGTGAATCTATTTCCAAATTACCCTTTCCCAGTATATATCTGATCTCAGTGTTATAATACTACATGAATTGGAAGCATTACCACTGACACATATTCAATCCATACTTGTGGAAGTCATTCCTCATGCTATTATTTTCGATAAAACCCAAAAAAAACTCACTAATGAGGTTCTGTCAACATAAATGTATAGAAAATAATATACACCAACTCATGATAGTTTTTAGAATATTTACACTCCTCAGACATGACTACCAAAACACATATTAAACAAATGAACATTATTACCTCAGAACACATCCCAACCCAATATGAAAATCATTATACGAAACCTAGAACTAGACTCCCACTACTATAAAACACAGGACTGAATAACTGACCATCATATCCCATAGGTATACAAAAACGTCCCAAACCCGGTTAGTCCATAAGTGGTCCTAATACATTATGTTAATGTCTACTCGAGGAGTCACAATGTTATATTAGTTCACTATTAGCCTCCTATTATAACCTACAAAATAAGGTAAAATCTACACCTATTAAATATATTTAGGGACTACCTATCAAATGACTTCTTTAATATTTCATTGATCCATAGATACTCTTTGATGGGAAATAATTTGACCTAGGAGATAAACATCAGAATCCATGAACAAGATATTCCACAACAGTCTGAGTACCTTTTAATGATAAAAAAATGACAAAATGGAATTTAGATGATCATCATTCTCTTAATAATATGTGGAGTGCACAATGGGTGATAGTTTATACATAGAAGAAAACTACAATCATCATTTTCCATGAAATAAGGGTGCACCCCAAGCTTACAAAATTAGATGAATAAAACCTCATCGAATGAGATCATCAAGTTGTACTCACAACTCTCACAACTTATAAGATGGAATAGTATAAGGAGACATAAATATTATTGATGATCATAGTTTAATCTATGTCACCAAATTGATCTCCTTTAATGGGTTTAACTCCACAACCTTCTTAAGAAATTCAATAGGGTACTCTTCCAAAACAATGTGAAACCCCAATGGGTAAAACTATGAAGAACTCATCATTATATTTCCTATCAAGGATAATAATAAAAAAACATGTCCATGATGCATCCATGGGTCTCACCCACAAAATAAAATATAATAATATACTTCATCATCATATAACACAATCTATATCATAAGTAACTACTCCATAAACATCATTGAATACAATTATTCTATAAAGAGGACATTATTTTTGGGGTTTATTCATAAGAATTAAGTGTCTCTAAAGAGAGTTTATACTATATAACTATATTTTATTCTCTATATAAAACATATAGGTAAGCTCATCCTCCAACTAGTATAGTCAAAAATATGAGAACTGGAAGTATCCTTACATCAATTTTAAATGAATGGGTGAGGGTTTGTGATAAGATGGAGTGTGTAGCTCCTGAATACAAAAAAATAATGAACACAAGTAGAAAAAAATGAAAATTGTACCACAAATGAAATTTCACCCACTTATTTCTACAAATGATTTGGTATGAAGATTTCTGTGACAAAGTCCATGGCCTCTTTGAAACTAATAAGGACCACCTCCATTTCCATTCTCTTCCTTCTATGATCGAGGGATTTCATGAAACAATCCTCCAAATGCCTCATATCCTCTCTGATTATTCCATACATGATAATCCAAATATTGCATTAGTTCAAAATGCCTTAATAGAGGACCCAATTTACGGAAATATACTCAAACTATTTGACCACTCAACCCACAGATGAACTAAACCTCTTCATTAAAAATAAGCATCTAATCCCTTGGGAGTGTCTTGAGAGCTACCACCACCAGAGAAACAATATGATGGGGGTCAGGACCTACCCTCCACTATTCAAAATCTCTACATTTTAGGAAATAGCGAAACCTAGAACATTATTGTTCTTAGTGAGGAATCATGATGACACCAATATTTTGATGACCATGTTCTAGAAAATGTTCTCTCAATAAATATTTCCCCGATGAATAGGTTGAGATTTGTCAACCACATGAATGGGGTGACCTGACGTTGGATGTCCAGATTCATAACCACCGCAAAATGCCTAATATAGAACTCATGAACTATAAATTGTTTTGAATAATTTTGGATAAGGGTTATGAAATGGATCCAGAATGATCACACGCTAGAACTACCCTTTTGAAGGGAATATAGCTCCTCGTGAATGACCTTTTTCATTGTTTAAGAAAGAAACTCTACTCAGAAAAGATCATGGACTTCTCCCATGTGACATAAATTTCAATATTTTTAGTTTTTATTGTCCTTTATTCATGTTTAGAACCATTATACTATATTGAATTAATATCCAAGTTTTTTCTCCCAATGAATCTTACTTTTAAGAGTATTTTAATCAAAATTTATTAAATATATTATTTAAAAGGGAAAAAATTACTGGAAATAAGATATAATATTTTCTTGATAAAAAAGAAACATATAAAAGAAAAAATAGGAAAAAATACAAGGTTGTGTGAAGTGTGAAAATATAAGACATGATTTTATGACTTATCCTAATGATTCTTAAGGTGCATCATTTCATTATCTTATTAAAGGATTTTTTTCCATTATCACAATCAAAAAAATATTGAGATTTCCAAATTTTCCCTCTCTTTATGTTTGAATAGTCTAGATCAACATCTAGGATCTCATTCATCAACCTCCTTTACTAATGATTTGGTGAAAGAGCTCAACAACTATAGAGATCCGTGACATAATCAATCCCCTATTGTGCTCATAATTATAGAATGATAATTGGGATGTTTTTACAATGTGATATGAACAATAACTCTTTATGAGACTGAGTTAACAATCTACACTCAATGAATGAAACTATACAATTTGTATAATTTCAATTGAAAAATTCTTAATAAAATGTAATGGGAAAAAATTGATCACCAAACATCATTTTATTATTCAAAAAACAAAATTTTGAATATAAATTATTTATTGATAGAAGAAAATATAAATTTTGAAAAATATTCACCAATTAAAAGAAATAGTATGAAGCACAAAAATAATCATCCACTCATGATCATGGAGTTATATATCTATAAATATCAATCAGTATTGGGTTTAGTATTATATTTCCACAATTTTTTATGTTTTATCCCTCATTTCTTCACTCTAAAAATTTGGTAAAATCTGTTATCAAATTTTAAAAATATATTTTTATTTTTTTACTGTCCATAATCTCCTTATATTTTTTTTGAATATTTTCATTTTATCATGATTTACTAATCTCACAATCCAGTCATACTTGGAAATTCTATATTTTCTTCTACTTATTATGTTTCCCTTGAACTCTAGAAAATCTCCCCCAATAATCATTGGTCAGTTGTACATGTCATAATTTATTTCAATTTTATTCCTAACTATTCCTCATACATTTTAGTATATTTTAATTCTTTCATTAGGAACATCACATTGTTCATTCACATAATCTTCAATATTTTACAACAAATTATTCTTAATGATGTCCCAAATATTAAAGAAATAAACAAAAAATCAATTCAGCTATGTAGCCTTCATAGATACATTAATCAGATACATGAAGATATTAGACATCCAAATCAATAGGACCTTGAATTACATAATTATATGCCACTGAGCTCAATGACTACCTCTACTAAGAACCAAGATTAAATCGATTTATAAAAAATTGCCCACAATAATTGAAAACAAAGAGGCACTTACATCTATAATGAATAGACCTACACAAGGAAGAAAACAAGTTAACACCTTCTTTGACCATGATTATAGATATTCTTTGGTCCATATCCAACTCATTCAGTTCATTAATATAAGATAAGATAAATATATATAATGGATATTTTTATCTAATATCACAATTCACTACTACAAATAGGGATTTTATAAGTGCTAAAACTTCCTTTAATAGTGCTAGAAAAGCACTGTTAATCACTGATAAGATAAAGGAGGTCTCCTTTAATAGTGCGAAAAAAGCATTGATAAAGGGATCCCTTTATACACACACAAAAAGCACTAATAAAGGCCCCCCTTTATAAGCATTTTGTTAGCGCGGATAAAGGGTTCCTTTTGTCAATGCTTTTTGATCACTGATAAAGGCGCCCTTTATCAGTGTTATTTGGAACACTGATAAAGGAAACCTTTATCAGGGCTATTTTGAGTTCTGATAATGGAAAAATTTATCAACACTATTTTGAGCATAGATAAAGGCCAAGTTGCCTAAGAAAACCCATGACCTGCATAGAACCTGCACACTTGAGACATCACCTGCACACACAGCACCAAAAAACACCTGCACATAAAATAGTTGTAGAAAACAACACCTCCACACGAACAAAGCATTGAAAAACAAAACAGCATACACAAGAGTTTCTAAAAAAATACCATATACATTTAATTGAAATGATGAATTCAAAAAAACACTATTATATAAATTTCAATTAATTTTTTATATGGTTACAATTATAATTATCCAACAAACAGTTAAAAACCTTAATGTTTCATCCTTTTTTCATCTGTGATACCCTCCCAAAAATTTTCATCTATGGTATTAGTTGTCAAAAAAAGCATCCGAACTCATGAAAATAATTCCACCTATATAAGAAAACAAATATTATGTTATAAATACAATAATAAAATAAATTAAACATTAATATGAAATAATACATTAATAAAATGTCAATTTTTAATAAAAAAGACACATTTGAGTAGATAGGGGGCATAAGACGAGATGATAGTTGATACCTCACCTTGATATGGGTAGGTAAGTGGCCATGATAAGAAATTATAGTAATGAAAAGGAAAAAAGTCCAAAATATAAAACAATTACTGATTTTCAATGGTTTCTTAGTGTATGGACTTTCCCACTTTCTCTTCTTAGTCCTTTTAGAGGAAGCAACTTCAAAAGATAACTTGAGCTGCCAAAGGTAGTGTTGAGTGAGGCACAAATAGTGTTTTCTTTAGATGATAAACAACCACATCCATGAGATCCATTTGAATTGGATACCCTTGATCTTCACCCTCTTAGTCACTTTTTGAACCATCTTTTTCCACCATGTCCCTGGGAAAGAAAAATAGAGCGGTGGGAGGTGACCAAATTTTACCAGCCTCTTGAAATATCCTAGTGAAAAGGGATAAAGGCTTCTACCCCTTGACAATGGAGACCTGTGAGTTGGTCCCTCCCCTACCATAGGGGGAGGGACCTCCATCATCCTCTAAGAGAGTGATGGCCTCTTTCTCCCCATTCTCCAAACATGATCTCCTTTCGCCTTTCCCACAAATCATCATGTGCCCTATGGTTCCCAAGCTCTATGCAGGGAGCCCTAAGTTGCCTTTATCGATCACGAAGTTCAACGATGCCTTGAAACCCCTCAATCAAACCCTGGTAGTATGTTTCCCACAGACAAGACCGTTGATGGACTCCTTTGATTAGTTTGTTTTTTGTTTCTTGGGATCTACAAGAGAGGGAGACGGTGGGTGTGCTCGAAAAATGATTCATTTTGATCCGTTTCACATCAGAGTATGATGTAATCAAAGCTTGGTCTAGTGCGACTCATAGCTGCAACATGTACCGCTTCATCCTCCAAAGGTGGTCTTATGACTTCCATATAAAGTGGGACTACCCTTCAGTGGAAATCTGGGTGAGTTTCCATAATTTGTTCCTTACTTTTCAAAATTCTTCAATCGTTGTGATGCTTGAGATCCTAATTGGGAGGTATTTATCCTCTAATCACTGAACCACTGATGTGTGCCATCCTATTAATCCACATGTGTTCGTGGAAGTGGATTCCTCGAGGAAGCCTCCTGAGTTCGTTTGGATTACAATAGGAGAAGAATATCATTTTTGAAAGCAAGTTGTTTATGATTCATGGGCTGACTTCTATTCTAATTGAATGCATTTGGGACACTCGTCGGTGACATGTAGACGTGGGTCTGGACACTAGATTTTTTCTATGTAAAATATGGTATTAGGTGAGGTTGTTGTTCATGACAGCCCCTTGCGGGTCTATTGGAGTGGCCAAAATGTAGACGGGAAATTGGATACTCCTGATCAATATCACATATATGGTACCGGGAGTATAATTTTTCTGGAGGTAGGTAGGGGGTCCAAGAAAGTAGTGGGGAGCTCTATCGGCACTGAGGAATTTTAGTGTGCTGTAGGGACTTTAGGGGATGGATATGCCTATGGTTCTGACCTTAATGTAGGTGTGGAGAGCTCGGACTCTCAGTATCCCTCTCAATGTGGGAATGTACAACAATCAGAATTTTTTTGCCTCATGTAAAGTTTTGGTAAGACTAAATACATTCATAAAATCCTATCTTTTTCAGATTAACCACAAACTTTGTGGCAGTACATTGAACCTAGAAGGTACAACCCCAATTCATCCCAAAGATTCCACTTGATCAAATAACCCATCCAAATAACCACCCAAACATCTAATTTGATATAGAATTATACATTTTTTTTATAAGTAAATATGGGTTTTAAGCTCGAAATCATGTTATAACCCTTTAAAATCAATCCACATAGGCTTTAAAATTAAGTGCATGACTTTTTAAAAGTCATGTGTTCACATGACCATAATAGTATCACGTGACCAAATGAACTTGGGAGATTTATGAGATTACATGACCGTTGAAACTTTATGTGATCATGTAAATAAGAAAAGAATACATGAATCATGGTTCAAGTGAATTACATTCATTTTGTGATTTGTTTATGTTATTAGATCATGTGATGAGTTCACATGATCAATTCACATTAAGAATTCATATAAAGGATCTTATGTGAAATGATCACACGAAGAGGCTTATATGAAGTAGAGAAAAAACCTAAGTGTTCTCGTAGAGCTTTGAAATATCCAGTCATTAGTAAAATAGATTTCCCATTACTCCCTTATTTATTGGAAATTTCACTGAATACCAAGAGTATCTTAGAATACTATAAGAAGAATAGATGGCCCATGGAATCAGTCAGGTATTCACATCCTTATAACAAAGTCCTTTTTTTCTTCTTCTGGAATTTGTATGTGAGGTGTGTATGCATCAGGGAATTGATGTGATACAGGTTCTATATGAGGTACGTAGTCACCCTTATTTTTATGAGAATGCATATATATTTTTGATGTGGTTTTTTTTGAGAAATAGTTTAGTTTAAAGATCAATGGACAATGATTTTATTGTGAAAAAATCAATATTACCCCTATGATTGAGCAGACAATCTTTCGTTGCACTTCCTATAATGGCATGTCACATAGACAGAAATCTTCTAAAATAAACTAACCGTACAAGGAATAATGAAAATCAAATCAACAATTCATTATATAATTTATCATTAAAATAGACATATTATATCATAACACTACCTTTAAATCTTTAAAAATGGTTTCTTTGGTCCAAATATAAGCTAATAATAGAAATAATGATTATTTTTTCACTTTACTATTGTTTGTTAACTACCGCTTAGCATATCATCTGATATGAACTTCCGATCTTTCATCCCCATGATGCCCTCATCCAGCACCATCTTAATGATATCATCATTCTAGGTTCACTTTTCTTTATCTTTTTATACTCATTTACCTATTAAATGTGTGTAAAAATAGAAGGAAAAGTGAATGTAGAATGATTATATCATAGAGATGGTGTCAGATGAGAACATCATGAGGTTGTTGAATCAGATGTTCAGATAAGATGTTATGTTAAGTGGTAGTTAACCAATAGTATTGAGGAATCCTTAGGTTTGTTATTAAATTAGTGAGTGGTGCACAACCAATATTCTTCGGTATCAGTAGAAACAACTATATAAATGACCAAAATAATGAATATAAATGATCTATGCCATAATAATTTAGGTCTAGTGCTTTTGGAAACACAGAATCAAAAAGAACTAGTATATAAGAGTCTCTCATTATGTTATGCTTTACTAGAATGATAGTTCATTTCTAAAAGTATTCTTAATAACAAAAGGATATAAAACATAATAAAGGGTGATCATATATACTCAATAAGTATAAAAAAGAGAGATATCAATGATAATATAAGGATAACATAGGTAGTATGAATTCACCTTTATCCTATTTGTGTACAATCATCCATTAGGTATGATGCCCATTCAAATCTAAATACATCTATATCATCTTGTGAATATTATTTTTTGCGATAGTAATGATAGTATTAAAAAAATATAAATACAAAAAGGATTTATAAATATTTTAAATGAGTTTTTATTTATTTTCAAAAATACCTCTTTAGGGATGCTAGTTTTTTGATGAAATGTGATATCATTCATAAATTTACAAACTTAATAACCACAATCCTTTCTTCTTGTTTGTTTTGGACACTGTAGAAACATTGAGAAAAATAAGTAATTTTTTTGACATGTGTTTGGATAGTGACATGTTATTATATATACCATGATACTTCTCCATTTGGAAATCTTGTAGGTTTTCTTGTCCTTAGGCACTGGATTCATTCCATGAAGTAGAAGATATTGATTCACCACCCTGTCATAATAGAATCTTGATTAAAAGATAATATAAATTATATAACTAGATGTTTAGTTCTAAAATGTTGGATATAGTGTATTAAAATTTGACAAACACCATCATGTGTGGTTAGTTTGTTGCATATCCAGGCATTGAATCTAGAAAATAAATCATTAGAGTATCCAAATTGACTGCAATTAGCATCCAATGCTGCCTAAAAACACAAAAAGGAATAATTGATGAATTAAATAAAAATATAGTTTATATAATTAAATTATATAGTTTTACCCCTATATTTTTTGTATTAAAAAGAGTATGTTATCTGTAATTTTTTTTCAAACAATTTTAGAAGGTATGACATTATTTCAGCATCTTTATCAGTATCTATGTTTTCTTTTTAATAGGTGATGTGAGGACTAACGAGTCCAAATTTTTATTCATTGGGAAAATCCCTTCAATTGTTTTGCATATATATTCCTATGAAAAATATGAAATGTATTTAGTCATAATTATCATATTAAATCATATTTTATAAAATAAAATCCCAAAAACATACCTCATGTATACATTTACAACTGAGGCACCTAGCGATTCATACTTGATGATTTCATTTACATTTTCAACACTAATTAAATATGATTTTTCCTCTCCGAAAATATTTTTTTCAAAGTCAACTATATGATAATTGCTATCTATCAACATTGTATCCACATGATCTTGCAATTATATTAACTATAGATATAGAACAGGTGGGATGAAGGTTCTCTCTGTAAATAATTTCAATCAATTGGTTGATCATTGAAATAGTTTTGAGCTGATATTTCGATTCACCCCCTTCTCTTTGTCATTCTGTAATAACAGTCATCGGTTCAGACCTTTTTTCATTAAATGTTAAAGGTTCAGCTTGAAAAATAAATTAGAAATGGATACCTCCTAGTTGATATATTTTTTTACAAGATTTGACGGACATGAAATTAATGTTCTAATAGCTTGTTGAACTATATGAATGTCATCATCATCATTTGGAACATGTATCTTGGAAATCATATCATTATCTACATTAATCTACAGTGTGACATGATCTGTTGGAATTTTTCTGTTGTATAGTATCTTGTTCTGCATATTGAATATTGTAGCCCTCGCTACATGGTGATAGGTGGGAGTTGATAGATATAAATCACATCCATTTTCACCCCATAGAATATTTGTATAAGAATGATTATTAGTGTCTATGTGACTAAAATTTCATAGAAACAATTATTATAACATTGATTACCTTATCTAAGTTAGGTTTTTAAGGGGAATGGCTCGCCAAAAAGCTGATGGGTGGGATCTTCACACACGGTTTGTTATTGAATAGTTTCTTCTATTTTCCTCCCCCATCAATCATTCTATCATCTCTATTTGGTATTTTAATTTCTCTTCAAACAAAGCTATTGTTTATCCCATCTTTTTAATTTCCTCAGTTTGATCCTCCACTTGTTTTTCTTTATTATAATATGTTTGGGGTGACACCCCAAAACCCGCACCTCTAGCACAACCATAATGTTCTGGCTGTTTTAAGGCCGTTTAAAGTATTTCTACATCTAGTGCGAGTGTTATTGATTCCTATAACTATGTAAGATAGAACATATAGTAAACTTAGTATTCAATGTTATGTAATAATGATTTAAAGCAAATAAAATTTATATTATGTCATACTTACACATGTTTCACACATTTTATTGTGTGTTTTCATCTATCAGTATCCCCTCTTTATTTACACGAGCCTCCTTCCAAAGCACATGGTATGGGATGGAAGTGGCTCTAGATTTCAATTCATCAATCTACATATAAATAGAGGAATATGGTTATGGTTTTTTTGTATTTCACATAAAAGTATTACGGTCGATTTAAAATACATACCAATTTTTCTCTTATGAATCATACCCCATCCTTGATTTATGGTAGGGGTATGCTAGTTTTGTTGCTCGTTCGTTATTTTCAACACTTAGTTGATGTTTCATAAATAAAAAACTTTCAATCAATCTAATGAATACAAGAAATGTCAAACAACTTATTACCAAACACAATGTACTTTAAATGTCTTCTCCCCACGAAGGTTTCTAAATGCATCCCATGTTCCATGGGATATAAAGTGTGCATAAAGAGGAGGTGGTTGCGGCATGATTTTTCCTTCAGCATCTTTAAGATGAAATTTCATTAAAATTGTGAGGAATCCTCTATGAATACTTCCTGAAAATCTTAATACATATTATTTATGTCATACAAATAATATAAATGAACTCTACAATAGATGATGAAGAGTAAGTCAATGTTATAGTACTTCATTTTATTTTAATAAATTAAAGAAATGGTATCGTAATGTTACCGTAATCTCCTCCCACAATAGTGTCTTCAGACCAGTAACAAAATGGTGCCACGACTGTACATCAATCAGCATGCGTTTCCGAGTGACGATTTCAATGTAGCTACTAAAGATAGATTTGTTGGGGTTAACATGTTGGCCTCAATTATTCCATCCCACATCATATTTGATGCCTTTTGCTTTTTTCCTTAAGGATTTTGGCTAACACTATCAAACTATGATGCTCTTGTTTTTTTACCATCAAGGTTACATTTCTAACCATTTCCTTAGAAGCATCATCATTATGTTCCTATAGAGTGCTAGAATTGACACTAGGATCACTAGAAACAGGTTGAGAAACATGTTGTAACTCAGCACTTGGACCAGCAACAATAAGTTGAAAAACATGTTGTTTCTCTACACTGGGACTAGAAGTAGCAGGTTGAGAGACTTTTTGTGCCTCAAGATTGGGCACATCATCATGTGTAGAAGTCATTATCTACAGAAGTGGTTTATCATTTAATTTAGATTACATAAAAGTATCATCAAATAGATAATAACATAACATAACACAATTTATATTACAATAAACAAATCACCTGATTATTGAACACATTTTTTAATGGCTGAAGAGATTTGACCCCTCTATCGACTATTTAAATCCATTCATTGTGGTCTCCTCTGATATAAAAAATTTCATTTACATTGGGACCGCTACAAAATGATTGTGAAGCCCTAATGAAAGGGTAATACTTTGTTGAAGACCCTTCAGTTTTTTTGGTCGATAACAGAATAATTGACCACTTTTGGTTTGTAGGATCTAGGACATAAAATACTTATACTACCTATGATGCCACTATAAATGGTTCATCTTTCTCTACTTCCTTACTGAAATCAACTTTCATGAATCCAAATTCATCTATTTTAACAGAACTCTAGTTATAAATCCAATTTCCTTGAAAAATCGTTACATGGAATTTTATATAATCAAACCCCCATATTGGTTTGATGATGCTAGAGTATAAAATATTAGCATAAATTGGATTTATGTCCTTATCACTAGAAACAAGCATCGCTTCAGCCACAATTGTAACCCCACTATTCTACATGGTACTATCTTCATCTTGTTCATTAGTATAGAATATATAACCATTAAATATATAAGCATTGTAATATAATACATACATACTTTCTCCTCCGACTTTCCATCAATGTCATTCTAAAATTGAGTCCAGATATTCAACTTACTTATTTAAAATATTTTCTCGAAATCATCCTGTAAACTTTCGATTCTGTGTATTTGATATCAATTTTTCTCCCTAGATGGATTCAAATGCTTGAATGTTTCTTTGTGTGTTTGAATATATGGGTCAACGTCAAAACTGTTATGCAAAGTGTAATGGTGGTCCTGCTCTCGATCTATAATATTTATCGTGACAACCTCTCTTCCAGAAATTCCTTCACCTTCAAGCTACCCAGTCTGAAGAGATTTTGGTAGGCCAATGATTTCCACACCAGATAGGTATTCGGTACAGAATTCAATGGATTCCTCAACAATATATATCTCTGCAATACAACCCTCTATCCGACATTTATTATTGACATACCCTTTCAAAATCTTCATATATCGTTCAATAGGGTAAATCCATATATAACGTACAATACCACATAGTCGAATCTCTCTCACCAAATGAACCATCAAATCAAAGGATGTTGGTGGGAAGAACATTTCCAAATCACATAATATGATGGCAATTTCTCTTTCCATAGTTGGAAATTCCGCTGGGTCTATAAAATTTCTGCATATATCTTTGAAGAAGAAACAGGGATTTCATTAATGTATAGCAGACATTCTTGGGAAAATCAAAGTGTTAAGCTATATGAGTAAGATCTTGAATCATAACATGGAAATTATGTGATTTTAGACCATTTAACTTTACATTTCTCATTAAAATGATGTTCTTGATATTTGATGAATACCCATATAGAACCTTTATGTCATTTAAGAAGTTTCAAAACTGATATCTCTCTTTATTGGAAAGAGTATAAGCAACAGGAGGGAAAAAATTTCATTTTTCACTCTCTACTAGTGCTAACTCTTCTTGTATTCCCATCTCAAACATGTCTAATATAGCCTTAATTCCATCCTTTGTTTTGCTGGGTTAATTTAGAAATGTGCCAATGACACTATCACCGACATTTTTTTCAACATGCATAACCTCAACAAAATGTCTGACATACAAACATTTCCATTATGGTAATTCAAAAAAACTAATCTCTTTTTGCAACCGGTTTTCATAATATTTTTCAAAAATGGTTTACCAAATGTAGTGTCCACATATTTTACATTTTCCAACAATTGATCACCCGTTAGTAGAGACGGTGATGTACGTTATTCTGAACACCCATCAAATGATGGTGTCCAAGATTAGTACTTCAATCATTAGGGTAGAAATCTGTGACGTCCTAGAAACAAAATTATCAATGAATTTTTCAACTTAATAAACTATATACCTTGTTCACAAATGGGAAACCATTGAGTTATTTAAATGCTATATCTTGACAAATTTCTATAAGCAGGAAAGTCATTTTTCATCCCATACAACATGGCTCTCAAAATGAAATAGTTATTTTTGTAAGAATCATACAACGTAACACTTGAATCCCACAATAATTTCAAATCCATGATCAATGGATCCAAAAAAAAACATTAATATAATTATCCGGTTGTTTTCGTCCTGAAATATGCATATATAATATGATTTATTTTCATTTAATTCATAACCACGGTGGTAAGTAATAATTTACCAAGATAACCGACCATGTACTATGACCGATGCTTTGAAAACCAAAAGGATTCACTCCATATGTAGATAATGCCAGACAAATGTTTCTTGGCTCCTTTACAAATTTAGGATACTCATGATCAATTCTCCTACACTGAGGAGAGTTTGTCGGGTGACGTAGATTCCCATATTTAATTCTATTATTTGTATTTCATGTTAATTTTCATGCAGTCTTCTCACTTCCATATAGGCGCCTAAACTGTGGAATGATTGGAACATACCATACAACTTTTTTAGAACTGGATTCATCTTTCTTATATCAAGAAGCACAAAATTTTATTCATTATTTAAGTGATTGGTGCTCCTTGTGAAATAATATACAGTTATTTGGACAGGCTTTTATTCTTTCAGAGATCATACCCATCGAGCATACCATTCGTTTGGCCTCCTATGTTCGGAATGGGAGCTCATTATCTTCTGGGAGCATGTCATTCAGGAGAGTATGTAGCTCCATAAAATGGGTGTCACTACACCTGTTGCCTTCATTCAAATTATACAGCTTTGGTACGGCTGACAATGCTATATATTTAGTGAAACCAACATACAATGGTGTCTTTACACAACTCTTTAACTTCTCAAACAATTTTATGAAATCATGAAGTTCATCTTCAACTGTCCTTGTCATTTCCTCAATATGATCTTCATCATTATTCACATATGTAATCACATCCTCTATATGATCGTCTTCATTGTGCATGCTTGTAATGATATCAGATCATCCATAAAACATAGTGATATCCCATCCACTACCTACATTCATTTATTCCCTGTGTTTATTCCAACATGTATAACTTCATTCTATTCCGTGATAGATCAGGTGTTATTCCAACTCCTATGGACTAATTTCTCTTGAATAAAAATAGCATAAACACAGACTAAGGATTTGATAAGGGTCATATGCATGATATTTTTCAAACATGTTAAACTCTTTCACACCATCTTCATACTCTTTTTTCAACTGATTTTTATTCATCTATTCTTTATTCATTTTCATCTTAATTGATATAGTAATATTAATATTTAATAGAATAATTACACAGAAGATGGTTAACTAGGGTCATCATCCAACTATAATCAATGGAACTAGCTAAGGTAAAAAAATACCCTTACCTATCCATGTATTACTCAGGACCAATGTAGATCAATCCCAGCTTCCCAACCACTTGATAAAGGGAAATAGATATGAGAATCACCTGCACAATAATTTTTTAGTATCCCACATGTGATCTATATGCATTGTTGTAAACCAGTTTTCCAGTGTTTCTCTTGAAACATAATGTCTCTAGTTAAGAATTATGGTACTAAATCAATAGATGGAATGATTTTTAAAAGATTACTTGTGGGTGGAATGATTAATTACATGTATGGTTATAGCCTTTTTACTATGGTTTCCATAAAGTGTCTCATAGAGTCTTCTAGTGATGTGTTGTTCTATGATTCAGTGGAATTTCACTAGTAAAAAAGTGGTGGTTCCATTGAAGTGGGTGACGTTTGGATTGATATTCAATGGGGGAATAACTAAAACATGGAAAAGAAATGGCATACCAATAATTCCAACCCCTGCAACACCATAGAAACACACAATAGTTCTCACAATCGCAACACCTTTCAAACCAAACAATCGCAATTTTAGAATTTACAAAGCATTCCTTATTCAGTCTCGTATGTTAATTCTGGGGTTATCACAGAAGTTTTATCACCTTAGAGAATTCATTCATTAGTCAGTATATGTAAATTACCAATTTTTATATTCAAATGTTAAATAGGAACCTGCCAACATACAATTCATTTAGTATGCAAACAAGGACCACCAATGACTATGATTTTCAAAAGGGACTTTATCCCATACATTTCACAACATAAAAATCAATATCAAATCGTAATAACATACGAATAAGAGGAAACCAATGAGTAAAAATAGAAAAAACACTGTAAAGGTGTTGTTCAGCGTGCAATAGAGGTGCGTTCACGGTAGAGGAGAGGTGCGCGACAGAGGAGATTTCCAACTGAAAAGAAAAAATAAAATTAGAACTCACATGTTAAACAATTTTATTTGTCAACGGTGGAATTTTATTTTCCATCTATGATATTTTCTTCCTATTTATTTATTTTTTGTGTATATACTATTTTTCAATCTGTTCATCTTATGAATGGGACATGTATGCTTTTTAGGAGAAAGATAATTTTTAATTTACTATAATTTATGGGTAAAATATTCCAAATTAATTGTATTTTTTCCATGGTATCATTTTTATCCCGTAGGGATCATGAATTACTCCAATGTTAGTGGAACGTAAGGTCAGTTGTTGGTTATGATACAAGTCTGGGTCATATTATTACATTTCCAATTCTAATTGACACATGTCCATTTAAATATAGGATTAGGGGGTCAAGAACTAATATATATATAAGGAATAAGAGAGGTAAAAATTTTCCTAGTAACTCTAATACAAGTGATGAAAGATGAAACACACACTAGGTGAGGGAGAACCACCCAAGAAGAGAGGAGGGGGAGTTTGGCATAGAGCAACGGGATTATAAACATATGTTTTTCTGTATTACTAAGGCTATGATTTTCTCTCACAGATCAGGACTAATTATTTATGATTTCTCTCTATTTTTAATATTTTTTACATGGATAAACGTACCCTAATTTACCTAAGAGTGAATATCCTCCACCAACTCAATATTCTTTCTACCTCCCAAAAAAAATTGATCACCTTGTTAAAAATCATAATACATTATATTAAACTATTTCAATTATTTAACATGAATTGGATGGGAGGATCTATGATGACCACTTTGGAAGTATTTCATTGGAAGAGATAATGGACATGATTTTATCAAGGGAAAAACAATTATAGAGGTATAGGTTGAGTCCCAGAAACATTTTTCTTTAGGGAAATTAGAAAAATGGATTTGAGAAAAACTACCTACTAGCCAACACATTAACTAATTTGACAACCTAGGAAATCCATCCATATACTTTCCCTTAGAAATTTTTTTATGGATTCAATCTTGATATGACTCATTTTACACTAGAATAATATATATTACCTTATACTTTTATTGAACAAAAAAACAGTTGTCATGTAAATGGGGCTATTCAATGTTTGATCTCTAGTGGCATCGCCTAATAAAAATATCACACCCTATAATCCATTTAAAGAATAATGTTATAAGTATGGAAAATAATATTCTTGAAATGAATTCCAAACTATCATATACTAGATCTCCCCTATTAGATAGAAAACAACACATGTCATTATTTCTCCTTAAATTCCAAATAAATGAAATTATTCAATGATTGACTACAAACCATCTCCCCTGATATCTCTGGTTCCTCATAATCACCAAGAAGAAATATACATACCTAATGAATAGCTAATAGAAACAAGATAATAAACAATAAAATCCAATGTTCCATTATATAAAGAATCAAAATAAAACAAATCTAAAAATCCTCTAACCATATCTCTATCTTATAATTAGGGATATTTCCCCCATAACTAAATAATAACAAATGATGAAACTCACAAAATGTATTCCTATTATAGTTATCATACTTAGGGATCGACCGTATATTATCAATTGAAGCATCGAGAATCACCCCACCCAACTCAACTACAAGTATTATCCTCTAACCATAAAATTAAATATCAAAATGCATGAAACAATACCTAAAAATGTTAATGGTTGGAAACCACCAACCTCAAAGTGTAGGAAGATGATTTAGTGGTTAGAGGAGGAGGAGGAGGAGGAAGTGGCAGCGGAGGATGAGGAGAATCAAGGCTGCGGAAGAGGAGGAAGAGAAGGCAACAATGATAGAGGAGGAGGAGGACGGTCATAGTAGAGGAGGAGGACAAGGCAGCGACAGCAGAGGCGACAGAGGAGGAGGAGTCATAGCTCATGGTTTAGCTTCCATGAAGGCTTGAATGCATGTGACGTAGTAGGGGTATGTTAGGGTTATTTTATAAAGAACACTGGAACATTTATTAGCGCTGGCTAGAAGAGCTCATAAAGGTATACATTATCAGTGCTAAAATAAAATCACTCATAAAATATACCTTCATCCGTGCTTTTTGAGTGCTGATTAAACAAATATTTATCAGTGCTAAAATTATAGCAGTGATAAATACTTATTTCAGAAAAAAAAATTAATTATATATATATATATATATATTAAAAATTATTATATATTAATAAATAAAATAAATATATTAAATATATTAAATATAAAAAATATAATATATACAATTAATTAATCTAATAAATCTAATAAATCTCTAATAAAGATTATTTTTTAATATAAATATAATAATTTTATAAAAATAATAATAATAACTTGTATTCATGCTAAAATTATCACTGATAAATGTACACATTATCAGCTCTAAAAAGCGATAATAAAGGGTACACCTTTATTAGTGCTTGTTTTAGTGCTGATAAAGTTTACATTTATCAGCGCATTTAGCTAGCACTGATAAAGTCTCACCCCTTTATCAGTGTTTTCTTCTTAGCATTGATAAAGTGTAGTTCTTACCATTCCCTATTTTGGGGTAGTGTTTGTTAATCCCCTTAGATTTGAGTCATCATAACTAATATCATTTGAGACTTATTTCATGTTTTCTCTCATAATCATTGAATCCTAAATCTAGATTTTGAAGTATTCATATTTTGAATCATCAATTAGTATTCTTCTTCTTCATTGGGATTGGAACTCAACCTCAAGTTCCTTAGAAGCTCTCGTTATCACCTAAAACGTAATTAGTGGTTCAATCGTGTGTTTTCCTCTGAAATAATGGACAATATATTTCAATGAACTGATCTCCACCATAATCTCCATCCCCAATGTTGAATTAATTTTCTTTTCTCTTTTGACCAGTATCAATTAGAAAAATTTTATAACAACATTTATGAATTATAGATTAATATTATTTATGTTGAATTTATATTATTTTATTCATTAATTCATAAAATTGTGAGGTTGGATGGGAATAAGTTGTGGGAGAACTGATCATCTTTATTCTTATATCGAGTTTGTTTCAATGAGATCAAGTTGGTTCTTTATCAATTATAATTAAAACCGTAAGAACATAGAAGATAAAGTTAAACTAAATGAGATTTTCTTCTATTGAAATCAATTGTTGGATCAATGTTTTCCATGAAAATCATGACCTTGGATGGATTCATATATGTTGATCTAGATACTTATTCTTCAGTAACATTGTGAATATATTTCAAGCATATATTTTAAGCTTTGGTTTCAACATTCCGAGTGAGCACTATCAGTCTCAAAATTTCCTAGAGTATTTAAGAGATTTGGGTACATGAATATTTATGTACCTGAGAAATACTTATGTTAATTAAACATAAATTGGAATCAGATACCTTAACTTCTTATATTTTTTACGTGACTTTCAATTATAAAATTTCTATATAGATAATTTATAAATTGACAACATAGATCTATTGAATAGTTTGACTATGTGGTTTCCTAAAAATTTGGTTATGAATTAGACACACAACCTAGTTATGTGGTCTCAAAAAAATCAAGAAATTAAATAAAAAATTAATTTCAAACTACAATTCAAATTATTTAATGATTAACTAACTAATTAATTAAAAAAATAAGTAAAACAATTTACAATGACTTTAAAGTTTTAATTAAGGTTTCAAATTATTAAGATATTTATGCAATTAATTTAAAATATAAATGAAAATTTAACTACCTAGTCAATTCACAACAAAACCCAAATAAATGGGAAACATTTGAATCTAAAAAAATTAATTATTCTTCATAAAAATCCCCTTTCAAAAAAATATTAAATTTAATCCCATAATAAATGAATTTAAATATTAACGATTATTTATTTAAAAATTAAAAAAATTATGGTCATTCATAATGAATCATTCAACACCATAATTAATAAAATAATTAGAACTGAATGGATTAGGATTTTCCTTTCATAATTCATTTGAATGTATATATTATGTGTTGAAATCCAAATAAAATAATAATGGGGAAGTATTAATTGTATAACATTCATCTATTCTATTATTTAATTCATAATATTTTTATTAGGGTAATGAAAATAGTTTTACCCAACTATATCAAAGTATAAATTGAGAATTATCATTCTTAATGTGTCTTCATAGCATTAAAACATCATAAAATCTTAAAAACTGGAAATTATTAAATAAACTTTAGAAAAAATATATAAATTGAAAAAAAAATTGGGTTATTTCAGGGTTGAAATTGAGTTAAAATTTAGAACATTCACTGAGCCATCCCCCACACTAAACCTCATCTTTATACCCAATGTTTAATCCAAGGTGGATAACCATTAAAAATAAATATTAATGTCTAATTTTTTTCATTTAAAAATATTAAATCATTTTTTAGGGGTCGTAAGAAAGAAAAAAAATTCCCACAAAACAAAAAAACTATCAAATCAAAAAATAAAAAAAAAATATATTCAAATGGTTACTACATTAATTATTAAGATAAAAAAAACAAGTATTAAAATTCATTTTCAGGGAATTGTATATAATATTTTTGATCAAAGAATAGAATATTTGGAACTAATAAATAATAAAAACAACCAATTTATTAGTATCAACAAATATGTTTAAAAAATAATTTTAACAATCAAATAATATTTTTTGAACTTTTAATTTAACCAATTTATATATATATATAATTAAATAAGAAGAATAAAATAGCATAAAAATGGTTAGAATTTAGAATAAATAATTCACTGAATAAGAAGTTATATTATTATTTTAATCAACCTAAATATAACATTTACTTATTTGGAAAATTTATCTATGGTTATCTACAAATATCCAAAATAAGGAAAAAATTACAATTTGATCCATTAAATTCAAACACATATTAGAGGGATCCATATTGTATATATTATAAAAGATGATTTATTATTATTCATAATATAACTTATCATGAATAATATAGATTGTAAAATATCTTCCCCAAAATTTAGAGAGCATCCTCAATTAGATTACTCTTGGTGAACAACTACAAAAATATTTTATCACCATTATCAAATTATTCTATGGAACAAAAATACTATGAAACAGCAATAAAATAAAAACAGTAAAAAAGGTTTATACCTCCCCCAAACGTATTCCAAATAAATAAAATTTAAAGGGTAGGAAGAAACAGTATAATTCAATGGTATTCAGCTTCTATAAAATGTTACGAATACTCCATAGGTTCCTTATTACCTTCTTGGAATTATTTCAACCTATATACATTTATAGGAAAAAATATTCCCAGAATATATAATGTTTACAACAAAAAATTAAAAACAACAGTTTCAACAAATAAACAATCCCATTTAGAATTGAATTTATATGTTAATAGTTTATTGTTAGAGTAGAAAAACATCAACTTTTCTACAATATAAAACTATTCATTCATAATCAAATTCTCTGAGAATTGTTTTTCTCCTTAAAAACCTATAATATTCATAAGAATTATTAAATATTTATTCCAACTCTAATAAACAAAGATAAAACAATTTTCTAGATTTAAATAGATTCATTTATCATTAATTGATTGTCTAAATATCACTTTTCTCTATCTGTTTAAGAAAATTAACAGCTTTTATAAATAATATTTTATAAAGTGACACTATTATTTTAATCTCGTATTTCATGAAAATCAACATCATGCCAAATGCTCCAATCATTAATGTTTAGGTTATGTGTTTTTAAATAATATATACGATCTCTCTATTAAAAAGAAAATTCATCCTATTTTTTCAAGATAATAGGGTTAGTAATACTAATAAAAAATCCCTTATCATTTCACCATTTTTTTAATGACCTATTATAGAAATGAGTACCTTGGTCAGTGAGAATAAACCATGGCATCCTAAATCTAAAAAAACATATTTCTATTGATAAATTTAGAAAGTAAACAAGCATCATACATCTAAGTGGGTAAATCTTCCACCCACTTGGACACATAGTTCACCATTTTTTTGTATTAATGTTTATTTATAGAAATTTCAAATATGTCCCATAAAATCCATTCAAGAAAACATCATTTATATATCTAAATAAAAAAATTGTTTCATATGATGTTTTTGTATAATGTTTCTCATCATTGAATTTTTAAAAAAATTTATAATACTCATCCTTGTTTTTGAAAAAGGTATGTTAAAATACCACAAAATAGAGATCCATTCTAGAAGTTTTCTATGACCCAAAGTGGCCTCTAAAACTCAAACTATGTTATAATTTCACAATGAAGAAATATCAAAATTTAGGACACACCTCATATCTATTTGATAACTTTACATGTCATATAAGTAAGGATCATCCCGGTAATATTTCCTAGACTCACTATGAAATTTTAGCAATCTGTTTCTTGTAAATCAAAATAGAAATAATTTATGAATCTATGTAATTCAAAACACTATAAAACCCAAGAATCATGTAAAAAACATTTATATATAATAACTCTCTAGGAAAAAAATCTTGGATGGGATCAATAGATTAATTTATATTACAAAACACCGTTGGTATAGTAATCAATTAATCAATGATGTTATTCTCAACCCCTTTCCAATATTTCTTTACTATGTAAAATTAATTGAGTAGAAAAATCAATATGAAAATCCTTAGTATATATTATTTCTTCTTCCTCAGATATATAATTGTAACATAATATCTTAGAAAAATGACTTCAGATCTCAAATTACAGCTTCTAAACATGTCATTGAAAAATATAAATAATAATTCCTTCTATATCATGGTTAAATTGGATAGGTAAAAATCTAGAGTCCAAGATACATAATAAATGGCATGTGTCATACTCTCATATATCATACCAAGAACAACCCCAATAGATAATTAAGAAAATTATTCATCATCTAAAAAAAATCCCAATTAGGTGTTTGAACTATTTGAGGGGACACATTATTATTTTTTATTCTCATTTATGGATTCCATACACTTCCCATCAATGAAAAAAAGGAATATCATTATGACTATTTCTTTTAAAAGGAAAAGAGATTCAGCTACTGTTTTTTAGGATGCTTCTATAAAACGAAACCTTTCTATGAAAATATCTAATATCCTTCATATTCATAGGAAAACTTAATGAATTAATAATATCATCATTATACTTTTCATTAGAAATTTTATTTATAGAAACTCCATGATAAGTAAAAAATCTACTATCAAACATAAAACTAAATTTCTCATTGTTTATAACTAGGTTTCCCTCAATATTCAATCAATGAACTTACCTGAAAATTCTTAGATATCTCTAAAAATATGGTCCATACAGAATATAACAATTTATAAAAACCTGTTTTTATTCTTAATGAAATTCAGATAGAGTGCTAAAGATAAATATTTGGAAGGGGGTAGGGGAATTATATAGTCCAAATTAATTTCTTTCATATAAAAAGGTACTAAAAGACAATGTGAAAGTAGTTTCATCCTAGACTTATTGATCTATATAAATTAATCAGTATCCATAAATGTTACCCATGAATAAATAATGTGATTGACTAGGTAACCTATCAAGGATTTGATTGAGAAATTGTATGGAAAAGTGATCCTTCGTAGTCACTATTATCATCCTCTTATATTCAATTCATACCATTTAATTGGGTAACCTAACAGTCAATAAATACCCAAATAAATTCATGAAAACGTTGAATCTTACCTTTCAGGTACAATATGAACTAGACATACCCATCAACTATTTTAAATGGGGTAAATTATACTTGCATCCAATAAGGAATCGACACTTCATAACAAGTTCATGTTGGGTAGGATTCAATATCCTATGAAATTTTCAAATAGGTTTGGAATCAGCCAATTGAATAACCCTGTTAATTAAAAATAAAGTCATAATTCCAAGAAAATATTTTACTGATAATCCTATAGCCTTCATTTCACCCCTAATTACTTTCAAAAGTTTGTTCTCTTACACCCAAGATATCCCAATTGAAATTATAACTATGAAATTTTGTTTGTCTATCAAGTTTTCATATTTCAAATTGCACGGAAGTGGATTATGTTCACATGTGTTTTTGGATTTCAACTACGAAGAAAATTGGTTCAATGGTTTCTTTGAATTAATTTTCAGCCACTACATCATCCCCAATTATAAAAGAATCAAAAACATTGAGACTAAAAGTGAGTTTTCTCTCATGAAGCTATTATGTTCCTTCTTCAAAAGATATTTAATATTCATAATCAAAATATTAAGGTGAATCTTCAATGAAATTTTAAGAAGAATTTTATTCTATAATAGTGTATTTAGGCTTAATTCAATGAAGAAACACATAATTTTTATAATAATTATATAATCCAAGAAACATAAACAAAAACTCATTTATTTCCCTTTCACATTTCAAAAAATCTATTTCCTTTTAATGTTAATAAATTACAATATGGGAATAAATTTTTTCAAAAACATAATTATCTTCAGATTTAATTGTTTAATAGATTTCATAATCAATAGTTCTATCAAACACATATTTATATGGGAGTTAATTTATAAAATAAATATATAGGTTGGTTATCATGAATAAAATTCTGATACTACTTTTTTGGAAAACAATTAAATCATTTTACCTAGGTGTACAAAATTTAATTCTATCAGGAGATTCAATGAAGAAATGATATTAAAATTTAACATATTTCCTACAATATCTGTTGAAATATTCTATATATGAACATGATTAATTTCAATAATATTTTTTAGAAAATTTCCATCCTTATATCAATGGATCATGTGAACTAAATCTTCCATCTTATATATCAATCACATAAAAGTAATAATGTAAATTGTGGTCTCTTACCCTTAACATAAATTCCTCAATGACACTATCATTCTAAGATAATCACTTATTAGCTTGTTAGATACCATAAAATCTAATCTTTTAACTTTCCATCCTATATAGATAAGACTATGAAATAAGGAATTAAATTTATTAATGTTTCTCAATATAACATAAAATATTCAAGGAGATGATTTTAAATGAAAAATTGAATAAAAAATGTACCAAGAACTAACTATTTCATAGGGGCATAATCTTGGATAAATAAAGAGGCATTTCTTCCCCAATTAACTTTGCCACCACCCATGAAATTCCTTTTTTTACATCATATTTCCCTATGCAATTTATATTCTCAAGAGATCTATTTCAAATTATGAAACAAAAGAAGATAAATTAGTAATTTACCAAATTTTTCATGAACATCCTTTTACATTTTAGTTTCATCATTATTTTAACAAAAATTATAACAAAAGGATTAGGTTTTAGCTCCCAATTCATTTTCATATTATATTTATCTTTTTTTTATAATATCCAAATAGGTTTCTAAAATCCATATCGGTTCATTAAATATTGATATCATAATTTAAATTTTATTATTTTGCTTGTTTTCAGAAAACAAATGTTCAATTATAGGTTCATAAAGATCATAATATAGTTTATCACTTGTATTAATCATATATTGTGGTGATTATACATTAGTTTTAGAAGTGGGATTATCTTTTTTGGGTTGATGTACATTTTTTTAGTTTAGGGGTTTTGAAGTTTAGTTAAAATTAATAGAATTATTTCCCTAAACTTCTTTCATTATATTAGATTCATATAATTTTATGATGGAAAACATCCACTTCTATGATTTCTGTGACCACAAATATCATTTTAAATTTAATCTATTTAAATAATGATGTTTTGTAAAATCACATTTTGTTTTTGGAAAATTTCTTTTTTTCGTCTTAACTATAAATCCAAATATTATGTATTTAATTGGTTAACATGTTTTTGTCATGATATTAAACGTTTTTAAAATTTCAATAATCTAGGTTTTCATATTGATTTTAACCATACCCAGGACGCTGATAAAAATTTTTGGGAAAGATTTTATTATTTAATTGATCAATCATCAGAAATATATTGTGATATTGGTTACCCATGAATTAATTGAAAATATATATAGATTTATAAGGCCTATATTAAATTTTATAGTTTTGTAATTTATTTTTTATGTTATTTTGGAAAACAATTCAATGAAATATTCCATTGAAATATCTAGTTACTTCAGGAAGTTGACAATGTTGAACATTTAAATGATTAGCAGTAGATAATATTTGATTGTGCATATATATTAGATAAAATGGATTTGGTTTTCATTATGGAGGGGTGGTGTTAGTAAATATTTGTCTCATAATACTGGTATGATCAATCAAATAACTCTATATTATTATATTTTATGTCCAATTTACATTCTATGATTAATTAATTCATAAAATAGTGAGGTTGGATGGGAATTGGTTGTGGGAGAACTGATCATCTTTAATCATAGATCATGTCTATTTCAATGAGATCAAGTTATTTCTTCATCAATTATGATTAAAATTGCAAGAACATAGAAGATCCAGTTAAACTAAATGAGATTTTTCTTCTATTGAAATCAATGTTTAGATCAATGTTTTCCATGAAAATCATGATCTTTGATGGATTCATATATGTAGATCTTGATACATATTCTTCAGCAACATTGTGAATAGATTTCAAGAATATATTTTAATCTTTGGTTTTCACATTCATATTGAGTACTATTAGTCTCAAAATTTCCTAGAGTATTTATGGGATTTGGGAACATGACTATTTATGTAACTGAAAAATACTTATGATAATTGGAAATAAATTGGAATTAGATACCTGAACTTCTTATATTTTTTATATTCCTTTCAATTATAAAAATTCTACGTAGATAATGTATAAATTGACAACATAGATCTATAGAAAAGTTCAATGATGTTGTTTCATAAAAATTTGGCTATGAATTATATACACAACCTAGTTATGTGGTCTCACAAAAATCTAGAAATTAAATAAAAAAATGAATTTCAAACTACAATTAAAATTATTTAATGATTAACTAACTAATTGATTAAACAAATAAGTAAACAAATTTACAAAGGCATTGAATATTTAATTAAGGTTACAAATTATTAAGATATTTTTGAATTCATTTAAAATATAAATAAAAATTCATCTACCTAGTCAATTGAGAACAAAACCCAAATAAATGGGAAAATTTTGAATTTAAAAAAATTAAATATTCTTAATAAAAATCCCCTTTAAAAAATAGTAAATTTATTCCGTTAATAATTGAAGTTAAAGATTAATGATCATTTATTTAAAAATTAAAAAAATGATGGTCATTTATAATGAATAATTCAACATAATAATTAATAAAATAATGATAATAGAATGGATTAGGATGTTCCATTCCTAATTCATTTGAATGCATATATTATGTGTTGAAATCCAAATAAAATAATAAATGGGAAGTATTAATTGTATAACATTCATCCATTCAATTATTAAATTCGTAACATTTTTATTAGGGTAATGAAAATAGTTTTACCCAACAATATCAAAGTATAAATATATAATTTACATTCTTAAAGTGTCTTCATACCATTAAAAGATCATAAAAGCTTCAAAATTGGAAATTATCATATCAAAATTGAGAAAAAAATATAAATTGAAAAACATTTGGGGTAATTTCTGGGATGACATTATAGTAAAATTTAGAACATTCATAGACCCATTCCCCAAACTAATCCTCATCTTTATAACCAATTTTTAATCCAAGGTATATAATCATTAGAATTAAATATTAATGTCCAATTGTTTTCCATTTAGGAATATTAAAATCATGTTTTATGGGTTGTAAGAAAGAAAAAAAATTCCTACAAGACAAAAAAAACTATCAAATCACAAAATGAAAAAAAAAATATATCCAAATGGTTACTACATTAATTATTAAGATAAAAAACAAAACAAGTATGACAATGAATTTTCAGGGAAGTGTATAAAATAATTTTAATCAAAGTAGAGAATATTTGGAACTAATATATAATAAAAACCAACAATTTAATAGTGTCTACAAATATGTTTAAAAAATAATTTTAACATTCAAATACTCTTTTTAAACTTTTAATTTATCCAATTTATATATATATTTATAACATTCAATAAGAAGAATTCAAGGGCCTAAAAATGGTTAAAATTTAGAATATATAATTCACCGAATAGGAAGTTATATTATTATTTAAATCCACCTAAATATAAAATTTATTTATTCAGAAAATTTATCTATAGATATCTCCAAATTAACAAAATAAGGAAACAAATTGAAATTTGATCCATTAAATTCAAACTCATATTAGAGGGATCCATATTGTAGATATTATAAAAGATGATTCATTATTATTCATAATATAACTTATCATGACCAATTTAGATTGTAAACTATCTTCCCCAAAATGTAGAGAGAATCCTCAATCAGATTACTCTTGGTGAACAACTACAAAACATATTATCACCATTATCAAATTATTCTATGAAACAAAAATACTATGAAACAAAAATAATATAAAAACACTAAAAAGGTTTGTACCTCCCCCAAACATATTCCTAATAAATAAAATAGGAAGGGTATGAAGAAACGGTATTACTCAATGGTATTAAGCTTCTAGAAAATGTAACTAATCCTCCAGAGGTTCAATGTTACCTTCTTGGAAATATTTCAACCTATATACATTTGTAGGAAAAAACATTCCCAGAAAATATAATATTTACAACAAAAAATTGAAAACAAAAGTTTCAATAAATAGACAATCCCATTTTGAATTGAATTTATCTTATAATAGTTTATTGTTAGAGTAGAACAACATCAAATTTTCTATAATATAAAACTATTCATTAATAAACTAATTTTTCCAGAAATTGTTTACTCATTAAAAACTTTTAATATTCATAGGAATTATTAAATATTAATTCCAACTTCAATAAACAATGATTCCTCAGTTTTCTAGATTTAAACCGATTCATTTATCATTATCTGATTATCTAAATATCACTTTTCTCTATCTGTCTAAGAAAATTAATGGCTTTTATAAATATTATATTATAAGGTGACACAATTATTTTAATCTTATATTTCGAAAAAAATCAACTTCATTCCTAATTCTCCAATCATTAATGTCTAGGTTATGTGTTTTTAAATAATATACAAGATCTCTCTATTAAGAAGATGATCCATCATATTTGTTGGAATATGATAGGGTTGGGATTACTTATGACAAATCTCATATCATTTCACCATTTTTTAATGTCCTATTATAGAAATGAGTACCTTGGTCTGTGAGAATAAACCTTGGTGTCCTAAATCAACAAAACGGATTTCTCTTGATAAATTTAGAAAGTAAACTAGAATCATCCATCCAAGTGGGTACATCTTCCACCCACTTGGACACATATTACACCATATGTTGTATTTATGTTTATTTATAGAAATTTCGAATATGTCCCAAAAAATCCATTCAAAAAACATCATTGATATATCTAAATAGCAATGTTTTTTCTTTCATTTGATGTTTTTGTATAAAGTTTATCATCATTGAATTTTTTAAAAAAATTACAATTCTCATGCATGTTTTTGAAAAAGGGTTGCGAAAATATCCAAAAATAGAGATCCATTCTAGAACTTTTCTATGACCCAAAGTGGCCTCTAAATCTCAAACTATGGTATAATTACACAATGAAGAAATATAAAAATTTAGGACACACCTCATATCTATTTGATAACATTACATGTCATATAAGTAAGTATCATCCCGGTAATATTTCCTAGACTCACTATGAAATTTTTACAATCTCTTTCTTATAAATCCCAATAGGAATTATTTATGAATCTATGTAATTCAAAACATTTTAAAACCCAAGAATCATGTAAAAAACAGTCAAATATAATAACTATCTAGTAAAAAAATATTGAATGGGATCAATAGATTAATTTATATTACAAAACACTATTTTTATCATACTCAATTAATAAATGATGTTATTATCAACCCCTTTCCATTATTAGTTCACTATGTAAAATTCATGGAGTATAATAATCAATATGAAAATCCTTAATATATATTATTTCTTCTTCCTGAGATAAATTATTATAACATAATCTTTGAAAAGCGTGACTTTAGATCTCAAATTATAGATTATAAGCATTCCATTTAAAAATATATATAATAATTCCTTCTATATCATGGTTAAATTGGATTGGTAAAAACCTAGAGTCCAAGATGCATAAGAAATGGAATGTGGAATCTACTCATTTAGCATACCAAGAACAACCCCAACAGATAATTACGAAAATTATTCATCATCTAAAAATAAATTTCCCAATTTGGTGTTTGGACTATTCTTGGGGACACAATATGTTTTTTATGCTCATTTATGGATTCCTTACACATCCCATCAACGGAAAAAAGGAATATCATTGTGACGATATCTTTTAAATGGCATAGAGATTTAGCTAATGTTTTTTAGGATGCTTCTATAAAACAAAACATTTCTATGAAAATATATAATATCCTTCATATTCATTGGAAAAATTAATTAATTAATAATATCATCATTATACTTTTCATCAGGACTTTTATTTATAGACATTTCATGATAACATAAAAAGAAATTTCTCAATGTCTATAGAAATGTTTCCCTCAATATTCTATTGATGAACAAACCCTAAAAGTATTAGATATCTATAAAAAGAGTGTCAACACAGTATATACGAATTGATAAAAACCAATTTTTATTCTTAATGAAATTCAGATAGAGTGATAAAGATAAATATTTGGAAGGTGGTAGGGGAATTACATAGTCCTAATAAATTTATCTAATAAAAAAAGGTACTAAAAGGCAATGTGAAACTAAATTCATCTAGGACTTATTGAGCAATATAAATTAATCAGTATCCATAAATTTCACCCATTAATAAATAAGGGGATTTACTAGGTAACCTATAAAGGATTTGATTGGGAAATGGTATGGAAAAGTGATCCTTCATAGTCATTATGGTCATCCTCTTATATTCAACTCATACCATTTACATGGTAAACCAAACAGTAACTACATCCCCAAATAAATTCATGAAAACAATGAATCTTACCTTTCAGGTACAATCTGAACTAGAAATACCCATCAACTATTATAAATGGGGTAAATTATACTCGCATCCAAAAAGGAATCAACACTTCTTAACTAGTTCACGTAGGGTAGGATTCAATATCCTGTGAAATGTTCTAATAGGTTTGTAATCATCCAATTGAATAACCCTATTAATTAAAAATAAAGTCATAATTCCAAGATAATATTTTACTAATAAGCCTATAGTGTTCATTTATCCACTAATTACTTTCAAAATATTATTCTCTTACTCCCAAGATATCCCAATTGAAATTATAACTATGAAATTTTGTTTGTCTATCAAGTAGGAATATTTCAAATTGCATGTAAGTGGTTTATATTCACATGTGTTTTTGGATTTCTACTATGAAGAAAATTGGTTCAATGGATTCTTTGAATTAATTTTCATCCACTACATCATCCCCAATTATAACATATTCAAAAACATTTAGACTAAAAGTGATTTTTCACTCAAGAACCTATTCTGTGCCATTATTAAAAGATATTTAAAATTCATAATCACAATATTAAGGTGAATCTTCAATGAAATATTAAGAATAATTTTATTCCAAAATAGTTTATTTATGATTAATTCAATGAAGAAACGCATTATTTTTACTATAATTATATATTCCAAGAAACATAAACAAATACTCATTTAATTCCCTATCATATTTCAAAAAATATATTTCTTTTTAATGTAAATAAATTACAATATGGTAATAATTTTTTTCAAAAACATAATTATCTTCAGATTTAATAGTTTAATAGATTTCATAATCTATAGTTCTAACAAACACATATTTATATGGGAGTTCATTTAGAAAAGAAATATATAGGTTGGTTATCATGAATAAAATCCTGATAAAATTTTTTGGAATACAATTCAACAATTTTACCTTGGTGTAAAAAATTTAATTCTATTAAGAGATTCAATGAATAAATGATCTTAAAATTTAACATATTACCTCCAATATCTGTTGAAACATTTCATTTATGAACATTATTAATTTCCATAGTATGTTTTAAAAAAATTACATCCTTATATCAATGGTCCATGTGAACTATATCTTCGATCTTATATATCAATCACATAAAATTCATAGTGTAAATTGTGGTCTCTTACCCTTATCGTAAATTCATCAATGACATTTTCATTCTAAGATAATCACTTATTAACTTCTTGGATTCCATAAAATGTAATCTTGTAACTCTACAACCAATATAGATAAGAATATGAAATAAGGAATTAAATTTATTAATGTTTATCAATAAAACATAAAATATTAGAAGTGATGATTTTAAAAGAAAATTTGAATCCAAAATTTACCAAAAACTAACTATTTCATAGGGGTATAATTTTGGATAAATAAAGAGGCATTTCTTCCCCAATTAACATTTCCACAACCCCTAAAATTCCTTTTTTACTTCAAATTTCCCTTTGAAATTTATCTTGTCAGGATACCTATTTCATATTCTAAAACAAAAGGATATAAACATCTAATTTACCAAATGTTTCATGATCATCCTTTTAAACTTTAGTTTCATCATTGTTTTAACAAAAGTTATACCTAAAGGATTAGGTTGTAGATCCCAATTCATTTTTATATTATATTTATCTTTTTTTCTTTTATAATATCCAAATTGGTTTCAAAATCCCTATTGGTTGATTTAATATTGATATCTGAATTCAAATTTTATTATTTTACTTGTTTTCAGAAAAATGTTCAATTATAGGTTCATCAAGCTCATAATATACTTTATCACATGTATTAACGGTATCTTGTATTGATTTTACATTTGTTTTAGAAGTGGGATTATCTTTTTTGGGTTGATGTGCATTTTTTTAGTTTAGGTGTTTTGAAGTTCAGTTAAAAATAATAGAATTAATTCCCAAAAAAAAATTCATTATATTAGATTCGCATAATATTATGATGGAAAACATCATCTTTTATGATTTCTGTAACCAAAAAAACTAGTTTCCATTTATTCTATTTGAACGATGATGTTTTGTCAAATCGCATATTGTTTTTGAGAAATTACTTTTTTTATTCTTAACTCTATATCGAAATATTATGTATTTAATGTTGGAGTTGGTGGTCTAGAACCAACTACTTTTTACTTTATTCATTAAATAAAATCCTCATCACATTTGATTGTTCTTCTGCGTGACATGTCATGTGATAATGTCCTAAGGACAACAATTGCATTAAAGGGTCGTAGTGGATATCTACTATGATAAGAACCCGGAAGTGCCATATCACTGTTCTTGAATGTATGTTCTATGGCCAGATGATATTATTTCAGGGACACAAATAATACAGGTCATTAGGGTTGAGGACTCATAAAACATTGAGGCACCTTCTCAGGGTGTGCGCCCTTGGTAATATCCAGGAGGATATTATGAGAATGAGACCCGCCAGTAGGAAATCCACATTTCATAGTTTCATTGGATGTTCCTATCTGCAGACATGTGTATTGGTCCTTGGAATTTAAGATTATTATTAATGGGTATTACAACTCGCGCACTTATATGTATTGATGAAAAATGTGACGACACACTGTTCGCAGCGAGGTAGGATACGTTGGGTGCGTCACGAGTAATACCGCATTAATAGATAATGCGAGAAAGGATGTGTCCCTTCTGTTCCATAACGGAAGTAGATATCTCAGGCCCTTTGATGGAATTGATATAGCCTAAAGAAATCCATTTCAATGGTAAGGTACGGCCAAGTTCACTTCCGGGTAGTCAAAGAAAGAATAATCAAGCACATGGGTTGATGGCACTAGCATTCAACCCGCTTGATTGGAGATATCGAGACAAAGGGATTATATTACAGGGTAAGCATTCATAGGTGATGACACATCATTGCGGCGTTAACATCTTTCTCTATGGGTGCCTTGGCATGTTTCTAGACGCTAACCTTGGACTTTAAGCAGGCTCAGCCTAATGCCACTGAGAAAGAGGCCTAGAGGGTCAAACACTAGGTGTGTCCATGTATCTCAGTTAAATATTAATTTAACAAGTTGAATAAAGATTATTCCCGATTGTGGTTTAATAATTATTCAAGGATGTCTGATCCCATTTATTTCGATAGTAGTTATTCGAGAGAATATATAGTGGCCGAAATAATATATATTTATTAGCGAGTAATGCAGTTACATTTATTTAAGAAATAAATAGCCAATACTAAAGGTTTAATAAATACGGTGGAGGAAAATAAATAAAACTGAAAAAATAAAAGTACACGCAGTGTATATTTATATATACACGCCGTGTAGTTTATTTTTTTTGGGATTCGTGAGAAAATATTTTTTATTTAATTAAATTATATTAAATGTAATACGTTGGACGCATGTCTAGTAATAATGATGGTCAATTGTCATTATTAAGACATGGGGTATTGCTAAGAATTAAATGAAATGATTAAATGCTTATGAGCAATTATTTTATTTTATTATTCTAGGTATTATAAATCCTAATTACATTATTCTCAAAGGGTGAGCCATTTTTTTGGGTGTGCACAACGGATTGGAAATACTATCAAGCCAAGAGAGAATTCCATTTCCACCAAGAACGCTTTCAAGTTACGAAAGCAAGATCCTCCACCGGATCAAGGCGATCGAAGACAGACATCGCAAGCGAAGGATCTTCTGTGCTAGCACCCGAAGTTCCCTTCAGCGACGTCTAGAGATACGTGGCACACATGTGGATCACCACTAGAGGAATCCTACACTTTGATTCTCAGACGCAATGATGGATCACAGGATCGTGACCGGAGAAACCAACGAAGAAAGAATTCCATCGAGGTAATTCTTATGAATTAATTAAATTAATTATAACCAACATATGAAGATTCTATCTCAAGGGTTTCGGGACTCTTCTTTTCGTTGTTGTTCATTGTTCTATTCCGAAGATCCGGCATTTTATATCATGACGGGTCTCAGACTGAACGTCATTTAACGCTAAAATTAATGTTGGGAAAACCCACCAACGTGCTTCCGCTGCACCCGAAACCTTCAAGTGGTATTAGAGGGGTCATATCGTTGATTATAATTATTTAGTTTTTCGTTTTATTTTCGCATTTAATAATTTAGTTATTTCAATTCATGTTTAATCATTCAGGAAATCTGAATATCGAGATCCGTTCTTCCTCCCTCATTTCTTGTTCACCTCACAGAAACAAATTTTTCTTTTAATTTTGATTAAAATAAAATATAGGAACTCATCCGGAGGAGTTGAACGTTTTTGGTCGTACAACACTAGAATACATGGCGTGTATTCGGAAGTACACGTCGTGTAGTCTAGGATCAATGCATTGACTGATCCGCCAAATCGGGCCATGTATTGAGGTCATTTATGACACCGTGTGTTGACCAAAAACAGGTGGCACACGGTTTCCGGATTACACGTTGTGTGGTCCAACTGAACACGGTGTGTAGTACCTTCGGGTTTGGGTTGGGCCATGTACCCCGTACATGGCTTGTCCGGCTGGAAACCGTGTGACATGGAAACTACATGGCGTGTGTCCAAAAGAACACGTCGTGTACTTTGAAAATTTCTGAAGTACCTTTACACGCCATGTCCCTAGGCGTGTACTTTGGATGGACGGTGAAGAAATGTAAACCCGTGTAGTCGGAACTACACGCCATGTACTCACCCAAATTATGCAGATTTATTAAAATTTAATTATTATATTATACAAACCCTTGAGACGTGTACCATAGTGCAGGCATAAAGCTGAGGCACAACACGTGATATGTGTTTTATATATGTGTGTTTAATTTAACATCTGTGTAATGAAAGGAAACTCACCGGGTTGCCTACAAGGTACAAGTTACGTACAAGGATAATTTTAAATGAATTTAATTGTTTAATATTATGATGGATGAGAATCTCAAGGAAATTCAGAAAAGGGATTTATGATAAAAGGATTGATTAATTAAATATAGTTAATTAATTCGAGCGTTATTTATCTTAAACAAGAACGATTAAAGAATTTAATTCTAGTTTTATTTATGTGTAAATATCATTGCATGTATGGATGATCATGAGCTAGGCCGAGACCTTTTTATGTGAATGGTTTCTTTTAATTAATTTATTTAAATTAAATTTGTTGGCCTGCGAGCCATCTCCTCATTAATATATAGGGCCTGCGCGCCAAAGGATTCATTTATGTAAAAACCTCTTTTACCCCTCACCTGCGTGTGAGATAAATGCATGTGTAATGGATGGATCTCCCAAGATAGTGGAGGCGGCTCAAGTCAGGAGCCGAGGTGAAACCAGTCCCAGGAGATAAAAAGGTGGACAGGTGGAAAGCTGTAAACACGAACCCGCAAGGTTCAATGTGTTTCTCCCCTAGGTCTTGGGTTATTTTATCAACCGCTAGATAAACTAACCAATAGAACAAGCTCATGATCATACCATTTATTTTATTTCTGTCAGTTGCATGGTTTATTTATTGTGGGTGTGTTGTCACGATCACACAATTAATGAATATAACAAGCATGCAATATGGAACTAAAATAAAAACTGGTTTATACATAAATAATAACTTAGACATGGTTAATCACTTAAGTATATCCCACTTAATATTAACAAGCATGTAATCAAAGATAATAAAATGGCAATTTACGTATAAGGATAAAATCACTCAAATGAAATATTAAGTCGGTATAGCCTTCCATAATCTTGGTTAGAATCGAACCATAGTTCAAAGCTCTTGACTGACCCTAGTTGGGGTGCTTTCAATTATCGGGTAATTATAATTCAAGGTTTAGGGTTGAAATGACTTGGTTCGCATCAAGGGTTGACTGCCACAATAGGACTTGGTGTGACCAACAGGAAAAGGTTGAGGAAATCCAAAATAAAAGGATTTCAGGATTGGGGAGTCCACTCAGGGGATTAAGGAGCTACGAGTTAATGCATTTGGCATTTGGAATGCCTACCTAAAACCCTTCAAGTTTCTTGACCAACCCTAGTTGGGGTAATGCGAAGGGCAATATGGATTCTTGCCACTAGAATATTCAGGCAATGGAATTTCCTGAATTCAATGGTGAGGGCTATTGGATTCTGATGAAATAGTGGGAGACTAATAAATATTAATTTATTTATTTGTCTCAATTTTTTTAATAAAGTACTAAACCTTTCCTCATCTTAATTTGTAGAAATGACAAGAAAATGGCTTCAAACATATCATTGTGTACCATAATCGAGATGGAAAACCTTATCATTGGCACCAATTTCCAAGAGTGGCAGAGGCGTTTATGTGTCGTCCTTTGCCACTATAGGAAATTGTATGTGATGGAAGAGCCTATTCCAGTTGCGCCTGGGAAAGAGGCTAGTGATGAGGAATTATCTCTCTAAATGAAACACATAGATGATGCCACAGATGTCCAGTGTTTCATGCTATTAGCCATGTCTAATGAGATCTTGAAGAAACATGAATACATGGATGCGTATAGCATGATGTCTCACCTTAAGGATCTATACCAAGAGAATGCGAGACAGGAGATGTATGAGATCTCCAATGATTAGTTCACCGCGAAGCTTGGAGAGTCTTCGCCAGATGGGCCTCATGTAGTCAAGCTTATTGGCTACATTGAACGCTTGGACATCTTAGGGATTAAATTCCCGGATGAGTTGCGTACAGATGTCATCCTATCATCACTGCCCAAGACCTTCTATAGCTTCATTGTCAACTATAATATGATCGGGAATGAGAAGAGTCTATCGGAGCTTCTGGCCTTGATTCGCCAGGTAGATAAGGACATGGGGCGTGAAAAACCCGCGGTCCTTATGGTGAACAAGTAAAGGAAGGACAAGGAAAAAGGGCCAAAGACTTATAAACAGTCTGAATCCCCCGAGCACCGTCCCTCCAAGAAGGGGAAGATCCAGAGGTAGGGCAAGGAACAGGAGGCAGTGTCTTTTTCATGTGGCAAGCAGGGCCACTCGAAGAGGAACTACACCTAGAAGCATGGGGATGCTAAAGGTGCATTCGTTATCGAGTTCAATCTTTCTATTTCTATGCATTGGGTATTAGATATAGCTTGTGGGGCTCACATCTGTATTAAAATGCAGGAACCAAGTAGATTTAGAAAGATCGCCAGAGGAGAGGTGGATCTTCGATCTGCCAATGGCACAAGGCCGGTTGCGTTGGCTATTGGCGACTACCACCTCTCATTGCCGATTGGGAAGATTTTGATTTTACATAACTGATATTTTGTTCCTAGTGTTACCAAGAACATAATTTATGTATCTTTTTTGGATATGGATGGATTTGTTTTCAAGTTTAGAAATAAGGGTTGTCTCTTTTATAAGAACAACGTATGTTATGGTATGGCACATTTGAATAATGGTTTGTATGTATTAAATTAAGAAAACAAAGTGTTAGAAATCGATAAAAAAACAAACTCACATGACTCATACATCACCCAGTTTTGGCATCACCGCCTTGGTCATGTGAAAGAGAAGCGTTTGACAAAGCTCTGCCAAGATGGCTAATTAGACTCTACTGAGCTAAAACCACTTCATAGATGTACCACTTGTTTACAAGGAAAAATGACCAAGCCGCCTTTTGGTGGACAAGGTGAAAGGGCCACAAAGCTTCTAGGATTGGTACACACAGATGTGTGTGGACCATTTCCAGTAGAATCTAGAGGTGGATATTCTTACTTCATTACTTTTACTGATGACTTGAGTAGATATGGATATGTCTAATTGATGAGGTATAAGTCAGAAGCCTTAGAGAAATTTAAGGAATACAAGAATGAAGTAGAGAATCAACTTGGTAAGAAGATAAAGAAGCTTCGATCGGATCGTGGTGGAGAATATCTGAACCAAGAGTTCATCGATCTTCTACGGGAGTCTGGGATTCTATCTCAGCTCACTCCTCATTATACACCACAGTTTAATGGTGTTAGTGAAAGGAGGAACCGCACCTTGTTGGACATGGTGAGGTCGATGATGAGTCATGCAGATCTTCCATTATCCTTTTGGGGATATGCATTACAAACTGCAGCATACACATTAAACCGAGTACGAAATAAGGCGGCAAGTGGAATTCCATCCGAGTTATGGAATGGACGGAAACCCCCTTTGTCGCACACACCTGTATGGGGATGCAAGATGTTTGTTATGGCCTTCTCAGGAAACAAACTAGCACCCCGGGGCACGAATTATATCTTTATAGGATATCCCAAGGAAACGAAAGGATATTACCTATATAACCCTCAAGACAAGAAAGTGATTGTCGCCAGACAAGCCGTCTTTCTTGAGAGGGAGCACATCCTCAAGAAGGATTATGGGGGCAAGATTGACTTCGTCGAAGTTGATGCTCAAGATACACAGGAGTTGGTACAGGAACAAGTTCCACAAGTCCCCATGGAAGAGGTTCTAGAAACAAAACTATTGCATAGGAGCTCAAGAGGGGTAAGGGAACCAGAGAGATTTGGTTTCCTAGACACCGAGGATAGTGAATCATTATTGTTGGACAATGATGAACCTCTCTCCTACAAGGAAGCAGTAGAAAGCACAAAAGTTGCAAGATAGCTAGAAGCTATGAATTCTGAGATGGATTCTATATATCAGAACCATGTTTGGGTTCAGGTCGATGAGCCAGTTGATGTAAAGCCTATTGGATGGAAATGGGTATTCAAAAGAAAGCTAGACATGGAAGGTCAAGTTAACACCTATAAAGTAAGGCTAGTGGCTAAAGGATTCTGACATCGTAAAGGAATTGACTATGATGAAACCTTCCCGCCAGTTGCTATGTTTAAATCTATAAGAATCATACTTTCCATAGCAGCTTACCATGACTGCGAGATTTGGAAGATGGATGTCAAAACAGCATTCCTTAACGGGAACCTTCAGGAAGATGTCTATATGACACAACCAGAAGGGTTTGTGACACCAGGTGAAGCCAAACGGGTTTGCAACTTGTAGAAATTCATTTATGGATTGAAACAAGCATCCAGTTCATGGAACATTCGATTTGATGAAGCCATAAAGGAATTTCGTTTCATTAAGAATGAATGTGAGCCATGTGTTTATAAGAGGTTTAATGGGAATGCGGTCGTCATCCAAGTGGTATATGTTGATGTCATATTGCTTATTGGAAACAATTTACCAACCTTATAGTCAGTTAAGGACTTGTTGAACAAGTGTTTCTCCATGAAGAACTTAGGAGAAGCAGCATACATTCTAGGGATCAAGATCATTCGTGATAGATCTAAGAGGCTTCTTGGACTAAGTCAGGGTACATACATTGACCAGATACTAAAGATATTTAGTATGGAAAAATACAAGAGGGGATTGGTTCCAGTGTCACATGTCTTACATCTTTCTAAGAAAATGTGTCCCCAGACACAACAGGAGAAAGATAGGATGAGTAAGATCCCATACTCTTTGGCTATAGGATCCATCATGTATTCCATGTTATGTACCAGGATTGATGTTGCCTATGCACTGAGCATGGTAGGAAGATATCAAGCATATCCAGGAGAACAGCATTGGACTGCTGTTAAGACTATCCTTAAGTATATGAGAAGAACTAAGGATATGTTCCTAGTGTATGGAGGAGACGAGGAGCTTTTAATCAGAGGGTATGCTAATGCTAGCTTTCAGATAGATCAGAATGATCTGAATTCGCAATCTGGATATGTTTTCTGTCTCAATGAAGGAGCTGTGAGCTGGAAGAGTTCAAAGCAGCTAGTTATCGCCGATTCTATAGTGGAGTCCGAGTATATAGAGGCTTCTGATGTAGCTAAAGAATATGTCTGGATTCAGAACATTGTCCAAGATCTTGATGTGGTGCCTAGTAGTAAAGATCACATTACATTGTATTGTGATAATACTACAGCAGTGGCTCTTTCAAAATAACCAAGGCCACATCAACGGACAAAGCACATACTCTGGAAGTATCGCCTCTCGAGGGATTTCTATCAGGGGGGTGAAGTTACAGTGAGCAGAGTGTCCACGGGAGAGAACGTGGCCAACCCCATGACTAAAGGCCTATCTCAGCAGAAGCAAGAATATCATGTGAGAGCTAGCGGGTTAAAGGTTGTTAGCAGTTGGCTCTAGTCCAAGTGGGAGTCTGTTGGAGTTGGTGGTCTAGAACCAACTACTTTGTACTTTATTCATTAAATAAAAGCCTTATCACATCTTGATTGAACTTCTGCGTGACATGTCATGTGATCATGTCCTAAGGACAGCTGTTACATTAAAGGGTCGTAGCGGATCCCTGCTATGATGAGAACCCGGAAGTGCCATAACACTGTTCTTGATTGTATGTTCTATGGTCGGATGATATTATTTTTGGGACACAAATAATACAGGTCATTAGGGGTGAGGACTCATAAAACATTGAGGCACATTCTCATGGTGTGTGACCTTGGTAATATCCAGGAGGATATTATGAGAAATGGGACCCGCAAGTAGGAAATCCACATTTCATATTGTCATTGGATGTTCCTATCTACGGACGTCTGTATTGGTCCTTATACTTTAAGATTATTATTAATGGGTATTACAACTTGTGCACTTAGATGTATTGATGAAAACTGTGACGACACATTGTTCGCAATGAGGTAGGATACGTTGGGTGTGTCACGAGTAATACCTTATTAATAGATAATGCGAGAAAGGATTTGTCCCTTTCGTTCCATAAAGGAAGTAGATATCTCAGGCCCTTTGATGGAATTTATATAGCCCAAATAAATCCATAGCCATGGTAAGGTATGGGAAATTTCAATTTCGGGAAGTCAAATAAAGAATAATCAAGCACATGGGTTGATGGCCCTAGCATGAAACCCGCTTGATTGGAGATATCTAGACAAAGGGATTATATTACACGGTAAGCGTTTGAAGGAGGTGACACATCATTTCGGCATTAACTTCTTTCTATATGGGTGCCTTGGTATGTTGCTAGACTCTAACCTTGGACTTTAGGAAGGATCAGCCTAATGCCACTAAGAAAGAGGCCTAGAGGGTCACACACTAAGTGTGTCCATGTATCTCAGTTAAATATTAATTTAACAAGTTGAATAAAGATTATTCCCGATTGTGGTTTAATAATTATTAAAGGATGTCTAATCGCATTTATTTCGACACTAGTTATTCAAGAGAATTTATTGTGGGCGAAATAATATATATTTATTAGAAAGTAATGCAGTTACATTTATTTAAGAAATAAATATCCATTACTCAAGGTCTAATAAATATGGTGGACGAAAATAAATAAAACTGAAAAAATAAAAGTACACACCGTGTATATTTATATATACATGCCGTGTTGTTTATTTTTTCGGGATTCATGAGAAAATATTGTCTATTTAATTAAATGAAATTAAATGTAATACGTCTGATGCATGTCAAGTAATAATGATGGTCAACTATGATTTTTAAGACCAGGGGTATTGCTAAGAATTAGATTAAATGATTAAATGCTTATGAGCAATTAATTTATTTTATTATTCTAGGTATTATAAATTCTAATTACATTATTCTCAAAGGGTGAGCCATTTTTTTGGGTGTGCACAACGGATTGGAAATACTCTCAAGCCAAGAGAGAATTCCCTTTCCACCGAGAATGCTTTCAAGTTATGAAAGCAAGATCCTCCACCAGATCAAGGCGATCGAAGATGGACATCGCAAGCGAAGGATCTTCTGCGCTAGCACCCGGAGTTCCCTTCAGCGACATCCAGAGATACGTGGCACATGTGTGGATCACCGCTAGAGGAATCCTACACTTTGATTCTCCGACGTAATGACGGATCACGGGATCGAGATCGGAGACACCAACGAAGAAAGAATTCCATCGAGGTAATTCTTATGAATTAATTAAATTAATTGTAACCAACATATGAAGATCCTATCTCAAGGGTTCCGGGACACTTCTTTTCTTTGTCGTTCTTCGTTCTATTCCGAAGATCCGGTGTTTTATATCATGACGGATCTCGGATTGAACGTTGTTTAACGCTAAAATTAATGTTGGGAAACCCCACCAACGTGCTTCTGCTGTGCCCAGAACCTTCAAGTGGTATCATAGGGGTCATATCGTAGATTATAATTATTTTGTTTTTCGTTGGTGATTTACGCATTTAATAATTTAGTTATTTCAATTCATGTTTAATCATTCTGGAAATCTGAATATCGAGATCGGTTCCTCCCCCCTCGTTTCTCGTTCACCTCACAGAAACAAATTTTTCTTTTAATTTTGATTAAAATAAAATAGAGGAACTCATCCGGAGGAGTCGAACGTTTCTGACCGTACAACACCAGAATACACGCCGTGTATTCGGAAGTACACGCCGTGTAGTCTTGGATCAATGCATTGACTGATCCGCCAAATTGGGATGTGTATTGAGGTCATTTATGACACTGTGTGTTGACCAAAAACAGGTGGCACACGGTTTCCGGATTACACGTTGTGTGGTCCAACTGAACACGGTGTGTAGTCCCTTTGGGTTCAGGTTGGGCTGTGTACCCCGTACATGGCTTTTCCGGCTGGAAACCATGTGACGTGGAAACTACATGGCGTGTATCCAAAAGAACATGCCGTGTACTCCGAAAATTTCCGAAGTACCTTTACACTCCATGTCCCCGGGCGTGTACTTTGGATGGATGGGGAAGAAAAGTACATGCCGTGTAGTCAGAACTACACGTCGTGTAATCACCCAAATTATGCAGATTTATTAAAATTTAATTATTATATTATACAAACCCTTGAGACGTGTACCATAGTGCAGGCGTAAAGCTGAGGCACAACACTTGATATGTGTTTTATATATGTGTGTCTAATTTAACATTTGTGTAATGAAAGGGAACTCACCGGGTTGCCTCCAAGGTACAAGTTACGTACAAGGATAATTTTAAATGAATTTCATTGTTTAAAATTATGATGGATGAGAATCTCATGGAAATTCAGGAAAGGGATTTAAGATAAAAGGATTGATTAATTAAAGATAATTAATTGATTCGAGAATTATTTTTCTTAAACAAGAACGATTAAATAATTGAATGCATGTTTTATTTATGCATAAATATCGTTACATGTATGGATGATCATGAGCTAGACCGAGACCTTTGTATGTGAATGGTTTCTTTTAATTTATTTATTTAAATTAAATTTGTTGTCCTGCGAGCCATCTCCTCATTAATATGTAGGTCATGCGCACCCAAGGATTCTTTTATGTAAAAACCTCTTTTACCCCTCACCTGCGTGTGAGATAAATGCATATTTAATGGATGGATCTCCTAAGATAGTGGAGGCGGCTCAAGTCAGGAGCCGAGGTGAAACCATTCTAAGGAGATACAAAGGTGTACAGGTGGAAAGTTGTAAACACGAACCCACAAGGTTCATGGTGTTTCTCCCCTAGGTCTTGGGTTAGTTTATCAACTGCTAGATAAACTAACCAATAGAACAAGCTCATGATCATACCATTTATTTTATTTCTGTTAGTTGCATGGTTTATTTATTGTGGGTGTGTTGTCACGATCACACAATTAATGAATATAACAAGCATGCAAGATGGAACTAAAATAAAAACTGTTTTATACGTAAATAATATCATATACATGGTTAATCACTTAAGTATACCCACTTAATATTAACAAGAATGTAATAAAAGATAATAAAATGGCAATTTACATATAAGGATAAAATCACTCAAAAGAAATATTAAGTCGGTATAGCCTTCTATAATCTTGGTTAGACTTGAACCATAGTTCAAAGCGCTTGACCAACCCTAGTTGGGGTGCTTTCAATTATCAAGGAATTCTAATTCAAGGTTTTGGGTTGACTTGACTTGGTTCGCATCAAGGGTTGACTGCCACAACAGTACATGGTGTGACCAAGAGGCAAAGGTTGAGGAAATCAAAATTAAAAGGATTTCAGGATTGGGGAGTCCACTCAGCGGATCAAGGAGCTGCGAGTTAATGCAGTTGGAATTTGGAATGCCTACCTAAAACCCTTCAAGTTGCTTGACCAACCCTAGTTGGGGTAATGCGAAGGGCAATATGGATTCTTGCCACTAGAATATCCAGGCAACAGAATTTTCTGAAGTCAATGGTGAGGGCTATTGGATTTCGAAAATATAGTGGGAGACTAATAAGTATTAATTTATTTATTTGTATCAATTTTTTTAATAAAGTACTAAACCTTTTCTCATCTTAATTTGTAGAAATGGAAGGAAAACGACTTCAAACATATCATTGCGCACCATACTCGAGAAGGAAAAACTTATCACCGGCACTAATTTCCAAGAGTGGCAGAGGCGTTTACGTGTCGTCCTTCGCCACTAAATGAAATTGTATGTCCTAGAAGAGCCTCTTCCAGTTGCTCCTGGGAAAGAGGCTAGTGATGAGGAATTATCTCTCTAAATGAAACACATGGATGATGCCACAAATGTCCAGTGTTTCATGCTATCAGCCATGTCTAATGAGCTCTTGAAGCAACATGAAAACATGGATGCGTATAGCATGATGTCTCACCTTAAGGATCTATACCAAGAGAAGGCAAGACATGAGATGTATGAGATCTCCAAAGATTTGTTCACCACAAAGCTTGGAGATTCTGCACCAGCTGGGACTCATGTAGTCAAGCTTATTGGCTACATTGAATGCCTGGACATCATAGGGATTAAATTCCCGGATGAGTTGCGTACAAATGGCATTCTATCATCACTGCCCAAGACCTTTTCTAGCTTCATTATCAACTATAATATGAGTGGCAATGAGGAGATTCTATCAGAGCTTCTGACCATGATTCTCCAGGTAGATAAGGACATGGGGCATGACAAACCCGCGGTCCTTATGGTGAACAAGAAAAGGAAGGACAAGGAAAAATGTCCAAAGACTTATAAACGGTCTGAAGCCCCCGAGCATCGTCCCTCCAAGAAGGGGAAGATCTTGAGGCAGGGAAAGGAACAGGAGGCAGTGTGTTTTTCATGTGGCAAGCAGGGACACTTTAAGAAGAACTGCACCTAGAAGCATGGGGATGCTAAAGGTGTGTTCGTTATCGAGTGAAATCTTTCTATTTCTACGCATTGGGTATTGGATACAGCTTGTGGGGCTCACATCTGTATTCACATGCAGGAACCAAGTATATTTAGAAAGATCGCTAGAGGAGAGGTGGATCTTCGAGCTGCCAATGGCACAAGGCTGGCTGCGATGGCTATTGGCGACTACCACCTCTCATTGCCAACTAGGATGATTTTGGTTTTACATAACTGTTATTTTGTTCCTAGTGTTACCAAGAACATAATTTCTGTATCTTGTTTGGATATGGATGGATTTCTTTTCAAGTTCAGAAATAAGGGTTCTCTCTTTTATAAGATCAACGTATGTTATGGTATGGCACATTTGAATAATGGTTTGTATGTATTAAATTACGAAAACAATGTGTTGGAAATCGATAAAAAAACAAACTCACATGACTCATACATCACCCAGTTATGGCATCACTGCCTTGGTCATGTGAACAAGAAGCGTTTGACAAAGCTCTGCCAAGATGGATATTTAGACTCTACTGAGATAAAACCACTTCATAGATGTAACGCTTGTTTACAAGGAAAAATGACCAAGCCGCCTTTTGGTGGACAAGGTGAAAGGGCCACAAAGCTTCTAGGATTGGTACACACAGATGTGTGTGGACCATTTCGAGTAGAAGCTAGAGGTGGATATTCTTACTTCATTACTTTTACTGATTACTTGAGTAGATATGGATATGTCTACTTGATGAGGTATAAGTCAGAAGCCTTAGAGAAAATTAAGAATTCAAAAATGAAGTATAGAATCATCTTGGTAAGAAGATAAAGAAGCTTCGATCGGATCTAGGTGGAGAATATTTGAACCAAGAGTTCATCGATCTTCTACGGGAGTCTGGGATTCTATCTCAGCTCACTCCTCCTTATACACCATAGTGGAATGGTGTTAGTGAAAGGAGGAACCGCACCTTGTTGGACATGGTGAGGTCGATGATGAGTCATGCAGATCTTCCATTATCCTTTTGGGGATATGCATTACAAACTGCAGTATACACATTAAACTGAGTACGAACTAAGGCGGTAAATGGAATTCCATTCGAGTTATGGAAAGGACGGAAACCCACTTTTTCGCACACACGTGTATGTGGATGCGAGACGTTTGTTAAGGCCTTCTCAAGAAACAAACTAGCACCCGGGGGCATGAACTGTATCTTTATAGGATATCCCAAGGAAACGAAAGGATATTACCTATATAACCCTCAAGACAAGAAAGTGATTGTCGCAAGACAAGCCGTCTTTATTGAGAGGGAGCACATCCTCAAGAAGGATAGTGGGAGCAAGATTGACGTCTACGAAGTTGATGCTCAAGATACACAGGAGTTGGTATAGGAACAAGTTCCATAAGTCCCTATGGAAGAGGTTCCAGAAACACAAGTACTGCGTAGGAACTCAAGAGAGGTAAGGGAACCAGAGAGATTTGGTTTCCTAGTCACCGAGGATAGTGAATCATTATTGTTGGACAAGGATGAACCTATCCCCTACAAGGAAGCAGTAGAAAGCTCAGAAGCTGCAAGATGGCTAGAAGCTATGAATTCTGAGATGGATTCCAGGTATCAGAACCAAGCTTGGGTTCTGGTCGATGAGCCTGTTGAAGTAAAGCCTATTAGATGAAAATGGGTATTCAAAAAAAAGCTGGACATGGAAGGTCAAGTTAGCACCTATAAAGCAAGGTTAGTGGCTAAAGGATTCAGACAGCGTCAAGGAATTGACTATGATGAAACCTTCTCGCCAGCTTCCATGTTTAAATCCATAAAAATCATACTTGCCATAGCAGCTTACCATGACTACGAGATTTGGCAGATGGATGTCAAAACAACATTCCTTAATGGGAACCTTCAGGAAGATGTCTATATGACACAACCAAAAGGGTTTGTGACACCAGGTGAAGCCAAATGGGTTTGCAAGTTGTAGAAATCCATTTACGGATTGAAACAAGCTAGTCATGGAACATTCGATTTTATGATGCCATAAAGAAATTTGGATTCATTAAGAACGAATGTGAGCCATGTGTTTATAAGCAGTTTAATGGGAATGCGGTCGTCATCCTAGTGGTATATGTTGATGTCATATTGCTTATTGGAAACAACGTACCAACCTTATAGTCAGTTAAGGACTTGTTGAACAAGTGTTTCTCCAGGAAGGACATAGGAGAACCAGCATACATTCTAGGGATCAAGATCATTCGTGATAGATCCAAGAGGTTGCTTAGACTAAGTCAGGGTACATACATTGTCCAAATACTAAAGAGATTTAGTATGGAAAAATCTAATAGGGGATTGGTTCCAGTGTCACATATCTTACATCTTTCTAAGAAAATGTGTCCCCAGACACAACAGGAGAATGATAGGATGAGTAAGATACCATAAGCTTCGGCTATAGGATCCATCATTTATGTCATGTTATGTACCAGGCTTGATGTTGCCTATGTACTGAGCATGGTAGGCAGAAATCAAGCAGATCCAAGAGAACAGCATTGGACTGCTGTTAAGGCTATCCTTAAGTATCTGAGAAGAAATGAGGATATGTTCCTGGTGTATGGAGGAGATGCGGATCTTGTCATCAGAGGATATGCTAATGCTATCTTTCAGACATATCAGAATGATATGAAGTCGCAATCTGGATATGTTTTCTGTCTCAATGGAGGAGCTGTGAGCTAGAAGAGTTCCAAACAGCTAGTTGTCGCCGATTCTATAGCAGAGTCCAAGTATATAGCGGCTTTTGATGCAGCCAAGAAAGCCGTCTGGATTCGTAACTTTTTCCAGGAGCTTGATGTGGTGCCTATCAGTAAATATCCTATTACATTGTATTGTGATAATACTGCAGCGGTGGCTCTTGCAAAAGAAACAAGGTCACATCAACGAAAAAAGCACATACTCCGGAAATATCGCCTCTTGAGGGATTTCTATTAGAGGGTTGAAGTGACAGTGAGCAGAGTGTCCATGGGAGAGAAAATGGCAGACCCCATGACTAAAGGCCTATCTCAGTAGAAGAATGAATATCATGTGAGAGCAAGCGGGTTAAAGGTTGTTATCAGTTGGCTCTAGTCCAAGTGGGAGTCTGTTGGAGTTGGTGGTCTAGAACCAACTAATTTGTACTTTATTCATTAAATAAAAGCCTAATCACATCTTGATTGTTCTTCTACATGACATGCCATGTGATAATGTATTAAGGACAGTTGTTGCATTAAAGGGTCGTAGCGGATCCCTGCTATGATGAGAACCCAGAAGTGCCATAACACTGTTCTTGAATGTATGTTCTATGGCTGGATGATATTATTTTAGGGACACAAATAATACAGGTCATTAGGGGTGAGGACTCATAAAACTTTGAGGCACCTTCTGATGGTGTGTGCCCTTGGTAATATCCAGTAGGATATTATGAGAACGAGACCCGCAAGTAGGAAATCCACATTTCATAGTGTCATTGGATGTTCCTATCTGCATACGTGTGTATTGGTCCTTATACTTTATGATTATTATTAATGGGTATTACAACTCGCGCACTTAGATGTATTGATGAAAACTGTGATGACACACTGTTCTCAACGAGGTAGGATATGTTGGGTGCGTCATGAGTAATACCGCATTAATAGATAATGCGAGAAAGGATTTTTCCCTTTCGTTCAATAAAGGAAGTAGATATCTCAGGCCCTTTGATGGAATTGATATAGCCTAAATAAATCCATGGCCATGGTAAGGTATGGGCAAGTTCAATTCCGGGAAGTCAAAGAAAGAATAATCAAGCACATGGGTTGATGGCACTAGCATGCAACCCGTTTGATTGGAGATATCTAGACAAAGTGATTATATTACACGGTAAGCGTTCGTAGTAGGTAACACATCATTGTGGCGTTACCTTATTTCTCTATGGGTTCCTTGGCGTGTTTCTAGACGCTAACCTTGGACTTTAGGCAGGCTCAGCCTAATGCCACGGAGAAACAGGCCTAGAGGGTCACACACTAAGTGTGTCCATGTATCTCTGTTAAATATTAATTTAACAAGTTGAATAAAAATAATTCATGATTGTGGTTTAATAATTATTCAAGGATGTCTGGTCGCACTTATTTCGACACTAGTTATTCGAGAGAATATATTGTGGGTGAAATAATATATATTTATTAGCGAGTAATGCAGTTACATTTATTTAAGAAATAAATTTTCATTACTCAAGGTCTAATAAATATGGTGGTGGAAAATAAATAAAACAGAAAAAATAAAAGTACACGCCGTGTATATTTATATATACACATCGTGTAGTTTATTTTTTTGGGATTCGTGAGAAAATTTTTTTTATTTAATTAAATGACATTAAATGTAATCCGTTGGATGCATGTCAAGTAATAATGATGGTCAAATTTAATTTTTAAGACATGAGGTATTGCTATGAATTAAATGAAATTATTAAATTCTTATAATCAATAAATTTATTTTATTATTCTAGGTATTATAAATTCTAATTACATTATTCTCTAAGGGTGAGCCATTTTTTTTGGGTGTGCACAATGGATTGGAAATACTCTCAGGCCAAGAGAGAATTCCATTTCCACCAAGAACGCTTTCATGTTATGAAAGCAAGATCCTCCACCAGATCAAGGCGATCGAAGATGGACATCGCAAGCGAAGGATCTTCCGCGCTAGCACCCGGAGTTCCCTTTGGCGACATCCAGAGATATGTGGCACATGTGTGGATCACCGCTAGAGGAATCCTACACATGGATTCTCTAATGCAACAACGTATCACATGATCGTGACCGGAGACAGAAATGAAGAAATAATTCCAAAGAGGAAATTCTTATGAATTAATTAAATTAATTATAACCAACATATGAAGATCCTATCTCAAGGGTTACGGGACTCTTCTTTTCTTTTTCGTTCTTTGTTCTATTCCAAAGATCTGGCGTTTTATATTGTGACGGATCTCAGATTGAACGTCGTTTAACGCTAAAATTAAATTTGGGAAAACCCACCATTGCGCTTCTGCTGCACCCGTGATCTTCATTTAATTGGTTAAAATGTTTTTTTCATGATTTTAAACGTTTTTAAATTTCAATAATATAGGTTTTCATAATGATTTTAACCATACCCAGGCTGCTGATCAAATATTTTGGGCAAGAATTTATTATTTTATTGATCAATTATCTAGAACATATTGTAACCCATGAATTAATTGAAAATATATATAGATTTATACGGCCTATATTAAATGTTCCAGTTTTTTAATTTATTGTTAATGTGATTTTGGAAAACAATTCAATGAAATATTCCATTAAAATATCTAGTTACTTCATGATGTTTACAATGTCGAACATTGAAGTGATTAGTAGTAGAAAAAATTTGATAGTGCATATAGATTAGATAAAGTGGATATGGTTGTCAATATGGAGGGGTGGTGTTAGTCAATATCAGTCTCATAATACTGGTATGATCAATCAAATAACTCTATTTTATTATATTTTATGAATTTTATATAGACACATCCATTTCTATTTTGACAAAAATCAAGTCTCGAGTACAAATTTACATTTAATTTTTGTTAATGTGTGTAATGAGGTACCGAGAATAAATAGGAATCATATATTCCATTGATCCACTACTAGTATAACCAATAATTCTCTTATCCATCAAGATTATACCCCCAAAAAATATTGAATTGGTATTTGATCCAAAACTTTCTGATGAGGGAATGTATAGAAAATTTTATTAAATATCTTCTAGTACTCATGACGAGTCCCCCCTTACAACTACCTAATTCCACAAATGTCATTCCAAATGGAGGAATCATTAGATTACAAGGAAAAAATAGGAATACTATCTTCATGTTATTCCAACTACCTATTTAAGTTGATTGGAAGTAGTAGAACCACTCTTTAGCTATCCTATATAGAGATTTTGGGAAGAACCTCATTTTGATCTGATCCAAAAATACTACAAATTTCAGGGTGATATACACAACATAAAATTTTTATCAATGTTTTTGGGGATACTCTCCTATAATTTCACACCACTTGTTTTTGTTATTTATTTTTTATAATAAAATCAATTTCATTAACACGTTTTAGTACCCACTACATAGAGTTTATCTTGCATTACATGAAAAACTGAGTTTTAATATGATCATGATTTATTATTAATATAATTATTTCTAGGTGGTCATTATTACCTAGAAAATATACATAGACTAATGAATGGTAATAAAGAAATTTAAATATAATCATAAATTGTTTAATATAAATTAATCATACTGATAATAAAATATATAATTTTCAGTAAAGTATTTAAATGCTTTCAAGAAATTATCAACTAAAAAATCATGAATTTTTATAAAACGTAATAATTTAATATTTAATAATATTATATAATTAATTTTATTAAAAAATATCATTTTGAAATCCTTATTTAATTATTTTCTTTTGGTTAATTTTTTGGTAAATTTTTGAAAAAGTTTCATTTTTTGATTAATAGAGAAAAATAATAAGTTTTAATTAAAATGTGCCTCATTGATTAAATTATATATGTTGATAGATTATATTTTAAATTTAATTTAATTTTAAATTAGATAAATTATATATATATATAACCAATTAGGCCAATTTAATCAATTTTATGTTGGATTTTAATATAAATACATTTAATGGTTTTGAATATTCTCTGTCTTTGAAAACCCTAAATCTCATCTCGTCAGTTGTATTAATTTTAAATTAAAATTCAATAAATCTATGAAAGAAATTACAAAAATGTGTTAAATATTCGGAATCATATTTACTTTTATTATATACTGTTATATTAATAATATTTAAATAAAACAATTAGTAAAGATAGTTAAAATCATTTATCATGGTGAGGGTCAAAATAGTTTAAAAGGGGGGTTAAGCTTAAAATAAAATGTTTAAAATGATGTAATAACTTGTATAAAATTATTTTAATACACATATTTAGATATATTCATTTCTAATGATCAATAATGGTCTATTTTGGGGCCTTTTTTCCAATGAGAAAGATGGGTAATCCTTTTTCATTAAAAATATTATAAGTGTGCCACTCGCCTAACTTATAAATGGACACACTATATTATCTATTATTCAAACCTTAAAACATTTTTGGTTCTCCCAATCCCCCAGGAAATAACTTTACAACTTCCCTCATATATTCTTATAATCCTTATGTTTGGATAAATTCATTACTATGAAGACCTTAGTATCAAACCAAAGGAGGTTACTCGAGGATGAGGCAACATTCTTCATTGGTAATTTTAGTTTTATTTCATCCTCCACCACCTTAAAATCATATTAAAAATATTTTATATAGTCACCCAAATATCTTCTATATATTAATATTTTGTTATGTTAATTTCATTACCTACAACTATATCCTCTTCCATCAAATGAGCTATAAAATCATCATTTATTTTTATAGAGGACTACCACCTCAAGAACTGATACCATTCACCTATTTCCATTACCTCATGTCATGTTCTTGTTATAATGGTGTATTAAATGTTTATATATGATATATATGATAATAATATGATTTTTTAATCATAAAATCACATTTTCCATTACCACATTCGTTTCCATGAGAATATGATAATGGTGTTCCTGTGTACGGCAAACTACTACCACATGAAGTGTTTTGATTCCTCAGTGCATTACATTGATGGTAATAATGTTTATTTTAATGAAAATATGTGATATGTTTGGCATAAAAATTATTATTTAATTTCGTTATATTAATTAAATTTCTCTCTCTCATTCCATCAAGAAAATGTAGACAATATTCATTCGTACGTATGGCCTACCCTCTCCATGAAAGGTGTATTTATTTTTATATATCATACATTTATGGATCACTATAAATTAATATATACTATATAAATATATATTATATTTTCATAATTTTAAATATTATATAGACTATGGAACCTAGATTAATGTAAGATAATTGAAAATATCAAAATAAAACATATTTGAAAAACAACGTGGTTACTACACGAAACATGACTTCAAAGTTGAATTGTTAATAAATGGGTAATAAAAAGTCAAAATAAAATAATATATGGTTTGATATATATATATATATATATATATATATATATTTCTAACATATATTTATAATAATATTTTATTTATTATACATGGGTTTCAAACTTTTAAAAGGAATATCGGGACTTCAGGTAAGTGAATTTTGTCTCAATTTACCTTCCTTGAAAAAATTGTTTTCTTATATATATATATTTTTTATGAGGTGTATATACAACCCTATAAATAAGTAATGTCATGAATATATTTATCTAAAATAAATTTAATGATTAATTTTATGACTTTTCTTAATTTTTCTATCATTTCAATGTGTCTAATGTGGTAAATATTTTATGTTACAATCTCATAATTTATCAGGATTTCCTTTGATTATGTATCTGATAATAAAATAATACGACCCATATTTAATGAAACTAATTAATTTACTTCTCCTATTATTATTAATTATATTAATATTATCATTTTATACCGTATTTTACTTAAATAAATTTTCAAATTTCTTAGGAAATGGTTTACAATATTTGTCTCATTGGCCCGAAATCAATTTTATTTCAAAAATATGTATTATAAAAATGATTTTAAGAATTTATAAATATAATCCATAAATACTAAAATATATTTTAACCCATGTTATACATAATTCATTTTTTTAAAACAGTCTTAATTTCATTTTCCAAACAATTCCCATTTGTATTTTTCTGAAAATGTGAAAGGAATCATTATTTTAACTAGTCTGACATTAAACAAAACATCCCATGAACATGAAAATTATTTTATTTAAAGATTAATTTATAAGGATAAAGGTTATATTCAAATAATATTTTAATTTTTTTTATTCTATTTGTTTAAATTAAGCACAGATATTTTCCTCAAAAAATGTTTTAAATGATCTTTCAAAATCATTTCCCCTCTATGATGACATCTATTGATGTTAGATAAACATTAATGGTTATATTAATCAAGTATAAAAGTATTTTTTCTTTCCCAAAAGTTTTTAATATGAAATTATTTTTCCAAAAACAATTTATATTCAATCAATTATACCATTATATATTTATCATGAAACCCACATATTTTATAATAGTTTATTCTTTTTTGAAATGACTAAATTATTATGAAACCTATCAATTTTTTATGGGTTATGATATAATGAATTGATTATTAAACCCATTTCATTTAATGGGTTTGATATGATGAATAGTTTTAAACCATTTCAAAAATCTAAATATGTATTTCATTATGATTTGATTGGTACTCTTACCACACTCCATTGAATTAGGAAAAGATTTATATCTCATGAGGTGTACTTGATTAGAACATGGAGTAAACCTAGTTCACCATGGAATGTTTTCAAATATAATGATCTTGGGGGGTAAACCTTAACTACTATCATAGTTTGGGGATTGAAATGATTCTAATATTATAGTCATGATAGTAATCCTGGACTAATATGGAAATAATTTCCTATTCATATGTGTGGGCTACAAATCCATGTCTTTTGAAAAAAATTACTCTCATGGGTCATATTCATTTATTATCATATTAATCATATCTTATTATCATAGAATAAGTTTTTAATGACTCAAGAATTTTTCTTTTATTTTCTTGGTATGGTTTTAAAATGTTATAACCAAGTTCACAATCCCTAATGTTCACGTTATGCTTATGAATCTTCTTTCTTTACCCTAACTAAGCATCCGAGCTCACACATTGACATATTACCACTCCCAAGGTTATAGAGAAATTTATTATGTATTATATATCTATGATGGGTTATAGATATTAATGACATAGTGGGAGATGATTTCATTCACCCATGTATATGTTTTTTTAGTTTCTATGTTACCAATAACACTATGCCTCTACAATCTTTAGGCGCATGTTTGAGTAATTTAATAAATAATCACAAAAAAAATTAAGTAATATCAATGTACGATTATCCTCAGTCATAAAAATTATTATAAATGGGTTGATTAGTAAATAATTTGAATCAATGATGAGAAATCATTGGTGATATCTATCTCGAAATATTTAAGGATAAGTCTAAGGATGAGTCAATGTAAAGAAAAATGACCTGGAATTTCATTAAATGGTAGGGAAAGTAGATCCAATGTAAATAAATACATATCTAGATTCAAAAAGTGTTTATGGATTGGACCCATTGGTACATAGGGTAAATAAATCAAAATGTTTTCATGGAGCTAGCCTAAACCGTCACTTAGTTCAAAACAATGTTCCTTGATGTACACATGGTTTGACACTCCCAGTGGATATGATTTAGAAATTAATAAATTGTTTAATAACCATCGAGAACATTAAATTGAATATAAATATGAATTAACTTTGATAAACATAAGGATATATATAAATTAAAAGGAAGGTGCTGTGAATTATATATCTAATATGTTATTTTTCAAGGTCATTTGGTTTCCCATTATGATTATAGTGTCATGCACTAATATTTTTGGTTTAATTCAATAGATGGAACTCAAATAGACCATGTTGATATTTTGTTGATATAAAATGAAATGATCTTATTCTTTAGAATCCAAATATTATATGATATAGAATTAAAAGTATCTTTTCTAATATCACACAACATTCTCAATCTATGAGTCACGTTTTAATACTAATAAAATAAAGGACTGAACAAAATTCTATCAAAATCCTTAATGAGGAAACAACAACTATATTTAAGTGGGAATTATAACATACTAATTGGTAAGAAATTGATCAACAATACTGAAAATATATTTTCAATTCTCCACTATTTAGGACAATAAAATGTCTTTTTATTTGTCTATTGTTAGGAATGTGAGGTCGATTAATGGTGGAATATTATTAAGAATTTGATAGAACATGTTGAAATTTTACCCATGGATTGGTAAGAGTTCAAGAAGATATTTTTCTATAATTAAATTCATCATATTCTTCATATGAATATGGAGAATGAGTTCTTTGAGGTATTTCAAAAGGTTGATGAATTTGTTGGTACCTATTATGAAAAGTTTACAACACATGTGAAGTACACATGTGGTATTATCATCAAACAAAAAATGTATGGTTGATCTATTATAAAATGGATTAAAATCGTTTCTATGAAGTGTGTTATAAATAATATTATTCATTGTAAATAATTTGATTGTTCAATGTTATATCAAGGTGGGAATGAAAGTTGGATTTATGTATAAATATCATTGTTTTCATAAGAAGAAAAAATGGAATTCAATGGAAAATCGAAGAACTGTAGAGATAAGAAGATGAGTATAATAATATTTTCAAGTTGTGGATAGAACCATGAAGGGAATTTTTTTAAGGGAGTATTTAATGGTTTATGTAATGATGGGAAGTTCATCAAGAAATTGATTAGTGATGTGATGGGAAGTAATTAGATAATAATGTGAAAATCTAGAAATATATGTTTAATGAACCACCCACAATATAGTGTTTATTATTACATAAAGTATATTCTGAAGGAAAAAAATGTTCCCAAATCCAAGGTTTAATGACTATGTTTGATGTTAATAACATTGTGATTAAGAAATATCATGTATTAACTTTTCTGATAAGGGGTGTGATTAAGAAATTTTGAAACATACACATACCATCCAGTATATAATAACTAATATCTTATTTGACTATGTATCTTCCAATTATTTTATATCAAAATAGTTTTATAATTGTATCAAGATTCTAACCAAATTATTAGATATGTAATTAGTAGTAAAAATACCTAAGGAGATAGTGGTCTCATCTCAGGTATATGATTCCTCTCTGGTTGAAAGTGGTGGTAATTTTCATCTTGAAAATTATATCATTCTTCTTATGGTTGAATTTGATATCATTATAGACACAGATTAGTATTCTCTACATAAATCACATATAAATATTTGAGGAGGGTAATTCAAATTTAATTTTCCAAACCAAACGATGATCATTTATCAATTGGACAATAAGTAAAAACATTTTATAGATTTAACATCCATTATATGGGTATTAATTTAAATTTATAAAGTTTATTTATCATAGATGGTTTGGGAGAAACACAACATCATTGTTTTGGATATTTTACATGATTTTGTTATGTTTTTATAGACTATTTATCTTTTATTCCACCATTCATGAATGTTAGTTTTTAATAAAATAGAAACATGGTTAAAGAAAATTTCAAGGAATAATTATTAAATAGATCTAATTGAGTTTCAGGAGTTGAAGAAGAAACTATTAGAGAAAATTGAAAATGGATTAATTTTTTATATTTTTTTCATATTGGGGTGAAACTATACCTTTTTTAAAAAATAAAATGGTTTTATCATACTATTAATTTTTTATTAATAACTGAACAATATCATGATTAAGAAAAATTATCCTCTAACCCATATTTATGACTTATTTTATCATATGCGCATAACTGTTTTATTTTCCAAGATTTAACTTTTATATAGATATCATCAATTGATGGTTAAGATGGAGGATATACCCAAGAAAAAATTTATTATATTTTATGGACACTATGAATATATATTGATTCTATTCGGTTTTACTAATGGACCTGTTGTCCCCTAGATTTAATGAATACAGTCCTTAGATAATAACATGATCATTTTTTGGAAGTAATTATAGATTATATTCTTTTATATTAAAATAAAAAGGAAGAGAATTATGAAAACTTAAGAATTTTACAAATGACACCAAGAAAGAAAAAACAGTTAAAATTTAAAAAGATTGAATTTTGGCTAAAAAGGGTATCATTATTCTATTATATAATCCCCGAAGAGGGTATATCAGTAGACCCATGAACAATATAGGCTATTGAGTGCTAACTTAGACCAACCATGGTGACTAAGATTAATTGTTTTCATAGTTTAGATAGATATTAATGATGTTTTTAGATAATATCTCACTACCATCTAATCTACTAACCTTGTTATCTTTTAATGGACCCATGTTCTTCTAGATAGATGGATATTAAAAAAAAATTAGGGAATGCAAGTGATTTTTTGTCATTGCACATGTGTTTATATAACCCTATAGTGTATAAGGGTTTGTAGTAAATAGTATTTTGCACAAAAAATATTGGTCTGTGTTTCGGTATTGAATTTCCACGTTATATCTTATGCCTCATGAAAGTAGATGATTACTAATAAAAATTACCCAATTCATGATTTGTAGTTATCTTCAATAATTTTTTCATTAAATACATGGAGGCGTTATCTGTGTGGAGAAAATTGTTTTATATTTATCTATCATAGAAGACTGAATAATATATTTAAATTGAAGGAGTTGAATATGTACTAGATAAAATGGTTAAATCTAATTAAAGATTATGACTTCGTAATAAATTACCACTATGTGAAATAGAACAAGGTGGTTGATGATTTTACTCATAAAAACCATGATAGATTATCCTTACTGAGGATCAAAAGATAAAATATTCCTGAATCTTCCATGGATGAGTCTACAAATCTAGAATTAATGGGAGGAAAACTATATCTCTCAGTAGAATGATCAACTATCTCTGCGTGTTAAGATTGAAGTGTCACTAAAGGAAGATGTGGAGCAACAAAAGAAGGTTATAAATGCTCTAAATTGTATCCCTGGTAATGATGGGATGATAATGTTATGGAATCATGTATATGTTCCTTACATACTAGATTTGAAGGAGTTGTTAGAGGAAGACTTTAGTCCTTCATTATCTATTCATCATGGATGTACACTTATTTATATTGATTTTAAAGATAACTTCTATTGAAATCACATAAATATGGATATCATAGTGTTCATATATTAGTGATTAGTATGTCAGAAATGTAAGGTTGCGAGAAAACATTCTAAGAGGATGTTACATCCATTATCCATACTAGAATGGAAATAGGAATATATCACTATGGATTTTATCATTGGACTCCCAAAAATGTCTAATGGGAATAATAATATATGGTATGTAGTCAATCACATTCCTACTCCTATATAGTTCATCTCAATAATAGAATTCATTTTTCTAGATTATACTTATAAGATACCCCTTAATGAAGTGGTAAGCATGAATAGAGCTACATATTGCATTATTTCTACTTGAGATCTTAGGTTTTCCTCGTGGTTCTGGTTAAGTCTACAAGAATATCTTGATAAAATTTGAGTTTCAACATTTCATATCATCTCTAGATAGATTTTTAGTCAGATAAAACAATAAAACTATTAATGTATATGTTGATATCTTTTTCATTGGATTTCAATGGTTGTTATGATCAAAACCTTCCCCCAAGAATGTTTTCATACAATAATAGCTTTCACTTAAAAATTCATATGGATCCTTATGAATACCTATATGGAAAGAGGTTTAAATTTGTATCTTTTTGAAATAATGTTGTAGAATTAAAGATTTTTTGACTTGAGATATATTAAGATATTATAGAGAAGGTTACACCCATTCTACAACTAATAAATGATTCTTATAGTCGGTCGAAAGGTTATAATGAGAATATACTACATGATAAAGTATTTGAATTTGGTGACAATGTGTTGCTATGATTTTCATCAAGAGATAAGGTTAAAAGATTTTGGAATAAGGGGAAAATAATACATTGCTATATTTTCCATTTTAAATTATTGATTGTATCATTATGGAAACCTATTAGTTGGAACTTACACAGAACCTCTATAAAGCCCACGATGTGTTCTATGTATCTCTATTGAGGAAGTACATACTTAACCCCTCACATGTACTAAACTCTGAGACCATACTGACGTAACATTATTTTTCATATTAACATTAACATTGGAAGATTTTGGATAATAGATAGAATATTATATGAAATGATATCACTCACCTTGTTAAACTCTTATGCTGAAACCACCAGTATGAAGAAGCTACGTAGGAAAATGATGATACGAAAAGGTAGACATATCATCATTTTTTTGTATAAGAGTGAAGAATTTTGAGGTATAAATTAATATTAATTATTTAACAATATAGAATAGATATTTTTGGAGGATTTTCCATCTGAATATATTAACATTCCTTGATATGTTGCATTATATACAACACTGAGTTTAGCTTGCACTATATACAATACCAAGTATAAACAAGACCTCAATATATTATTAATATCATTCATTATAAATAACTAGTATTACATTGATACTTATCAAATAAATATTAATATTAATAACTAATTTATAAATATTATGTAAAAATGTTTTATATAAAGAAAATATATTGATAATAAAATACATAATTTTCAGTAAAGTCTATATGTGTTTTGAGAGTACTAATTTCTTAAAGAAATTATTTTATATCATTTATTGAACAGTAATAAAATTAGTTACAACAATGTTTTGAAAATAAATTTGACTAAATAATCATTATTACTTAAATAATCATGTGAAAATTATCTTATGGTAAATTTTGATAATTTTTCTAAAATCATCATTTTTTTGATGATTATCTAAAATCGTAGATTTTATTAGAAAAAATACTATGAGTGTAGATTGTATATAATTATATAATTTTTTTAATTTTTTTTATTGTAATAATAGTTCAGTTATATATATTCTAATCCAATTTAGGTTAATAAATTAGTTTGATATTGAATTTTATTATAAAAACTTTTGATTCATTTAAAAATTATTTACCATTGAAAAAATCATTTCATGTCGCTTATAGGGAATTAATTTTAAATTAATATGATCATATTCTATTAGAATAATATTTAAAAATGGATTACTTATTTTTAATAATAATTATTTACACTAGTGAATAAATAAAATAGTGAAAATAATTTTGTATGTTTTAGTTATAAATGTGTTAATCAGTGGAATACTAAATTGATAAGTGAAAAAATTAACTAATATGGAGTATTAAATATATTTTATGGCCATAGTTCTACCTTTTCTTTCCTATATATGTGGAAACATAAAATATTTATCCTTCTGGAACTTGAAAACATGGGTACACCTTTTTCGATCAAAAAATACAAGTGTTCCAGAAACAAAACTTATAAAAGCTCACACCAATCCTTTATTATCCAAAACATTAAAAACAATTCATCTAACACCTGACAAAATCACATAAAAACATCCAAACTATATTTATATAATCCTTATTTTGGGTATAAATACATCTTGAGAAAGAGTTTGGTGAATACCTAAGGAGGTAACCTGAGGAACAAGAAACGTTCTTTATCACGCATTTTTATTTTAGTTTTTATTAAAACTCCATAAATTATTCTTAAAACAAGAATATTTAATAAATATAGTATCTTACATGAAATAATAATTTTTATGTTAAATTAATGACCTAAAACCATCTCCTCTTCCATCAAATGGGCTATGAAATAATAATTTTCTTTTATGATGAACTATCTCTTTAAGAACCTAGGTCATTAGTTTTTCCATTACCAAATATTATAGCTTGGTATAATGATGGATTAAATTTATATATATTGATAATTATAATATTATTCATCTTTTATAATCACAATGTCTCATGTTTTTTTAATTTATATTTTATAGGAATCTCATAACGTCGTTCATGTGTATGTCGGACTACCAACTCACGAAGCGATGTGATTCATTAACAAATTAAATGGTAGGAAATCAGGATGTTTATAATGAAAATATGGGATAGATATGATATAAATTTTATATTATAATTTTAATATATCATCTACCTTTCATTCTTTCTTACTGTCGGGAAAATGGAAATAATATTCATTCATATGTTCGACCTTCCATGTCCAAGAACGATGTATTTCATTTTCTATCTATAACTTTTACTGATCACTCAAAATACATATATTAAAAACAAAGTGGTTATTACCTAAAACATAACTTTAATGTGGAATTTTAAATAAAAAGGTTATAAAATTTCATTATTATATCATATATGGAATAATATATATCAGTATAGTTTTTAATACATTTATAATAGAATTATATTTATAATAGAGGAGGTTTGAATGCATACAAATTATTTTGAAGCTTAGGATAAGGGATTTTTGTATCAATTATCTTTCTTTGATATATATGTTATGTTATGCAACTATATTCTATTAAAACTTTTATATATATCCTATTTGACTTGTAATATCATGAATTTATTTATCCTCCTGATATTTTTGGTATCATTTAATGACATAATTTTTTGGTTCTAATGTTTCAATATTTCCAATGTGTTATTTATTTTATGTTACTAGATCATCATTTATCGGGATTCTATATGATTATGTTTCTAATTATAAAATATTATGATCCACAACTCATAAAAAATTATATCCTCTACTTATTAATGATCTTAATAATCCCATTTTTCAAATATCTTTTTAAATAAAAACATTTATCAAATCCATTTATGAAAAATAAGACTTTATTTACCTCTTTGGACAGAAATATATTTTCATCCAAAACCATGTTTCAAAAATATGTTTTTTAAAATATTATACTCTTCTCCAATAATTTTTTGGATACATTTATACATTTATTTTATTTTTCTAATTTTTTTAATATATTCTTCATTTAATTTTCAGGACAATGCTCATTCGGATTTTACTAAGAATTTGAAATGAATCTTCATTTTTACATGTTCTACATGAATGAAACATCATATTTTAGTGATAATTATTTACATTTTAGACTACTTTATAATTTTTTAGGGTTATTTTCAAATAATTGGATATCCAAATTGTGATATTTCAATTTTTTGTCAAATCAAAAATGATATTTTCCTTATGAAATTTTTTTAATCCATCTTTCAAAATCATTTTACATATAAGATGACATACATTGATGTAACCAATGATTTTCAAGGGATAATAACTGATGATTCAATTCATATTATGTCTCTGAATGGTTTTTTTATAAAAATATTTTTATGAAACCAATTTATAATCCACAGTTTATAATTTGATAAAATTCTTTTGAAACCCAATTTTTTCTACAGGTTATATGATACTAAAATGATGAAATGGTTATGAAACCTATCAATATTAACACAGGTTATGATATGACGAAATGTTAATAAAACCCATTTATTTCCTGGGGTATGATATGAAAAAAAAATTATGATCTTTTCGAAGACATAAATATAGTTTTCATTATGATGTGGGTGGGTTTTATATATCTCTCCAATGCATTGGTTAATGATTTATATCCCCTAAGAAAAATATTATTTAATTGGGAGGGAAAATCATTTAGTAAGGGATGTTTTCTACTATGATAGCCTTGGGAGTGAACTATGACTATTATGATTGTTTAGGGGGTGAACCCATTTTACTATGATTTCCATGGTGTTATGCCTTGACAATGATGGATATGTTTTTTATGATAATGTGTATGCCACGAATCCAAGTATTATACTGATTTTATGATCTCAAAGCTCATGTTCTTTGATTATTTTATTATTCATGTCTTATGAACATCCAATCATTATTTTATGATGAAATTAATGGTGTGTTTTAAAAATGTATTGCACATGTTGTCATACCCATATGACTATTCTGTGCTTACATATATCCTTTATTTACCCTAACTAAGAATCTTATATCATTATTTATTATCTGTAAATTCAAAATTATATGAAGAAATGTATTATATATGATATTTCTTAGAAACATTATAGATACGATGAAATTAGTGGGAAATTGTGTAGTTCACATATGACCAAGTTTTTTACGTTTCTTTATTTGCAATGACACTATACATTTATGATCCTCGGGAATTTGTTTATATAATTAATGTAATGTTCACAAGAAATGATGTTACATTAATGAATGATAATCTTGGATCACTATATGGCATCCCATGAAATTTTTCTAGATGATGTATTCGTCCAGACATAACATCATATCTGAAGGCTTTGTTAGGATATATAGGATAGTTATGTAAATTATCAAAATTTAGTATTGTGAGGTCCTTTAAAGTCCTTTAATCATAATTATTTTCACTATTTAAAATATTCATACTTTTTATGAATACTTCCTTCAATGATTGTTGTTATGAAATTTCATACTTTTCCATGTTCTCAAATTTGAATACATATTTTCTTCATTCAATAGTTATAGATGCGAGGTTTTAAGAATTTTTGGTTTTAAAATTTTCTTATGCTTTTGTTGAACATACAAGAAAAATCTGTAATGTTTTTATTTATATTTTAATTTTTTATAAATCCATAATATCCTCCCAAAAATGGATCCCATATAATTTTAGGGTTTTTAATAATTTTCAAGTGTTCTTCAATTTTATAACAGATATATTTTTGTAAAGTAGTACATGAGGTTGTATCCCAAAAAATATTTTTTTAAGTACTTCAAAAAGAAAAATATTATTAGTTCAAATATGTTTTAAAATGGAAAATGTAATACTACAAAAAAATATTTATTAATAAAAAGGAAACAAAGAAAAGAACACAAATTCAAGACAAATAAAAGAAGAGAACATTAATTTGAAAAGGAATAAAAATGAATAAAAAAATGTCCTGGTTATTCTTTTTATTCATCATTTCATCATCGCTTTAATTTATTTTCATTCCATATTATCTTCAAACCCATAGATCGAGATCTCAAAACTATTTCTATCATTTTGTTTGAAATTTTATGGACAAAAAAATGATCTCAACAATTAAACTCAATTTTAAATGATCTAGTAGAATAACTCTACTTTCACTAAGCACTAAGAATCAATCAACCTCTCTTTTTTCTCACAATTGTCAATCTAGAATTGAGAATGTAAAATAATAAGAGCCAGCCCATAACTCTTTATTATAGATACCTAACAGTACACACTCAATGAAGAACACACTTGAATATATAATATGATGATCATAGAATATAATAGAGAAGTAAACATAATTATAGTAAATATGATCATCAAATATCAATTAATTATTCAACAAAAGAAATTCTTGAGTGAAATTAATGTTTGAAAGAAGAAATGATAAATCATAGAAAATATTCACTTGTTAAAACCACTATTAACAACCACTAAAATACCTTGTCACTCCTGATCATTATGCTTGGGAGGTAATCAATATTGATTAGAATTATATAAAGAATAATCTATCCATTTGATCTTATGGTTTTTTCCATTGTTATGGTTGAAAAATATATCTAAATCTTTTTTACTCATTTTAAAAATTATATATTTTTACAAATAATGTCCAGAATAGCCTTTTATTTCATGAATTTTATCCACTAACCTTTATTTTAAAATTTCACCTTCTAGTCCTCCATAGTTTGGTTCTATTTCCTTGATATTTTTCACTTCACAAAAACACTATAAAAAATTCCCAATAAAAAATGTATCATGTACATAAAACAAATTATCCATTTTTCTATCAATATTATTCATCACCATTTTAAAAATATATTTTTCATTATGCATTTGTAACATGAAATTGGTCTTTCATGTAATACTCAACATTCATCAACCACTTTTTTAAGTTCTTAAACTCATATTTAATAAATATACAAAATTTTAATTTGTATACATCTCTATTTAAATTCATGTATTAACTACATGGTGATCATGGCCACTCAAACTAGTATTATCTCAAATTCCCTCAGATCTTATGTTCATGCTTGATGAACACATTCATCAGGAACCTAGAGCATACTAAGTTTGCTAAATTCAGTTACAATGATTGAGAAAATGACCCTTCATCTTCATCGAATAAGCAAACACATGGAACAAGAAATGATAACACCTTCAAATTCATTCTCACATCAACATCAATGAACATCAAACTCATTTGGTTTATCACTATTTTACATTCTTTCAATTTTAAATGGATAAAAATTTATATTTTTAGAGTTTTAATTCATTATATTATTGGGCTATCAAAATTAATATTGATTGAGTTATATTATTAATCATATCTCATAATATTTGAATCATAAAACCTTGTTTGACATAGGTTTTTTCTGCATCATGAATTCTTGATCTTCTTAAATGGACTCAACACATGACTAGTGTTTCATTAGTGAATTTGGGTATATCCGTCAACATCATCATAGGGTAAATTGTTGTCAATAGATCTAGCATAATTTAGCAAGGAGCCTAATAGAATAATCATTGTTTCCGTCTTCATATTCATGTGTGGCATCAATCTTACTTTCTCATCTAGAATATCTCTCTGACTCAAATATTCAAACATCCTTTTCACATTCAAGATTTATATTCTATTTTTGTAATTTCAATGCACAAACTGGGTACATCATTAACAAGTTCTCTTAGAGGGGAAGCTTTGGAGGTGTTGCTGATAATTTACAAGCATTAGTCATGTCATCTTCATGGAATTAGAGTAAGATATTGATAAATTATGAACATTTCTATGAAATCATTTTTGGCCAAATCAAACTTAGTAGAATAGTTCATAAATTGAATACAATGTGATGTTTGATATCTCCCATGATAAGATCAAACATTGATGGATTAATATATTTGGAGCCTAAGTATTCTTCTTCTTCCACATTTCATTTTCAGTACGACATTCCTCATTAATATTGGGTTTCAACATTCCATATGATCTTAATTGTCTTATAAATTGTTTAATGTCTCCATCAGAATTGGGTATGTTGATATTTATATCCCCTAAAAAATTAATAAAATGATTTTCCATAATCGGAATTAGAGACATGAAATGCTTAATGTTTTTAGGTGGATGAAATATGAAATTCACTATGAAGGTCATTTGGAAATAGGATGCGTAGATCAAGAGAAAAGAATATCTTTGTGATGTCTTCTAATATTAGTTATGATATTGCAGCATAACATGGTTATGTTGTTTTACTAAAATTTAAAAATTCAATAAAAAAAATGGAGAAATCCAATCTGTAAATAGAATAATTATTATATTAAATAGTTAAACATTGAAAATAAATAAATTTTAGAAATATATATAATTTTTATATATAATTATTAGTTATAAAAAAATATTCTATTAAATTTCAAAAAAAATTAAACTTAAACTAGATAATTAAATAAAAAACTAGAAAATGAGAAATTATATTAAATAAACTATGATATTTAAAATATATTTAATAGAAAAAAGAATAGTAATTAAATATGAATATTATATTTAATGGAATAAAAAATTAAATTAAATATTAACCACTCATATTATAAAAAAATAAATAAAATGTAAAATGTACATTAATAATAATTAATTGTTTAACTAAAATTGAATTGTAAAAATATTAAACAATTATTAAAATATTATAATATGTTTAAATTATCAAAAAAATCAACAAAATTAAATCATCCAATTTAAAATATACATTTATTGGATAAAAAATTAAAATAAGGAAATGTTTTGGAAAAGTATTTCAAAAAATGGTTGCATCAAGAGCCCTGAATCCACATGATCCTTGAGGAGAAAGATCCAATACTGCCTCACTACTTCATACAACATGATAATGTAAAACAAACCCTGTTTATCTTTAAGCTCATAGATTTAACTCTAACCTATCACCACCTCCTCTAACCATGTTTTTTATTGAGTCTGATATGGAGCCCTCTTACCTTTTTAGGCTATGGAATGAAAAATCTTAGAGATTCCTATTATATTTTTCCTAGTAATCAAACTATAATCTATGGATATTAGTGGGAATATCTTGTGGAATATATTTTTTGAGAACCTGAATTGGATTTTGAGCTAGATCCATAAATTTCTAATGGTATGTATAAAAAATAAGAGGGTGGTTGAATTAGCTTTTATCCTTTTACTAGTTTCAAAACATTTAGAAACATTAACCCTACAACCTATTAAAATTTAATTCCTTATTATCTACTAGTATATAATAATGCACGAAAAATTAGGAGATCAGGTAAGAAGAAAAATATTTATAAGGTTCCACCTTAGTGTGAGAACATACATTATTGCCATACCCACTCCCATAGAACTATGGAGATTAACTACTATGAAAAAGTGAATATAACATGGTCCAAATAAATTTATAAACATTATATATCATTATATAAAATATTATACTGACTCCCATTAGTATATAATTCTTCTTATAAAAAACTATGTCAAACAAATTAATAATGATTTAGTTGAAATTGATCCACAATTTCTTAGTCTAAATCCTCAGTTAGATTTGGTTGGAATTGATTTTCTAGATCCGATGATGCTGGATCTGATTCACTCAAAATGATGATGCTAGATTTAATGAAATCCATCTGATGAGTTCATTATCAATCTATATTACTCATACTACTTTCAAATGATCGATACAATCTTCTTAAGTATGATCGTCTAAATATGATCTTCACAATACGATATTGATCAATCTGGGATATAAACATTAAGCTTTATGATCCTCCTCAATATATCACTATGTGTAAATAACATTCCAATGATTTCTTCAGTGCTCTTCCCTTTCTAATAATGTGAAATTTTCAATGAATGAATTATCTAATCATGTATTTAGAGGCAACTAAGAAAATGAAGAGTGGGAGACTTGCAAATATTTACAGCTTTATTATATTTCAAAACCCTTTAAAATCTCTCATATTTAAATATCAACTTTGTATAATTCAATGCTCTATAGATTTTTATGAGAATTTCACAAAGTTTCATTGGAATTTCTAAATTTTCAACTCTTCATAAAATATCTATATTTTTCCTTTTGAGTCTTCTTCATAATCAATTTATAAAAAATTAATTTCCTTTTAGTTCACAACAATTTCTTTTTATTATTAGCTCATTATGATTTATTTCTTCGTATCTAATTACTAATACATTTCCTCCTCATCTTATTATTATTTTTTTCCTTCTTAGATCATTTCAAACTTTGATTCTTTCCCATGTCATTATGATTTCTTTTTGTTTATTATCTAATTACGATTTCTTTTTCTTCTCAACTCACTAAAATATGATTCATTCTCAGATAATTATGAATCTGTCTCTTTATAAGATCATTAGAATTTCTCTTTCATTATCATCTCATTCTAATGGAATCCTAATGATGATTTAATTATATTTATGATGATATTTCCTTGACTATGGAATTCCCATTAATATGGAACTCCGATTTTGATATAATTCTCATTACAATGGAATCTCTATACTACAACTCTAGAATTATTCAAATCCCTACACCATTTCATCAAAATATTTTATCCTGATAGTTTTCATAGTATGTAAGATATTAATTTACATAAAAGAATCATCATATTTTGTTTTGAAAGTATGAAAAATATCTAATTCATGAGTTCACTTTCTTCAAAATATTTCTTGAACATCATTATGACTTCTTCATACAACAACTTTTACATTTTTAACTCAGCCACTCATTCATTTTATGATTACAGAAAAAGGGGGAATTCCATTAATCTACATTGTTTTCCTCTGATTATTTTGGAAATGATGATCTTCAAAGTCATGTTGATTAACCAAATTCGGATTCAGTGAGTCTAGGAAAACATCTTTCATTAAGACAAAACTTTTACCCCCATTTATCTTTGGGTTCAGTCTATCAGAAACATTCAACAAAACTCATTAAGATAGGGCAGGTCAGATTCCCGAATAGGGAAAATATTCTTATAAAAAAGGATAGTTTTTCAATGAATATATAAACATTGTTAAAAAATTTATCATAATTTCTATTCAATATCCACCTTTGTATTTATTTACAACCTTTGTTAGAAACTTTTTCAACTCTCAAAAATTTATTGATAACTTATATTTTTTAAACAACTCCCATTTTTTTAATTTTATAAAAACATATCTTCATTCATAAGAGAGTATCATGACACCACAGTACTGTATAAATTATTGTTTTTCAAGGAATTTCCTCACTTGTGGGAAATAAAATTTTTCATCCATGTGATGATAAAATTTACTCACTTTTATATTCTACTTTATAACATTTATTTTTCTATCCCTCACATTATGATTACTTTTTCTCTCCACCATTTTATGATAACCATGACTTTAGATTCATAAAAAAAGGATAAGCAAAAACATATTAAACAGAAAATAATTATTAATTTATCTCCCCATATTAAACATTATCCATAAAACAATGTGATTTATATACTTTTAAGATTTATGAATTCATGGTATGAGGATAAACCTGAATTTTAAGCCTTAATTACAAAAACCTTCCTTTCAGCATTCTTTTGTAAAGATATCCGAAATTTGATACTTTGATGAAATGTATTCTAGAAAATCATATCAAACAACATCTTTCTCTTTTATATAGTGAATATTTATATTTATATGTTTTTTTTCTTTGATGTTGGACATTATTTTTTGAAAGATCAATCATTTTAGGGATATCAATAAGTATATTCAATTGTTTAAAAACATATACTTTCAAATACTCTAGCAAACATTTCATCTATAAAATTTGAGTACAAGTTTTAGTAGTTACAACATATTTTTATTTTGTTGTTATCAATTTTACTAAGAATTGTTTTATACTTTTCCAAATCACATATCATTCATCCAAGAAAAATGTTCCTCCTGATGTTGAATTTCTATCATTAAAATCATTCTCCTAGTTGAAATTACTATAACCCTGAATCAACATCTCACTATTTGTTTTGTATACCAACACTTGTGAATTTGTTCCTTTTACATATCACATAAATATTTTTTCTACTATCATGTGTGATTCCTTCAGATTACTTTGATACATAGAACACGAAGTCTGAATATAAAGAATACCAGGCTTTGAGGCTATAATATAAAGTAGACTTACTATCAACTTATGAAAAAATTTATGATTCATAGTATATCCGAATTCATCATTAATAAAGATTATTATCATAAACATAGGAATATAAACCTCTCTATATTCTTCCATGATAATCACAATTAATAATTACATGGAATAATTTTCTTATTATAGGAAAAAATCTTTTTCTTTTCTTTAAATTGTAAACCAAGAATAATTTTACTTGTCCCATCATTAACATTTCTTAATTCATCATCATTTCCTAGCCAAATATTTTAAAAACATATTTCTTATCTCCGTGAAAAAGTACTTCATTCACACAAACAATTAAAAATAGATTTATGAAGTCAACATCTTTCAAATATAATTTTTTGTTAACATTTCCATTATAAATATTTAGCATTCTAAAAGAATTTCTTGTTTTTAATAACAAGAATGTAGTGCTTGTTTTAACCCATACAAATATTTTTAAATTGAAAAACAATTTTTCATCCTCAAAAAGTATAAAACCATATGGTTGTAAAATGTTAACATATTCCTCAATCTCCCAATTTATGAATGATGAATTTACAACCATATAATTTTCATTACAATTCTTATGTGAGGCCACTCGAAGGAACATTCTAATATTTTATAATATTTCAACTTGAGAAAATATTTACTCAAAATACACACCTTCCAACTATGCATATCCTTTACAAACAAACATTGATTTTATTTTCAAAACATCCCTATGTTCATTTATCTTGTTTGTGCTAAACCGCTTAGTTTGACAGCATTTTTATTTGATGGAAGTGAAACAAGATCCAATGTTTCATTATTCTTAATCTGATCCAACCCCTAATTCACAACATCCAAGCATTATTTTTATTCAATACCCTCTAAAACTAATTCCGGTTCCGCATTTCATATGAGAGAAGTATGATTTTCTACTGTCAACATTCTTCCTGTCTAAACTGGACCCTTATAATTTCCAATAATTTTTTAAGACTCAACATGCTTTTGTAAAGTATAAAATTTCAATGATCCATTTCCCACTAAACATTCCTTAACAAATTAATTTTATTAACCATGATAAGGATTTTTTACATTCTTTTATCATACTTGTAAATATCTAGTTTATTCTCCTTAGTATTTGAAACTACTTTTTATTAATTAAATTATGATTTTCAATTACTTTCACATCATATTAGTCCAAAAAATATTTGAATATTAGTTCCATAATTTTGAACTCCTTCAATTTGAATAATAACAGATAATAGTTCATTTATAATATTTCTCATAAAAAATTCCTAGATATGGATTTTTTATTTAGAGAAAACATGGAATTCTACAAATATTGAAGTATTTAAATGAATGTTTCTTTTTGGGCCAGATTTTATATGTAGACGTATTTTTTTGGTCTAAAAAAGAATCTATTTTGAACATGTACAGTAGAAAAAATTTCTTCTCTCTAATATAATTTTGAATCTTTGTATTCTTCTAACATACCTTTTCCTATTTCCACCAAACTTATATTCATTCATTATGCTACTTCATTTTGTTGTGGAGTATAGGGAGAATTATACTGTTATTAGATACCATGATTTAAAATATATGTTTCTAAATTATTTATTTTGAATTCAGTACCATTATCCACTCCCAATATTTCTATAGAAACTCCCATTTCCTTCACAACATATTCTCTGAAGAATTTGAACATTTTAATAGCCTATAAATTGTGCTTCATAATCATAATTTTTATCATATGAGTGAAATAAATAATAAAAGTGATAAATTTTAAATATCCTTTTATTGATAGATGTCTTATCATCCCACATAATTATGAATGAATAAGTTCAAGTGGTCTAGTAGATTCAAACTCAACTATTTTATGACTTTTGATAGTAATTTCCCTTTTTGAAAAGTTATAAAACAATATTCTTCTCATATTTTCAATTATGGGTTGTTTTGAATGACATAAAAATTATATAGTTTGATCATAATATTATTTCCAAGGTTTCTAAGTCTTCATTTCCATAATTTTTTTCATCATCCAAACTCAAGTAACACGAGTTATTGAACTATCTTTCTAGGAAGATATTCTCACTGGTTCTTTCTCCTTTTGTAATATAATTTCCATATTTCACAATTTTTATGATAGAAAATTGTTTTTTGAAAACTAATTTTCCATTAAAATGTGTTTTACTTGGACTATTTAAGTTACGTTTTAGCCCATCAACAAATAAAACATCCATAAATTTCAATTTTTTTGCTTCAATATCAGCTGTTTTGATTCAAATGATTTTTGAGGAACTATCATTACCAAAGGTAATTGATCCTCCAAAATAAATTTCAACACATTTAAGATTATTATATTTCCTATCATATGTGAAGAACTATCACTATCAATAATCAATGGTTTGTTCCTTTTACATACCTTCCATGCTATCTTAACAACAATATCTATTTCCTTAATATTCTTCCTATAAACTTATTTTTCTTTTATATGATAAGAAACATGTTCTAGATAGTGTTTGATACATAATTCATCATGATGAACAAACTCATCACAAAATCCCAAAACTTATTCTAAATATTAAAATTGATGTTTTGTTGAAATACTTTATCATCTTGATAATTCAAATTTCAACTATCTATAAGTTGAGAAAGATACTCGTTCTACATTCACTATTTCTTCCACTTCTCTCGGACATTATTTGTATAAAGATATGTTGTGACAACAATTATAAGATATGTGACCATATATTTTACAACAACTTCAATTTCAATAAAATATTCATTTTTTATTCAAGGAAGATATTTCCATATAGAAATATTCTTGACATTGATAAATTCTTTCAGATCTAGCATTCTCAATATGTGATATATCTTTTCATTTGAGTGAGTTTTCTAATTTTGTTGATTTTATATGTTTCTCACATCCTTTATCTACACAATATTTATTAACTTTTTTTCCATAACTTGAAAGGTAAATAGAATCATATGAATCATTAATATCTGTGAATGATGATTTTAACTGATTCTCGTATTAAGCATTCTCAAAAACATTAGGTGTATCATCATTTACATTCGATGTGTTTTTGAAATTTTCATTCATATTTTTTATATTAATATTAGACTCAAAAAATATTGACTGAAACTTGATAACTTCTTCTTTTTTATCTTCCAAATTCGTAGAAAGATCTTCAACCATCTTTCCATACTCGTCAATTCAATATTTTTAACTTAATATCTCTTCAATGTATTATTCCTCATACTTGATGTAATATTTTCTTCAAATAGAATCTTCTTTCACAATCATTCTTCATTACTCTAATTTAATTCATTAATGTTTTGTTTTTTTAATAAATGAATCATGTACTTTTCTCAGATGGAAATCTCTATATGAATTTTCCCCAACTTCATCACTATCACATGAACATTTTTTTCTATAAACTTTTTCAATTATGGTTTTAATTTTTTCTAATCATTCATCCATAGAAGGGTTGTTTTTAATGGAGTCTAATTCAAATTTCTTTCTCAACATACTTATTTTTCTTCTTGTAAACTTTTTCTTTTATTTTTTTGTTACTTTTCTTCTTTATCATTGTTATTCCACTTCAACCATAGTTTTTTTCTTCAAAATCATCTTGATATTCTCCAAAATTATTCTTGCATCAATTCATTGAAAAGTGTCAAATTACACCATAGTGAAAACATTTTAGAGGATGTGTACCTCCATATTTTCATCTTTCTATCTGATTGTTTGTAGTTATAAGACACATAATCTTATCATTCAATTAATCATTTTCCTTATCTTTCAAATCACAAGGGTTAGATTCTTCAACATGATGGATTTTCATCATTACCATATCTTAAAAACCCATTTTATTTTTAATAAAAAATTTAAAAAATGGAGATTTACTCAGTTCATAAGAAAAAATTTGTTCTGTAATTCATCAAGGTATAAATCATCCAAATCTTCTAAAGAGGAAATTTCAGAATTAAACATATCTGGGAAGTTTCACATAAGTTTCCCAACAATTTTAGAATCTTCCAAGACATCTCCAAATACTATGATGTATAAAATAATTGAAATTAATCTAGATAAATTTTATTTAAAAGTTTATTCATATCCCATTATGTTTCCTTTATAAATAATACACCAGATTAGTATCTTTTCCTCTTTCACAATAGTATTTCCTTCAAAAATAAATTTTTTCTTGTAACACATACTTTTTGATTTATTGAGACATATAACCTTCAAATATAATATTCTATAATATGTAAATAATAATTTCATTTCTATCCCTGTATAAACTTATATATTTATCTTATAAAAAAATATAAAATCATTATATTTTTAAATTGGTTGAAAACCAATAGTACCAACATCAACAACTTCAAGTACAAGAGATAAGAGATAAGTAATCATGTTATTTTTTCATCTGTAATAAGTTTTTCCATAAAATTTTTAAATTTCCTAAAATATTGATACAATTGATATTAACCATGATAAGGATTAAATAAGGTAACTTTCCTATGATAATAGTTTAATTTCTAAATGAACAAATAACAACTGAGAAGGGGGGAGGGGTGAATCTGTTGTTCATATATAAGGAGTTTCAAAAAAAATTAGAAACATTATCCCTGCAACCATTTATAATTTATTTCCTTATCAACTATTAGTAAATAATCATTCATGTAAATGATGGAAATAAAGTAAAGAATAAAAGATTTACAAGGATCGACCTTAGTGTGAGAACCTACATCCATTCCATAACCACTCTTGTGGGTATATAAGAATTAACTATTATGAATAAGTGAATAAATCAAGGGTCAACTCCCATTACATGCCTTATATATCTTGATATAAAAGATTATAATAAATCTTGTATGTTTACAGTATTTTTATATAAAACAATTGACTAATAAAAAGAATAAATACTTTGATGAAACTTCTCCACAATTATTTAGTCTGAATACATAGTCCAATTTGGCTGGATCTGATTTTCTCAATCTGACGATGTTATATCTTATTCAATAAATATAATGATGCTAGATCCCATGAATTTTGTATAATTAATTCATTCTCAATATTAATTATATAAACTCTTCCCATATTCTAAACAATTTCTTCTTTACTCTAATCGATTCAATAATGTCTTCTAAATATGATCTTTATCAATTTGGTATACAATCATTCATTCATTCAATCCTCCTCATGAAATCTCTATATAGAAATAAATTTTAGTTGATTTATTCTATTCTCCACCCTTTTTTCTTATGTGAAAGTTACAATGAATAAATTATTTGATAAATTATTTATAGGTGCATGATAAAAATGAGACTGGGAAACTTAAAAACTTTTCTCACTTTGTATGATTTCAAAAACACAAAAATATATCCTATTCAATCATCCACTATGAATTATTAAATCATCATTATATTTCTATAAGATTTTTGAAAAATTAAATTTCTATTTTGACCTTTTAAAATCTTCATAAAACTTCTAGAATTTTATTTGGATTCTTCATTATAATCATCGTATTATGAATCTATTACCTTCTCAAATCATTATGATTTTTGATTCTTCTCATCTCAATAAAATATATTCCCTTCTCATCCCATTACTAATCTATATCCTTATCAATTTATTACAATTTTGGTTCCTTCTCAATTCATTATTAATTATGTTTCATTCTCATCTCATTACAATTTTTGTTTCCTTATTGTCTCATTATGATTATTTTTTCTTCTTAGCTAATTATGATATGTTTATTTCTCATATCATTATTAATTCATTTCCTTACCATCTCATTATGATTTCTTTGTTTTCTCTACTCATTCTAATGGAATCCTCATAACAATGAAATTCTCATTATGATTGAATTCCCATTATGAGGGAATTCCAAATATGATGGAATTCTCATTATGATGGTATCTCCATATTATAACTCTAAAATTATTCAAACATCTCCACCATTTATTAAAAATATTTTATCATGAGATTTTTCCTAATTTTTTAGAACTTTATGACTAACAAAGTATCATCTGATTTTTTTTATAATGTATAAAAAAAATTATTTCCTAACTTCATTTTCTTTGACAAACCTCTTCAGCATCATTATGACTTCTTCAAACAACAACTTTTGACTTTCTAACACACCGAATACATTTTTCTCTAACTACAAAAAAAGGAAAATGTCAATTGATCAATATTTCTTGCCTCTGGTTATTTTAGTTGTGATGATATTCATCATCATTCTGATTAAACTATGTTTCATTCTACGAACCTGATAAAAAATCTTTTAAAAAACATTTCTTTTCATTTATCGTTGGGTTTAAACTTTTAATTACTTCTAACAAACATCATTTGGATTATAAATGTCCCATTCCGAAATAAGAAAAATATTATTATACAAAAATGATAGTTGCCAAAAAACACAAACATTGTTATCACAATTTATCAAAAAAATTCTTTAATCAATACCAAAAAATGGTAATATACTAATAATCCTATAATGTGAAATATTTATCTCTAAATAATTAATTTAAGGTTCTACATAATCCTATGGTCTAACTATTACCAAAATAGGTTTAAAGACTAATGATAAATGATTTTTTCTTAGTTCATTACCCCAAAAGGAATATCTCTTCATCATGTAGGATCAATATACACAATGTTCCTGATATCAGATCATGTGGGACTATAAATAACCATTTCTTAGTTGATCTACCATGTTTTCCTTTCTTACTAAACATATAAGACACAATTTACTTTCCAACCCATGCAGTCTAACCCATTTTGACTCAAAACTACACCCAATACCTCAACGTGAAACATTAATACCACTCTACCATGGCCCACTACTCCCAAAGGTATACATCTCATGATATAAAAGAGAGAAGGGGAAAATAATGAACTGATTCCTACCCCTAATATGTCACACTTAAGTGGAAATAAATTATGGTGTATCGTACATATAAATGGGAGGAATTAACATCGAAGAGAAAATGTATAATATATAGATTAAAAAATTACACCAACCAACTAATTAACATTACAATAAATGAATCCCAAGTGAATACATGTTATTTCATACAAATATTGAACAATAAGTACCAAAAATGTAAACTCTATTGTCATCACGAATCCCAAAAATATCCTAAAAACCCAGAGATAGTAAAATCCATCTCAATATTTAACATAATCATACTGACATAAATAAGTATATATATATATATATGGTGATAATAATAGTTATATAGTGTAGGATCCTCCATGGAGACTCTAATGAAAAAATAAGAAAAGGGAAGAATACAAAATTCCACTGAATAAAAACAGAACCTAACCCATCACATAAAAAAATATAATATATTTTTAGCCTCACCATGCAAACCTCTCACCATGTAATTCATACACAAGATCATATAATATAATATCAAATGAAGGTGCCCTACTACCGCTTCCACACTAGTTTTTTGCTCTGCCCAAATATCATACATCCTAAGCCATCGCTCTCCAAAAGAATCAACCCTAATGACACCTGGGGTAAAATTTCATAATATTAATCTGATAAAAAATAATAATCCCATCATCCCATAAAACATCTCTATATTTTACATGTGGTTTCTATAATCCACCACATCATGTATCTTGTGTACAATACACCAAGTATTATAACTCAAGGCATCACAACCAAAACATCAAGAAATCTAGCCCGAATCATCACATTCCATACATATAAAACCTATAATAATCATAAGTATACTATATATAGAGATACATGTGTATGAAATAGAAAAATTTCATTTCGTCCATCTACATGCATATATGTAAAAATTTCCCACTGGGAATACCAACACATAAAACTACCAAGAGAGAAGAGTAGGGATGGAGGTGGTGATTATCTATCCATTCCTCTCCAAAATGGATCTTAGGGGAAATAACCTTATTTGGTACACTATGTGTCGGTCTCCATACCATAATGGGTGTGGAAGAGTATAAAATCACAAAACATATAGGACCTAATATAAAACACTACCACACTATGAGAATTAACCATGTCATAGGCTAAACTGCAATAATTGTAACTCAAATGCCCAACTACCACTAGTTAGATATAGATATCATGTAACTACACAGGATTTTATGAATAATTTCGATATATTCATTCATTTATTATTTCCATTAGGTTAATTAATTCACAAGATCATAATTGACATCATTTCAATAACATTTCAATGACCATTAATGAAGTACATTTTTTCTAGGGATATCCAAACGAGTCCAAATTTTATCTAGATTAACATCGTTAGAAACCCAATAATCCATAACCCCAAGGGATAGTACATTCATTATTATTTATCACTATATTATTTTAGTTAATGTTATAAAAACCATAAACTATCACAAAGGTGATACATAACCAGGGAAAACTAGCTAAATCAAGTAGTGGGGAACAGAATATAGAAAATAAGAAATATAGAAATCTAACCAATAAATAGTTTTCTAACAAATCATATTAAAAATTTATTATAATAAAATAAAATTTCATCCTAAACATATTCCATTAACTCTAATTCCATATCTCACTCCACATGTGTATCACCATATAGGTATATATCCCAGCCATCACCAGCTACCTCAATCCCGAGACTAACAACCAATATCTCATAAACTAATAGCCATCCTATAGTAACTCAACATAACATATAATAGATAAAATAAATATCAACACAAAATTCTACATGAATTAAATATATTTAATAGGGAATACAAGCCCTAAAATAAGGAATTATTCCATTATATGTTATGGGTCCCTCACAACACCAAAAAATAACACATATCATTTATATGAAAACATGAATCTTTTCCACCAAAACATTTATCTTCATCAAACAACTTGTTAATTTTCTATTATTAATTACCTAATTCATTTATTAAAGGTTACTTATATGGGTTCTCGAATGAATCAACTATAAAAAGTTGTCATTTATTTGTAACATTATTTATAGCATAATTTCCAATTCCATTAATACATGGAAAAAAATACATTAATTAAAACATATATCAATAATTAAATTTGATTCCATTATATTAAAATAATGGATTCATTAAAAAATATTCTTTAGATTCCTATCCATACAATGAATTTATTGGTGTTACATTAATTACAAATTCCTACCAATAATATATTTATCCAAGCATAACAATCTTGATTAAAAATAATGACATATATATCACACTATCTAGAAAATCGTGATGCAAAAATTTATTATAATGGAAAAAATTATCAATTACCAAAACCAAATTATTCATTAGTCCATTTTATCATTTATTATGGTTAATTCCACCACCTCCTAATAAAAGTTTTGTGTTTTACATTTATTATTGAATGTAAAATAATTGAAAATCCAGGAATAACCTAACTAAAGACTTTAATTTTCTTAGTAAAACAATAGAAAGAATATATGGATTTGCAATAACTTATCCCACAAGGAAGATGATTACCTCAAAGTATTCTACAAAATAATGACACCACAAACATCAATATAAACCCCATTATAATTCTGGGATCAAACTCAATAAAATGGAAATGTGAAATTGGATGTAATGAGATCGAATAGGGAAGAAACCATATGAAAAGAGGATGAAATCACCTCATATAACCATGAATAAATCCATAGAAGGTGTGGGTCGATTCTGATTGAATGGGGATTTAAATTCAACCATAATGAACAATCGGAAGCTTAGGGATTAAGGAAGAATTTTGGATGAAATGTGGGATTAGGGGTCCTCTAGGAATTTAGTGACATTCAAATAAACTAAAGATGATGAATTGGCCTCCTTGAATTCAACATATATGTGTTGGAATATGTTTTTACTTTGTCACATTGGTAATATATTACAACACAACACCTATAAAAAACCATATTCTAATACAATTACCTAGATATATTTTTTCATAAAGAGTACACCACTATAGTCACCTACACCATACTATAGTTCATGACCACAATGAAAGGGCATACAACACAACCATTCTCTATGAAATAGTTAGCCCCAAAATGGTAGTTTCTCCAAATATTCCAACTCTAATATCTTACACTTTATACATACTCACTACACCATAATGACCTCCTATAAAATGTAAACCAATGATATGAAGTGAAGAATTCACCTAATTTTCCATTTTTCCTTTCAAACCCCTTGGAACCCTCTTGTGAAACCTCCAACACACAATACTGAAAATGGAATGGCCAATGGGGTCCGAGAACTTATACCCATAAAATTAAGTTAATGTTGGAATTGATTTAAAATTAATTATATCTTTGGGTTGGTAATAAATCATGATTTTATTCTATAGAAGTTTGAATTTCTGTTTTGACATTTCCATCTTTCATAATACCTAGAATAAAGAACAATTTCTATGTTCCCTCCATGACTAAGAATATGAATTAAATTTCTTGTTTGAACTAAAAGGTATTTACATTCGATAATAATAATAATAATAATAATTTTTCTTTAAAAATGAATGTAGGGTTCAAATTTATTATGAATATTATAATTTTGTCATAAATTCTTTATATTTAACATCTTATTTATGTCATCTAGAATATGAATGTATGTGTTTATTATAGTTTAGCCTATAATTTACATTATTTTCATAGACATATAAATTATAAATTCATCAAATTATTCCTTACATATTGATTTTCAGAACCATTCAATTGGACATTGGTTATGAATTTTGAATCATGTTTATTTGGAAGGATTACCAAATCCGTTTTTTGAATAATTGATGAAAGGGTTTCTATAATATTTGATCTCATAAATATATATTTATGAGAAATAATGACTCATAAATAATGCTTTATTTTTAGGTAATTAATTACATATATTGATTAATTTAATCCTTAAAGGTTATGTGTTTCTAAATAATCTCAATGATGAACCATTTGAAAAGTTTTAGGTGATTCAAACTGAAGAAAAAAATCAATATGTAAGAAAGTATTAAAATTCTATGATTATATTCAGGCATTGAATAACTAATTCATTAACTCATTTATCATTTGTGATACTATGGAAGTCTTTCACAACTCACCCATCCTAAAATATTATTGTGGAATGATGTTTTCGAGTGGATAATTAATAAAATATTTAGCATTGTTTTATTGGTGATGAGTCATTGTAACTTTATCATTTCATTATAAGGATAATCTATAGAAACTGCTTTATTTTTAATAAATTGTGTTCTATAAATTGAAATAAAAAATAACATATATGATAAATTACTTGGGAAACATCATAGTCTGTAATCTGAACAATTTTTGGGTTTTAGAGAACTCATAAAATAATTGAATTCTTACAATAATGGACTCAATTATAATAATTTCTTATTTGTGGGTCATCCATAGAAAAATAAGCAATAAAACTTTAATAATATTATGAAACAAATGGAGGTTGTGTAAAATATTTTTGTGTTTCATGAGGTAAAATATATAAGTAAAGTACTATTTGGGAGTAATTATGGTTTTTTATAAGATATAAATTAATTGACATGATTTTTTCCATAGATGGAAGTTGAGATGGTTCAACAAATGTTTATTGAAGAAGAACCCACACAATTTACACTTAAACCTCAACAGCTTAGAGGATTCACCAGGAGCATAGGATATATTAATTTAATATAGAAATTTAATATGTATTAATTTTCATTATAGGTGAATGGGAATCCAACCATGAGACCATAGAGTATTTGGAATATGAGACATGGATAAAATCCACAGATCTGAGATGGGCTCCTTGAGAACTATCTATGTTTATGACATAGTAGACACACCTTAAGGGGGAAACCAAATATGTTAGAGAGGTTTTTTATAAGATAATTATCTTTTATGTTAGAGTGTATACCAACAATGATGACCTATGATAATGGGTTATAAATAAATTCATTCCATTGGATATGAAGAAACCATTACACATGTAGTGATGATAATGTTATTTTATAATTTTATATCCATAATAGTTATTATTGATTACTTGATATTTCAAATGGATTAAAAAAATGCATTAATTAAATGGATTCTATTCATAGACATTTATATGTTACAACTCAAGGTTTTAGAAATTCCAAATTAGGCTGTTATGGTAGTAATATTGCAATGATCAATTTTTGGGTAAAGAACGATTCATGGCGTTGGAATATCTGGTTTAATAATGAAATCATGTCTTTTGGTTTCATACCCAACCACAGATGATTCTATGTACATAATAATATTAGTGGTACTAAAGTAGTATTTCTAATATTTTATGTATATTACATACTACTAATCTGAAATAATATAATGACACGTCACTCATTGATTTTCATCCTAAGAAACTGATATCAATGAAAACATGGGTGAACAATCCTATATATTGATCATGTAGATCAATATGGATAGATCTAAGGCATTTATTAAACTCATTAAAAAATTATATTCAAAAATATCTAGAGTGGTTTACAAAGGAAAAATATATGATGGTTTCTATAACCATATTGTAAAGAAAGAATATTTACAATATTCTAGATAATTATAAAGAGGTAGAATGGATTTAATTCATTTATTATGTAAGAACTCCAAGATCTATCTTGTATTACATGTTGAGTACTAGTCTCTATGTCTGTATTTAATTTGAAATAACCATTAAATCCCAATAAAATCTAGGTAAGGGTTAAATAATTTTTTTGAATAATATTCATATGTACTTGAGAATGACTAAGGAAATGTTCTTGGTGATTAGAGGAGATGACGATCCTTGTGTAAATTCTAACACACATATCGGCTTCCAATCTAATAGAGAAGATATAAAATATAAATTTATTTTCCAATTTTTCCCAAATATATACTGTATTAATTAAAATAGTTCTAAAACCCCAACTATAATAGAATCTAAAATAGAGGTAGAGTACATATTTGTATTTGATGTTTTGATGGATGTTATTTGGAATAAAAAGATAATTTATGAACTTGACATCATTCTAAGAATTGTTAGTTGATTATTGTGACAATAACATATCTATTTCTCAAGCAATATAACCATGATATCATCTAATGACAAACACATACCTAAAAAATTCCATAATATATGAGAGATCATTGAGAGTGGGGATATAAATATTGTTTATGAATCTATAGATGATAAACTGTGAGATTAATTGATGAAGACATTACCACATTAGAAGCATGAGGTTCTTAAACAGTCTCTTGGTATATGACACATAATATAAGGATTGAAATGGATTTTTAATGTATAATGAATTTTTTGAAAAGGACATACACTTTTATAATTCAATCATGAATGCTTCAATTTACATTTCATGATTGGTCTAATTATGAGATCCTCGCTACGACATTGAGTTTCCCCAAATCAATTATATAATTATGTATTATAGGCTATGATGATATTATAGGATTAGCATGAATATAATATTTCACATATTTTAATGTTTTTCATATGATGTATGAAAAATTGATTCAATAGAATATAATTTGGGTCTAATTATCTTGAATGAACATCCAAATTATATGTCAATGAGTTTCATACGGCCATCAATACACTTTGGGTGTATTATTATTATCAATAATTATTACAGGAGGTTGGATTAAAATGACCCATAATTTTTGAAAATTGATATAACATCATATTTGAGGTATATTATTTACATTACATAATGATTCATACCAAAATATTATAATTATATAATCTTATGAAATTGGATTATATTAACATTTTGTTCATAGGTGAACTAATTCACCCCCATTAAGATCTTTATAACTAGAACCATTTAAAGAAATATAATGCATAATAAATTTCTTCATAACATGATGATGGCAAACATAAGAATGGGTGACCTCATATTCTTAGTAAGGCTAAATAAGGGAGATATCAATTATCATTTAAACATAAAATAATTAATATGGTATGAGAAAGTGATCGTAATAAAAAACCTATAAAATTCATATTATAGATCATAACCTTGAATTATGTCATAAATATTGGTATTTCATAAGATATGAATCATATTAAAATAAAAGTATGTGTTCTATGAGAGAATAATGATGGAACAAGAACTATTCTTTTAGCAAACACATATGTAGAAAAAATATTTTAGTAGCCTAGGATAATTAAAAGGACTATTATAGTCGATTGGGTTAACTCTCCAAACCATTATAGTAGTTATGGTTTACTCCCAAGACTATCATATTAGATAGAGTCCCTTATAGAACTAGGTTTACTCTCCTTTATAGTCATATTTATCTCTTGACATATCCAACATTATCTAATGCTTTGGAGGGATATATAATTATGAGACCACAAGATACATAAAAAAATCATACAAATATATTATAAAGAATCATACAACAATATCCATATCATAACCCATGAAATGGAAATAGGATTCCTAATAATTTCATTAAATCCTAACATGTGGAAAATCAATGGGTTTCATAAGTATTTAGATAATTTAACATAGTATAACCCATGGAAATTGATTGTGTTTCATAACCATATTTTCATAATAAACATATACATTATAGATTAAGAATATGTATGGTATAATTTTATCATATCCACATTGAAATTTTTTTTAACATCAATTTATGCCATCCCAAATGAAAAATTCTTTTCAATGATCATATTGAACATTTTCTGGTGAAACTACACCTTTTATTTCAAATTACTTATTTAAAATATATTTTTTATAAATACAAAGGAAAATGTTTTTTTAAAATAATTGAAATATTTTTAAGGAATATTTGAATCATTTATTGATCGTGAAGGTTGGAACTTCCACTTATATAGTATATGTACAATCAATGATTCAATTCACATTTTTGGTAAATAGTAAAATGTACCCCATTCAAAAAACTAAAAGAAGATTATTTTAAATTCCTTTTTTAAAGGGAATAATGGTTACAATTACATTAAAAATCATCATATAATATTATAAAAATTTATAATATTTTTTAGAAAACATAGATATAGATGAAAAATGATTTTTGACCATTGAATTATATAAATATAGTCTTCTATAAAAACATTATTACTGTATCATGAGTTCAAAAAGAGAGTAAAATGAAATAAAAACATGTAATATATATAAATATACCTATAAGTATAAAATTAATTCTTATTTTCATATATGTATTATATAATTTCATTAATTAATATTCAATAATAAACAATCTTGAATAAAATAGGATTGAAAAATAAATCCATTACAATTATTATAACTTTAGAATCATAATCCCCAGGAATTAATTACATTAAATGAAACATTAATTGAAAATAATGATAATAATGATATAAAATAGTAATCATGAATTATATCAACCACCCAAAATAAATAAGTGAAGAATATGCCATGAATCTCCCAAAAATAAAAGATATAATAGAAATCCCTCACCTTAGGTCTGACTTTCTCATTATGTGTTTTAATCTCCTACATAATAAATATGTATTTGTTATAAATATATTATATAAAAATAATAAAATATATTATACCATTTATGGTTTATATATAACCTATTTTCACCAGTTTATTAACTATTATTTTTTCAAATAACTACTCTAGGTGGTAATTGTTTTTCTTTTCATGCATGTTTTGGTTCTATATTTTGGGTCCTTTTACTTTGATGATTGATCTATAATATCTTAAATAATAATAAAGATATTAATATAATGTATATTAATTATATTTAAATTTACCATCTTCTATAAATGTAGTAGATATAAAAATAATTTAACTCATTCTTGGAGATGGAAGGCCTTACGTATGACTGAATACAATTTTTTTCAGTGAATGGAGGTATAGAATGGTAATAATAATTCTCCCTTTAAAATCATTATAATATCATATGTATCATATATATCATATATATTTATTTAAAAAATCCTTATTACCATCTATTTCAAAATAAAATAAAAAATTAATCACATCGCTTTTTTGAGGGTGTTGTCCAAACGTATACAATAATGAAGTTATCTTTTTGAAATTGATTGGAAGGTAAGAGATTATATGTGATATTATAATTTCATAATTATAACTATGAAATAAATAATATATATATATATATATATTAAATCCATCATTATGTCTAGTTATGAGAGGCTATGATTGAATATTATGTTCAACGATTCATGATGTTGTAGTTCGCCAGACACGCGATCAACAGTTTCGGTTCCCATTTAATGAAAAATGTCAAGGAAATGATTTATTAAATTAAAATTATAACATATAAGTATATGTAATATTTTTTTGTTATTTAGTCATAGAATAATAAGTTTTTAATAAGTTAGATGATGAAATAAAATGAAAATTCATAGTTAACAATTACACCTCTTATTCAGACAACTTAATTTGGTTTATCATTAATTCCTAGGATATTTTTGTGATGAAAAAAGGAGTTTATGTCATGGGGATGGAGTTAAAGAATTTTTTTGGTTCAGGATATGATGAACACAGTAGATCTTTATGTTTTGGGAGGAAATGAGAGGATGTTTCCTTTTATAAGTTAGGTAGAGTAAACAAGAGGATGTGTTGGAAAGAATAAAAATATTAATGTATTAATCCCAAATAAATGGGTCCAAAATGGTAAATTAAGAAATTTGAAATCTTAGATCATAAATATGGCCCAAAAATAGAATTTATACATGTTCATAGGTCATTTTTTCCCGTAACTCATTAGTTTACCCCTCAATAAACCTCTTTTTATCGTTAGAATAGTAATCAATATTTTCTATTTTATTATTCATCATAATAAATAATTTTAAATTATTTAATTACATTAACTAAAAATATTACAAACATGGGATCTAATTTAATTAATTTAATTTATTTAAATGTAATTATTTAATTTAAAATTAAAACCCACATGTGCGGTGAAAATATGTTTTGCAAAGAATTTGTTTCCCAAGTATAAAACGTTTTTATATCAAATATTGTCACAAAAATTATTATAATGAACAATATTATATTAATAATATTATAATTAAAATAATTTTACTTTTAAACCCAATATAAAAAAGGCATACATTTTTATGTCTTTAAATGAAATGAATATTTTTTAAGAAATTATTATTATTCAGTATTCATTGAAAATTTAATCTTTTCAGTTAACTGTTAAAAATTAACTCTAAGCTAATTTTTTCATTTTTGATTAAAAATTGATGTAATTTGTGTCATTAATATTATCAAAAAATGGAAATAATTAATTGAAAAATAAGTTCACAAAAGAAGAAGATACAGATTTCTTAAAAAATCTGGATGTAAGCATAAAAGTACATTTATTTTAAAATAATTCCAAGAAAAAAATTAGAGGAATGATAAAAAATTTGATTTTAAATATAGTATATTAATTTTAGTAAATTTATTGAAAAATGATGATAAATTTAATAATTAATATTAAAATATATTGTGTGTATTCAAATTGTTGTTCATAAAAATAATTTTTTTACATTCAAATGATTATTAGTTAAATTTATATGAAAATGGTGACTAACGATTTTATTTTATACATGCATAAAACCAATAAATTTATGAATATAATTATTCATATTTATACTAAATAATTTAATGTTTATGTTATAATAGAATACTACATATAGTATATTTAGAAATATGGTTTTGTGCAACACAAGCAATCTATAAGGTCCGAGATTTTGTTAAAGTATGTTTTTTAATGTTTTGGCCTGGGCCTCTTAGTTTTGGCTAGATAAGTTATTTACCAAGTCCTTGAAAAGTATCATGTGTGTTATAGTGGTTCAGGACCTGAAAAAAAGGAAAAAATTGGCTCCCTAGGCAATCCATATGGTTTGGAAAAGCGTGTGAGGAGAGACTGTGTGGGCGGTAGCAATCCACATGGTTTGCACACGATTTGAAAGACCATGCAGAATTACCCAGAAACTATGTGAAGATTTGATTTCTAGAAGTATCTTCTTCATGGTTTTCACATGGTTTGGAAAACCGTGCGGGTAAACCGTGCGGGCCAGAAATGTTAAAAAATTTAAAAAAAATTGCCCCTCTGGGATTTTTAACACCAACACGAGTATCTCCTCCCTTTCACGCCCTATAACCCTATTGAAAAACATGGATGACCAAAGATTCCAAGAGGTGATTACCCATCGATTCTTGTCCATTTCGAGCATTGTTGGTTACATATTGAATCACCTAGTAGGTCTAACGCTCCTCTTGCTTCTCTTTTTTGGATTTGGGCTTGTGGTTTCACTGATCTTCTTTTGAAACACTAAAACCCACCTTTTTCTTGTGGAACATAGGATGGTTCTTCATTTGATGCTTGAATCCAGATATAAGGCCATGAATATGATTTTTTTCATCAACAGATTTGAGGTAGGTAGTCTACAAGTATTATCACATAGTTTTAGGTTAGATTTGTGCATGAAAGTTTGTATTCATGTCATCTGCTTTTTTTGTTCTTGTTTCCTTTGAGGAATTTTATAAAAATGTGTGTTTAAGTGACCAATTGGAACACTCATGATCCCCATAAGATTTCTGGAGGGGGACATGACTATTTTAGGGCCACCCATGGGTTGCGCCTGGAAACCCGGACCTAGAGTGTGGTAGGGTTAAGTGAAGGGTGTCGAATAATAATATGTAACCCATATAGACTATGTATTAATGGTTGATTATGTTGTAATGGTATAATGATAAATATGACTTGGTTGATAAAGGAATAAGTTTTTTTGAATGACATGAAAATGGGTAATTGGGTTGAATGAGATTATGTCGATTGTTTAACGAAATTTTTCTACATTTATCTAAGAGGATTCATTCATATAAAATGGTAAAATTTCAATTTTATAATAGAATATTTAATTAGGAATGTGTTAATGGGATATAATAAGTGAATGTATGAACTTGGGGGATGGGTTAATGCATGATAATTAGGCAGTACACCTAAATTATTTAATGTAGTAGAGGGATTGTGTTATGCGATATGAGAATTGTACATGAAATGCATCAGGGGGTAAGTGATTTTGAAATGAAAAATTGTCTAAATTTGTTAATGAGTGGTAAATGATGAATTTAGCTAAGGCATATGGGTTTTTGAATACACCTAATGGGTTAATGCATGATAATGGTAATTTTTTTTAAATGGATATGAATTGTAAATGTTAAATGACTTAATGGTTTATTGAATAGTATTAATTCCCATGTTGTTGTTATGAATTGTGATATCCAATGGAATTGAATTTTCTTGGTTGTGTTGTGGTATGGTTGTGGTGATTTGATAAATAAGAAAGTTCACATGGCTTGGCAGAGTGGATTATTCACTTAAGTCTTTATGCCCATGGGTCATGATAGATAGAGGCTCTAAAATCCACCACAAAATGAATGGGTTAGGGAATGGGAAATAGGTTTTATTCCTCTAACTGTTTCATTCCACTTGGATAGAGGTTTCGAGGTGATAACAAAGGATTTATGTGATATTTGTATCCCTGGTGAGATAGGGAGTTGATTTTTTTCCCCTATGCATTTTGATTGATTGTCTTAGACCCTTATGTAGATGACAATTATTCATCTCCCATGTTACATGCAATAAAACGGAATAATGAATGGAGATGGTATCAGGAATGAAGTTGGTATAAATTATAGGGATAAATTAAATGAACTTGTTAATGTATGGAACTCTAACTATCCCTTGTTCACTTACAATTTATTTTTTTCATTAATGAACTATCTATTAGACTGGATATTTTGTACTCACTGTTGGTTGTGGCTTACTCAGTTTATTACTCACACCCTTCTCGGGCCGTTGCTGGGTACCCGAGTAGATTTCATAGTGGTAGGTCATGACAATGGCAAGGGCCCTACACTAAGATGTTAAATTGGGATCAGTATTTACATAGAGAAGGATCTAGACTTACAATAAGGATCAGTTGGGAGTTTTTTCCATTTACATTATTTTGGGTTTCTTTTACTTTTAGTGTAGCATGGCATGGCATATTTACTATTGTATATGATTTCACCTGGTTGTTTTTGGGAATGGGTCATTTATGCATGTTGTTGATTGTTTTCTATTGTTTTAATTATTAAAATTTTTATATTTTGTGGATTACTCTATTAAAGAGGGTATAGTGTCCTCACGTGACTCATTAAACCCTCAATGCTAATCAACAACCTCTAGCATATAGGGAGGCACACTTGAGGTCATGTGACAACTCGGCTCGGAGCACTAGTTTAGTGGCTTCCCCATCGGGACATTACATAGTGGTATCAGAGGAGTTCCTTTATCTTTCTTACTACTTGGGGATAGTATACAAGATATTATAATGTATAGGGCCTTGTTAACGAGCTCATCCTTGGGATTAGATAACCCATGTATGGGGGAAAACCCATGTCACCCTCGGTGGAAATTATTGTTCTTGATGTGTGTTATTATAGTTGAGTGATATTTCACCATTGGGGGATGCAAATGTTGTTTTATTTGACTGATTTATGATATTTTTCACATTGTCATCATAAAATGAGGTTGTGAGTTCTTGCATCATTTTAGGCGCCTAATGATACAAGTGTCATGAATCCTTATAGGCACACACACAGGATGGGTGTGCGGGGTAGAGAAAGTAGAATGCATATTACTTCCTTGATAAATATGAAGGAAATGATGCTCAATCATGTTAATGTAAGTGGGTGAATGAAAATAATGCAAATTAATTGTGAAGGAATATTTTGTATAAAGTGATGTTGCGACCGGGTCTAAATTTTGGGTTCTGATAAATTGTAAATATTGTTTTGGTGTCTAAAAGAAAATGGGTTTCATAATGAAGGTAAAATTTTTAATGAAATTTTTTCTAATGAATGGTCTAAAAGAGTTAAAATGATAATTTTAACATGTTGGAAAATGGGAAAGGTGCCCAAGTAGATAGGGGAATGATGCAAAAGAAAAATTATTTTGGAGATGTTTTGATGGAAGACTTGTGATTAAGTAAATTTTTTACCCCGTATTGACCATGACCCATAGTGTTTATGGTAAAGGGTAGTGATCAATGTGTGGTGATGACCATTGGGATAGAGTATGAAGAAAGGGTTGTTTATGGTTTCCAGTGTGAGACCTATTTCCATCAGTGGTTAAATCATTTTGGTCGTTCTTCAATGTGTCGAGTGAATGATAAGTTTAAAATTGTGAATATTTGAGTTATATTGGGGGTATCCCTTTTGTTATCAGTTTTACCCTTGTATGGGTAGGTTGGGAGAGTGAACGTGCTCTAGTTTGAGACATTGGATTTGGATTCTGAGGCCTTACCCGTTCTGATATGGCATACGTGGTGTTTTTTGGGAACCCATTCTAGGGTTGTGGCCTTTAGGTTGTGAGGCGTTTTTCATTGGTGTGAGTGAGGAAACTCTAGTGGTTTGTCACTGAATGGAGTGCATGCTAGACCCCAAGGATGGTGCCTAGGTTATGGTGACCTTGTGAGTAGAGACCTTTCTTGTTGTGTCTTGAATTCCAAAGAGGATGTTTTTTACTTGTAGTGCTGATGAATGGGTACACCTTTGGTGTAAAACCTAGAGTAGATGGTTTTTTGGTGCGCTAGGAATAGTGTGTATTGGAATGGGAGTGAGAGTTCCATTCATGATCATTGCTTTGTTCATGTCATGATAAGTATGGTTTTGAGAGAGGACTAATGTATTCTTCTTGTTGTGACTCTAGTCTAGGGAGTTGGTATCATTAAACCTTCAAGGTAACCTATGAGCGAGCTCGGACAGGGATTCTAATGATTTTGGGTGTTTTTCGCACATGTATAAGTTTTAGACATTGGTGGTGGGTCACAAAGTGTCTCATGGTTTAGATTTGGCCTTGTTGGATAAGTGGAAAGGTTTATGGATGGTTTTTCCACTCGAGTTGTCTTTACACGTTGATAATCTCATGAAATAATGGGTTACCTCGTGGTAGGTTATCCCAGCGATGTAGGTACCTTGGGATATGAAGTGTGTGAGCTGCTTTAGAGGTGGTTTCAATGCATGATGAGTACCACTGAGTTTAGTAAATTGTATAGTTGTGACCTAGCTCTTTCATAAGGGAACCCTAGTGTTTGTGATAGGAGGTGAGGATTATTTTGAAGGGTTGTATCATATAAATACCTAAATCGACTGTTTGGGTGATGGATAATGGAGTTCAGGAAGTTGTTTTGAGCAGAAAATAAAAGGGTTGGTGATGTATGGTTATATGCATTCTCTCAGTGGTGACACCATAGTGAGGGTGGTCATGTGGCTGAACTTGTTATTGTGAATGGGTTGGTTTTTGGGTGAGATGCAGAGGTTACCTCAAGGATGATGCGGTTGAGTAACCAAGTGACATGGTTAGGTAAGTAAGCAGGAGATGGTCTATATGCCAGATGAGGTTGTTTGTGAGAGACCATTGGTTTGATTGGTGTGGTAGACTGTTATGCTTTAGTTGTTAGTCATCAAGTATGTATCAGAAGGAATCGAGTGGTGTGGTGTGAGTAGTACCACATTAACATTTTTTCATAGTTTCTTGGTAGTGTGGTTTTGGAGCAATGGTTAAACTTGGTCTACAATCACACCTGGGTGGTGGCGGTTAAATGTTGATGAGATGTGCTCAGAAGCACAACCTGAAATCCTTATAAGGTTGTAGTGTCCCATAGTTCGACATCAAAAATGGATAAGTTGGTGGTGGAGTTCTTAGAAATCATCTTAGTGTACATTGGTTAGTGACAAGCATTCCAAATGTCCAAACATCTTCCCAGGTACGTTGAGAAGCTCTGGCTCATGCCAAGTGACATAAAGGTGTTTAATTGAATGAGGGACATTTTAAAGTTTACTCTAAAGGAAATAGAATATTTGGATCCTGATAGTGGGATGTACACCCTGATGGATTGGTGTGAGGTCTTTGGGATGGGTCGAATGTCGATAAACATCATGGGTGATGTTCACAGTAGCCGGGAATGAGAACTACGTAATATTTGATTTCTTTTTTTCATAAAAATATGGGTGTCCAAGTCTAAGTTTGGAGTTTGGTTCGTGATTGTGTATAAGAAGCGGTAGTTGGAATCCCAACTGAGAGTAGTGGTAAAAACACTCCTAAGGTGGGGAGTGATAAGTCAGTCTTGGGTGTGATGAAGAGATCATCGAGTCGATGTAGTGGCATCAAGGTACTAATGAAGAACATGTGAGGTTCATTTCAGGTTCCTTGGAGAGGCATGTGATCCTTGTATATTGTGAATGAGGAGCCAAGTGTTGTATTCTAAATCATGGTGGTTCCATGTGAAGCTTTCCATGGGTGTACTGGAGTTGAAAACCAGTGTGGTTTGATGTGACAACAGGTTGTGGTAAGCATGGATGGGATCTAAAAATCCATAAAATGTTGGGGATAAACTTAGGTAATTTTATATGTGGCGGTTTTTGGACATCATGAAGTTTGGTGAACCTTGTCCATGTGATGTGATGTCATTCCAAGGGTGAATATGATGATAGTGTGGATAACAGTAATGCAGTGAGGATATAATTCTACTAGAATTCAGGGAATGACCTTAGTTTGTGTGTGGGATTATAATTATCGGCTTCAAGTAAGTAAGCACATTGGGAAGGCAAGAAAGGGGTAGTGTACCATCCGTGGGAGACGGGTGTTCTGGGACAAGCCAGTAAAAGGTGGTCTATCCTGAGATGGTAATCTTGAATGGGTGCAGTGAGAGTGACCCGCCTCCACATTCATGTTGCAGCATAAATCACCTTTTAAATCGGTGTTTTAATTGAGCGAGGTCAATTTGATCTTATTCCTTCGATGGATAGTACAGGAATTCCCTCCTGAATGGTTTCAATGGTGTGGCTGGATGCCAATATAGGGTAATTTCCTATAGATTATTTGGCACGGTTAGTTGGAATATATTAGGGGATGGGGATGTGGTGTTGAGTTCTGGTGGTCCTTCATTGAGGGAGGAGGTTTCAAGCAACTGGAAATGGTGTAGAGAACCATACCGGATAAATGTTTGGTTGAGTATGTGATCAGAGTTGTAGGTTGGAAGGACTCGATTGGTCACTATTCAAGTGAGTTGGCTCTAGTATAGAGATTGGGCACAACTTCATTGGTTAAATATCCAAGATTTTTTAGTTTCATTTGGATATATAGTTGTGGATTGAAATATTTAGGAAACGTGGCTGAAAGGATCATGTGTTTTCCTTCATTTGATATCGGGTTTGGTTCACCTTCAGAGTCTGAAAAATGGAGGAAAATGACGCCAAGTGAATTGGGTAATGAGTTGTATAGAGTATCAGGCTGATGATGTGTGTATTATATCATTGATGATGATTTGATGTTGTGTGTTAAGTTCCATGTGTTGTGAGATATGTGTTTTCTCCTATGTTTACCCCATGAAGTTCTCGTGGTGCGAATGGTTGAAGTAGATACTTCATTGGGGAGTTATCAGGTCATGTTGTAGTTGTAGTGAGGAAGGATTATGGGCAATGTTAGTTCCATTATATTTTGTTCGATGGGATTTGTGATGTGAAATAAGAAACATGGAAAGAAGAAATCTATTGGTAGGCCAAGGGGAATGGCCTTTAGTTACAGAACTATAGTTATGACTGGAAGAGCGGCTCAAGGATGAGCCGTTATAAGGTGGGGAGGATGTGTGGTCCCGAAATTTCTTACAGTATGATATTGTTTACATTTTGGCATGGTCCTCTTATTTTTTGATAGATAAGTGTTTTCCTATGTCCTTGAGAAGTCCCATGGGTGTTCAGGGGGTTCTATACATGAAAAAATGGAAAAAATGGGCTCTGAGGGAAATCTTCATGGTTTCCGCATGGTTTGGTAAACTATATGAGGGGAGACCATGTGGGCAGTAGAAATCTACATGGTTTTTTCATGATATGGAAAACCATGCGGAATTACCAGAAAACTATGTGAATGTGGTGATTTCTACAGAGTAGCTTCCACACAGTTTACACACAGTTTGGAAAATCGTGTGGGTAAACCATGCGTTCCAGAAAAGATGGAATATTTATGAAATTACAACTCCAGTATTTTTTACCCCAACTCTGGTTTCTCCACCTTTTCACCTCATTAAACCATAGGGATAAATTTTGATGAACCAAGCTTCCATGAGGTAATTCTCCTTTGATTCTTGGCCATTTCTAGCATAGTTGGTTGTAGATTGAAGCCCCAGGTTAGTCTAACACTCCTCTTGCTTCTCTTTTTCAGATTAGGGATTGTAGTTTCTCTAATCTACTTCTAAATCCCTAAACCCACATTTTTTAGTGAAACATAGGTTGGGGATTCATGGGATTCCAGAATCTAGATTTAAGGCCATGAGTAAGAGTTTTTTTATCATCTTATTTGAGGTGCGTGGTCTATAAGTATTATCACATGGTTTCATGTTATATTTTTGCATGGAGTTCTGTGTTCTTGTATTCACATTTTTTGTTGTTCATTCTATTGATGTGTTTGATTAAAATTGTTATCTAAGTGTCCAATTGAAACCTCCACTGTCCATGTGGGATGTATGGAGTAAGACATGACCATTTTGGGGCCACCCATGGGGTGCGTTGGCAAACTCGGACCTAGAGTGTGGTATGATTAAGTGAAGGGTGCCAAATAATAATATAGAACCCATGTAGAATATTTCTTAATGGTTTATTAATTTTTGAATGGAATAATTATAAATATGCCTATGGTGATAAAGGAATAATTTGTTGTTGGAATGACATGAAAATGGGTAATTGGGTTGATTGAGATTATGTCGAATGTTTAATGAAATTTGGTTAGATTTTATTAAGAGGATTCATGAAAATCAAATGGTGAACTTGCAATTTGGCAGTGGAATGGAAATTGGGGAATGTGTTAATGAGATTTAATAATTTAATGGATGAACTTGTGGGATCAGTTGATACATGAGAATTAGGTGGTACACCTGAATGATTGGATTTAATAAAGGGATTTTGTTATGTGATATGAGAATCATACTCGAAATGCATTCGTGGGTAAGTGATTGTGAAATGATAAATGGGATAAATGGGTTAATGAATGGTCACTGTTGAATTTGTATAAGGCATAGGGGTTGTTTAATATTCTTAATTGGTTAATTTGTTAGAATGAGAATTTGGTTAAATGGATATGAATTATAAGTGGTAAATGTATTTATGGGTTATGGTGTAGTATCGATTCCCTTGTTATTGTTATGAATTATGATATCCAATGGCATTGAATATGCTTGGTTTTTTATGGTATGTTTGTGGTTATTTGATAAATAAGAATGTTCGCATGTATTGGTAGAGTGGGGTATTGTCTTGAGGTTCTATGACCACGAGTTGAGTCAGACTGAGGCTCAAAAATCCACCCCAAAATGCACGGGTTAGGGACAGGGACAGAGGCTCTATTCCCCTAATGGTTTCATTCCAATCGGATTGAGTCATAAAGGTGAGGATAATGGATTCATGTTATATATGTATCCATAGTGATAAAGAGACTTGATTTTTTCCCTTATGAATTGTGATTTATTTCCTTAGACCCTTGTGTACATTATAATTATGCTTAACCCACAGAACATGGTATTAAACAAATTACATAATAGAGATGGTATAAGGAATGAAGTTGGGATAAATGATAGGGATAAATTAAATGAACTTGTTAACTTATTGTAGATAAACTATCCCTTGTTCACTTACCATTTATTTTCTGCTTACATGTATTATCTATTAGACTGGATATTTTCTGGACACCGTGGGTGGTGGCCTACTGGGTTTTTTACTCACACCCTGTTTGGGTCATCGTTTGGTACTAAGCAGATTTATTGGTTGTAGGTTAGGAAAATGGAAAGGGCCCTACATTAATATTTTGAGTTGGGTCGGGATGTATATAGTTAAGGATCCATACATATAGTTGGGACCCATTGGTAGTTTTGGACATTTAATTAATTTTGGGTTTATTTCACTTTTTCTATAGAATGGCATGTTAGATTTACTGTTTTTTGGGATCCCAGTTTTTTTTTTGCGAATGGGTCATTTATGAATGTTGTTGATTTTTGTCTATTGTTTATGTTATTAAAATTATTATATGATATGGATTACTCGGGTACTATGGGTATAGTCTCCCCACATGACTCATTAGACCCTCACCACTAGTTGACAACCATTGGAATATAGAGAGGCATGCTTGAGGTCATGTGATGACCCAGCTCAGAGCACCAATTTAGTTGCTTCCGGGTCAGGGATGCTACATTATCGAAGAGATTAAATTTATTTGAAATTAAATATATCATAATACCCTAGGGTGTTATTTAAAACCCATTAAAATGGGTTTCTCCCTCTAAATTCTGATAAAATGGTATAAAAATGGGTATACCTCTACTTCATGATATCATCCAGTTCAAATAAATATTCTACAAATTTCAGATTCCTCTATAGAAAATTAACAGGATGAGTTTTCCTTTTTAGATGTACTTTATCACTATGATCCAATGTTTATACTGGTTGTTCATCATATGAAATATCACTCTCCAATGTTATGTCCTATGAGATCAATAAATATGATGGATCGATTATGCACTTCCTCCAGATAGATACACGGAACACCTAATAATCATTATAGAGGTTTGAAGAAGCACCAAGTGATAAGCTACTATCCTCACTAGATCAAGGATCTTAAAAATGTCTAATATACATAGTAAAAATCCTTCCCTTTATTGAAAATATCACAACCTTCTTCCCTATTAAAATTCATAAAAACACCTTCACACCATCATCAACCTCTGTATATTATCACTAATTATTAACATAACTTTCCTATCAACTCTGAGTTTTCTGGATGTTATATTGAATGGATCTAAAATTATCTACTATTTTATAAGCGTTATTAGATTCCAATGTATTTATTTATCCATATTTATCCCATAATTTATGAGTTATACAATTACTACCATAAGTGTTCACATAAGGATCCATCTAAATTATCATGTTAAATCTATTAATGATAGATAACTCAACTATGGGAAAATATTGATCCCAACAACCTTTGGATTTTACAAATTAGATTATCAACATATCCCCCATGGTTTGAATGAATCGCCCATAATTAACATCTATTTGAGTATGATAATTAGTTTTGAATCTTATATCTACAACCATATCTTATTGATAAAATCATCTAAAAATTGATTTAAACCTCATATCCTTATCAGATATTGTAGAAAGGGGTAGTCTATAATGCCTTATAAATTCCAATATGTATAACATGGAAAGCTAATAAACTAAAACATATTTCATGAAATCTAGTATGTGTGATAAAATTATATGATAATAGAATATACACAAATATAAATATATAATATTGATGTTTTTCATGACTAAATAAAAAATTCTTGATTAACATCCCCTTTTTCTATTTCTTATTTGTAATGATTGTAACATTCCCTTAGACATGTATCTCTCAGTCATAACATGATGACATATCAAGTACCAAGATACATACTTTTCAATATCACTATTCATGTTTTATGACATGAAATACTATTATAAATCTCTACAAATCTTCATAATTCCAGGACTAACATGGAATTTTGAACTATGAGACTCATCGAACAAATCCCTCTTCAAAATTTTTATGGGTGAAAAAAATACATGGTTCCTAAAACATAACATTCAATTACAACAATGGTCAGATTTGGGATCATTTATCAACTTCTTCTGCAATTCAATGTCTTTCATTATTATATATTTTATTATATCATTGATAGATTATAGAACACTAATTTATGTAATTTTAGACTTATCCCCATCCTACAATATTTTTTGATCCATCCTTTGTAAATTATAAAATATTCGTTTTTTTATGATCATCCTCACAGATAACCTAGTACAATAATTTCAAATCAGGATGTCTGGCACTTTCTTCTTTTTCCCACACTGGTAATATACTGATTAGTAATAATTTTTAATCAATTCCAATCATCTTCACAATCACATATTTATCTCATTCTTATTGTATACATACATTAAATTTTTTCTGATTGGTATATATATAATATCATCTCTATAATGGTTAATCCTTTATATAATTAATGAAAACAACAACAAAACTAAAACATATTCATGATATGAAATATTTTTATCATTAACCTTCAATTAGTGTGAAAAATAATCTATAAACATATAATTTAGTATTATAACATGTACTAGTCCCTTATTTGATCCACCAAAATAGATTATACACCCTTCTTATAGAAGTGTCGTGTGTCTATATAACTGATGACTAATCTTCTATTCATTTCCTAGAAATTTTGATCACATTCATCTATCTAGGGGAACTTGGATCCCTTATGAGTTAATATTGTGATTGGATAAGATAAACATGAAAACTTCTCCACAAAGTGATGAAAATATCATTCTAAACCTAAAACATTATGGATCAACATCATAGTGGTTGGTATAGTCTAATATTCAATAACTTCTATTTATGATGGATGAACTCATAAACCCTCACTAGAGATTCTATGACCAAAAAAAATGAAACATTTGGTTTCCAAAATTCAGACTTTGTAAACTTCACATAAAAATTAGCATTCCATGTGGTCCTCTATAAAATACTCTTATTATATTCATTATCTTCCACCCAATTTGAATATATTAAAATATTACCTATAAAATCTACCAAATATTGATCATATTAATATATAAACACTCTACTCTATAAATCTGTGGAGATAATGGGGGAATTAGTAAGACCAAATAGCATCAGTAAATATTTACAATGTCCATAACTATTTCAAAATGATTCACTTGGTGTAACCACCTTATTTACCCATGAATGATGATACAATAAACAAAACTAAATCACAAAATAGTATTAGGATCCACGTATCTGATCAAACAGTTACTAAATATGATGTAGAGGATATATATTCTTGATACTGATCTAGTTATGTAGTCGATATTAAATGTAGAGTTACATTGATCCATATTTCTATTTTTAAAAAATAACATGTTGAACCCATGTTAATGACATTTTCTGAATAAATCTTAATCAATATTCTCCTATATTTTCATTCTCAATTCCTACAACTCAATAAGTTAAATTTTATACGGAGTCTTTAAAATATGTGTATCACAATGTTTGAGTTATTATGAAAACTAAATAGTTGAATCCAATGTAGTACTAGGAACCACTTTGGAGAAATAATCAATAAAATTTCACATAATAGGAATATCATCAATGTCATATTCCTCTCCAACTGTAAGAGATAAACAAACTTCATGAAAATGACATATGACCACAAAAATGGGAGAAATTTCCATTAGATGTTCATATTTATTATCACATTGATAGATGACTATATATAAGATAAATATATAAAAACAATTACTTCCCATCCATGGAAATATATGTGGGATTTATGTTATGAAATAAAATCCCTTCTTATGATAGCATGAAAATAATCTCTATTGAGATTAATGACATTTTACGGAAGCACATTCCCAAAAGTATCAACATGATAATATAGAATGATATTAGATTTTATAATCATACCATTTGAGGTTTTCACTACTAATTCAACATCTTGTTGTTATGGTGGCATTTTGGTACCCTTATAAAATCATACATATGTAAAAGAATGGGTAGATCTAGAGTCAAATAAGTAATCATAATTTCTATAGTTTATGGTATGTGTTCCCCTCACCACATAATTATTGTAACACTCATTAGAATATTCATAATATGATATTTCCATTTTTCTCTCAACCTATTAATTTTCTAACATCTATGGTCATTGCCCTTCATATTTGAGCAATGTATAGAATAATTCACATACTCCATGCATTTGAAACACTCTATTGTAGGTGGCGTATTATGTGGATTTATCCCTCTATTCGAATATTTATCAAACTTATCCCTATCCTTTTGGAATTCGATTTTCCAATAATATTCCTTTCCACACTAAAAACACATATTGTTCCACTTTAGAATGATTCTTCTGTGCTTCTTTCCACACATTAAGCACAAATTAATTTCCATCTTCTTCTCTCCATGGTTTTTAGAATTTCATTTGAATTTCATAGTTATTTTCATACAAAAATATTGATATTGGTGGGTGAATTGAATCTCTATTTATACTTTGATAGAGCATAATATGATTTCTTCTTACCTATTATATTCCCTTAACAATAGTGCCCTTTGGAAACATCATTTTAAGTCAGTAATTAATCAATAAAGACTACATTAATTTTAGAACAATATCATAGGTGTACCTCATATGTAATTAAAAAATTTTCTCATTGGGAATAATGGATTCATTACCTTTATCCTTTAGCTAATCTAATTAATTAACTATTCTCAAATGAGTAATATGATTAATGTAATTATTAAGAATTAATCTCTTAAACAATTCCCACTCTATGGATTCAATTTTATTTTTTTATCATATTATTTACAAGATATCACCATTGATCTTATTATTTATAGAAATAAATTATAATTATAATAATTTTTTCATGATTCAAAGAATGGAGATATAAAATATCTATTCAATGGTAAAATAAATCGATAAATAACTTCTAGATTGGAAGAAACAATACTAGAAGGTGGGTGTTTATTCATTAAGAAATGAAGAAAACATTATTCCCTCTTTTTCAACATTTTTAGATCCCTGAGATTTATAGCATGAGAATGTTGAGTAAGTATAACAATAAAGATTTTTATTCAAGGCTCCAAAACAATTATTTTATAAAGAGGAAAATCATTTCATTTTCCAACCTACTAAACCTTAACATGATTATTTCGAGTTCTATCCATCGACTAAAAAAATCATAGTTTGAGAAATAATAATCATAGTGGGAAACCATATAATCATTGAAAATCATTTAATGGAATACAAACCAAAGGCACTTACATGTAAATGCACGAAATATTAGGTTTTACCTTGGCCATTCAGGATCATTTTCATCTCAAATCCTTTCAAGATGGTGGAAAATGTAAATATGAATTAACCCAAGTCATTCCACAAAGTGTATCAAATATGGTGTGATATGAGGTCCCAATAACCATGAAATAGAATGATGGATAGGGTATACTCAACCAAAAAATTTCATGGTTATATTATTTAGATTTATATTTGTTAAAACCACATCAACTAGTAATATCTTTTAAGGGTTGTTTTGATTGAAAAAATCACACTGGTTTCTATACTAAAACTTTGTAATTTCTTCATTTCATTGGAATATACTATGGTTTATTACTAAATTTTTATCATAATATTTTCCAAAGTTAACTTAAACTTGATCTGATATTGGCTATATTGACCCATACATTTCATATATTGATATTAAATATTATTGAATGAATTTTCATTACACAATATAATAATCCTTGCAAGAATATTATAGGTCTCGAATCATTTGAGAATTTGTAAAATAAAAAACTAAATTATATATATAATACATAATCTACTATTAATTTAATCATAAATAACATCTTTCTTAAACATAATATATATAATACCATTCTGGATACCCTAGAAAAATAAAACATAAAAACAATGAGTTAGTTTCTCAATAATGTTGAACAAGGGAGATATCAATAATCACTTAATAATAAGAAGAGTGTACAGGTTTGATAATATGACCATGACATATGAAAACAAAACATTAAATATCATATATCATATTCAAGAATCATGGAACAAATCCGTGAAGTTCACAAAAGATGAATCATAATGGAATCAAATATGATAATCTATGGGAGTATAATTTTGTCATAAGACCTATGTTTGTGGTATATAAATATGGGTAGAAAATAATTACATTAGTAGTCATGGATCATTCCCAAGACTATAAAAGTTGTTTGGGTTTACTCCCCAAAACTTCAAAGTAGTAATGGTTCACTCCCATAACAATCATAGTGGATAGAGTCATGTACTAAACCGGGTTTACTCCCAATTCATTTCCTATTTATCTCATGAGATATCCTCCATAACACAATGAATTGATGGGATATATAATTATCATCCCTAACATCACATAATGAAAATTATACATATATATTCCAAAATATCATGATATATCCATCATATTAGATCCCATGAAAAGAAAACTAGTGTCATAATAATTTCATGGAAGCATATAGTGTAAAAGAAACTAGTTTCATAAACATTTTATCATTTCATCATTGGATTAACCATGAGAAAGAAACATTTTTTAGAAAAATCATTCCATAAAAAACATAAACCAATAATTGAATGAATTAAGATGGTATACATGGATCATACCCCTAATGTAAATTTATGTAACAACAAGAGATGTTATTATAAATGAAAAATTATTTTAAAATATCATGTGGAATATTTCTAGATGAAACTAATATTTTCTATTCAAAATCACTTTTTTAAAATCAATATTTTTAAAAATATTGAGGAAATTTATTTCATTTAAAATTATAACAAATTTTGAAAGGAAACATTAATTAATTTAGAGTTCTTAAAAGTGGGAAATTCTATTCATTTTGTATATATTAAAACAAAGATTACTTTCAATGTTTCAATAAAAAGTAAAAGGTTCCACATTATAAAACTGAAAAGAATAATCCATTTAAAACATTTTTAAGATGTAAATATTTTTTATTTTTTAATTTCATAATCATATAATATTAAAACATTTCTTGAAAAATCCTTTAGAAAACATTTTTATCGAATAAAATATATTTTCAGTCAAAGAGATATAAATATTGGTTTTCCATAAAAAAAAATTACTCTCTTGAGTTCTAAAAGGGACTAAAATGAAATGAAATAATTTAATATATAAAAATAAAGATAATATAATTAAATTAAATTGATTTATTAGGTTAGAATCTATAATTTTCTTAAATTAAATTCAAGCATAGTGAATCTTGAATAAAATGGGATTGAAATACAAATACCATACCACTATGAGAAATTTTGAATTATAAGACCCATGAAGGAATACATTTAAATTAAAAATTGAAATACAAGAATTATACTTAATATATAAAATGTGAATAGGTAAATATATAAACCAAATGATAGAAAAGTGTGGTAAATGTGACATTTGTCTCCCTGAAATAATGTTTATACTAGAAATCACATACCTCAGTTAAAAATTCTCCCATACTTATCCCTACCTCATATGTAAAAAATAAATATTATTTATACATATATTAAATGGAAATAAATATATATATTATGATATATATGATTTACATATATCTTTTTATTAACATTTTATTAAAAATTATTCATTAAAATCAATGTTCGGTATTATAACTGTTTAGTTTTTCAAATATGTTTTTGTTTATAAGTTTTGGACCTGATACATATATTATGGTTCTATCATATGAAGAATTTTAATAATGATATAAATATAATATATATTAATTATATACATATTTATTGTATTCTAAAATATTTATAGATATAAAACTGAATTACAATGTTCATGGAGATATTAGGTCGTACATATGGATGAATGCTATTTTCATTTTTTGAAAGATGAAAAAAATGAATGCTAAAAATAAATTCACCTTTACCAAAACTTTCTCATATAATTTATATCATATATATTTCCACAAAACTATTCTTTCTTAAAATCCATGTCAATATAAAATTAAAAATGAATTTCATTTCTTTGTGGTGGAGATAGTCAACACATATGCATGAGTGACATTATATTTTTCCAACAGATTCGAAGGTAAAATTTAGACGTGATATAATAATTCAAGAATTATAAATATATAATAAATATAATTTATATTCATTAAATCCATTATTTATTATATTCATTAGAGGCGACGATTGAAATCGAATTACATTAGTCTGTAAGGTCGTAGTCCTCCGCGTACATGATCAACGGTTTCATTTCCCATTTGTTAGAAGGGAATATTAATATAGTTTATTAAATTAAAATAATAAAATTAAATTAAATGTAATATACTAATAATATTATATCATCGGGGATAAACATGATTTTAAGTATATAGGAGAAGAAATAAAATTAATGTTCATAGTTATGAACTACGCCCCTTTCTTGACTAACCTCTTTTAGTCTATATATAAATCCTTTATAGGATGTTTTCTTGATTAAATCATGGAAACTCAATCTTAGTAAGGGATGTAATAAATGGGTTTGGGATTGGATTTTATAATACAAATAAATCATGACTTTTTGAGAGTACAGGAGCGTAGGATCCCATTAACAAGTGGGGGAGGATACACATGGAATTTTAAAATAATAAAACATATTAATGACTGGATCACACAAAATGGATAAAAAATTAAAACTTTAACAAATTTATATGGTATATTTTTAAATTATTTCCATATAATATAATTTATACAATCTTTTACATCATTTTAACCATTATCTCATTAGTTTAACCCTGTTGTGAACATGTTATAACATTAATAATGGTAACATTTTTTTAATGTTTATACTATTCATTATAAAAAATTTATGTTCAATTAATTTCTTAATTATAATTATTCATTTTAACAATATGGAATCCCTATTACTAAATTATCTATATATATAAGTGTAATAATTAAATTTAAAATCAATGATTCCAATGATATGAAAAACAATTTTCTGAAGAGATATTCTTCATACGTATAGTGGTGTTTTATAACAAAATTCTACAAACTACTGATTATAATTAAATATATTTGAAAAATAATAATATTACTGAAGGAATTTTATATTTAAAATATACTTTAAAACAAATATTTACTTTCTAAATTCTTTAAATGAAGATGAAATTTTTAATAAAAAAATTATTTTTCATTATTCAATGAAAAATTAATAAATTTATAAAATTCCAAAAAATTAAATGTAAGGTAATTTTGATTGGTCTACTTGTAAATTTATGTTCATTATTTCAAAAAATAAAAAAAAAATTGAACTTTTTTCTTAATTTGATTTTTTAATACACTACAAAATTAGTTTGTATAAAAAATGTTTTAATCATAAAATTTGATTTATTATTATCACCTAATAAGATAAAAATTTAGATGAATGGATAAAATAATTATTAAACATATAGTATATAATTTTTATTAATATCATTCACTAATTTATAATAGAAAAACTATCCAAGATAAAAATACATTACCAGCATAAAAATAGTTATTTAGAAAAACAATCCTTTTACTTCCATATAATATTTATTTTCATTTATAATCATATTATAACAAATGAATTCATTTTACACAAGTTTAAAATAGGTAATATTACTAATTTCGTTCATTATACACTTATTCTCTATGTTCACAACTATGTTGTAATGTTATACTATATTATACAACATTTAGACTTGGTACTGTTTGTATTTCAAGCTATCGAAGTGAGTATATTTTTATAAAAATAAATATATCATAAAATTTTGTGGTGTTACATGGAGTGATACCTATAATATAGACCATGATACATTTACATGGTATATAAAAAACTCAAAATTTACATAGCTAATTAGATGGTTGTTGGGTATGTTGTTGACAATGTAACAGATTGGAATACAACTAAGATATGTTTTTCCACTCGTATGAGGAGAAAATATATTAGGATGTTGATTTAATTAGATAATATAAATACATAGAAAAGTTTAGTTAATTCATATATGATGTTTTTAGGTACTTGGTTGAGTAAAATGGGATCTAATCATCCAATAGAATAATATTAAGTGTTATATTCACTAACATGGTATGACTATTTCATTGAATCAAGAAAAATGTGTTGGAATATATTTTATAACCTTGTTCTAGTCCAAGAGGTCACCAAATATCATTGGAACGTTTATTATATTGGTATAAATATTATATAGACGATATATATTATGGTGGTCATTTTTTATGGTTATATATGTATTTTTTATGGAGATAACATCAACCCTCTTTGATTGTTTAGTAACACGAACATGTTTCTGGAGGCCTCCCTTTGTTTAAATCTATAAAATAATGTTTTCCAATTATTTATTAATTAAGTAAATTCTGGAAGGGTCAAACTATTAGTCATAGGGATAAATACAATTTTTTGACAACATATTTCTTTAAAAATGATTCAATTTTGACAATAATGTATAATAAAGTAGTTTTGGATCCAATCATAAAGAGTTTTTTTTTCTAGAAAAAATAACATATTTATTTCAGTGAATGTAGAAGATTTTATTATGTGCACTAAAATGAACAAGATGCATATGGGTTAAGGATAAATTGGTTAAATTTATGTTCATTTTATATCCCAAGTTTTCATTTGTTCCATTTTAGTATGTCATGTATATGAAGAAACTTGAGAACATGTTCTACCCAATGTGTGGCGAGATCTCAATTAACATATCCAATGCATCATCCCAACACAATCATAAAAATTTTAAATTCATTATCAAAATATTAAAGTAATTTCATATTATTATTGAAATTGTTCAATTTTATCATAAATAATTAGTAATGTATATGATGCATTACTGATGAAGGATGTATATAAAATTTAATATAGAGTATAAAGTACTAAATATATAAAGGGAATGGATTTCACAATTTTGCAGTGTGTTCTATATAATAATCTATTTCATGAAAATATTTCTGGACATTTCATCCCCTAGAAATAAAATTTCCTATAAACAATCAAGTTAGGATAACACCTCTCATCATTTAGGATATCGTATGTTAGGAACCACATCCCAAAGTAAGACTTACCACACTCAGAGGTTGGAGGATATTGTTTACAACTCATAAGATCGTCATCAATATTTCCACTGATAAAATATTTTTGTGGTGGTATGTTGTGATATTCAGTTGTGTAACATTTTTGGTTCTATATATTATTTAAAAATATTAATTCTATCAAGGATAAGTCACATAAAATTGGTATTTTTTCACTTATATGCCCTTATGAGAAAAAAACCCATTGTATTCAAATTAAGTAATATAGTCACCCAATTATTAATCAAATAATCTATATGATAAACTTATATTAATGAATTTTGAATTTTTTGTTTACTATTCCATCTAATAGAAACATCATTTTGATGAACATTAATGATTTATTAATTGAATAAATTATTAACAACTCATCATGATAACCACATTCGTCATCAATTATGATTGAATAATTTGATGTTAAATATAAAATGGATACAAATTTAAATAAATTTAATTTAATATTTCTTTAATATATTTATTATAATTTCAATATGATCAATATCATATATGACATTTTCCTGTCAATTTTTATGAAATATATTTATAAGCGTGTTGAATTTTATCTTATTTCTTTACTAATTACAATATGACTCATACATTAATGTTTTAAAATAGATTACTTTTTTATCCTTAAACATCTCCAAAATATATCTCATGAAATACAAATAATAACAATGTATATCCACTAAAATAAAAATAATTTTTTTCAACACCCTATAGTCATCAGTAGAACAAAAAAAATCATATTATGCTTATTACTTATTGACTCTTTTTAATACTTAATCCATTATATAATTATAATAAATTGAAATGTATTCAAAAAAAATTCATAAAATCTATAATTTTCCATCTTTTACATTAAAATTTAATTCAAATATGTTCTCCAACTTGTCTCATATTCAATTAACCATAATAATATCTATAGATTACAAAAGGTCAACTACTCAAAATATTAAATGAATTGAATCTGTTTCATTTCAGTCCTTTAACATATTATTTTGGTCAAATGTGTTTATCATAGTACATATTTCAGGAGAAACATAGAAATCTCCTATAAATTCATTCATATCCATAGTAATTAATAATGTTAATTGAAGCATATTATATTCCCATATTTCATATTTTATTATAAATTTTTTTAATTCTAATTAAATTAACATAATTAATTCAATTAATTATAGATATAAAAATGTAGATTGACCTCAACATAAAAAAAATAAAATACCCTTAAATTCAATAAATAGTATTTTTTTATTCAAAAGAAATAAAAAAATGATCTCTGATAAAAAATTTATGACCTTCTTGAAAATTGGTATTTGGATCCTCACGAAATAACTAGGGGTGAAACTAAATGAATCAACTTATTTTATTTGTTAAATCTTGTAGTAGTATTCACTTGTTTATATGATTGAGACACATTGTGTTTTGGATTGAAATCATTTTCAATACTCAATTTTGATGAGTTTAATAAAATAATTCAAAAACCAATCAATCATATTAGTAAAATTGTAGTGGCAACTTTGATTTACTTAGGTCATCATCATTAAAATTAAATGACTATATCCCTATTATGATATGAAAAAAAACATTTAATACATGGTCCATAATAATAGTAATGGATACAAATAAACATGGTCTGCCCTTAAATTTTTCAATAATAATATGGATATTGACTTATTGTATAATAATTTATATGAATATTATTAATAAATTTAACAATAAGAGCCTTTAATCTCATAGATGAAACTAAATTCCCTTGTGAATGAGTTCTAACTCAACATAATTACATGATATAGGTAATAGAGTAATGACATGGTGTCAAAATATTATATATAATAACCAAACATCATGTTTACTTAGACAATAAGATATATTTATGAAAAGACTTTATTTCTAAAAAATATTAAATATATGAGAAATCCAAAATAAAATCCATACAATTCCTCATATTCTTTAATAATGAATTCATTTTTAAAATATTAGTATCTAAATATCATGAAAATATTATATGATAATCCTCTAAAAAAATTTATATTGGGGGTATTACTTTTCTTAATTATCTACCAAAATCTATGTGATTTGATTAAAACTATTCTATATTATCTTCCACTCACATCATTCCTTACTTTTTAATTTCGAATTCAATAACTATAAGCATAAATAAACTTATTTGAAAAATATATCAATTGGAACAAAAAAAATTCACATCATCAAATACTTATTTACGAAAAATTGTGGTGACTTTGGATGGTAATGGGTTTTAATAATATGGATAAATAATCAAATTCATAACATATAGTTTAATTTGTTGAATCATTATAGATTCTTATTGGGGATAAATTATAATCTGTTAAAGGTAATAATTACTCAATAATACCTCTGTCTAACATAGGTAATAAATTTTAATGTCACCAAGTCAATGATTTAATAATTTTATAATACTGTCTTATTAATCATGGCCATTAGAACTCTAGAACAAGTTTACCAAAACTCTAATTAACTTATAGTGTGTTCGTTTTATCATTTCTTATTTCGAACAACTTTTTTCCATAAGATTTAATATCAAAACTCCATAGATATTATTAAATATTTATAATGAAGTTTCCATTTAAATCACGATGTGTAAAAATAAAGTGTCGACATGTATTTACAAAATATCTAACACCTTCTTTAATGATTGAAACCTAAAAAGTAAGAAACATCAATCATGGAATGCATACCTTCAATGGGAGAATCTTATTCTAAAAAACTATGCTAATAAAATAAATGACCAAATAGAAAAATTAGATAATGTTACTCTAATTGTTCAACATATTTATGAAATATTTGAATTTTTTTTTAATAGAGTGTCATAAAAATACAAAAAAATTAAACATAATACTAAGTAAGATAACATATACAAATTGAAGGGAAATACCCAATTAAAGAAAACACCCACGAAGGTTAGTTTAATTTGGATGATTTATATGGAATAATGATTCTTAGGTGAATTTATATAGGCTTATTAAATTTCAGTGTATATATTCACATTATGAAATTCATCTTGTTTTCGGTTGAATATTTTCAAGAAAAGGCTATCCATCAAATGTGAAGAATATCAAATAGAAGTAAACATGTTCTACATGTGTTCAATATAGAAACTATTTCTTTTTCCCCCTCATGTCATGTGTTTTAGTTTTCCTAAAACTTTTTTACTTTCATTTCACTCGTCCATATACATGGTTTTTGATATAAATAAAATGTAATAAATTGAAATGTTTTTGTTTAATATTTATATATCTATAACAAATTTATAATGATTTTTATATTATATATGTTAATTGTTTTTATGTTTTGAGAACATATGTTATGTATTTTATATATTCTATAACAAAAATACACATATAATGCGATATTTATATTTATCATACTTCATATATTTATAAATATATATATATATATATATCACTTTATAAATCAAATATATGTTATCCAATTTAATTATATATGACTTAACCGTTTATTATAGAAGTTATATGATTTCTAAATTAATGTGTCTGGTATTTAAAAAAGATAATATATGATTCAAAATTATTTTAATGACTATTTATATTAAATATTATACATTTATAATTTTAGAATATGGATTTTGTTTTTAATTTTTTTCCATATTAATCCAATTTTTGATTTTTTTGTAATATACGTATTATTTTAAAATAATAAATTAAATTTATTATACTTTTTAGCTGATATATTATTAACTATTTAGTATGTGTGTGTTACATTTATAATAGGTCAATGGTAACAAAAGGCTAAAAAAATTATATGGTAGAAAATAATATATATTTTAACAAAATGATTCATACATTTACCTACTTCTTTTGAAAATAAATATAGAAATAATAATTTAACATTTTCGTTTTTTGGTTAATTCACTAAAATGATAGAAAAAATGGGTGATGATCAACTTATTAAATATATGTTATTTATTTAAATAAACCCCCATATATATTTTAATGTAAAAATATTAAAATGGTTTGATGAGATGATCTATTAAAAATGGAAAACATGGAATATGAAATTGTATAATTTTTGTATTAAAAATATTTTAAATGTAATTTAATATAAAATTTATCATTTTTCAATTATTTTTATATCAATTTGAATCCAAATATTTAATAAAATAAATAGTAAATAAAAGTAATTAAAAAATTTAAGAATCACTTAAAATATTTGATAAATAAAATTTTTTCTTATCGAAGGTTTTTGATATACATTTTAATGGATATTTTTAATATAATTGAAACAATAAAAATAATAATTTAACTGTAAAAATAGAATTTATTAATTAATAAGAATTGATGTTTCTTTCATTAGACTCTTTGAATTAAAAATTAAATATTAAAAAGGATATATAGCTTAGTTAAATGATTTGGTTTAGGATTGTGTTGTTCCTTCATCAGTTACATAATTGATATATTCTTATTTAATTTATTCATTTCTATATTTGTTTAAAAAATATCAATATTTATTTATAATAAATAAAAATTCTGATAAAATATTTTTTAAAAACACATCGATTCCTATAATATATATATATATATCGATCATATATTTCAAAAATTTAAACTAAAGGATTTTATTTGATTAATATAGTATATCTATTGTTAATTTAAATTAGCCACAAATAAATTTAAGAATTGTGTTCTTGAAATTATCATCCTTGAATTTTCTATTTTCATTATTATTATTTTGTATCTCAATTATTATGAAAAATAAATAAATATTTTTTATTGGTTGCATCTGTATAGGATATAGTTTTTTCGTGATTGTTTTTTTTTTGGTCACAAGTTTCCCTACCCATTGGGTTACATCTATTCCAGGATATGATATCAATTCGGGCTCAAAATATTACTCAACCCATGAGGGACTCTCCAAGACCCGTGCTAAATTGACTATTCCACCCCAATACCAACTCTAATTATACAAGGCCTTGCAACTAGCCCCAAAAATCAATAAACATATATCATAAGACATATGATATATCAACCTACAATATAAATATATATACCTAATTTTAAAAATGACTACAAATAAAAACTATATATATATATATATAAAGAATGACTATATAAAATTCATGCTTGAGACACAACTGGTCAACTGAATCCCATGTTGTATAACACCATGGGAACTATAAAAATTGAAAGGTCCTCAAATCTAATGGTCATTAGACACTAAAATGATCATAAATAACATATGATATCCAATATTTATCCCCAATTACAATGTTCATTCACAAAATCATGAAACACCATTCTCTACAAAATATTTCAAAGAATCAACTCCAAAAAAGATGCAATAGCTCCACTCCCCCCAAGAACATATCCAAACTATGCACAATTTTAATAGACATAAACTGTGTAGAAATACTTTTTGTGCTAAGAAGAGTATAAACACAATATGTATGATGAATCTTAATCAAAATGAGAGAAATATGAATATGAAAACTCATCTTTTGGAACCAAATATGCAGTTAAAATTTGGTAAATATTCCCATATTATTTATGAAATAAAGTGACAAGGGGATATAGGGAAACCACAATCTACTCAATTCATCTATACAATTGATTTTACATCATGAGTAACTATATATGTTCATAGTAAAAAAGATATAAGAAACTATAAAGTCAATAATAAACTATATGTTTTATTTCAAAGGATACTAAGAATTCAAATGAACTCATACAACAAAATATATATAAAAATTTGAACCTCTTCATGATTACACTCAAAAGAATGGTGGAAAATAACACACCTCATAGAGGACAGTGTGATATTCATGGGTATAAAACTCTAAACCATCTTAAAACACAATAAAACCATTCTATAACAATAGTTAGGAATACTAACCATCTCCATGAATACAATTCAATTGGGGGAATAATGAACCATACATTCTATGAATACCCAGTCATTTATATTGGGGGATTTGATACGTAACCCATGTATCCATGTCCATTGATGGAGTAAATAACCATTATTGGGGAATAACACATCATAAAGAAAGATTTAAACAGGAGTACCTAACTCCTTAAATAGATGACTAAATCCAAATTGGTGGGGGATTTCCAGACACTATCTATCTTTTCAGTGATCTAAACATTATCAGTTTCAAGGGAGTATCAACACATTTCTTGATCTATAGTAATTAAACCACATTTATATTGGGTATTACCAAACTCTAGGAAGAATATGGGTGAAAAATTTATAAATAATAAACAATTGTAACACCCCAAGCTTCAACGGTACGCTTCTCTTTGAATAATACAGTAACGTGTGTTGTACGCAACATCGAGTTCTAACAAACACCACAGCCAATCAAACTATTGGTTATAAATAGTAATACCCACTTTTTGAAATTTTATAAATTTTATCTTTCAAAATGGACTCCATTATTGGATTTCAAATATTGAAATTATCCTTGGGTGAATTTTTGGTATTTTTCTGAAAACATTCCATTTTTTGATGAATAGTGAAAAATATTGAGTTATAGTTTAAAACAAAATTTTGTTTAATTAATTAGTTATTCTTTTTAAATTTATTTTAGTTCAAAATAGATACATAATATGTATATAATTTCAATTTAATTCATTGGAGTAAGTTTATAATTATTTTAGATATATAAAAATTTTATAGACCGTTTCACCGTCTTTTACCCACCTCCTAGGAGAATTTGCAAATTCACATAAAACATAATTTTACAGCTTCTGTGAGTGGAATTTAGAAAATTAAAGACTCACGGTTAATATCAATGTGTAAAATTTGCTTCAATAAGATAAAAATAATTTTTGGTCAATAGTAATGTTTTACTTTTACCACGGTTAAAACTAAATAGGGTTATTAAGGGTAAAACTGATATTATTATTACCCCAACACATGTCCTAATTCTATTGGATTAGTATAATTCGACCAAAAAAACCTTAGAAATAAAATATGAACCTCTTTTGTTCACTCGGATTAGATTAGGACATTTATTATTATATAATTTAAAGAATACTTAAAAGAATTAAAATCAACGTTTAATAAAAAAACAATTTTAATATAGAGTAATACATAAGATAAATTCAATTATAAATATTCATTAGAAATATAAAAATATTTCATACATAATGGTAGTTTATTTACAATTTTTAGACATTAAATAAGTTAATTTATTTATGACACAATGGTGATGCAGTAATTAACTATTTAATGAAATATTAAAATAATTAATATTATAAATATCCAAATAAATGTAATTTGAAACTTTTTATGAATTAAAATAATTTTCTAGGTTAATATTACATATTAGGGTTGGTTATATGAGTTTTTTTCTAAGTAATAATTCTGTAATGAATTTAGAAAAAACAAAATACCAAATAGTGACAAAATTGACATAAAAGAGTTTTTAAAACAATTATTATATTATTAATTGATACTCTATTCCTAAAAATCTAAGGCTCTGCCAAAGGACTTATATAATTATATTTGTATCATTAATTAACCACTTGGGGTTCTCTTGTATGTATATAGTAAGTTTATTAACCATATAATATAAAAATACAAAGAGACATGGTAAACGTCAAACTGTTTAACTAAGTGTTAAATATAAATGATAAGGTGAATTTAGTGACCCAAACCTATCTAAAATCTATTGTTTGAAAGGATTTTGACCCATACCCACCTAAAACTATAATTAAGTCACTTTGGAGCCATTATAAACCGAATATGAATTTATTATAAAATAATATTTTATGTTTTTCCTAAGGTTCCCCTCACCCCTCTTATAAAAGGGTACTCCCCCTTCTCTCAAATTCATACCTTCAAAGCCTTTTGGTTCAGCCAAACCCAGCCCAAATATTCTCTCAACTTCCCTAAACTCAACCTAGAGGCCTTATTTTGATCAAAAATCCAACCTAAGGATCCCTTTTCATCAAATTAAAAGGAAGAACCCAAAGATGATGTAATGTTTTCACCACCCTCTTTCATGTTCCTTTCTTCTTCCACTTCTTATTTATTTGTTATTTCCATTCTAAAACAATAAATCCAGTATCTTCTATATATTTTGATGTTATTATAAATATGGTACAACCATATTCATTATTCTATCCATCCATTGAATGACAAATCACCATACGTGCGTACGTACAGCTTACCGTCTCCACGTCGTGGTGTAATTGTTATTCAAAACATTATTATTTGTATGTGTATGATAATGAAGTTTAATTGAAGAAAATAATAAATATAAGATTATAATGATTCTGTATATATTATATACCATCAAATTATATACGATTTTAATATCAAAAGAATGATATTGTCGATCGTTCGTACGTACGGACTACCGTCTCCATGAACACGGTGAGATGCATTCCCCATCGTATCCATTCAAGAGTAATTCTCATTTGATTATTAAAAGTAATGTCTAAGAACATTATATCATTCTGTATATTAATAATATAAAACCTAAACATAACAAACCCGGCTTACATAACAAATCATATAAAGGAAAATGAATCAGTCAACACCCGAAACAACGATAATACTAAGATATTATTAACAAAGCAATGTTGAATGATATTATATGATATCATATTAATGTATATGATTCTTGTATAAATTAATAACAATTCTTTCACCATTATACAGGAGATAAAACAACCCTCGACCAAGGAAAAGTACAAGTTAAGGGTTTATTTCACAATCTCTACATTATCTGAGGTTTTTTATACGTAATTATCTAATGGGACCTCTTTATCATCCACATCCATGTTTCTTAAAAATGTATTACAAAATATTCTTACTATTATATAGACTATGGATTAAAGTCATTTATACCCTTGTTTGTTTTTTTACAATATGTTAATAAAGGAATATTTCCATCGTTTTCCAAACAAGGTCTTTTTTAACCTTTTCGACAGAATTAAGGTTAGATTGTGTTTTTTTAACTTATATAGTGGGTGTGACTATTTTTCCACAATTATAAAATTGTCAAAGCTTCCCTCACAATCTTATAATAATATTTTCAAAGTAAATGTTTTCTTTTATAATTATGTGACTTTTTAAATGATTTCAAAAAAGAGATATTTCTCTCAAATAGTATTGATTTCATCTATGTCAACATCCTTTGATGGATTTTAAGCTCATTTGAAGTTGATTTATTATGATACAAAACTTCCATATTGTATTGAAGGTTTTTTGATATGTTTGACTGTGGATGTGTTATTTTTATACCATTCACGGTTTATGGAGAAAGTATTGACATTTCGTATGCTAGTTTTAATACGAATGTTTATGTTATGTTTAAACTTGTTCATATGAGGAATGGATTGGACTTAGTAAGTGAAGGGTGGAGCCCGCTATAGCTCCACGATGCATCAGTAGGTCTCATGAGACAAACTAGTGTCTTGACACAAGGCCTTGATAAAATCTTATTTGTAGTCTTGAAACAAGGCCTTGACTATGTGGTTATGATAGTCTAAAATTATGCATTCCATCATTGTGAAAGTGGTTATTGATATTACATGTGATTATTAGACTAGTATAATATCCATTTGAATAAGTAAATGGCATTATTTCATTTTATTTTTCAATATTATGTTGAATTTTAGGTTTAAAGGGATTTTTTTAGTTATACATTGCATTAAATGTTTATGCTTATTTATGAAAGTTTCTGCTATATTGTTATCCTTAATGGGCATCTCAACTCACCCCATTCAATGTTTTATTTTTCCCAGGATATGAAGAAGTATTTTATGAATGACCTATAGGGATAGTATGAGGGGATATGAGATTGTTCTATGGAGACAAGATGTTTTTGTAGTTTTCACTTTATGATGTAATGTAAATTTTATGAATATATCTAGTGATTCCAAGGCTACTAAACTAATCAGTCTTTTGAGACTTGATATTTTGTAATCATGTTGATGTTATGTAATAATGCACCAACTCTGGGTAACTAGGGTCGGGGCATTACAATTGGTTTCATAGGAAGTTTATTAAAAACATTGGAAGCTATATTTAGATAAAATATGATTAGAGCACATAGACCTAAGATAGAATTTGAGGATTAGTATAGAATAACTTCCTAAAATTTTGGTATTGTAGATATTTTGTGAGTTTTCCAAGAAATACATCCCTCTCTCGATACGAGCAGGTATAGGTGGCTCTAGCACAGATGTACCTAGGGGTAAAAACCGAAAACACCGCTTTGAGCTAGACTCGAACGTGAACTGGTGAACGATAACGGGTCTTGCTGCACTCTTGGTTATGACGCTCCCAGGGGATATGCTTAGGATAATTCCCATTTTCTTTACAAACCATTATGAAGGGTTTATGAGTATATACTTCCTCAACGAAATTTTTTTATGATTATGGATTATATCCATAAACTGTTCAATTTATGTTATGTGTTTTACAAGTTTGTATTTAAGTATTGCTATTCATAAACTAATCTATTGTATACCATTGTTGATAAATGGCGCCAAGTGGGAGGAATGGAAACTGTATCAATACACGCAATCCATGTATGGATTTCCCTCCTACTCAAGATAATTATAGTGGAGATGGTGATGCAACTGGTGCTGATAAGCTAATCACCATACTGGGACAACTCACTCAGGTTATGAATAATAACCTTACTCATATGGAGCACCCTAATTTGCAGCGTGGAGGATCAATGTTAGATCACTTCATGAGGCAACAACTACCAACATTCAACGGGGGTACAAATACACTAGTATCTGAGAATGGATCAATTCCTTAGAGAAAATATTACATTCCTTGGGGAGTAGCGAAATGGAAAAAGTTGGCATGGCCGTTTACCGCCTCACTGGAGATGCTGATCAATGGTGGTCATTGATTCAAAACACGAAGTAAGATGATAAAGTATCAAATATGTAATGTAGGGAGTTCAAAGATATTTTCTTAGAAAAATACTTTCCTTATGACCATCGAGCGGATATGGAAATACAATTTCTAAGTCTGAGGAAAATGGAGGATGAGAATGTTGCAAAGTATGAGTCTAACTTTACAAGGTTAGCAAGCCATGCTGCAGATTATATACATAACCCAAGAAGTAAGATTGATCGTTTCTTTGATGGGATAGAACTGTTTCTCTATCAAGAATTAGTCTCACAATCCTTCTCATCGTATGATGATATTGTCTAATGTGCTTTCAAGACAAGAAAAAGAAATCTCTATGTCTTATGACTTTAAAGCAAAGAAAGAGAAGAAGAGAACTGTTGATCACTCTGGAAATGGAAATAAGGGGAAGAAGGGAAAAGATGAATATCCATCCTACAGTAAATGTGGGATGAAACACCCCAGTTCTTTCTTAAATGGAATGGGAGTCTGTTACAAGTGTGGTGAAAAAAACCACCAAGCTCGTGATTGCAAGGGGAAGAAAGAAGCTACCGATGTTCAATGCTGCAATTTCAGGGATATGGGACATTATGCAAATGAGTGTCCTAAGCGTCAGGGAAACTTACCTCAGAAAAGGCCAAGGGATCAAGTCCAAGCTTATGCTATCACTACTTCTGAGGTAGAATCTCTAAAAGACGTGGTGGAAGGTAATTTAATGGTTTTCTCAAGTTTAGAAAATGCATTATTTGATTCTGGATCATCGCATTGTTTCATATCTTCCCAGTTTTCTAAGAAAATTTGATATTTCCAATTTGATTTAACAAGGGAGTTGTCAGTTAAAACTCCTAAGGGAAGTATCATCGCAACAAAGTTTTATGAATCTGTTCCAATTAGAGCATATAAATGTTCTTTATCTACTGATATAATCATTATACCTATGATTGATTTTGATATAATCGTCAGTATGGAATGGCATTCAGACCATGATGCGAAGATTTATTGTAAGAAGAAAGAGGTTATGATTTTCGATGATGATGATAAGGAAGACCTTATCATTAGATAAGAATCATCACCACCTAATTCTTATCTAGATCCACCCCCAATAGCTCAACTAAATTCAATTATTGGGGAGGAAGATAATGAAATGAATGTAGATGAGGAAAGGAATGTTCAAATAGTGGATGTACCTATTGTGAAAGAATATGTTGATGTGTTTCCAGAAAATCTACCTAGACATCCTCCAGAACAAGAAATTGAGTTTTCCATTGATTTAATTCTTAGATCAAGGACCATAGAGAAGAACCCTTATAGAATGGCCATTGTGGAATTACTGGAACTAAATAAACAACTAGAGTAATTGAGTAATAAGGTATTTATTCTCCCTAGTGTTTCTCCATGGGGAGCCCCTATTGTTTTTTTTAAGAAGAAAGATGGATCTATGAGGTTATGTATCGACAACAAGGAGATCAATGATATAACAATAAATAACAAGTATCCCCTACCTCGAATTGATGATTTATTTGAAAAACTGCATGGAGCTCAATACTTTTCAAAGATTGACCTTTGATCTGGATACCATCAGTTGTGTGTGATGAAGGAAGACATTCCAAAGACAGCATTTCAAACCAGGTACGGGCATTACGAGTTTACAGTAATGCCTTTTGGATTGACTAATGCACCCTCTATCTTCATGGGTCTAACGAATAGAGTTTTCAAGGAATATCTCGATGATTTCGTAGTGGTATTTATTGATGATATCTTGGTATACTCCAAAAACTATGAAGATCATGAAAATCACTTGCGCATTATCCTAAAGACTCTTAGAAGTCATGAATTATATGGGGAGTTTAGCAAGTGTGAATTCTGGCTTCAAGAGATTTATTTTCTTGGACATATTGTCTCCAAGGATGGAATCTATGTTGATCCTTCTAAGAGAAGAGCAATCCATGAATGGCCAGCACCGACAAGTATAACTGAGGTATGCAATTTTACTAGTTTAGCAGGTTATTATCGACGTTTCTTCCAGAATTTTTCCCGGTTGGCTAACCCATTAACAAATCTCACATGTAAAGGGGTTAAATTCGTTTGGACAAAAGAGTGTGAATAATTTTTTGAATAACTGAAGAGAAGATTAATCAATGATCTTATATTGACTCTACCATCGGGGAATGATGGATTTGTTATTTATAGTGATTCCTCAACGAAACGACTTGGTTGTGTCCTTATAAAAAATGATATGGTAATTGCCTATGCATAACGATAGCTAAAAATTAATGAGAAAAACTATCATACTCATGATCTTGAGTTAGCGGCTGTAATCTTTGCTTTGATGATTTGGGGACACTATCTCTATTGTAAAAAATGTGAGATTTATACTGATCAAAAGTGTTTGAAGTATATTTTCTCATAGAAATAAATCAACATGAGGCAAAAGAGATGGCTTGAACTACTCAAGGATTATGATTGCCCAATACACTACCACCCGAGGAAGGCAAATAAGGTTGTAGATGCTTTGAGTAGAAAAGATCATGGAATTTTGAACAAGATGAGAGTTGAGAGGGATCCTATTTTCATTGATCTAGTAAAGATGGATATGGGAATAACCATGGAAGGTGGAACATCAATTCTTTTTCAAATGGTTGCCAAACCATCTTTACTAGAAAGGATAAAGAGTTCTCTAACCGATGATGAAGAATTTCAAAAGAATATTAAAGATATGAATGACGGGATATTGAGGGACTTTGTGTACGAAGATGGAATTTTGAAATTTGGGAAGAGACCTTGTGTTCCTGATATACCTGATCTAAGAAGGGAAATTGTTGGACGATGATCATAGTTCCAATTTCTCTATACACCCTAAGAGAACCAAAATGTATAGAGATTTGAAGGAAAATTTTTGGTGGGACAACTTGAAGAGGGAGATTTCTGATTTTGTGTCAAGATGTATGGTATTTCAACAAGTGAAAGCTGGAAGGCAACAGCTTGGAGGAGTCATGCAACCATTTTTCATACCCGAGTGGAAATGGGATAATATTACGATGGAATTTGTCATGGGACTACCAAAGACTCCTAGATGGAATGAAGCAATATGGGTCATTATTGATCATCTTACCAAGTCAGAACATTTTCTTACTATAAGAGAAGATCTACCACTTGAACATCTAGAAAGACTATATATTAATGAAGTTTTGAGACATCATGGAGTACCACTATCAATTTTTTCTGATTGTGATCCACGTTTTACATCAATATTCTGGAAGAGTCTTCAAAAGGCCTTGGATACTGAACTTCGTTTGAGCACTTCCTACCACCCCCAAACTGATGGACAATCAGGACAGACTATTCAAACCTTAGAAGACATGTTGAGATCTTGCTCACTTGACTTTCATGTAGGATCAATATTTACCTCTGGTGGAATTTTCCTAAAACAATAGATTCCATTCAAGTATTCGGATGGCACAATATGAGGAGTTATATGAAAAAAGATGTTGCACACCAACCTGCTGGGATGACATTGGTGATAGAAAACTTGTGGGCCCAAAACTAGTGGAGGAAACGATGGAAAAGGTGAAGGTAATCCAAAACCACATCAAAGCATCTCAAAGTAGTCAAGAGAGCTATGAAGATAACCGAAGGGAGGATTTGGAATTTCAGGTAGGAGATCATGTTTTCATGAAGGTATTTGAATGGAAGGGAGTTATATGTTTCGGTATGAAGGGAAAATTGAGTCCCAGGTATATCAGACCTTTCAAAATTTTAGAACGAATTGGGGTTGTAGCTTACCGTTTGGAAATGCCTCCAAATATCTTCAAAGTTCACGATGTGTTCCACGTATCACTATTGTGAAAATACATTCCTGACCCAACGCAAGTACTAACCTATGAGGAATTAGAACTGGAACCCAATCTTTCTTATTGCGAAGATCATTTCAAGATTCTTGATACCAGAGAACAAGTGTTGAGAAACCAGACGACTCATCTGGTAAAAGTTCTATGGAGAAACCATAATATGGAAGAGGCAATGTGGGATCCTGAGGAACTTATGATGAAGAACCACCTGAGTCTTTTTATGCAGTAGTATTCTAGAAATTTTGAGGACGAAATTGTTTGAAGGAGGGGAGAATGTAACACCCCAAACGTCTATGATACGCTTCTCTTTGAATAATACAGTAGTGTGTGTTGTATGCAGCTTCGAGTTCTAACACACACCGCAACCAATCAAACTAGCTGTTAGAAATAGTAATAACCACTTTTTGAAATTTTATAAATTTTATCTTTCAAAATGGACTTCATTTTTGGATTCAGAATATATAAATTATCTTAGGGTGAATTTTTGGTATTTTTCTGAAAACATTCAATTTGTGATGAATAGTGAAAAACATTGAGTTATAGTTTAAAACAGAATTTTTATTTAAATAATTATTTATTTTATTTAAATTTATTTTAGGTCAAAATATATACATAATAACTATATAAGTTCAATGTAATTCATTGGAGTCAGTTTATAATAATTTTAGATATATAAAAATTTTCTAGAACTGCTCACGATCTTTTACCCACTTCCTAGGAGAATTTGAAAATTCAAATAAAACTTAATTTTACCGCTTCTATGAGTATAATTTCGAAAATCTGAGAGAAAAGGTTAATATCAAGGAGTAAAATGTGGTTCAATAAGATAAAAATATTTTTTTGGTGAATATTAACTTTTTATTTTTACCACGGTTAAAAGTAAATAGAGTAATTAAGGGTAAAACTGGTATTATTATTACCCTAACACATGTCCTAATTCTATTGGATAAGTATAATTCGACCAAAAAACCTTAGGAATAAAATATGAACCTCTTTGGTCCACTTGGATTAGATTAGGACATTTATTATTAGTTAATTCATATAAGAGTTAAAATAGTTAAAATCAAAGTTTAATAACAAAAACATTTTTAATATAGAGTTATATATAAGATAAATTCGATTATAAATATTCATTATAAATATAAAACAATTTCCTACAAAATGATATTTTATTTATAAATTTTAGACTTTAAATACTTTAATTTATTTATGACACAATGGTGATTCAATAATTACCTAATTAATGAAATATTAAAATAATTGATATTATAAAAATTCAAATAAATGTAATTTGAGACTTTTTATAAATTCAACTAATTTTATAGGTTAATATTACATATTATAGTTGGTTGGATGAATTGTTTGCGATGTAATAATGTTGTTATGAATTTATCAAAAACAAAATACCAAATAGTGTCAAAATTGACATAAAAGTGTTTTTCAAAAAATTATTATATTATTAATTGATATTATATTCCTAAAAATATAAGGTTCATCAAAAGGACTTATATAATGATAGTTGTATCATTAATTAACCACTTGGGGATCTCTTGGATGTATATAGTAAGTTTATTAACCATATAATATAAAAATACAAAGAGACATGGTAAATGTCAAACTATTTAACTAAGAGTTAAATATAAATGATAAGGTTAATTTAGTGACCCAAACTTGTCTAAAATATATTTCTTGAAAGGATTTCGACCCATACCCACCTTAGACTCAAAATAAGTAACTTTGTATCCACTATAAACCAAATATGAATTTATTATAAAATAATATTTTAAGTTTTTCCTAAGCTGCCCCTCACCCCTCTTATAAAAGGGAACTCCCCATTCTCCAAAATTCATACCTTAAAAGACTTTTTATTCGGCCAACCCCTACCCAAATAAACTCTCAACTTCCCTCACTTAAACATAAAGGCCTTATTTTGATCATAAATCCAACCTAAGGATCACTTTTGATCAAATCAAAAAGAAGAACCTGAAGAAGAGGTAATGTTTTCACCACCCTGCTTCAAGTTCCTTTCTTCGTCCACTTATTCTTTCTTTGTTATTTCCATTCTAAAATAATAATTCCAGTATCATTTATATACTGTGATGTTATTATAAATATGTTACAACCATATTCAGTATTATATCCATCATTTTAATGACAGGTCACAATACGTGCATACGTAAGGCTTACCGTCTCCACGTCGTGGTGTAATTGTTATTCATAACATTATTATTTGGATGGGTATGATAATGTTGTGTAATTAAAGTAAATAATAAATATAAAATTATAATTATTCTGTATATATGATATATCATCCAATTATATACTATTTTAATATCAAAAGAATGATATTGTCGCTCGTGCGTACGTATGGAGTACCGTCTCCATGAACGCGATGAGATTCATTGCACATCATATCCATTCAAGAATAATTCTCATTTGATGATTAAAAGTAATGTTTAAGAACTTTATATCATTTTGTATATGAATAATATACAACTCATCCATAACAAACACGGCTTATGTAACAAAGAATATAAAGGAAAATGAATCAGTTAACCCCCGAAACAACAATAATAATAAGATATTATTAACAAAGCAATGTTAAAAGATGATATATGATATCATATTAAATTATACGATTATTTTATAATTTAATAACAATTTTTTTCAGAATTATATAGGAGTTAAACCAACCCTTTACCAAAGAAAATGTACATGGTAAGGGTTTATTTCACAATCTCTAAATTATCTGAGGTTGTTTATACATAATTATCTATTGGGACCTATTTATCATCCACATCCATGTTTCTTAAAAATGTATTTCAAAAAATTCTTACTATTTTATAAACTAGGGGTAAAATTCATGTATACCCTTGTTTGACTTTTTATAATATTTTTATAAAGGAATATTTCTGTCGTTTTCAAAGCAATTTCTTTTTTAATCTTTTCGACAGAATTAATGTAAGAATGTCTTTTTTTAACTTATACAGTGGGTGCAGCTATTTTTCCACCATTATAAAATCGTCGAAGATTCCCTTACAAGATTATAAGATTATTTTTAAAGTAAATGCTTTCTTTTATAATTATGTAACTTTTAAATGATTTCAAAAAAGATATATTTCTCTCAAATATTTTTGATTTCATCTAAGTCAACATCCTTTGATTGATTTTAAGCTTATTTGAAGTTGATTTGTTATGATACAAAAATTCCATATTGTATTGAATGGTTTTTGATATGTTTGACTGTGGATGTGTTATTTTTATACCATTAATGGTTTATCGAGAAAGTGTTAACATTTCATATGCTAGTTTTAATAGGAATGTTTTTTTTATGTTTAAACATGTTCATATGAGGAATGTATTGGACTCAGTAAGTGACGGGTGGAGTCCGCTCTAGCTCCTCGATGCATCAGTAGGTCTCATGAGACAAACTAGTGTCTTGGCACAAGGCCTTGATAGAATCTTATTTCTAGTCTTGGCACAAGGCCTTGACTATGTGGTTATCATAGTCTGGCATTATACATTCCATCATTATGAAAGTGGTTATTGATATTTCATATGATTATTCGACTAGTAGAATATCCATGTTAATAAGTAAATGGAATTATTTCATTTTATATTTCCCATATTATGCTGAAGTTCATGTTTAAAAGGGTTTTTTTTTTTACCTATACATTGCCTTAAATGTTTATGTTTATTTATGAAAGTTTCCGCTATATTGTTATCCTTACTGGGCATCTGAGCTCACCCCTTTCTATGTTTTATTTTTCCCATGATGTGAAGAAGTATTTTATGAATGACCAACAGGGATAGTATGAGGGGATATGAGTGTGGTCTATAGAGGCAAGATGTTGTTCTATTTTTTCACTTTAAAATGTAATGTAAACTTTATGAATGTATCTAGTGATTCCAATGCTACTTAACTAATCAGTATTTTCAGACTTGATCTTTTTTTATCATGAAAATTTTATGTAATAATGCACCGACTCTGGGTAACTGGGGTCGGGGCATTACAAAAATCAATAGGGGATTTCCTACCCTCGTGTTTGTTTCAATAATGTCACCCAATTTGATCTTACAACCCTAAAAAGATATGAAAACTCCAACATAATTAATCACCTTATGTATCACTTTTCATTCAAATTGGGATGCTCTATTTTATTCAACTCACAAAAATTAATTGGCTGGAAAACTCACATTCCAAAATCAGAATATTTAGAAAGAAGCTGTGAATAAATAAACAATATTATAACAACCGAAATAAACATTCCTCATTTCATATATTTTATCTATTTAAAAAATTCTTTTTCATAATTAATAATATTTTTAGAAAATATTAGTTATGTGAATTTGGAAACTACCTACATAATAAGATTATTTTACATAACATGCAATTAATTATTTTTAAGAGAAACATACTAAACTATCTTCATGAAATATATTTTTTAATAATCATCCTCAAAATTTAGGTAATGAATACATAAGATAATTACATAATAAAATTATCAGTATGGTGGGAATAAACATTATCTCAATATTCATTTCATAAGAATATTTGAAAAACATGAAAATAAGGTAAATATCATAACATCATTGTAGCACTCCATGATTCAAGTAACCCTTTAATTATTTTTTAAATTTTTTAATGTGACTAGGTAAATTTTGGGTGGATTTGGAAGAAATTTGGAATGTTTTTTTCATTTTATAATGGGTCATGTTTTTAGACATTTAGTGGAAATGATGAAATTGTAATTTGAAACCATGAATAGTGAGACATGGGCTAATGGGAAGGCACATTGTTAAGGTGCACGATTTGGCCAAACCATGCGGCCACCTAGGATAAACCCTAAAAAGTGGTAAAGGGGGATCTTTCGTGATTGGATAATGGGTTTTATAACCATGTGGTATAACCATGAATTATACTTCTCAAGGCAGATGATGGTCCATGGTTGGAAAGCGATTTTTCTAATAGTGTGACTTACCAAATACAATTTAATTGTGATACCCTAAAAATTGGATCTCCCTCATTTTAACCCATAAACCCCTATTATTCCCTTTATTTCATCCCTAAATCATGATTTATTCCTATAAAAGTATTTGGAGTCTTACCCCATTAATTCAGAAGTTATATGAAGGCTTTTCTTACTGTGTTGAAGTATAATGTCCTTCAAAAATCTTCAGTTTTGGTAGTTTTCCTTAGATATACTTGTCATACATCTATTGGTTTCTCAGATCTAGTCCACTGTGAAAAAATCAATGGAATTTTTTTTCAAATATGATGAGATATTCATGTATTTATATTAGGATAATTTCTACAATGAGGGTTTTTTTGAGATTCACCCCAATTTTGATGAAGAATTTATTCCGTTATTCATTTTAGTATTTTTTCCTAAGGTAGGTGGATTCACTCTCGACTCAACTTATTAAAACATTAAATATTGATTAAAAATTGGATGTTTTTCTTGAAATTGAATATGAAATTGATGTAAAATGATTTATGGAAACTCAATTTAGTGATGGTTTATATAACTTTGAAATCGGTTATTTTTTGTGGAAATTTAATTTGGTTGATGATTTAAAAATGATGTTTTTAATGGTTCTTTTGTTTAAAATCATGGAAAATATTTTTCAATAAAATATTGGTTTTATTGAAATGGGTTTTTAAATTTTTTTCAATAAAATAAAATTTTTATTGAAATGATTGAAATGGTTGATTTGGCATAGTTTTTAGAGTAATTGGTTGGCATGTGTTTATATTTCATACAGGGCCTGGTTGAAATATAACTTAGTGATCAGTTTCAAATGTGTAAATGAAAATGAGATATTGGTTACCTTGTGATAACATGGTAGATCAATAGGATAACACTCATGATTATGGAACTGTCACTAAGGAAAGCATATGTGGATATTTGGATATGTGGATTTGAATGGGTATAAAAATATTGATGTTTGAGATATGGTTTTAATGAATTGTTTTGTTTCATTCTTTGGAAATTGTATTTGGTTTGGAAAAAAAAATTCAATGGAAATTATATTTCATTTTGATATAATTTTTTTAAATTTTTTTTTGTCAATATTTTTTTATAAATATGCTAACATGTTCTATCCTATTGTCCTGGGTAGGAAATTAATTTGGGTAAAACCTATTAAGATTCATTACTAAACCATACATTGGAATGTTCATGCTTTTTCAGCAGTTATTTCCCTAGAAATAGGAAAAGGAAAAGCCTTGAAATTATTTAGTGGTGCTTTGTGGTACATGAACATGGATTTGGAGTTGGATCTTGGAGTTGGATCTTGGAGTTATGTCTTGCAGACTTTGAGATTTTTTGTTTTGTCTACCGCTATATAGTTAGTTGTTAGTATTCTTCCATTATGGTACATAGTGTAGTTTTTATTTGATATCAATTTTATTACATTGATTTGTTTTACATTATTTTCATTCATTATTTAGTGTTTTTTTGTTATGGAATTTTCGATTATAGTTGTTTTACATTTGAAGGAAAAAATCATTCACCAATTGTATTGAATCCCTTAGTAATTATTTGTAGCATTTAGCATCATGGGAATCTCACAAAAGTCTAAGTAAAAATTTCATCTCGACTCAAGCCTGTGAGGAGGGGTGGTATGTCACAAGTGGTCTTAGAATATTCGTTCCTTTACTTGAATGACTTGAACTTTATTAATAATGTATGTTTCCTGAGAAAATGTGTTTTATATTATATTATTCACAAAAAAGATATATTTCATTATAATTAATTGATTATGAATTGAAATGTGACCATCAGGTTTAGACCATTATATGAAAGTGGGTCAATTATGACCATTGGTCTATATGACCATTGGAAACTACACTCTTCATAAAAAACAAAACATTATAATTAATGTTTATAAGTAGAAATGAAAAAGGATTAGTAATGAAGAAAGAAGAATTGATAACCTTAGATAGTGGCTTCTTCTCATATGAAGCCCATTTATTACAACATGGGAGGGAGGTTGCTTCACTGGGATTTTCCCTTGACCATTACCAAGGTGGGAATCATCAAGTGAAACCTGGATGTAATTATATGTGGAGGATATTCAAGTTAGTAGGAATTACCACTTAGGTGATGTTATCCATGTCGCCCCTAGAATCCATCACCATCTCACACCTTACTGTCAGGTTGTACACATTTTTTATATGAATTTATGTGTTGAGTCCATAGTGAATTTTAATTCAATTATATAAATATTGTTTTTATTCCATCAATTCCATTTTGAAAATGGGTTTTCTTAATGAAATTGATATGTAATTTGACAAATTGATTTTTCAAACAAAAATAGCACTATTCAGACTATATTTAAATTATTATATTAAATTTTGAAAATATAAATATTGCTTATTTTAATTAAATATTATGATAAAACACTATTATTTAAATATAAAGTATAAAATAATTTCATTTTTTCACGTGTCTAAAAATTCACTATGCATTTTCAATCCATTATAATTTTTAATAAATCGTGAATTTTATATCAAAAATTAAATATTATCATATTTAGATTATTATTATGAGAAAAAAGATGATTTTTGAAAATAGAACATTGAAATTAGGTTTGGGTGAATTTATGATAATTTTCGAAAATACTATATTGTTTCCTAAATAGTAAAAATACAGACTGAGGTTTTCTGTTTGTTTAATGAAATAACACTTATGCCACAATGATTTCACAAATAACTAACCACAATAAATGACTTAAAATATGTTATTTTGTTAATTTAATTTTTTTTATTATTTTAATCATTTTCTGAATATATAATTTACTTTCCAATTTTCAAAATGGAAACATTATGTTTTAAATTTTTATTTTGTGAAAACAATAATTTTTCATTACAAAATACACAATACAAATTGATGGTCAACCACTATGGATTAAAATAAAAACTTAAGGTGTCCAAAGTGTCAAATATCATGTTAAAATACTCTAATAAATCCTATGGGTTTTCATATACCACAACCTAGGTGTCCAAAGACTTTATTTAAAAATTAATAAAATAATCCCCCACTTTTTCTATTAATACCCACTCATTTATCCATTTAATCTCACTCCGAATTAGTCTTCCATGATTTTATGATATTATTACTTCCAAAGGAGTCCTACCAGGGTTTCAGAAATACTCCAATTCCTCAATCCTCATGTTTTAAGAACTACTCTTCAACGTAATGTAAATATTCACTTCTATTTTCAAATAGAGTTTCATGTTTATGATATATGTCTTTAAAATTTCCAAACTAAGTTCTTATGTCCAAATTATTTTATCCCTTTTTCTATATTAAGAGTCTTTTATGATTGGAGACACATTTCCCCCCTCTTTTTAGCCTTTTGGTAGTCTATTTTTTGTTCCCATTATTCTGCTTATTTTACACCCCAAAAATTCATTCATCTATATAAGAAATTCCCAAATAATTATTCCATTTTTAAAACAAAATTCTTTTTATATGAAACCCGTTTCATATATTATACATGGATTATTTATGAAATATTTTATTGTGACTTATGTGGATGATATGAAAATTAGGAAAAATGATGTGTGCACCCTACTAGTGCTCCAATACATTCAGTAAAGAATTTACTATCTAGAGATGACATGTTTTATGATACCATGGTGAATAATATTAGTAATGATTATGAAACCTAAATGTAAAACATTGGTGATATGATTTAGACTGTATCATCTAATTGGGGTACCCACATTTCCATGTTATGATTCAAGTTATTTTTTTATGATTATTCCCCCTTTTTTATAATGCTTTTATAATATTCTTCAAGTTATATTTAATATTTCCCATGATTACAGGTAAATTATTTTCCTTGATTTCCCTTATTGGTCATTATGCTCAACCATTCCTTTGATCTATGTCCAACGGATATGATATGCAGTAAATTTACTTAGGATGAACCTATGAATAAGCCTTTCATGTGGATTAGAATAACTTTTTACATTTTCATGTATTATGTACATTTTTTTAGGAAACTAATATTTAAAAGATTTTGTATTTATACAATGAAAATGAGAAGTCTTGAAAATAAAGGTAGAATCACAAAATTTATATCAAAGGACGGTTTAGTTATTTTTTGAAATTCTGATTTTTAATCATTAGGAAGAACCCTAAAGATATGTCTATATATAGGAAACCATTTAAATATTTTGGCAATATATTAATTATGTTTTTCCCAAAAATGATATCCTTGTCTAGATATGAACAAGTGGATTTGGATCTAACATATATGTATCTAGTGGTAAAACATGAAAACACCTCATTGAGCTAGACTCGAACGGGAACCAGTGCACAATAATATGCTTTTCTATGCACCTGGTATGACACTCCCAGGGGATACGTTTAGTTAATCATAATACATTCATGAAACATTATGAGGGATTTATAGAAAATTTAAAATTTTTAAAGATCATTATATTTAAGCATGATGTTTTAAAATAAAAAATTACCTTATTATTATAATATTATTAAAAGAAACATATTTCTCACTAAGGTTTTCTTATTTTATAAAATGGTAAGAAATATGAGGAATCATTTAAATGGTGAGCGCATGAAAAATGTTACTCACGATCATACGATGGAATATGGATATGAAAACATCATGAGAATTATGAATCTACTGATTGAAGTTAGGAAAAATATTGTGAATCGATCTAAGATCCTGATTCACCTAGATGGAATCAACATACCGATGAGTTCATTATACATCAATAACCACTATCTTTTTGTGGATCTATTAACATATTGTTTGCTGAACAATAGATAAACTCTATAGAAAATATCATTTCAATATTCCATTGTTCGAAATAAGATAAATAGACACTAGATGTGTACTACATAGAGAGAGAAGCTGGTCAATGGTGTAAAATAATTTAAAACACGATTCCAAGATGAGAGATTGAAGCTATAGAGTTGGATGAGTTCGGCCAAACCATTGTAATAAAACTATTTTCCTCTTTCGATTTGAATGAAAATGGAGAAGGAATTCCTATAGCTAAAGAAGAAGGAAAATTAATATGTGGGAAGCAATGAGATGAACATTAAATGACTTTTCTACCAAAGTCGTATCTTTTTCATAGATCGTAGTAGAATAGTGGATAGATTCATTAGTGGACTTAGACCCCACTAATGGAAGTGAATTTCCAATTAAGACAATGAATGCAACAAGGTGATAGTGCAATGTGATATGAAGTTTGAACTAGACTTCATAGAGATATAGTGGTCTATTTGATAAAATGAGAAGATTGGATATTAAGATCCAACCCCGGGAAGGAACTATGATCCTCAAAGAGGAGGAAATAAAGGTAAACATCCCATATGAAACAAATGTGGGAACAAGAATTCAGGGAAATATCTGATTATGACCATAAAATGTTATAAGTGTGGATGAGATCTCCATATTTCTCAGAACTAACATAGTGAGGTTAAGCCTCATATTATCAACACTAAAGGCAAAGGGAAGAAGTTGTAGGCCGAGCCTGATATCCAGTTCTTCATGTATTGGATTCTTGGGAACTTTTCCAATATCTATCCAAATTTTATGTTGATGGAGGGGAATCTCCATAAACCTCATTAAAGGATAAGAGAGGAACTTTTGATTTTTGTATCACAATTCCTAAAGTAGAGGCTCTAAATGATGTGGTATCTTGTACTCTCATTGTTATCCCAAATATATCATGTACTTTTTTTATTCTTATTCTACACATTAAATTATTTCTTCTAGGTTTGCAAAGAATTTAAAATCAATCCCCGACCTTCTAGATGTAGTGTTACTAGTCAAAACTCACGGGGGGATTATCCAAGAATCAATAAGGTATAGAAATTCTATTATGAACATTTGAGATCACAATGTCATTTAAAATATATTATTTATTCCCTTGATGGAATTAAACACTATATTGGGGACGGAATGCCTCTAAATGAATAACACAATGATCAAATTTAGATACAAGAAAATCTAATTAGTCTTGAATAAAAAATTGATAGTAATTTTCAATGTTGAGATATCTCGACTTGACATTCCTCTACAGGCACATACCATATCTTTATTTATAGAAATAATTGGTGAAGGTGAAGAAGGAAATGATAATATACAAATTGAGAATGGGCAAAGTATTTCCTAATAGGTTACCTAGACCTCACCTAGAAAGATAATTAGATTTATCCATTGAACTCATGCATAGATCAAATATTATATCAAAGACCCTATATAGAATTGAAAATTTGGAGTAGTAGTAATTAATTAAATTGTATAACGATCTTTTGGAGAAGGTGATTTTTTGGACAACTGTTTCTCCTTGGGGAGAATGTGTTATCTATGCAAAGAAGAAGGATTGTTTAATGCAGATATGAATTGAATATAGAGAATGTAATGGGATCATATTGAAGAAAACATACCCCTTCTAAGGATTGATGATTTATTTGACCAGCTTAATTGGGCTCAAATCTTCTTCAATATTGATCTTCAATCTGATTATAACCAATTGAGGGTGAAAAAAGTTGATAATCTAAATAACACTATTTAATCAAGATATGGTAATTATGTGTTTGTTTTTATTACATTCATCTTGATTAATTCTCTTACAATATTTATGGATTTTATGAGTAGACTCATTAAGGACTACATAGATAACTTTTTAGTACTTTATATTTATGGTATTTTTATATATTTCAAATGTAACAAAGAGAAGGAGGATCATCAAAGGGTTATATTTCATACTCTGAGGAAGGAAATGTTATTTGGAATGTTCAGAAAATGTTAATTTTGGTTACAAAAAGATTCATTCTAGGGTAAATTGTATCAAATGAATGAATATTAGTTGATCCTACAAACATAAAGGTTATAAAGGAGTTTCTTCATCATAAAACAGTAACTAAGATTCATTGTTTCTCTTGTTTAGCAGGATATTATAGGCGATTTGTGAATTTTTTTTCATGAATTTACAATACACTAACCATGTTAAATAGAAAATGGGATATGTTTATCTAGGAAAAGGAGTGTGAAGTAATCTTATAAGAGATATATAATAGATTGGATACTTCATAAGTGTTTCTGATACCCTCAATCGGAAAAGATTTAATTTTTTGTGATGAATCTCTAAAAGGGATTGGATGCATCAACATGAAAAGTTAAAAGGTGATTAATTAAGTAACTAGAAAATTAAATCCCAATGAGTAGAGTTATCATACGCATGAACTTGAGCTTCATGCAGTTGTTTCTTATCTGAAGATATAGAGGAAACATTTTTATGGTTATAAATGTGATATATAAACAAAAACCCATAGTTTTAAATATATATTCACATAAAAGGAATTGAACATGAGATAGTGGAGTTGGTTTGAACTTTTTAAAGAATATTATTGTTCAATTAATTATCATTTTAGAAGAGGAATCAAATTCAGTGATTCAATAAGTATGAAATACCCTTTTGTGTTTTCGATAATGATGATTCAAGGATATCCATTAGTCAAAGACCTAGTAAAACTGGATATGGGAATCTTAAGGGACTGGAAATAATCAAATGTATACCAAATTATTTTTCAAACATAATTACTAGAAAAGATCAAGAAATTGTGAGGGGAATATCCATAATTATAGAAGAATACAGAGGCTTTAAATATTGGAATATTTCTGGAGTTCAATATTTATCAATAATGTTTACAAAAATTTCATACAAGTCTATGTGTTCTATAAATTCTAGAAATAAAGGAGATTATGGATGAAAGTCATATATCTGCATTCTATATATTTACTAGAAGAAAAAAAATGTATAGGGACCTTCATGATCATTATTAGTGGGATAACATAAAAAGGAATATTTTTGAAAACACTACATGTTTTCTTGTTGCGTCAACAAGTGAAGGAAGATGCAAAAAATCATAAATGGGGTATGACAACCACTTCCATACCAACATGGATGTTAGAAAATATCACTGTAGACATTGTCAAAAGTATCCCAAGAACATCAATTGTAAATAATGTGATATGGGTTATAGTGGATTGTCTCACCATGACTACCAATTTGATCACCATTCAGGATGATTTCTATCTTTACCAACATACCATGATTTTCTTGAATGATGGTGTGAGGACGCATGGAGTGAAACATTATATGGTTTTGGATCATGATCCAAGTATCACATAAAATATTTGGAGATGTATTCAACAAGATCTGAGTAACAAATTGAATTTTATTATGGTCTATCATCCCTAAACTGATGGCCAATCTAAAACAACTATTTAAACACTTGAGGACATGCTGGGAACATGCTCAATGGAATTTAAGGGTTTGTGGTATCATCATATCCCATTATTTGAGTACTCAAACAAATATAGATTCCATTAGAGTATTAAAATGGTTACCGATGAAGCTATATATGGGAAGAAATGTATAAATCCTACTATTTGGGATGATGTAGTTGAGATAAATCTTATTTGGGCTAGAGTTGGTGAAAGAGGTGACATAAAAGGTTCATTCCATCCAACAACACATAATCACTTCTCAGAGTTAGTTGAAATTCTATACTGACAACAGTTAAAGGGTCTTGGAGTTTTATGTTTGTAACAAATCCTTCCATAAAGTTTCACCTTGGAAGAGAGTCATTGAGTTCATGAAAAAGGAAATCTTATACCTACATACAATGTCCCCAATGAAATCCTTGATCGCAAAGGAGGAGTGGCCTATTTAATTGAATATCATCCAAATATAGCTCATGTTAATGATAAATTCAATGTATCTCTCTTAATAAAGTATATACCTAACCCTTCACATGTATTGAATCCTAAGGTGGTACAATTTGAACGTGATCTCTCGTTTGAGGGGAATCCATTGGATATCTTGGACCATAAAAATAAGTATCTATGCAACAAGACTACTAACTTCATTAATGTGTTTTCGAGGAATCATAAATATGAAGAATCCATATGGGATATAGAGGAGTCAATGCGGAAGAACTGCCAATAAATTTTCTCAACTAAGAGGATGAGTTGAAAATTTAGCGATGAAATATCTTAAGAGGGAATAATTTAATGACCATATGTTTTTTAATAATGTTTGTTTCCAATGAAAATGTGTGTTATATAATATTGTTCACAAAAACACTATATATCATTAATAATTAAGTGAGTATAGATTGAAATGTGACAATCATGTTTTGACCATTATATGAATATGGGAAAATTATGAATATTTGTCAATATGACCATTAGATACTATAAACATGATAAAAGGTTTAATGTTATAATTAATGAGTATTAGTAATAATGAAAAAGGATAACTAATGAAGAAAGGATAAATGATGGACACAACTAGTAGAGTTTTGATTTAATAATAAAAATAAGGCTTCAACCCCAAACTTTTAAAAAAAATGGACACAACTAGTAGAGTAGTGACATATGAAGCCCATTTACTACAACATTGGTTGGAGGTCACGTCACAAGGCTTTGATCTTGACTAATCCAAATATGAGATTCAACAAGTGAAGCTTGAACGAATTCTCCTACGATATGAGTTCAAGTTATTGGAAATTTCCACTTATGACATGTTATCAAAGACACCTAATTAATCAATCACGAATACACACCATACCCTTTGGTCATAAATGATTTATTTAAGGGTTTATGTTTCTAGGTCGTACTTACTTGTAATTACATTTTATAAATAAATTTTCTATTCGATAAATTCCATTTTAAAAATGTGTATTCTTAATAAAATTGTCATGGAATTTGATAAATTTATTTTTTAGGGGAAAATCGTAATCTTTTAAAAAAGATATATATTTTTATAATAAAAGAAAGTATTATAAATAATTTTTATTTTAATGAAATATTTTGATAAAATATTTTTATTTAAATGTGAAAGTTAAATTAATTTTATTATTTTCAAGTGTATGAAAAATTAGTATGCATTTTCAATCAACAATTATTTCTTAATAAATAATGTTATTTATATTTAATTGTTAAAAGTTTTATATTTTGAGAATTATAGTGACAAAATAGATATCATTTTTGAAATATGCATGTCAAAATTATTTAAGGGTGAATTTATGAGAATATTATAAAATATATTCTTTTTGTGAATAGTAAAAATACAGTTTATGTTTTTTGGTATGTTTAATGACAAAAAATTTATTTTAAAATCATGTAATAACTATTTATGAAAAACCCTGACTTAAAATATGTTATTTTATTAACATAATTTATTTTAATATTTTTTAATCAATTTCCAAACATATAAATTACTATAGAAATTTTAAAAAGGATCATTCTACTTTAAAACTACTATTTTTTGAAAAAATTAATTTTCTCTGCCAAAATAAGAAATATTAAATGATGATAGACTCTTGTAATAAAATAACATTATATTTGTTCCATGTGTTCAACATCATGGTAAAATACCATGGTAAAGGTGGCGTTTCTTCATTTAGCATTATCAATGCGTTTGAGGTCTTTATTTAGAAATTAATAAACATATCCCCTACTTTTGTAACAAATACCCAACCATTTATTGATTTTATATCACTAAAAATTATTCCTCCACCAATATCTAATATTTTTACTGGATAAGGTGTCCTTAATCCCCTGATATATCGATCCACATGCTTTATGAACTACTCTTCATGGAAAGGTAAATCTCTACATCTCTTTTTCATTCGAGATTCCACTTTATTTTTTATTTCTTTGAAATTTCCACACAATGATCATATGTACAATTTATTTTACCCATTTAATCTATTAAGAATACTTTATGAATTGGTGATTCATTTCCCATCGGTTTATACCATTTTCTAGACAATGTTTTATACCCATTATGCTACTGATTTTACTTATCAGAATGTCCCACTTCTCCCCAATAAATTCTCTTTAATTTTATTTATGTGAATACCCAAACATATTTCTATTATAGTGGTATTCACAAATATGTAAAAAATGAAATAATAGATTATTTTATTAGAATACATAAAATCCTCATTCACTTTGCATGGGTTATAAATTATACAATAATCATGTATTTAATAAAAATATTTAAGGCCATTTTTTAGTTGAAACCCATTTATTTCATTCTCCATGGGTTATTAATGAAATGTTTTATTATGATATTTGTGGAACACAATAAAATTATGAAATATTATGGGTTCACCTTTATATATCTTCAAGGAATTGAATAATTAATTTAATCTTTATAGATGACTTTTTTTGTGATTCCTTGGTAAATAACTTTTGTAAATTTTATAACACCTTGAGGAAAAATTGGGGTTATCTTCTTATGAATGTATTATTTTAATGGTGTACCCACATTTAAATGTTATGATTCATGTTATTTTTATTATTATATTAACACTTATTCTTTTCTCATTCCTTTATTTACTCCCTACAGTTCTTGTGGTTATTTTTCAAGATCACATGAAAATTGTTTCCCTTGCTTTCCCTTATGATGAATTATGCTCACCTAGTCCTTTAATTTATGTCCTTAGGTTATGCGATGTAGTATATTTACTTATTACAAACTAATGATGAATCCTTTATTGTTTTATAGAAGAAATGTTTTTTCTTCAATGCATTATGTACCTTTTCTAAGAAACTAATCTTTAATAGATTTGTTGTTTGTTTCATCAAAAATGGAAACTTATGTAATAAAATTGTGGGATTATGTATTGAATTACATGTAGTATATATTTTTTGGATACATGGTTATTTTTTGTGTCAGTATTGGGGTTTGAAATTCATTTTGGCATATTCCTTGTGTTACTATGGTATAATGGAGTGTGATTAACGTGACATGAAATGTATAACATAAAAAGACGTAGCTATCCTTTTTTATGTTGAACATCATGTTACTATGGTGTTTGGTACATAAGAATTTTATAGAACCCTATAATATTTTAAATTTTATTTTCATGGGATTATCCAGTGATAATAGAATTAAATGAATTATATAAATGACTTCCCGCTAGGAGTACATATTCCATTTTAGGTAATGATTTATGATTGTGTGAAAAAAGGTTTTTATATAAAAATAAAATTATTATCAAAATGAGATTTTTAAAAGGGAATGGTTTTCACATTTTCCATATAGTTTGGTTTTCAAAGAATGAGGGAAGTTCCAGAAATTTTAGAACAAAGGAGTTGTTGAATTTTTCAAAGCTTTGTTGTGATAGATATGATGTTGTAGAATTGGAATTTATTAAGACATCAGTTTCTAGAGAGTGAGACTTTTGGTGTTTGTTGTGTTTATAGAAAATGTCACCCATTCTACATCATAGATACCAACCAGAAGAATATACAGAGAATGTGGTTTCACTCCAGTCATTGGTGATTAAATAGTTGGTTCACTCGAGTCATTGGAAATTTATTTTCAAGGGATATTGCATGCCAATGGTAGGATTTATCTGTTTAGGCTAAATTAGAACTTGAAATGGTAGGAGATGATTTTGAAGAATTATTAAAAAAAAATATACCGTAACAGGATCATAATTACAATAATGATGGACTTTTTCAGCTTAATCAAGAAGAATATCTCAATGATGTAGTGTACAACTAAATTTATGAATGTAGTATGCTTTTCAAACAAATTTGTTGATACTAAAAATTTATTGGAATATATTTTTGAATCAGGGTTGAGGGAGGATTTGTTTTCTTAATGATTGTCATCATCTATATAATGTATTTTACACAGATGGTCAATATAATAGAAATGGGTGAATGAGACATTTGTGGAGATTGGGGTGGATGGAGTATGTTGATAACTTTGATAAAAAGTGGGATCTATAATTTTGGGAGCATGCATAAGAGAGACACCTATATCCAATGTGGTATTATCTCTCAAAATTTGATGGATGGATGGGTAAATAATTATCCATGACCATAGTCAAATGATGGATGCTAATAATGTTGTTTATTTGACCATATGAGGCAAGAACGTATGTCACCACCTAAAGAATATCAAAATTTCAACCAGAAGGGGAATTTACAATGCCATTATCACAGTGCTCTTAGGTCGGGTGTTTGAGACACTTCTCATGTGTTGAAGACATAATATTATTTAATGGGATGAGGAAAATAGAATACAACATTTTTTTTATAATTGAGATAGCCATGGAGATTACAAGAATATCATTATTCCTCAACATGGAAATATAAATAAGGAAATAATGAGCAAAGTGAAGTGATTAATAAGTTATATAGAATTAATAAGGGTGGCATGGATGATAAGTTTGGACAATTGATATTCTTGTGTATGATTCTTTTGAATTCTACCCTTATGAAAGATTAGTTTGATATAGGTGAAACCCATTCCTTTATTGATTCTCAAGCTATTTATTTACTGGGTTTACATATGGATATAATTCCAATTATTGAAACATCAAACTCATCTTTATCAAAGATAATATCAAACCTTCATGTGTATACAATGTTATATAAATATTTATGAACCTGAGTTGATATGGGAATTATCTATGCTAGAGATGGATGTCTATGATATAATCTTGGTTATGAATTTTTTGATAATGTTTGAGGCTCACGTTGATGCTATACACAATGGGTTATCTTTACGATTCAGGATGGCGTCAATCATCTCTTTAGGAGTGAAAAGGATGTAATGGTTGGAGGAATGGGGTTGTTAGAACTAGTAATTTCAATGATATCATACTATTTGGTTGATTTGACTTTGGAATAAGTGGAAGAGATCTATAATAGATGTTTTCCAGCAATTGATGATCAGTTCCCTGATGTTTTCCCATGAATTTATCAGGTTTACATTTATATGGGATGTGGAGTTTATGATTGATATATTTTTGAGGAATAGTGCTTTTCACATTTATATTATTGGATAGAACCAAAATAATTAAAGGAATTGAAATTACAGTTGGAAGAGATGGAAATCAAAGGGTTCATTCAGTCTTGCACATCTCTGTGGGCAGCACCAGTATTGTTTGTCTCAAAAAAAAGAAGTAAATATTCTATTCTATGTGGATTATAATAAGCTTAACCATGTAATGATAAAGAATAGGTATCCACTTCCATGAATTAATGATCTATTCGGTCAATTTAGGGGATCTCAGTAGTAATCAATGATTGAACTACGATCAAGATATCACCAATTTCATGAATGAAAGGGAGATATTCCAATGAATGATTTCATCAGAAGATAAAAACATTATGAATTTACTCTTATTTCTTTATGTCTCATAAATGAACCAATAATATTTATGGAATTTATGAATCAGATATTTTATTCATATCTAGATTTTTTTTACGGTGGTGTCCATGGATGACATGTTAGTGTATTCAGCATTAAGTGCAGTGCATAAGTAACACCTGGAGACAGTGTTGGGAATCCTGGGGAATCATCAGTTTTATGCCAAACTATCAAAGTGTTATTTTTGGATACAAGAGCTATATTTCCTTGGAAATTTAATCTCTAAAATAGTTATATCTATAGACCTATAAAAGTTAGAGGCAATTATCATAAGTAAACTTCCAAATAATTTCTTCGAGATACATAGTTTCCTTATTCTGGTTGGTTATTACCGACATTTTTCTTGTGATTTTTCTTGAATAGCTTCACATGTGATATATTTCACAAGGAATAGTGTCACCTTTTAGTAGAAGGAGGAATTTCATAAGTATTTTCAATATATTTAAGTTCACCTTACATTAGCAACAATATTTATTTTCCTTGAATCAAGACTAGGGTATGTGGTGTGTAGTGATTCTTACACAACAGGGTTTGGATATATTCTCATGTAGGGAGATTATGTTGTTTCCCATGGATCATGATATTTATGGTTGCAAGAGAAGAAATACATAAAAAAATATTGAAGTAATATTCCATAGTTCATGCTCTAATTTCATGTAATCATTACCTCATTGGTGATAAATTTATAGTGTTTATAGATCATAAGAGTTTGAAACATATTTTTAAAAAAAGGGATTCGAACCTATGACAATGAATATGAATGGGATATCTATATGTGTTTTAATTTTAATTGATTATTAAATCAGGTAAAGAAAATATGGTGATAGATTAATTAAGAATAAATTCATATGATCATTAGGAAAAAGAAGCTTCAGAACATTGGATGTTCATGTCAATCCTAGCTGACATGCACTGGAATGTGAAGACAAAGGTGAAGTTATGGATTTCATTATATTTTATTTTTTTCATGATTTGATTATGATATTTAAAGCGGAATAGATTCATGATTCATAATTAATTGTGATGGGGTAAAAAATCAATGGGGTGACCATTGAGCCATGGAAGATGGATGTGAGTATAGTTTTATGGCTTCAAAATTGGATGGACATTCCTATGCCTTTTTAGGAACAAATTACACATGAAATACACTATTTTATATGGAATATTCATCCTAGAATATAATAGATGTATAAGTCATTGAAATAAAAATTTCATTGGATCAACATTAAAAGGATGGAAGTTGAGTTTGGTATGAGATGCTTAACTTTTCTGAAAGTCAAGGTAGAGCATTGGCAACCAGTAGGAATGCTCAAGCCTTTAAATATTCCTATTTCAAAATAGAAGAAGATGACTATAGTTAATGTAATAGATTTCCCAACAATAGTCTAGAAACATGATGACATATGGGTGGCATTTGTATGTCTTGCAATGTCAACATATTTTATCCATATTATTGAATCTCATATAGTGAAGAACATGTCAAAAATATATATCTTAGATGTGTTAATGTGGCATGGCGTACCAGTTTTGATATTCTCTAAAATAGATATGAGTTTTACATATGATTTTGTGAAATTATTATAGAAATACCTTGGTTCATAGTTTATAATGAGAATAGTGTATCATCCTCATATGGATAGAAATAACAAAAGGACGATACAAAAATTGGAATCATGTTGCATGCCTGTGTAATAGATTTTGGTGTCTCATGGGAGGAGCTCATACCATTAGTGTATTAGTCGTATAAATAAAGTTATCAATCCTCAATAAATATGGATCTTTTTGAATAATTTTATGGGAGTCCTTGACATTATTCACTTTGTTTAGTGGAAATATGATAGAATTTTATGGTTGCAATGTGCCTTTTCTAAGAGACAATAGAGAATATGCAGTCAATCTACAATAGTTTTGATATAGATCTGAGTCCTCAGAAATAATATCCAGATCATCATCGATATCCATTGTTCCATGATTTGAGTGATCATGTGTTTTAATAATTTCTCCAATTCTTTGGAATCATCCTTTTGGGAAGAAGTGGAAGTTATCTCTGAGAATCATTAGCCCTTTTGAGATACATGAAAAAGTTAGAGTGGTGGAATGTTGGTTGTCATTTCCACCATATTACTACTCTATATATTATGCATTTCATGTATCTTAGTTGAAAAATTATTAGATTTATCCTAAACATGTGATTCAATGGGATCACATTGACCTATAGTCTCATGCATCATTGGCACATGTACAGATACAGATTGTGGATAGGGAAGATAATGTCTTGTGTGGTAAAAGCATTAGTCTATGATGGGTTTAGTGAAAACATGGTCGGATTAAGGAAGAGATATGGAATAGGACAATGAAATGGTCAGGAAATGAACTGACACTTGAAGGGAAATTTGTTTTCCTACTTTGTGGGAGTGGAATGAAAAATGTTGGGGATAATGTATCACCCTAAATTTCATGTAAGTAACCCCTTATTTATGATTTTTTATTATTTAATGTGTTTGGGTGATGTTTGAGAGGGTTTAGATGAATTATTGATTTTTTAGATGTTTTTAATGTTGTATGGTTTTACCACATTTTGTGGAAACCATTAATGTCATACTAGAAACCATGCATAGTGAGACAAGGGATAATGAGAGGGTGAACAGTTAAGGGAAACGGTTTCATCCAATCATGTGGCCACTAAGGGGAAACAATGGAAAGTGGGACAAAGATATTTTCATGGTTGACACATTATTTGTTTAACAGTGTGGGGAAAACATTCATGGAACTTCTTGAGTATATTCCAACACATAGTTAACTCATTATTCTTCTAACCGTTTGACAAACCATGCATAGTTTAAAAGTGAGATCCTAGAAAATTTCATCTCACTCATTTTCACCCATAAACCCCTTTATCTTAATAAATTTCATTCATAAATTGATATTTTTGCCACCCAAAGGTTTTGGAGTCTTCCTTTATCGATTCTGAAGTGATCTAAAGGGTTTTCTTTGTGCATTGAAGCCTGGTTCGCTTGGAAAGTGTCCGTTTGTGGTAGTTTTTCCAAGATCTACATGTATTACCTCTCTCTTGATAATAGATATTTTCCCAGGTGGATAAATCTATTGTTTTCATTTCCAATAATGTTGAAAAATTGTATGGTTGATGTTATGGAAGAGACATAAAGTTGTTTTTTGGAGATTAAACCTTGTTTTGTTGAAGATTTCATATCAATCATCATTTTCATATTTTTTTTCTAGAATAGGTGGATTCACTCTCAAATCCTATTATTTTAAATTTAAGGATTTATTTAAAATTATTTGTTTTTCTTTAAATTTATCTTTAAATTATTGTTCATTTCTTTATAAAAATCCCCTTTAGTGATGATTTGTGAAATTTTGAAAATTTAGTGTTTTGTTCAAAAGTGAATTTGGTAGAATGTTTTTAAAATAATTTTTTTAAAATCGATGTTTGGTTTTGATGCATCCAAAAGTGTTTTCAATAAAATTATTTTTTTTGAAGGGTTTGGTGGATCAATTTTTAATAAAAAATCATTTTATTGAAATTGTTTGAATGTTTGATTTGGCATGGGTTTTGGGAGAAATGGATAGTGTTCGTTCATATTGCATACAAATCCTAGTTGGAATATGAATTTTTGCTTGGTTATAAACGTGAAATGAACATTAGATATTGGTTTCCTTGGGATAACTTGGTATATCGATGAGTGATTATTCATGAGTATGGAACTATCAACTAGGCATGAAAGTGTGGATATGTTGAAATGGGGAATGGAATGGGTATGTTAAAATTGAAGTTTGAAAAATGTTTTCGGAGATTTTTTTGGTTTCTTTATGTACAAAATGTATTTGGTTTGGAAAATTTGTTTGGTATGGAAATGGTTTATATTTTTATATAAAAATTTTATAAAAAAATGTATTTTTTGGAAAAGTGGTATCATGTTCTATACTAGTGGAACAAGTAGGGAAGTCCTTTGGAGAAAACCTACTATGTTTCATTGATCATCCCTGGTTTGGTTTGTTGGATATTTTCCAAATATTTTTTCCAAGAAAACGTTAAGGGTAAATCATTAGACTTATTTAGTAGTTCATCATGATACTTGATCATGGAGTTGGAGGTTGATCTTGGCATTTTGTCTTGGAGTCTTTGATCTTTGTTGGTTTTTTCTTCTATTGTGTACATTGATGTTCTTATCCTTATGATGTGGTAATTTTTTGATGTTTTTTTGGTATAAACTGTATTTTGTTGAGTTGTTTCACATTGTTATCAAGCATCATATAGTGGTTTTGGTAATGGAATTCCCTGTTATTTTTTTTACTTTCAATGGCCAAATCATCACCAAATTTCATTGAAAACCTTTGAATTTATATCAAATATTTTGTATATTTTGGATGTCTCTTGAATCCATGTAACAATTCTTCCTAGAATCAAGCCAATGAGGTGGGGAGATATGTTACTATCATGAATGATAATCAGAAGAAAATAGTGACCTTCAAAGTGCATTTCATAACAAATGAAAGAAAAAAAATAAAAAATATAATAATTATAGTTATAACATGGTGTAGATGAATTTAACACAACCATGAATCTTTAGAGAAAAATATCATAATCAATGACATCCTTTTACTATGAAATTAACATTGTCCTAGAGAAATATTACTTTTATAAGACAAAAAATTAATTCTCTTTCTAAAAATAAACTAAAATGTACTGAAAAATACATATCTCATGAGATATAAACTCATAAACAATTACATGGATGGAAATATAAAACCACACATTTCATTCATTCATATATACATGTGTCACCTAAAAATCATTCACTGTTCACATCGTAATAAACACATCAAAATAAAATGGTTTCCATTAATCATCAAAATGAAAATAATTCTTTTTTTATATAGATCAAATGGAAATAAAATTGCTTTAATAAACACGAAAATAGTAATCATTCATTTTCCATAAAGAACAGATGAATCTAAAACTTTTTTCATAAACATCCAAAGGGTATAATATTTTTTCTCCATTTAAATCATTTGATATAGAAATATTGATCTCCCATAATAATCACATGATGAAAGATAAAAATATGTTGAAACATGAATCATAAAAATATTAAAGAGTGGAAATTTTGATGATAGAGAATAAAATGAAATCCAAATTAGTAAATAGTTTTTTTTTTAAAAATCAATTTTTGATATAAATGTCATAGTAATGAGCCTATTTTAAAAAATTCTATATTTTCATAAAAAAATAAAGAAAAAAATATTCTGGTATGTGAATTTGAATTAAAAAAGACTTTTTATAAAGAAAAATAAGAGATAAAATCATTTAAAATTGAAAATTTTTTTGCGAGTAGGGGAACAAAATTCATGAATATAGGAAATAACTCAATGCAAGAAAAATTAGGTACCAAAAACCTTATGTTGAACTTTGATTTCCATTTAATTTCTCTAACCCCATGAATAATAAATATAAATATCATAATTCACTATATGTAAACCTTTTTCATATAAAATTCCCATTTATATGCTTCTAGAATAATAATTCTTCTCATGTGATTGATTTATAGAATAAATTTTTAATATCATGTTTTAATATTCTTGAACATTTTGCACTAGGATGGTAGGAATTGTGTAAATATTAATTCTTATTCAAGAAATATTCATTTATATACCATTAAATGTTTTATAATTTATTTTTTATAAATGCCTCTAATGCTATTTTTTCCATTATATTAGAGTTCATGTTTAATTTTGTGAAGATGAAAATAACTATAAACATGTTTTAGGTTATTTACTGATAATAATGGAATACCATATAATGAGTGTATCATTTAATGTTATCCATAAAGTACTATATTAGTGATAAATATTAATTTTAAAAAATCATATATACTCAAAATATTAATATTTAAACCATCGATGAAGAATGTGGTGAAAAATCAAAAGCATCATTCTTTGGAGGTAGTAGTCTGCTTGTGCAGATGGACGCTGACATAAGTTTTTAATGTTAGAAGAATGAAGTAACATGATTTATAATATTATGAACATAAATAGAATATATATCTATTTTTCATATTAGGATAGTTACCCTTTTGGACCATCCAAGTTAGTTAGTGAAGGATAATGAAACACAATTCTTCATGGTGGTGGTTGTTTTCATATAGACGTGATTCATGTTTGTTTAAAAAAAATTTAGAAATGAAGATAAGGCTTGTAACATCATCATAATAACAAAATCACATACTAATGAAATGTATTTCATCATTTTAATACAGTGAAATATAATTTTAGGAATAATAAGTAAAATATATATATATTAGAAAGGATTAGTTATAAATTTATACCTTACTACATGGATTGTCAACATTACAAATTGTAACGTCCCGACCTAGCTCAGCACTAAGACAGTGGTTGAACCGGTCACCACATGACCTCAAACATGCCACCCCATATGTCAGAGGTTTTTGACTAGAATCTAGGGTTTAAGGATAGTCAGTGGGGAGACTATACCCTCTTATTAGAGTTGTGCAGTGGTACAACAAGGTAAATTACAATCAACAGTAGAAGAATTAATACATAATTGATAAGAAGAGGAAGACAGATTTAATATAAATGAACAAGAGTAGCCAGTGGCAGTCATATAACAAAGGAATGCAGGACATGGTATAGACATAAGATGGAAAGCAGTAAACAGTAAAAAATGCTTCTCAATACAATACAAAAATAAGGAAAGGACAGGAAAGCCCCATCGGTGATATCCTTGACCATACCGAGCTCTATATCATCCCTTTTCTCCTTTACCATGTACATGTAATACAAAAACAAGAAAGGTCCAAGGACCTACAAAAAATAATGTATACTTGGGTACCGTAGTACAATAGCTGCTCGAGTAGGGTGTGAGATATAAATCTTAGTAGGTCAGAACCACTGGTGTCTAACCCATTCCCAACAGTGTAATTTGGATAAAATTGGGTGTAAGAATGCATGAATAAAGTAAGCAGTACAATGTAACTAGATACCCAAGTACCGACTGCAGTCCTCGACTGGTGTTTGGACATTAAATCAGTTCATTAATTGATTATTACTAATTTATTCATAACATGTGAATAATTCACCTACCGAGTCCAAGGAGTTTCCTCCATGGTGAAAGGTGGATGAGAAATGACTAGGCCTGATTGGATTAAACCATGGAACCTACTAATTAATGATAGAACCAAGGAGTGGATCCAAGGAACCCTGTGATGGTATTTAGTAATAAATTCTCAAGGTAATAACCAAGGAAACAACCTCATGATAGTATAAGTAGTGAAGGTCCCAAGACGTTACTAAGAAACCTGATAGAGATTTCTAGTTAGGGAGTTCTAGGGTAATAACCAAGGTAACGTAAATCTCACGGAATGCTAACCTAGTAGTATCTCAGTCTAGCTAATGGGTAAGAGTGAAATCCGAGGAGTGTAATCCAATGAAATCCACAATAAGTAACCTACTGAGTATAATGAGTACATTCTAGGTAAAACGGGGTTAAGGAAGGACTAAGTCCATGGAGTGCATCCAAGGCACCTACTTGTCAATACTGGATCTATGGAGTGTATCCAAGGCATCATGTAGTACTAAATGGGTACCCAACGAAAGTGTACTAGGCATCCAATGTTAAAAAAATGGATTAGATCTAGTTTGGTATGAACCTTAGTAACACGTACTTGAATTTGGAATGGGGTACAAAAGTGATCATGGTATTCACTGATCAGAAACTATGATAAGATATAGCCTAACCATTCCTATTTAATAAATAAGTCATGTAATAATTCATTTTGGTCAAATCCTTTTCATCCATTTGTGTGGAAATGTTATGTAGTATAATGACCCAGCCCTAAAACATTACATAATCATGAATTAAATGAATAATTCACATTAAGGATCTTTTCAGGTTTAGAGTTTTGGAAAATTAGATCATAACATTTACATAACAACATGAATATTACATGTAGATAATTCTACTCTGTATCTATTTTTTTATAAAATAAAAACTCTTGAAAAAAATGATTCATTTCTAGTTCCATGTTTTATATAGCAAGACTTTTCCTTGATCCCATCCTTGACCCTATTCGTCTTTATGTCCTGTGAAAAACATTTCAAAACATGGGATGATCATTAAAAGCTCAGTAATGGTTATAAAATAAAGAGAGAAATAATTAGACCATCAATACATACAATACATAAACTCTTTAACTTACCTCATGAAGATATAAGATTTATGAATAACACATAGTAATCACAAATCATAAAGGTAACTTGTGGCATTCATATCATACTTACATTGTAGCTATCACAGCTACATAGGGAGTTACATTGGAATACCCATCACAGTATATTCCCTAAATCTATTAAGAGAAACATTCTTGTTTACCTCCATCATGCTACCGAATTCATTGGAGAGCTATCTCGGGCTCACCCTCCCTATGTTTATCATAGAACCACCCGTATACGCAAACAATTCCCAAGAACAATAACATATTCATAACACATAAAACAAACATAAAGGATAGATAAAATTTCCACATTTCAATCAAAATATATCATTAAAATATGTTGAAATAAAAAATCCATTATCAAAACCATTCTCAATACCAAAATACGTATGAAGTATATGGTATTTATTTTCCTTTTAAAAAAACACTACGGCTTGTTAAAGAATCCAAAGAACAAATAACACTCGTGGCGGAGAAAAAGGTCATTTTCACCGCTTACGTTAAAAAGAAACATTCTTTTTTGTCATTTAGTAAAAATATTAATATAAAAATATTACCTTTGAATGAAATCGAAAGTCAAAGGTGTGTATACACCGTATAAAATAAAGTCATGTATAAAACAAAATATGCCTTAAAGAAAGTAGATTGAGACAAAGTCCCTTACCACATGTCTAACTTGACCCGTTCGTTCTTTATTCTCCTGAATAATAAACCAAAGTTAGTTTCTAATTGATTAAGAACATTTTTAAAGTTTATTATTTCTTTTATATCACTTATTACCATTTTATAAACATTATATAATAATTTATGTTAATAATGGTTGTTTGGTCGATATTTGGTACTTGAGTAAAACATGAACTCCTTATAATTACAAGTCATCCATGTGGTCAATAGTCCATTATCTATATAATTATATTCATGATTTAGATATCATGTAAATCATATATATCCAGTATATATATGTATTTATAATAGTACATAGAATTTTGAGATAAGAAATGAAATGCACCGTTCATGGAGACGGTAAGCTGTACGTACGCATGATGAATGATAAATTCACTTCTATTTCACACTTTAATGGATTTAAAACATAATGATACATAGGTATATTATAATTCCAGTATAATATCATATATAATATCATTAACTCCATCCTTTATACGTCCCACATATGGAAATAACGAGTCATATCACTTTGAGGGGGCGGTAGTCCGCACTTCTTCAAATGAAATTATCGAGTTTACCCACTATGGAAACCCTAAAGGTATGATATAAATGAAAAATACACAATCATAAAGAAAACCTAAACATAATATATATCATATATAAATATTGTTCTATCTTAATGGCCACCATGAGAGGAGGTAGGAGATAATTGAACGGTCATTGCTTCACGAGGTGTTAGTTTTCCATCCATAGAAATTGTATGTTCTTCACCCATGAGATGGATGTTTGTGTAAGTGTAGTTTGAATATTTATCATAACAACATACTAGTTTATTTATGATACTATTTTTGTTATAAAAGAAAGGAATAAAAAGATTTTAGGGGTTAAAGAAGTATAATAAAATAAAATAAGTTAAGATAAAATGTTACCTTTAATTTGGGTAACTCGCTATGGTTTAAACCAAAAGTACTTTTTAAAGTACCTTATGTCTAAGGTAAGGCTTCTATGAGGATGAGAGGGATATTGATAGCTTATTTGATCCAGTTTTGAACGAGAAAAGGGGCTTGAGATTTGTTAGGAATGTGTTATAATTGATGGATTTTTATAAGGTGTAGGAGGGGCACTTTGGGAAAGTGTGAAAATATTATTTTATTATATAATGATATTCGGTTTCTAAAGGTCCGAAACTAATTAAAGTCGAAGATAATATGGCTCATGGTCGAAAAAAATCATCCAATAATAATTGGACAGGTTTTGGATATTGTATTATTTTTTATATTCTTATTTATTTAAATCATTTATTAATGAGGCAAACACTGCATCATTATTGTGTCATATATAATTTAATTAATTTGATTTCTAGAAATTATAAAACAAATACCATGATTTAGGAAATCTTCTATATTTCCAATTAATATTTATATTCCAAAATATACCTTATATAACCCCATGTAAAATTGAATTTACTAAAAGATTTTTTTTATGTCATATTTGCCTTTACTTTAAGTTAATTAAAATAAAGTGTCATTATCACTCATAAGTGGCTCCATGGGGTCACAAAATCAACCCAAAGATGGTCATGGTTTCCCATTACTCATAAAATAAGTTTAGGACAAGTTTTAATGAAATTATATTTTATTATAAAATTCTCTTTACCTTGAATTACCCTATTTCCCTTTAATCGTGGTAAATAAATGTCAAAAGTTACTATTCACAAAAAAAAAGTATTTTCATCTTAATGAACCAAATTTTACTTAATAATAAAAACCATGTATGTATTATTTTTAAAATTCAATTCATAGAACCAGTAAAATTTCATTTAAATTAAAAGTTTATTTTTTAACTACTACAAAGTGGTTTCACTATTCATCAAAAATCAAAGTTCTTCAGAAAAAATACCAAAAAATCAGCCTAAGATATATTTGATATTCCAAATTAAAAAAATGATTTCTATTTTTACAAATTCAAAACATAGAAGATACCTTAATTAATTTAAAATTAATTCCCGCAGTCAAAAAAATTGCATGTTTTTAAGAAACAATAACTATCAGAAGGTCGACACTTGTTTATGTCCAATTTCAAAGTGAAATTACATCCAATGGCCAAAATTGATTTAAATGGTACAAAAATAATCTAATTGAACTTCAAAACCAATTAAAAATATAATCTATCTATATAAATACATTATATTAAAAGTCAGTTTTGAATTAAAATACAGTATTTTTCACTATTCTTTAAAAAATGAATTTCATAAGAAAAATACCAAAAAATTACCCAAATTAAATTTTAGTGTCCCGATTCTAAAGAAGAATTTTATTTGGTCAAATAGAACATATAAAAGTTACCAAAACTTGGTTTAATGAGGGTTCTCCATCAAAAGGCAGTAAATCAGCCTTTTAAAGAATATTAGATTATTTATTCTTAAAAATAGATTCATTCACATTTTAAACCTCTAAATTTTATTGGATAAATGTAAAAACATTTAACAAACATGTATAATCATATTGTAGTTAGTTTTTTTATTCCTTCTATTACAACTTCTAGGAATTAACTACCATTTAAAATAATAATATTATATTATTAGTGTGCAATGTAAGATTTCATAGACACCCATTGTTGCGTATCGGGTACACCATCGAACATAGAAACCTCTTTAAAGTAAAATTAATATTTAATTCAAAAATATTAATAAATTTTAAAAATATATTATTCTTTATTTACTTGGGATGTTACATCCTTCCTCCCTTTTGGGAATTTCATCCTCTTAATTTTTATTCACTTGTCAAAAAATTGGGGGTATTTATCCCTCATAGCATTTTCAGATTCCCACGTTTCCCATTCAACTATATGGTTGTTCCACAAATCCTATACCTAGTGAATTACCTTATTTCGAAACACTTTCTCTCTATAGTCAAGAATCTGGACTGGTTGTTCCTCATAAGAGAGATTCTCTTCCAACTGAACTACCTCTAGGATCAAAACATGAGATGGATTTGGCATATACTTTCTCAACATTGAAACATGAAAAACATTGTGTAACTAGGATAAACATGGAGGTAAATCCACTTTTTATGCAACTAATCCAACTTTCTCTATGATTTCATAAGGTCCGATGAACCTCGGACTCAATTTTCCCTTCTTACCAAAATGAATCACACTTTTCCATGGAGAAACATTGAGAAATAAATGATCACCTACCTCAAGAGAAAGATCCTTCCTCCGGTTATCTGCATAATGTTTCTGTCTACTCTGAGCTGTTCTCATGTTCTTGTGAATCAAATGAACTTTTTCTGTGATTTCTTCAACTAATTCTAGTCCCATCAGCTATCTTTCACCTACTTCATCCCAAAAAGCTGGAGTTCGACCACTCTTTCCATATAATTCCTCAAATGGATCCATCTGTATACTGAAATAAAAAATATTATTATTTGAAAATTCAACCAAATAAAGATGTTGGTCCAAAATTCCCTGGAAATACAGTGAAAAAGCATATAACATATCCTCTAAGGTTTGAATTGTTCATTTTGACTACCCATCTGATTGCGGATGAAAACCTATACTAAAATTTAATTCAGTACACAATGACTTCTGAAGGCCTTTCCAAATGTTAAAAGTAAACCTGGGATCATTATCAGATAAAATGGAGAGGGGAACACAATGAAAGCAGACTATATATTTAACATAAAATAGAGAAAGTTGATCTAGAGATAAAGTATCATGAATAAGAAGAAAATGAGTAGATTTAGTTAATAGATCAACAATAACCCAGATTTCAATATTACCTTGAGATTTCTTTGGTAGTCCCACAAAGAAGTCCATGGATATATTTTCTCATTTCCACTTTGGCACCGATAAATACTTATGCATCCCTTTTGGTAACTTCTACTCAGTTTTAAACTACTGATAAGTCAAACACTTCATAGTAAAATTAGCAATATATTTTTTCATTCCATCTCAAAAGTAATACTCCTGAAGATCTCTGTACACCATAGTAATTCCATGATGAACTAAAAATGAGGAACTATGAGCTTCACAAAAAACTCATTCTCCAACTGGGAAACACAAGGCACACATAATCTTTTCCAAAACATCAAAACACATTCATTATCAATGTTAAAATCTAGAAACTTACCCTTTTGAACCAAATATACCTTTTTCCTTCAACTCACTATCTTCTTTCTGCGCTTGCTTAATTTTTTCTGAGAGAGATGATTTCACTGACTCCTAAAACAAAATAGATTAATTTCTTGCACCAAAATCTTTTATGCCAAAGTTCATCAAATCAAAAACCAAATGATCTTGTTCCAAACGTAGCATGGTTAATGAAGCATTACTTTTTTGACACAAAGCATCGACCACTTTATTTGCCTTTCCTGGATGGTAATGAATCATGCAATAATAATCCTCAATTAATTCCAACCATCTCCAATCTCTCATTTTAATTATTTTTGAGTGAATATATACTTTAAACATTTTTGGTCAATGTATATTTCAAATTTTACTCAATACAACTGATGCCTCCAAATTTTTAAATAAAAAACAATAGTAGCTAATTCCAAATCATGTGTAGGGTAATTTAACTCATGAGGTTTCAACTAACGTGAAGCATAATAAATTTCCTGATCATTCTTCATTAGTACACAACCAAATCCTTTCAACAATGAATAACTGTAAATAAAAAAGTCACTATTTCTAGAAGGAAGTGCCAAAACTAGATTATTCCCCAATCTTATTTTCAATTCCTGAAAACAATCATCACATTCTTTTGTCCAAAGGAACTTAACACATTTTTTAGTTAACTTAGTTAGTGGGCTAGATAACTGTGAACATTTCTCAACAAACCTCCATTAATAACCATCCAAACCAAGAAAACTACATATCTCTGTTATATTTGTGAGTCTTGGCCATTCTTCAACAAATTTTTTTTAGTAGGATCAACAGTTATGCCATGTTTTGAAATAATGTGACCAAGGAAAGAAATTTTCTATAACCGAAACTCACACTTTCTGAATTTCCCAAATAGTTTATATATTTTATGGTGTGTAAGACAACCCTTAAATGACATTCATGTTCCTATTTACATTTGGAATAAACCAAAATATCATCAATGAACATAACCAAAAACTTATCCAAGAACTCAAGGAAAATTATATTCATCAGATCTATGATATAGCAGGTGAATTGGTTAAACCAAAAGGCATAGCTACAAATTCATAATGGTCTTATCTAGTACGAAACGCGGTCTTCAGAAAGTATTCTTCCTTTACTTTCAACTGATGGTACCCCGAACTCAAATCAATCTTTGAAAAATACTAAACTCCCTTGATCCGATCCAAAAAATATTGATATGAGGCAAAGGATAGTTGTTCTTAATAGTGATGTCATTAAATCCTCTATAATCAATGAAAATTCTCATTGCACCATCTTTATTTTTAACAAACACGATAAGAGCACCCTAGGGTGATGTGATAGGTCGAATAGAACCTTTATCTAATAACTCATGCAATTGCTTCTTTAACTCTAAAAGTTCAATTTGAGCTATTAGATAAGGGGGTTTTGAAATTGGCTTAGCATCAAGACCTAAGTAAATAGTAAATTAAACTTCTCAATCAGGTATAATACTACGAAAATCATCAGGAAAAACTTCAAGGTACTCATTTACCACTGGCACATCATTAATCTCAACACTTCCTTTATTTTAAACAATATGTCCAAGGTAACATTAATTTCCACGTTTTACTTGTTTCTCAGCTTCCTAATATGTTATCAAAATCAAGGGTTCATTCTTGTACATGAACTGAAAATCTTTCTGAAAATAAACCTCCTTAGATCTGCAGTCAATATTAGCATGATAAATAGAAATCCAATCCATACCCAAAATAAAATCAAACTATACTAGAGGAAAAAAATAATTTTTTCAGGTAGATTATTCTCGCACACAAGGACATGAAGTTTCATATAATTTATTTTTTCTCAACATTTCCCCTGGTGTTTTTACCATAAGTGCAAGATTCATATCTTGATATGGAATTCCTGATTTACTTGAAATCTTCTTAGAAATGAATTAATATGTAGACCCAAAATCAAAAAACACATTGGTATAATATGAACAAACAAACAGTGTACCTGATACTACTTCATTTGATGGCCCAACATCTATTGATGTAGTTTAAATGGATTTCACCACCCCTTTCTTCTTGTAGTCCGGCTGTTTTTCCTCAGTTGAGATCTTCGTTGGACACTCATTATCATAATGACCCATTTCATTGCACTTAAAACATTTTACTAACTGTACATCAGAGTTTGTATTACCATTAACCTAATCTTTTTTAGTGAAATTATGAGCCTTATGTCCCATTTTACCATATCGGTAGCACTTACTATAATTCAAAATACATTCCCTAGAATCCTTTTTACCACAATTTTCACAAAATATAAACTTAAGTTTCTTACCATCAGACCTTTTTGAAGAGTTATTCCCTTTCATCTACCACCATAACCTCTTATTTTGTTGTTTTTCAAACAACATATGATCATAGGAAAACTCCATTTTCACCTTCTCCTCACAACAAACAAGTTTTTCATAACTTTTGAACTCACGAGAAGCTAAATACCTTCGATACTTTGGCTTTAATACTTAGTAAAAATGGTTGATTTTACTATCATGATCACATATGAAATTTGGAGCATACCATTCCAGTCAGTGAATTTTGCTTCATAGCAGCCACTGAGTCATCCTCCTGCCTCAATTCTAGGAATTGATTTTCTATCCTAAGATGAACCACCTTAGGAAAATATTTATCAAGAAAAAAACCTTTGAATTCATCCCAATCACGAGCAACAATCTCCTCACTATCCCTGATATTTTTCACCATCGACCACCACTGATCAGCTTCACCTTCAAGACGGTAAACCGCAAGACTATATTTTGGTGTTTTGAACACCCCATGACATCAAAAATCTTTTATAGGGCTTTGATCCATACTTCTGCTAGCACAGGGTCATATGATCCTCTGAAGTATGGGGGATGTTACCTTAGGAAATGATCCACTACTGACATGTTCATCTGTGGCTGATCTGGCGAATCTCATGCATGGATACCACCACCATTTATAGCCTGAATCAAATGTTCCATCACTGCAACAAACTATTCAGTTCCTATTCTGACCATCTCAGGTTGCTGATTTGGAAGGTTGTGTTTCTCCTGATGTTGTCCCAACATAGTTTCCCTGTTTCCTCTACAGAAAACCGTCCTGAACACATAAATATCTTAGGCAAAGAAAAATGGAAATATGTAAATGGTATATAATTTCAATCATAAAATAAACTAAAAATAATTTGTGTATATTAATATAACGATATTCTAACTCCTAAAGTTGTCTAAACCAACCTCTGATACCAATTATAAGTACTCAGCCTTAAAACATTACATAATTATGAATTAAATGAATAATTCACATTGAGGATATTTTCAGGTTTAGAGTTTTAGAGAGTTAGGTCATAACATTTACATAACAACATGGATATCACATGTTGAAAATTCTACTCTGTATCCATTTCTTTTTTATAAAATAAAAACTCTTGAAAAAAAGAGTCATTCCTAGTTCCATGATTCAAATAGCAAGACTTTTCCTTGATCCCATCCTTGACCCAATTCATCTTTAAGTCATGTGAAAAATATTTAAATACTTGGGATGAGAATAAATGGCTCAATAAGGGTTATAAAATAAAGAAATAAATAATTATACCATCATTACATACAAAACATAAACTCTTTTACTTACCTCAAGAAAATATATGATTTATAAATATCACACAGTAATCACAAATCATAAAGGTAACTTGTGGCATTCATATCATACTTACATTAAAGCTATCACAGCTACATAGGGAATTAAGTTGGAATACCCATCACAGTATATTCCCTAAATCTCTTAGGAGAAACATTCATGCTTACCTCCATCACATTACCCAATTCATTGGAGAGGTATCTCGGGCTCACCCGCACTAGGTTTATAACAGAACCACCTGTATATGTCAACAATGGCCGAGAACCATAACATATTCATAAAACAAAAAACAAACACGATGAAAAGATAACATTTCCACATTTAAATCAAAATATTTTATTTAAATATATTTACATAAAAAATACATTATCAAAAACATTTTCAATACCAAAATATGTAAGAATTATATGGTATTTATTTTCCTTTCAAAATCACACTACGTCTTGTTAAGTAATCCAAATATTAAATAACACTCGTGACGGTGAAAAACGTCATTGTCACTACTTAAATTTAAAAGAAAAAATATTTTTTTTCTTCTAGTAAAAAGATTCATAGAGAAACATTCCCTTTAAATGAAATGGAAAGTCAAAGGTGTTTATACACTATATGAATAAAGTTGTGTTTAAAACAAAATATGCCTCAATGAAACGAGATGAGACGAAGTCCCTTACCTCATGTCCAACTTGACCCGTTCTTTACTTAGTCTCATGAATAATAAACTAAAGTTAATTTACACTTGATAAAAAACATTTTTCAAGTATATTATTCCTTTTATATCACTTATTACCATTTATAAACATTATGTAATCATTTAAGTTAATAATGGTTGTTTTTTCAATATTTGGTACTTGAGTCGAAAATGACCACCTTATAATTACAAGTTGTCCATTTGGTCAATAGTCCATTATCTCCATAGTGATATTCATGATTTTGATATCATATACATCATATATATCTATTATATATATATATGTATTTATAATAGCTCATAACATTTGGAGATAAGAAATGAAATGCATCGTTCATGGAGACGGTAAGTCGTACGTACGCATGAACGCTACTTTCATTTCTATTTCACACTTTAATGGAATTAAAACATAATTATACATATTTATATTGTAATTACCGTATAATATAATATATAATATCATTAACTCCATCCTTTATACATCCCATAAATGGTATTAACGAGTCATATCATTTTGACGGGGCGGTAGTCCGCACTTCCTCAAATGAAATTATCGCATTTACCCACTATGAAAACTATAAAGGAATGATATAAATGAAAAATACAGAAGAATAAAAAAACCTAAACATAATATATATCATATATAAATATAGTTCCATATTAATGGCCACCATGATAGGTGGTAAGAGATAATTGAACAATTATCGCTTTGTGAGGCGTTAGATTGTCATCCACAAAAACAGTATGTTCTTCACCCATTAGATGGATGTGTGAGTAAATTTAGTTCAAATCCTTCTCATAAGAACATAATAGTATATTTAGGATACTGATGTTGTTATAAAAGAAAGGAATAAAAAGATTTTAGTGGTTTGAGAAGTAAAATAAAAGAAAATAAGTTCAGAGCAATTGCTACCTTTAATTTGGGAAACTCCCTTTGCTTTGAACCAAAAAGAATTCTTGAAGTGACTTCTGCCTAAGGTAAGGATTATAGGAGGATGAGATGGATTTTGAGAGATTATTTGGGCAGGGTTTGGATGATCCAGGGGCTTGAGATGTGTGAAGAATGAGTTATAAGTGAGGGCTTTTTATAAGGGGGTGAGGCTCTCTTTAGGAAAGTGTGAAAATATTATTTTATTATATAATTATATTCGGTTTATAATGGTCCAAAACTACTTAAAGTCAAAGATAATATGACTCATGGTCGAAATAAAATCATCCAATTAGAATTGGATAGGTTTTTGATATTTTTTTAATATTTATAATCGTATTTATTTAAATCATTTATTAATGAGGTAAACACTACATTATTATTGTGTCATAAATAATTTAATTTATTTGATGTATAACAATTATAAAAGAAATACCATGATGTAGGAAATAGTTTTAGATTTCCAATGAAAATTTATAGTCAAAAAGATATCTTATATAACACCATGTAAAAATTAATTTACTAAAAGGTTTTTGTTTATGACATTTTTTGCCTTTACATTAAGTTAATTAAAATAAAGTGTCGTTATCACTCATAAGTGGCTCCATGGGGTCCCAAACACGACCCAAAGATTCACATGGTCATCCATTACTCATCCAATAAGGTTAGGAGAAGTGATAAAGAAATTTTATATTATTATAAGATTTTTTTTACCTTGAATTACCCTATTTTCCTTTAACCGTAGTAAATAAAAGTCAAAAGATTCTATTCACTCAAAATTCAATTCACAGAAGTGGTTAGATTTTATTTAAATGAAAAGGTCAGTTTTTTAACTACTACTAAGTGGTTTCACTATTCATCAAAAATCAATGTTTTTAGAAAAATACCAAAAATTCAGCCTAATATATATTTGATATTAAAAATTAAAAAATGATTTCTATTTTACCAAATTCAAAATGTGGATGTTTCCTTAATTAATTTAAAATTATTCCCCATTGTCAAAACAAATAGCGTGTTTTTAAAAAACAATAACAATCAAAAGATCGACATTTGTTTATGTCCAATTTCAAAGTGAAATTACATCCAATGACCAACATTGATTTAAATAGTAAAAACATAATATAATTTCACATTAAAACCAATTAAGAAGATAATCTATCTATATAAAAAAATTAGATTAAAATTTAGTGTTGAATTAAAATACAATATTTTTCAATGTTCCTTAAAAATGAATTTTATTAGAAAAATACCAAAAAATGACCCAAAGTAAATTTTGGTGTCCCGATTCTAAAGAAGAATTTTATTTGGTCAAATAGAACATATAAAAGTGACCAAAACTATTTTTAAAGAGGGTTCTCCATCAAAAGGTGGTAAATCGACCTTTTAATGAATATTAGATTATTTATGTTTAAAATTGGATCCTTTCACATTTTAAACTTCTTACTTTAATTGGATAAATGTAAAAACATTTAACAAACATGTTTAATCATATTTTTTTTATTTCTATTTATTTAATCCATTAAAACATCTAGGAATTAACTACCATTTAAAATAATAATATTATATTCATACTGTGCAACGTAAGATTTCAAAGAAACCTGTTGTTGCGTATCAGGTACACCATCGAACATAGAAACCCATTTAAAGTAAAATTAATATTTAATTCATAAATATTAATAAATATGGAAAATGTATTATTATTTATTTAATTGGTATGTTACATGTGGCATTGAAACTGTTTATTTATTGGTTCATTAATTGCCTTCCATTATTGTGGAAAGCTCAAGTAGCATTGTAACCATTTATTTATTTGTTCAATAATTCCCTTCCATTAATGTGGAAAGGTCAAGATTCATTTCAAATATTAATTTATTGATCCATTAAGGCATATTGATTAATTAAGGTTCACTGAGTTACCTTCCATTAACATGGAAAGGGGTGTTATGGACATGCAATCATTATTCAATCGCACATAATAAGGCTATGTGATATAATCAATATACTTTCCAATTAAAATTTCATATTTAATTGTAAATTAAAAGAACATACCTTAGGTGGGTGAAGGTATGAGTATGCATGGTACCTTACAAGATGCAATTCATAGGATAAGTCAACCATTTAATATAGAAGGTATTACCATTATTAAGGTTAAGCCAAGGCACACCTGAATGGTGGCCTGAATGTGTCAAAACACTAAATGACCATTCTGAAAAACATCGCACATGGTTAAATCCCATTCAAAAATGGGCCAAGCACTTAGGTAGTTTCTTGGAGATTTTAATTATTTCAAAAAGGTAAAAAAAATCTAATTCCATTAGGGTCATGTCCTAAACATGCCATATTTCAGCATAACATCAAGGCACAAGAATTATAAACACAAAAAGTCAATAAATCAAGGTCTAACCACTACTTTTTATCTTGAAGGAAGTGAAAATTGATTGAGGGGTTTTATTACAAAAAAAGTGATATTATATATCACACAATCATTTATCATCTTTAGTATTTTAAACATAAAAAATGCTAAATTCACATTTAACAGGCATTCAATATAAATACTTCACTGCATGGATTTATTTTCTAATAGTAGTGCAGTAAGAATTTTATTAATTCATTTATAAAATTGAGGACATGGAATGAGACCCTACCTCAAGTAAAACTAAGCTGTCCACAATGGTTCTTGGATATTTCTAACTAAAGAAGTTACTACCCCACTGAGCATATGCACTTTTGCATACATTATATGACACCTAACCCATATGTACACACCTGCATGGCCATGGGCATGTGCAAGGTGATCCTTGCTTATATGCTTATATGCATATGCTAGTTTCCACTCACCTACGCATGAATTTATATATATACATGGGCACACCTAGCCCCATATATGTGTAATCACTTCCATGGATATTTAATCATGTAACAGTGGAACCCACATAAATATACTTTCTTACCTATGCATACGAAGGCAAGTTTCCCTTGACTTGGAGAATCAACACCAATGAGAAAGGACCAACACACTACACAATTAACACTATGAACCTAAAAATAATTAAATAATGTAATTTAAATGGTGTGGGACTGAGAAAAAAAAGGAAAACCCTTACCTCGTGTGTTGGAAACAAACCCAAACAAATCCAAACCACTAGCAACCTATCAGTGCCCTATCATTTAATTAATAGGGAGTCAAATACACATAAAGGTCTAAATTAAAGATGTTTAAAACAAGTAGAAACCACAAAAACTCACCTTAGGATAAAACCGGTGGACTGAAATGGGGAGAATCGTGTCTCCTTCGGCGTTGGTTTCCATAACATGCTCCAACATTCCTTGAGAGATCATTCGCACGACCAATGATCGAAGGAAAGCCAAAATCGGGTCAACCCAAGGAACATAGTGTTCGTCCAATTCTTAACAAGTGAAAAATAGGCCAGTGTGATTCTCGAAACCAAGAGGAGAAGGGATGGAGTGTCACAACGTGATGATTCAAAGAAGAAAACACAAGGAATCTGGCTGTATTAATAAAGATTGGTGGAGCTTCGTGGAGGGTTCATGCACTTCGAAGGGGAGAGCCCCTTGGGCTGGGTGTATCTCTTATGAGGGAAGAGAGAGGAAGAGTAGTTTAGGTTTTAATTTTATTATATTTTTTAAAACATTAGATTCTTTAAAACAACATCTCATCACGGTTTGACCTGCACGGTTTTCCAAAATTTGTTCAAACTATGTGGAGTCTACTGCCCACACAGGTACAAGGCACACGGTTTAGTAAATTGTGTGTAGGCTGTGCACAAATCCACTACCCCATAAACTTCACTAGGCCACACAGTTTGGTAGATCATGGGAAAATTGTGTACCCTCTGCTACTTATTAAAAACATTATATGTTTTGGGTCTAACACTCCCAAAACTTATCGAGCCACTTGGGAGACTTCTTAACCTTCTTTCATTCCCAAAACATCACTTATGAGTGATCCAACTCTCATTATTATGTTCTAGAGCTTGGTTTTAAAAATAACCTATTTAGTAACCAAAAATGTTTAAAAACATCTAAATTTTAGCTCTAGTTCAAATCATGGGTTTCTAAAATCTACGCACCTTATAAACTTCTCATACCTGAGAATCCATTGGGAACAACGTAAACACCACCTGACCTATAAGGGTTGTGAGGTTTTGTTCAAAACAATTTCATTGCATTCCTAACACCTAATGAGCCTTAATCATTTGCAATGCACTCCGCAGTTCATCTTTTACAACCTGATCCAACACTAAAATTTCAACTAAAACACAAAAAGCAGAGCATACATGATCCCTTTTAGATAGAGATACGATCACGTCAAAGTCTCAATAAACACTCAACCAATGGTGCTCCCCACCATATGTCTTAACTTAAGGAAGTGGAAAACTCAATCCACAATACCTCCACCATTGGATATTCCGTACAAAGATTTCACTTTAGTGTTCTTACGACACTCCTAGAATGATTTTGAAAGAACCAAACAGTCAAATTCTGATCGACCTAACAAAACTAGTTGAGAAATCTCACTCAGAAGACTCTATCGACCTTGAGACCACACTTTCTTTCACCTTGCACCATGCTTTAAAATGGTTCCATCACCAACTATAAACATTGAACTAATGGAGGAGAGAATAAGTTGGCCCATTTGGACGACGTATCTCGTAGTAGTCTGGCTTATGAGGCCAGAGAAAAACAAAAGGATAAGTTGGAGTCTATTTTTACGAACAATGAATTCCTACATGGGAACCCATGAATCACTCAGGACTTAAAAAGACTCTGTAATCACCACACTTTAGCATGTAACATTGGAAAGGATCATCCAACAATATCAATAGATTTTAAAGATTTAGTGAGGAATAAGACTGATGCTCTCTTAGTGTATCGAGGATGACATCATGATAGAAGACATGGTCCTCTATTCATAAGAGTAAACTAAGAGGATTTAAGATGGGGTTCCAATTACACACCCAGAAATTGGAAGGCAAAATAGTCAAACCAAATCAAATTTATGTTGTAGAGTAAGAAATGACATAAAACAACACTACTAATCCTTAAAGGCATTGATGAAAACCCCTCCATTTACCAATGGTCCCTTTTGGTTGTGATCCTTCTACATGGAAGGATACATTTACCAACTTCAAAACGACACTACCCACATTAGGAGTTTCTTAGCCACAAAAAGAAGGATGACTAACTGCTCATAAGTGTGATATATTATAATAATGAGACTAGAGTGTCAAAACACCCAAGTATTTTGAAAACCACCCCAAGTATTGGAATGAATCTGATTCTTTAAAACTAAATTAAATCTACTTAGATATGACTTGATACTATACTCAAATGTACAAGAATATTTATTTCAGAGTTGTATTGCCTCATATGACCATTTTCCTAGATGACGCTATAACAAGTCCTCAATTGCTAAGAATAAGAAAGGGTCAAGTGACCAATAGAAAATCCGAACATGCCCAAGGCACGTAAAAATAGTTGTAAAAGAGTATTACATGATTCACGAGATCATAAAAAGGTCATGAAAAACATGACCACCCATCTTTACAAGGGTTTCACTGTAAAACGGAATGTCTAACCTAGGAGAATGGCACCCAAACAGCACCTAAAGTGATAAAAGCTCACAGCACTAATAATGCATTTATGTTCTAAGGGCGTTACCTACCACGGGTTAGCCCCTTACAAAGAATAAGTTTCAAACTTGACATCGGTCATTTTAAAAAATTAAATAGGCTCAAAATTTGATTATAAAGACATTACTAAGGAAAATAATTCCTACAGATAGTACTCACACTTCTATCCCAAAGAAACTCAAGAGAATTCTGAACTACCCCATTACATGAGTGATTTAAATAGTGGACACCACTATAGGTTCAATTTAAAAGACTCTTTTATTTAATAACATTTAATATTAAAAAATAAAAAAATTTAATCAAAACATCAAAGTACCATTTTCAAAAAAAATCACAAGGTACTTGATTTTAACTATCGACCCAAGGGAAAAATAGGCATGATTTTAAAAACATCATTTTTAAAAATTTTACATTAGTTGACATCCTATCATTTTTAGGAAACTTATCAAAATAAATTCCATTTATGCAGATAAGGTGACCTATAAGGGTCCCATTTTTACCAACCTAGGTTATGTATAAAGAAAACCATTAACAATTCATCAAATTATTAAACTTTTAAACACCCAAATGGGTTATCTCATAAAAATATTCCTCAAAATACCTACTTGGGTCCATTTTAATTTTTAAAATCTAACCATTTGATTTCATATCATCACTAAACATATTTCACATTTATAAGCATTTCACAAGGAATCATTCTATTTCATTTAAAACGGTTTTCCATTTCCCAATTGATGAAGTGCACACACACTCTGTGGATTGAAATTTGGCTCACATTAATCATTACCAATGTCAATTCAGAATTTAACATGCTCCACATAATCTCCAAAATTATATGGGTGGCCCCCTACCAACCCAGAAATAACCCATACACTTTAAAGTTTGGCATTTGGCTCTCATTAGTCAAAACCAACTTCACATAAAAATTGAATTTAGAAAACCTTTCACAATGGTTCAATTAAACAGGTTTCCTTTTCATAGCTATATGGTGCCCATACACCTTACAACTAAAAACTGGCTCTCTTTATAATTGTAACCAATAATTTTTACCATGAAACCATTTACATATATCAATGCAACCTAGAAAGTCACTACTAATAGCTAACATAGAGCAACAGGATGAAATCAGAGAAGCTTGGTAATTTAATTATTGGAGTATTATATAAAGAGCAGTGAGAACAGAAGGCATTCTAATTTATTACCTAAATAGGTATAAATATATGAATATCATATTAATAGGGCACTGAATTATCCCTAGTAGGAAATCTATTAATGTGACTACATAGAATGGCATATATGTGTGGCATGTGAATTTTTAAGTGCCTAATAATATTCTTGTATGTCCCATCCATGCCATTATAGACTAAGGGTTTTATTCATAATTCCATAAATCATAAGCAAAAAAATTTAAACCAGTCACTCTAGGTGAAATCATATCATTTGTAATAGAGAAAAACATAAACAGAAATCCCAGCGCTGACCACCTAGTCATTCCCTGTACGTGGGGTGATCAGTCCCACGTATTGATATCAACCAATCGTAGACACTTTCTTAGCCTACTATCTACAAACCCATAACAGTTAGGAAAAAGGAAAACACATGCTCAGGTACCACCTTATAATTCCCTGGCCCACGTCACCACTAGGACGGTGGCCGCACTTGTTGCCACATGACCTCAAGCGCTCCTCCCCATACGTCAAAGGCTATTGACTATCAGCAAGGGTCCAAGGAGAGTCACTGGGGATACTATACCCTCTTTTTATAGTTTCATTGTGGTATAACAGAGTAAATAACAACCAATAGTGGAAGTAGTAATACATAATTGGCTAGTAATAGAAGATTGATTTCATAAAAATGAACAAGAGTGGCCAACACCAATTATATAAAAAATTAATGCATGACATCGTATTGATGCATGAAGAAAAGAGTTAAATAGTAAAAAATTATTTTCAATAGAATACAAAAATAAGGAATGGATAGAAAATCCCCATGGTCGATCTGCTTGATCATCCCAAGCTCTAGCTTCATCCTTTATTCCTTCTCCAGGTACAAGCAATACAACAACAAAGAAAATTCAAAGGCCATACGAATAAGAAAGTATACTTGGGTACCCTAGTGAAATGGTGTCCCAAGTAGAGTGTGAGATATAAATCTCAGTATGATGGCACCACTGGTGTCTAATCCAATCTCAACAGTGTCATATGAATTAAACAGTGTGTAACCATGTATGAATAAAGTAAGCAGTACAATGTAACTAGATACCCAAGTACCTTCTTTAGCCCTCAACTAGTGTTTGGACATGAAATAAGTTCATTAATTTATTATTACTAATTTATTCATAAGTCATATGTGAATAATTCTCCTAATGAGTCCATGGAGTTTCATACAAGTTAAAACAGGGCTAAGCAATCACTGGTCCTGATGGGCTTTAACCATGGCTCCTACTTGTCATTGTTGGACCCAATGAGTGTATCCAAGGAATACTATAATGGTATATAGTAATAAAGTATCAAGTTAATAACCATGGAAAAATCTCATTATAGTATAAGTAGTGAAGGTCCCAATACATAATAAGGAAACCTGATAGAGATATCCAGTGGGGGAGTTCCAGGGCAATAACCAAGGTAACGTAAATCTAACGGAATGCTAACCCAGTAGTAATTGAGTCTAGCTAAGGGGTAAGACTAAAATCCGAGGAGCATAATCCAAATAATTCCACAATAATGTTCCTACTTAGTCCATAGAGTCCATCCAAGGTAAAATGGGGCTAATCAAGGACTGGGTCCAAGGAGTGTATCCAGAGAACCTACTTGTCCAACTAGATACAAGGAGTGTATCGAAGGAATCATGTAGTACTACATGGGGACCCAACAGTAGTATACCAAGAATCCAAAGATAATACAATGGATGTGGTCTAGGTGGGTATGAACCTTATCAACCGGTCCTTGAATTTGGAATGGGGTACATGAGTGCTCATGGTATTCTCCGATCAAAATCCATGACAATCTCAAGTCAAACCATTCCTATTTAATAAAGAATTCATGTAAAAATTCATTTTGATGAAATCCTTTCCATACATTAGTGTGGAATGGTCATGTAGCATTGATTCCATTTATTTATTGGGTCAAACCTTGCCTTCCATTAGTGTGGAAAGGTCAAGTGGCATTGCAACCATTTATTTATTGGTTCAAGTCTGACCTTCCATTAATGTGGAAAGGTAAAGTAGAATTACAACCATTTATTTATTGATTAAGTATATAATATTCATTAATTAAGGTTCACTATGTTACCATCCATCAATAAGGAAAGTGTTGATACAGACATGAAACCATTATTCAATCACTTTTAATAAGGATAATTGATATACTCCACACACTTACAAATTCACCTTTCATGTTTAATTGTCAATTCAATGCACTTACCTTAGGTAGGTAAAGTGATGAGCAGACATGGTACATTCCATGATTCAATTCAATGGATAAGTCAACCATTTAATATATATAAGGTCGTACCATTATAAATGTTAAGCCAAGGCACACCTGAATGGTGGCCAGAATGTGTCCAAACACTAAAAAAAATTATGGAAAACATCACACATGGTTAAATCCAATTCAAAACTGGGCCATGTACATAGGTAGTGCCTTGAACCAATTATTTATTTCAAAAAGGTAAAATAATTTTTCTAATTCAATTAGGTTCGTGTCCTAAACATGCCATATTTTAACATAACATCAAGAATCAAAAATTATAAACACAATAAGTCAAGCAACAAAGGTCTAACGACTAATTTTTATCTTGATGGAAACACACTTAGATTGACGGGTTTTATTAAAAAACTAGATATTTAATATCACACAATCATTTATCTTATTTATAATTTTAAACACGAAAAATGATAAATTCACATTTTAGAGGAATTCAATATAAATACATCACTGTATGGATTTAATTTATAATAAAAGTGAAACTGGTAATTTATTAATGCATTTGTAAACTTGAATAGTTGGAAAAGGTCCCTTCCTCAAGTGGAACTAATCAATCCACATTAGATCTTGGAGAATTCTAACTAAAGAAGCTACTCCCCCACTTAGCATATGCACTTTCACATACTTGATAGGACACCTATCCACTATGCACACACCCACATGGCCATGGGCATGTTCGAGGGGATTCTCACATATATGCTTATATGAATATTCTAATCGCCACTCACCTACATATGCATTTTTATATTTATATGGGAACACATTACCATATACATGTGTAATCACTACCATGGAACATAGGTTATAGTTGGGGTTTGGCTTAGTGGTAAGCACCCCTTAATTCTACATGAAAAATGGGGGTTCAAAACCCATTGGGCGCAGGTACTATAGTTGTACTGCAGCGTATTGTAGAAGTTGTGGCACTGTAGCAACGGTGGGTACTGTAGCAATGGCAGGTCACCGTAGCGACAGTAGGGTATTGTATCAATGGTGGGTACTATGCAGTACTGTAGCTTCGTGGGTACTTATTAGTATTATTCACATAATGGGCCTTGGGCCAAAAAAATGGGCCTACGGGCCATGTAATCTGCTAAATACCAACTGGGACTTTTGGATATGTAATGGATCATCCTCTACCCAGTTAAAGAAGTCTTTTCTTTTCATTAATAATAAATGAGGCTTCGGCCCCAACCTTTAAAAAACCATGGAACGCAGGAGAGATGCCCACATACATATATATACTTACCTATGCATACGTAGGTGAGACACCCTTGACTTGGTGACTCAAAACCTATAAGTACACACCAAATAACAACATAATTAACACCACGAATGTAAAAATAATATAATAACATAATTTAAATGGTGATGGAACAATAATCAAAGGTAATACCTTACCATGGGTGTTGGCGATGAACCCAAACAAAGAAAAACCACCCAGAACCTCTGAATGCCCTATCAATTAGTGAATAGGGAGTTAAATACACATAAAGGCCTCAATTCAAGAGGTGTGAAACAAGTAGAAACCACAACAACTCACCTCAGGGGGTAGTTGTTGGAGAACTCCCCAACACACCCCGAGAGATCATTCACACAACCTATGATCGAAGGAAAACAAAAATATTATCAACCCATGTAACCTATGGTTCTGTGGATTTATCACTGAGTGATGAAGAGGCTAGTGCAATACCGGAAACTAAGATGAAAAGGGAGAGAGGGTCATACCATGATGATTCTAAGAAGAAAACACAAGGAATCCTGCTAGAGGAATGAAGATCAGCGGATCTCTGTGCAGGGTTCATGCACTTCAAAGGGGAGATCCCCTTAATATGGGAGCATCGTGTATGAGAGAAGAGGGAGGAAGAGTAGTTTAGGTTGTAATTTAATTTAATTTTTTAAATCATTTAATTTTATAAAACAACCCTTTAGCATGGTTTTACCTACATAGTTTTCCAAATCGTATGCAAACCATGCAGAGTCTACTGCCCACATAGGCATGAGGCCCATGGTATAAGAAATCATGTGCATGTCATGCAAAAAGACACTACCTGTTAACCTGAAATGGGCATCACAGGTTGGTAGACTATGCGCAAACCGTGTGCCCTCTACTGCTTCTTAAAAACACTATTTTTCTCAGGTCTGACACTCCCAAAACATCTTCAGCCACTCAAGAGACATATCTGCCTTTTCCAATGACCAAAAACATCACTTAGGAGTGATCCCACTCTTAGAGTTATGTTCTGATGCCCATTTTTAAAAATGACTGGTTTAGTAAATGAAAAAGAAAAAAAATGTTTCTATTTTAGGTCTATTTCAAAACATGGGTTTATACACAATTTGGGATATTTTTTAAAAGGAATCTATTTTTAGAAGACCATAACCTCAGGTTGGTTCATAAGAATATTTATGATAGTACTATTTAGAGTTTGGGTCAAATTATGTGGGTTTTTGTGTGAGGTTATTTAAGTAGAGGCTTTCCCCTTTTAAAAATGACAATGAATGACACTTTGGTAAATACCCTAAACAAGATCATAATGTGAAGCAAATATCAATGAATATTGCACCAGAATTTGGATATAATGGGGATTAGAATGGATGAGGTTTACAAGGTCCTCAACAACCCATTCACATACATGTATCATGCAAGTTATTAGTCCTTCTCCATTGGTTAAACCATATTTAGAAATATTCATTTTTACATAGGTAACTATTTTTTTCAAAACTAATTTATCTTTTGGGCCTGAAAATAAAAATTTTCATTTTTTATAATTTAGAATTATTTATTCTATATTTAAATTCAACATTATTAAATTTATTTTATAAATTTTAAATAAAAAATTTTAAAATAGTAATTATATAATGTATTAAAACAAATTTTCGGAACAAAAATAATTTATGTTCTAAACTGGTACATTTGTATTTGTAAATTGAAACCATAATTTTTGGAATTATAATTTCACCTATATAATAACTATTTTACCAAGTAAAAGGTTTCATAAATTTTCAATTCCTAATTATATGCATATATTGTCCAAAAAAATAATGGTAAATGTAAAGATATTATTTTAAGTAATCACATAAAAGTATCCCTTTTTAGAAAAAAAATGTTCATATGTTAACAATAATTATTATAAGTTAGAAAATGAAATTAAATTTTCCAAATTAACCTTCTAAAATTTAAATATTTTTCTTTAAAATTAAATCATAATAAATTATGACATCCCAAATTATATATGATTTTTTGATATAATAAATATCCGACTAAATTTATTTCTAATTTTAAAAATTTATTGACTAAAAAATATCCATTTTCTAAAATTAAATTTATGCATATAAAATATTTTATTATATTCCTGATCATACTAGATTAGAAATTACTAAAAGGGATATTTATTTCATATATTTTTTATATCTTCATGTACCTTCTTACTCCATGAATACCACACATTTTTTTAATATATATTTTATCAAAAATTTGTAGTGATTCATTACAGTTTTTTGTTTCATGTGGATAATGATATTGAAAAAAATAATTTTTTAGGAGGAATATATCAATAAAATATATTATTTATATCCTAGCCCCCTAAAGAAGTTTTCTAACTACAAATTTAATTACAGATAATAATACAAGTTAGATTAATTATTTGTCATTATATCTATAGGTTTCTACAAAGCTTCCTAAAATGTATGATTTCTAAACAAAACTATGAAAAATTAGTGGCATTGTTACAATTCACCTTAACTCATCAATCTTGGATTCCCAGTGGTTCTTCCAAAAGAGGGAGATAACATTAAATTTTCAAAACATCAATAGTTAGTAAATGTGATGTGTTTTTTATATACTTATTTAACATTTATCCATTGAAATCATTATGTTGTTGGGATAATTTTAGAGGGAGTAATAAGTGGTAATATATAACCCATACAGGATCAAGAATTTCAAAGGGAATGATATACCTTTTTCCTAGCTTCCATTTCTTCCTAAATCTCATAATTAAATTCCATGTATATTTTTTGGAGGGAAACCATATCAACTACATTGAACATTATATCACATAGATGGTTACATATATAACTATTCTATCTATTTTTTGATCCCTTAATATACTAACGAATAGTTTGGAAATTACCCTCTATTTCATTAAAAATTGTAGGTTATATTAGCTTCCATTATCCAACATTACATGTATTTACCCTGACCCCAATAAGTTGGAGTAGGTGTCTATGTTTCACATTGGGATATGATATAAGGAATCGTGTAACTACCCAGTCTATTTAAATGATATTTGTTTCTTGAAAAAAAAAATTTTATATTATATACTATTATATAATATTTATAACAACCATGATCTTTATTACATAATTTAACATGATTTATTACATAAAATTTCACTTAATACAACTCTGAGGATCGATAGGTCTAGTTTCCTGAGAAATTAGGAACATTAAATATCAACTTTGAACATAAAACACTACAAATTTATTGAAAACATCTTTTACATGAAAACAACATTCCTTTGTAATTAGAAATGCATGGGATAACCTGAGGAAATTAATAAGAAAAGGGTGACCTATAAAGCCCGGTAAGGGAGTAAACAAGGTATATGAATGATAAATTTCATGTTAAGAAATTGGAATATCAATGGAGCACAAGAGAATCATGAACATAAAGGCTTGATATAACATGATTATCATAACATGGAAATGTGGAAACAACATTTAACATGATATTAACATGATCCAAAGATCATTGAATAGGGATAATGAGTAAACCCTCATTGTAATTGAATTATCATGAGTGAACACTCATTTCACTTGATGTATCATGATACTACACTTTACCCAGTGAAATGGAGCGCTATCAGGGCACACCCTTTATAAACATTCCATTTCATGCATAAGTGTGCCACATGGATCATACATCATGGAGTCATTCAACATCATAATTTCTTCCAAGAAAATGAAATGTGGAATGCATAGATGAAACTTTATAATAAATAATTAAATGTGAATAATGGTGAATACCCTTGATAGAGAAATGGGAATGGTATTCACTACACAATGACTTTGGCCTGGAAAATCGTGGTTCAATTTCGACAGCATAACGTCGTGACATAAGAATTCATAAAAATAGTTGATAAGAGATAAAGGGGTATATCATCATATATACATGAAATATACAGTAATTTGGGTCATATTTATACATGTACCAGCATATGTAATGGAATTTAGATGCACAATATAAAAGGATTTCTTGAAAGTAAATGAGGAGAGAGAAATTCCTTACTGAATTTTGGCATGGAAACATGTGTACATGGTAGGAATTAATGAGAGAGAAAGGGGTCTATAATTATTATAAAATATTTAGGGAAGTATATGGGAGGTGGGAAATCATACCCCATAATTTTTAATTAAAAATAAAAGGGCATAACAACAAAAATGAATTTTGGACAAAAATGAGAAAGGAAGAAATTCCTTACTTGAAAGTGTGATCCCAAAGGCATGGGAGAGGCTTGAGAGAGAATTTTTTGCATCATTGGGTGCCTTGGGAGGATTCTAGAGAGATTAGGGAAGAAGTTATTAAATCTAAAATGGTTTTGAGTGAAGATAAGTGAGAGCTTGGGTGGGTTTATATAAGAAAAGGGAGGGAATTCTTTATTATTTAGGTTTTGGACACCACACATTAAACTAATCAAAACCACAAACCATACCATGGTTTTTTACCATGTTTTTTCTCAAAGTGGAGTGGAATAAGTTATTTTAAAATTACAATGGCCAAACGTATTAAAATATTAGGCTTTCTTATGTGGAGGTGAGTCACCCTCTCAAGGAAATCATTTTAAAATGTTAAAATGTTTTATAGGTCCTGGAGGGTCCACTAAAGATTTGTAAAATAAATAACACCAACATAAAATAACCTTATTTTAAATATAAAACATATATTTTCTAAAAATCCTATTTATAGAATTTTATTACATCACTATTCGGTCATTATGATGTCATAAAACATATTATATATTAAAATGGTATTTAATTTTTACCAAAACATTCGACCTTCTCAGAAAATTATGAAAAATTCACCATTATATAATTTTGACATCCTGAATCCAAAAATAATATTCATTTTATCTAAATAATTTTTTGAATATTTTAATTATAACTTTCAAAATAAAAACCAACATTTATTGAAAATTCATGGGTTTTAACAAAAACAACTTTCAAACCTTAATAAATATTACAGTTGTATTCATAAAATTATATAATCGTTTATATTTATTTAAAATTAATTTGTCAATAATATTTTATTAAAATATTATTTATTTAAAAAATCCCTTAATTCATCAAAATATATTTCATAGTTTAATATTAACTAAAAATACTATTTTTTATTTAAAAACCATTTACAAAGTAACAATAATAAAATGAATATATATTATTTATTATTTCAAAAATTAATGCATATAATCATAGTGTTTTGTTGTTGTTACATAACCCCAATTAACAGCCGCATAAGTCCTAAGATTAATGTGTTCAATAGTGATAGACTCTTGGGGTGGCTCGGATAACATTGCTCAGGTGGTAATCTCTATCAACATCCACTTCTCCCTTAGGTCGTTCTGTTCAAGATTAATGTGTTGAAGAATGACTTGGACTTGGTCAATAGTGAATCTCAATGAAACTGACTCCTTTGTGAGCTCCGAAAAATGGGATTCACAAGGAGCAATTCTACTGGATGAGACCATCACTTCCTTTGTCTAAGAAAATTGGATTTGTTAAAGCCCTGTATTTATACTAACCATGTGATCACTGTTCAACGAATATATTAGTAACAGTAACAATTCATAATGGTATTTCAAAATCCAAAAACATAAAACCAAATAAGTTTATATGTTTTTATATATATATATTTACAAAATAATAAATTTAAATATATTAAGAGACGTTTTCCTTAAAGATTGTTTGGTTCGTTACAATCATTTACCCTTGTGAAATTTCACCCTAGAAATTTCTTTTTACCTCACTAAAAAATGGGGGTAACTCTACTTCATCACTTCTTCTGATTCCCACATTTCTTCTTCAAATGTGTGGTTTCTCCACAATACCTTGACAAGAGGAATTATCTAATTTATTAGGACCTCTTCTCTATGATCTAAGATCCTCACTAGCTTCTCTTCATAGGAGAGGTCATTCTCCAATAGTACCACCTCCTGATTGAGTACATGTGATGGGTCTTGTATGTACTTCCTCAAAAGTGATACATGGAATACATCATGTACTTTAGATAGGTTCAGTAGGATTGACAGTTGATAGGACACTGCTCTTGTCTAATCAAGGATCTCAGAAGGTCTGATTTACCTTATACTTAGATTTACCTTCTTCCCAAATCTCATAACTCTCTTCCATGGTGCTATGCAGAGGAATACCACATCTTAGACATCAAACTCTATGTCTCATCGATGATTATCATCATAGCACTTTTTTCGACTCTGAGAAGCATTAATGTTCAACTTGATGGTCTTAACCTTCTCCATCATTTTTGGACCTATAAGTTTTTTCTCCCCAACATCTTCCAAACATGCTGGTGTTTTTCACATATTCCCATAAAAAGATTCATAAGGATCCATTTGGATGATTGAGTAGAAATTGTTATTGCATGAGAACTCAACCAAAGGAAGATTTTGACCCCATCCTCCTTTGAAGTCCATTGAGCATGCTCGCAACATGTCCTTAAGTGTTTGGATAGTTCGCTCAGATTGGCCATCAATTTTAGGATTATAAGTCATACTGATGTTCAGCCCAGTATTCAGAGCATGTTGAAGTCTCTTCCAGAACATAGAGGTTAATCCTGAATCTTGATCAGAGACAATTGATAGTGGAAATCCTTGCAGCCTTACCACTTCTCTGATGTATATCTATGTTAGTTGATTCAATGGGAAATCTTCCCAAATTTCAATGAATTCTACAGTCTTTGGAAAATAATACACAATGACCTAGATAGAATTGTTTCCTTTGTATGTCTCTGGAAGTCTGGTGACAAAGTCCATGGTGATGTTCTCCCACTTCCACGTTGGTATGGGTAATGGTTGCATCATCCACTTAGACTTTTTCTTCTCAAACCTCACTTTATTACATACTAATAACTTTGATGAATACTCAGTGATATCCTACATCATGTTATCCCACCAATAATTCTCTCATAGATCTCGATACATATTTTTGTTCCCTGGGTGGAAAGAGATATTTGAACTATCTGCGTCATCCAAAAGTTCATCCTTTAACTTTGTATTTGATGGAACACATAGTCTTTTCCCAAATATCACAATTCATTCTTCATTAACATTTATCTTCGAGGATTTACCATTTTTGATAGTTTCCACTTTCTTATAAATTCCCACTTTATTCTTTCGAGCATCCTTTAAACATTCCAAAAGAGACGTTTGATGAATCGTTTGTGAAAGGATTGATGATGTTCCATTATGTGTGATTCCCATGTCCATGTTCATCAAATTTATAAATATTGGATCCTTTTCAATTCACATCAATGATATAATCATTGGGCCCTTTATTCTTATAACATCCTCCACCATGTTCTATTTTCCCTGTGTGGTAATGGATTGAGTAGTCATAGTCTTTGATCAGCTCTAACCATCTTCGTTGGTTCATGTTCAACTCTCTTTGTGTGAATATGTAATTGAGGATTTTGTGATCTGAATATATTTCACACTTCTCCCAAAAGAGTTAATGAAACCAAATTTTAAAAGTGAAGATGACTGCAGCCAACTCTAGATCATGTGTTTGATAGTTTTTGTCATGAAATTTCAATTACCTTGAAGCATAAGCAATGAGTTTATCATTTTTCATCAATACACATCCCATGACCTTCTTTAAAGAATTATTGAATACTACAAAAAGTTCTCTACTTGTGGGTAATGTGAGCACAGGTGTATTAATAAGCCTCATTTTCAACTCCTTGAAGCTCTCTTCATATTCATCACTCCAAGAAAACTTGACTCCATTCCGAGTTAGCTTGATAAGAGGATTTTACAATCGTGAGAATTTTCTTACAAATTGGAAATAATATCAAGCTAACCTGAGGAAGCTATGGATATCTGTCATGGATGTTGTCCTTGACCATCCCTCAATTGCAGTTGTCTTGGAGAGATCCATAGATATCCCATTTCTTGTGATTATATGAACAATTAATGAAATATCCTTTGACCAAAACTCACAATTGATATACTTTTCATAAAGCTTATCCTTTCGCAAGGTCTCTAGTAATGTGCTTAGATTCTCCTCATGGTCCTCCATGGTTTTGCAGTATATTAGAATATCATATATAAATAATACAAAAAAAAATTTCTATGTAATCTCTAAATACTCTATTCATCCAGTCCATGAAGATTTCTGGAGCATTAGTGAGTTTTAAAGACATTACTATGAATTCATTGTGCTTGTACCTTGTACGAAAAAGTAGTCTTGGGGATGTCCTCCTTCATCACCCTGAATTGGTAATATCCCGACTGCAAATCCACCTTGGAGAAGTATTGTTCTCTACATAGTTGATCAAACAATCCATCAATTTGGGTTAGCGGATACTTGTAATTTATAAGGATTTGGTTGAGCTCATGATAATAAATGCAAAGATGCATTGACCCATGCTTCTTCTGGATGAAGAGGACTAGTGCACCCCATGGTGAAGCACTGGGGCATAAAAACATTTTATCCAGATTCTCCTATAGTTGTTTCATTATCTCCTCAAGATCTATAATAGCCATTCTACTTGGATTCATGGATATTGGAAATGCCCGGGTATATGATCGATCAATAATTCAACATCTCTTCTAGGAGGAAGACTAGAAAATTCCTCAAGAAACAACTCAGTGAATTCCCCGCAATAGGGATGTATTCAATGATGGTTTCTTCCTTATACTCAATCATCTGAGCAAGATACACATGATCATAGGGTATTAATATCCATTCTTGAGATGATGGTGCTAAATAATATTCATCCTCATGCTTTCACTTGTATAAAATTAGTGGTCGATCCGGCATATGGAGAGTGATTTCCCTCTCACGGTAATTTCTGTTAGAACTATATAAGGAAAGTCAATCAATGCCAATAATTTCATCAAATCCCACTAGAGGGAGTATGAAGAGGTTAATCAGGATATTAAATCCATAGATTGTGATAGGGAAGGATTTATATTCTTGGGATGCAATGATTTCCCCATTTTCCATTCTCACCAACATCTCTACTTACATTATTTTGTGGTGGTGTTGGGATTATTTTACTAAATTTTCAGGATATAAAAGAATACATAAAACTAGAATCAAAAAGTACATTATCTATTTTTTAATTAATAACTAGCATACCTACCACCATATTGTGGTTGGGGCTCTCTTTGATAGTAGTGATGGAATAATATCACCCTTTCTACCTTGGAGGTTGTTGGTTTCTTTCGAAAACCCTTGGTTTAGGGCACTGGTTTGAAAAGTTCCTCAGTTCATTGTAGTTAAAGCAGTGAATAATGCGCTAAGTATCCAATGGATCGTTCCTCTAATTTGTCACAATAGTGGATTTTTCTTATCGATAGTCAATAGCTAGGTGCCCTTATCTTACATGCCAAAAGCATTTCCTTATCCTCTTTAGAAAAATTTTGGGGTGATTTTTTCTGCAACATTGGAAAGTGGGGTACTATAATTTCTTATCACCATTGGATTTATACATCAGACCACTAGGATTATAGTCCACCTTATGCTTCTTATCCCCAAGATACCCATAAGATTCTCTGATCTCCATTTCAACTTTTAGGTCACATTGGACAATTTACTCATATCTCTTAAAGTCACAGATCACTAGGAATTTCCATTGGTTAGGTTTTAAGCCACCAAAGAAGTGGTCAACCATGCATTCAGGGGGAACAACAAACACGAAGTCATATCGTGAAAGCCTTGTAAAGTTTTCCAAATATTCTCCAAATGGATTCATCATTTTTTTTCTTAAGGGAATGGAAGTACCTTTCCATCTTAAGTCTGAGGGTTCAGGGAAAATATTTATTGAAAAAATTTTCTAGAAATGCTTACATTCCAATGCCTCGATATCCTCCTCAAGATTTTAATTTTTAATCAATGTCCACAAGTGATCAGTTTCACCCTCCATATGATAAGCAGTAAGAAGAACCTTCTCTTGTTTGGAACATTGAAGTATGAACAAGATACTTTCAATAGATTTGATTCATTGTTCGACAATTAAGGGATAAGATGATCCATTAGAAGTAGGAGGCATTTTTCTCATGAATATCTCAATTGTGACTTGTTTTTTCATAGGGGGTGGGGTTGAACATTCCTCTTGACCAATTTTTCTAGTCAAAAATTGAGATAATTGAGAGAGTATCGCAATAAAGCTTGTGATTACCTCTCCCATCAGATTCAGCATCTTATTAGAACATCCATAACATTTATCATTGCAACAGTTGTTAGCTCGATTCCTCCTATTACTAGACATTGGATGAAATAAAATGAAATTTAGGGGTAACACATAAAGGTGAATCCAATAACAAAAAGGGTTCACTTATAAATTACATTTATTTCCTTAACTTGTGAATTTATATGCTTCAATATATGTTATCAATGATCTACATCCCAACATATATAATTAGGGGTATCATTTTTAATATCCATAATAATGGTGCATAATATTATTATGAATTTACCAAAGCATATCACCTAGGAGTGTCGTAACTAAGACTGCAACAAGCCCCATTGTCATGCACGACTTCGTATTCTAGTATAGCTCAAAGAAGTGATTTTGAGTTTTACCCCTAGATACAATTGTGTTAGATCCGCCTTTACCTTATCATATACAGACATGGATGTAATTTCTTGATAAATCACTTACTCAATACTCACCAAAATTTCGGGATGTTGTTATTTCACATTGTCTTATCCCGAAGGCTTTAACTAGGGTTTTCAAATCATAATCCCAAAGATAAATAAACCAATCCTCTAATATAAACTATAACAACCATTCCCATTATTACACACATTAACAGGATTTATTATATAAACTTGTTCTTAAGACAACTTTGTGTATTGAGAAAGAAAGTGTCCTGGGAAATTAGGAACATTACATAACATCTTCGAACATAAAACACAAATACTTTATTGAAAACTTCTTTATCATGAAGACAACATTCCATCATGCTTAACATTACATGGGATAACCTTAGGACACGCATAATAAAAGGGAGAGCTATAAATAAAAATAAGGGAGTAAACTAGAAATATCCCAGATAAATTATATGTTATTAAATTGGCATATCAATAGATTACAAGTGAAACATGAACATAACAGCAAGATATATCATGATTATCATAACATGGAAATGTGGCAACAATATGTTACATGATATTAGCATGATCCAAAGATAATTGCACATGGAGCATGAATAAACCCTCATTTTACTTGAATTATAATGATTAAACCCTAATTACAATTGACTTATCAGGATACTACTCTTTACCCAACGCATTGGAGCTCTATCAGGGCGCACCTTTTATAAACATTTCATTTCATGCATAAGTGTGCCACATGGATCATACAAAATGGAATCATTCAATATAATCAGTTATTCCATGATAAATTAATTTGGAATAATGACATGACACTCTATAATCAATAAGTAAATGTGCATAAATTTGAATACCCTTGATAGAGAAATGGTCATGATATTCACTAAATAATGACTTTGGCTTGGAAAATTGTGGTGCAATTTTGGCAGCATAACGACATGGCGTAAGAATTAATAAAAAAGGTTGATGAGAGATAAAGGGGTATATCAATATATTTACATGAAATGGAAAGTAAGGTGCTCATATTGATACAGTTCCTGAAATATGTGATGTAATTTTGATGCATAATATAAAAGAATTTCTAGAAAGTAAATAAGGAGAGAGAAATCCCTTATTGAATTTTGGCATGGTAACATGTGTACATGGGAGGAATTTATGAGAGATAAATGGGTATAACATCATTAAAAAATATTAGGGAAGTATATGGGAGGTGGGAAATCATACCCTAACATTTTTAATTGACAATAAAAGGGTATAACAACATAAATAATTTTGGACAAAAATGAGAATGGAAGAAATCCCTTACTTGGAAATGTGATCCCAAAGGCTTGGGAGATGCTTGAGAGAGACTTCTTGGGAGCTTGGGTAGCCTTGAGAGGATTATATATAGAAGAGGTTAGGGTTTGGTCATGCTAAAAAGGTTTTTAGTGAAGAGAAGTGGGAGCTTGGGTGGGATTATATGGGAAAAGAGAGGGAAATCATTATTATTTAGGTTTTAGACACCACACATTAAACTAATCAAAACCAAAATCCATCCCATGAGGTTTTCCCATGTTTTTTTTCCAATGTGGAGTGGGAAAAAAATTTATAATTCCAATGACTAAACGTATTAAAATATTAGTCTTACTTATGTGGAGGTGAGTCATACTCTCAAGGAAATAATTTTAAAATGTTCAAATGTTTTTATGTCGTGATGGGTCCACTAAAGCTTTGTAAAATAAATTAAACAAACCTAAAATAACAATAGTTTAAGGGTAAAACATATATTTTCCAAACTTCCCTATTTTATTATTTTATTACATCACTATTGGGTCATTATTATGTCATAAAATGCATTGTATATTTAAATGGTATTTAATTTTTACCAAAAAAATTTATTGTCTCAGAAAATTATAAAAATTCACAGTTAAATAATTTCAAAATACTGAATCCAAAAATGTTATTCATTTTATCTAAATAGTTTTATAAATATATGACTTATAAATTTTTAAATAAAATACTTCATTCATTGAAAATTCATGGGTGTTGACAAAAACAGCTTTCAAACCATAATTAAAATTATAGTTGTATTCATAAAAATTACACAATCATTTATATTTAATAAAACATAATTTATTAATAATATTATATTAAAATTTTATTTAATTAAAAAATACATTAATTCATAAAAATATATTTCTTAGTTGAATATTAACTAAAAATAATATTTTTATTTAAAATCCATTTACAAAGTAACAATAATAAAATGAATTTATATTCTTGATTCTATAAAAAAACTAATTCACTTAATCATAGTGTTTGGGAATTGTTACATAACCACTTATAAAAACCTCTTAATACCTAAAGGTAACGTTTGTGATGGTGAAAAACTCTTGGGGTGGCTCAGATAACATCGCGCGGGTGGTAATCTCTATCAACTTCCAGTTATCCTGTAGGTAGTTCCATTCAAGCTTGACGTGTTGAAGCATGGCTTGGGCTTGGTCAAGAGCATAGACTAATGACACTAACTCTGTTACGAGCTCTGAAAATGGGATTCATATGGATCAATTCTATTGGATGAGTCCATAGCAAACTTTTTCTGAGTAAATTTGATTTGTTAGAGCCCAATATTTGTAATAATCATGTGATCACTATTCAATGACTATATTAGTAATGATAAAAATTATTAATGGTATTTAAAAATCCAAAAACATAAAACCAAGGAAGTGAATATGTTTTATATATCCATTTTACATAATAATAAATTTAATTATATCAAGAGGATTTTTCAGTAATGAAATTATGGTTCTTGACAATATTAGAGACATACAAAAATATAGATGGGAAAAAATTATCTCATTAATAATTATCATTATTTTATTCATCTATGAAACAAATAGAAATTCCAAATGTTACAACAATATAATAAAGATTAAATTGAAACGTTAAAAAGAGAAAATATTGGTCACCTCAATCTATAAAAATAATCACCCCCATAGTCAATAACAAATTAATGAAATTAAATTTTAGTTAACCAATCAACAACTTAGAAGAAAAGAATATATAACCGTGGGTGGAATTGTAGGTAAATAATAAGGTGGTATTTATAGGGTATAAAGGAAATTAGGATCATAAGTATTCATACATTATATGATCGTTTGCAAAATATGAAAGTTGTTCAATATAACTATTATCCAATTTGACCATTGGAAACTTTACCCATTTTTTAAAATTTCACTATTATAATTACTATTTATAAGTATTAATGATAAATAATAAGTGATATAGAAAGAAGTAATGATGACCATAACTACAAGATTTATATGGTTTAAAGTACATTTTTTTAACATGATTAGGAGATAGGATCACAAGGGTTTTCCCTTGACCAAGCCCAATCCAAGCTTCAAAGAGTGGGGATTTAAGGAAATCACCTATATAAGATGTTCATGTCAATATAGAATACACAACAGTCAATGTTAGTTGAGCCAGCCCTTGAAAATACCACCATTGCACACCTTTCCCTTAGGGCATACATGAGTTTAATAAGGGTTTATGTGTCTAGGAATTATTCACATTAAGTGTGATTTCATTTCTATAAATAAAATAATTATTATATAAATCTCATTATGAGAATAGTTTTGTTTAATAAAATATATGTTTAACTAAGACCCATTTGATAAATTGATTTTTGGATACAAATAAAACATAATTTAAAATTTTTAAAATAATATATACTAATTTATAATAATATAAATTATTGTAAATAATTTTTTTTAATTAAAAAAGCTTTTCAACACACTATTATATAAATAGAAATGACAAAAAATTTATAATGTCCTATGAAATCTTTATTAGGGTTAGAAATTTGATTGTACTTTAAAATATGATATTTTTCAATACATAACGTTTTTTATATTTTATAGTTCAAACTATCATATTTGTATAATTATATTCATAAAAATAATTTTAAATTTGTAATAAACACATCCATGATTTTCTAGGGTTAATTTTTTTAATATTTTATCAATTACATTAATTCTCAATGAATATTAGAAATAGATTTTGTATTTTATTTATATTACATGACTTCATATGAATTTCATAATGATGTAATAATTAATTACACTTAATACATGGCCTAAAATATGTTACATTATTGATATTATGTATTTAATTGTCTTTTAATAAATTTACAAACCTATAAGTTACTTTCCAAAGTCGAAAATGGAAAATTTAATTTCTGAAACATTATTTAATATAAAATTTAAATTTTCATGTCTAAATAAGAATTAATTTTTTTATTATTTATAATGGATTAAAATATTAAATAATATTACTTAAATTTTAAAAACCATTAGAAAACCCTTGGGAAACCAATGGGATTTCATTTTCCACAACCATGATTTCACAGACCTATATGTGGATATTATTAAACAATTATTCCAATTTTGCTATAAATACCCCCCCCCCCACCCATTTCACCCTTCCCATTCACTCCAAATCCATCCTCCATTATGTATTTGTCATTTACCACTCCCAAATAACCCCCATGATTTTCTTAATCCCACACTATTCTATCCATGATATTTAGTTGCAACACTTCATAGTAAAGAACCGCTCATCATCTTATTTTTGATTCAAGTGATTTTTTCTATGAATAACTCCAAACTATATGTTTCATGCTTTCCATATTATTTTATTCAAAGCCTTACTGAATAAATAATTTTCTATCAATGGGAGTCAATTTTTCTCTCTCATTTTATCATTTTATAAATCATCTTTTTAAACACATCATGTTAGTGAATTTACTTCTCTATTTCTATATTTTACATAATAAATTATTATATTATGAAAACAATAAAAAATTAATTATATGTGGTTATTAAAAAAATGTAAATATAATTTATTGATTTATGGATTAACATATACAATGACATTATTCACTTTCCATGGGTATAAAATGATGTTATGATTAAGTCCTAAGACACTTAGATATATAATTCATTTATATGAAACCCATAATTTATTCTCCATAGGTTATTAAAAAAATGATTTATTATGATCAATGTGGATAACATAAAATTCAAACACATGAATGTTTATCCCTTATAGTGCTCCAATTCAATAGTTAATGGATTTAATCTCGACAGATGACATGGTTTAGGATTCCTTGGTGAAAAACCTTGGTAATTTTCATTTATGAAAACATTATGATAAACCACGGATATATTCTTATGAAATCCATATTTCTATATTGTACCTAGATTACCATGTTATGATTCATGTTTTTTTTATTACGATGGGCCTCATATTCTCTTTACCAGATTATATTTTTATACTTCATGTTCTTATTGATATTCTTCTTGATCACATTCTTAATGTATCCCTTACATATTCCATTATCGGGCTTAGGATAAACCCCTTCCATTGATGTATGGCCCTATGATATGAGATGAAGTAAAATTAACTAATGATGAACTAATAAATAATCATGTCATGAGGAATAGGAGGTTTTTTTTCTTGTATTTTCTTCCAAATATGAATGTAAATAAACATTAAATGATCATTATTTTTATTCCATATAATAAAAAGGGGGGTGGATAATGTTTCTATCAGAGGATGGAATTATTATTTTCAGAAATTAATACTCTAAATACTCGGTAAAAAACTTATGTACCAGTAAAAAAATTGGAAAACGTCATGGAATTTTGATGAAGTATTAAATTATTAGTTTCCAAGAAATGTAATCCATGTCTGGATATTGCAAGTAGATGTGTATTTGGGACATATGTTCCTGGGGGTAACAACCCTAAAAAAAATATTATACTAGACTCAATCAGGAACTGGTTCACAATAATGGGTCTCAATACATACATAGATTCAAATTCATGGGGGATATCATTAGACAATCATTAGTTTTTATGATCCATTACAATTAATTTACAAAAAAATTAATTATTATAAAGAATAAAAAATTTAAAAATGATGTTTTAAAACATAAAATTCCTTTAGAATTATATGATCCCTAAAGTAACATGATCATCAATAGGTATTTATTCTTTTAGAATAATATAAGGAAATAATAGGAACTCCATAAATGATGAGTGTAATGGATGACTCAATGATAACCTTATGATAGAAGAATGAATTGAAAAAATAACGAGGATTATGAATAAAATATTTGGAGTTATGAATTATAACATCAATCATGTTGAGAAAATAGTTTCATCATCAAGGGATAACATTATATTGTGTCCTTTGTTAATCGATGACCATCCTCATTTAGTGGACCTATAAAACCATTGATTTATGAATAATGGATTAACTCTATAAAAAAATATATTTTCTATACTCAACTATTAATATATGGATGATGGAGCCATGTAATTATAATGCTTCGAATAAGAAGTTGATCCGTGGTGGAAACTGATCAAAAACATGAATATGATACTTTATATTGATTCTATGGGTTGAGAATTATTCAAGGGAATATCTTTTAATAAATATTTTCCTCATTCAATGTTAAAAAAATGGGTAATGAATTTGTAGAGATTATGTGGATGAAAAATAAAATAATGGCAAAATATAAAATGAACATTAAAATACATTCTATATGTACATATATATATTTTATAGATCTTAGGGGAATTATTGATATATTTATATGCAGACATAGAGTCAATCTACAGTGGATTTTAGAAAATGAGGTCTACGAAGCTATTAAGAGACAACATAGAGTGCTATAAAGGTTGAAATGTAGTTTAGAGATATGGAATTTTCATATAGTTTGAATTAAATTAATTGATCATTGGAAACAAAATAATGGAATTTTTTATCATGAAGGTGGTGGAAAAAAGTGAAACTTCCCATATGAAAAAAATGTGGAATAAATAATTCAAGAAACTGATTTCTTAGGAGTGTCAAGTGATACAAGTGAAGAAGAGATTGGAATAAAGATTATAAATTTAATGGTGATCTGAAGCCTTATTTACTCAACAGTAAAAACAAAGAGAATTTAGTATAAGAACATCTTAAAGTATAGTGCTTCAAGTGCAAATAACTTTTCTGATTTTCCAAACAATTCCCTAATTAGTTGGAAATAGAGGGAAACCACTATCCACCTCATCACAGGTAAAGGGATAAAGGTTGAACATTTACTATCATTATGGATGAGGTAGAGGATCCAAATTATGAGGTTGTAAAATAATTTATGTTCTAAAAGTTAGTATGTTCTTTGTTAGATTCTGGTTGTACAGATTCTTTGATTTCATCCATGTTTATAGTGAATATAGAATCAAACACAGAGCTTCTATAATTAGGTTTATTATTCAATCCCTTTATAAGTATTATACTAGAATAAATAGTTTATATAAATTCTATTATTAACATGATTGAGTAAAATCTAAACAAAAATGTAGTAGCCATTACCATGTTGGAATTTAACACTATATTATAATGATATAATCAAATTAAGGGGAAAATAACTTTATGTATTATTGAATGGAAAATGAAAAGTTTTTTCAGATGATATATATCCCATCCTGTTCATTTCTTAAAGGAACATATCATAGACTTATTTATAGGGATGACTGGTGAAGAGGGAGAATTCAATAAAAATATAAATGGAAAAAATTTACCCATCATTCATGAATACATTGGCATATTTCCAGAATATATGCCTAGAACTACAATAGAAATTGAAGTAGAGTTCTCTATGGAACTCATTCTAGGATCCTAATAAATATCAAATACCCATATAGAAAAAACATGGAGGTAACCGAATTACAAAACAACATTATGATATTTTGGGGAATCGGTTTATTCGACCATGTTTTTCACCATGGGAGAAAGAGTTCTCTTTGAAAATAAGAAGGATAGATAAATGTAGTTATTCATTGATTCTAGTGAAATTAATGGGAAATAATGAAAATAACCCTCTCCAACGTATTTATGATTTATTTTAATAGTTTCATAGGGATTAATTCTTCTCTAATATTGACCTTCGACCAGGGTATCATCAATTAAGGGTGGTAAAAATATATATTCTAATAATTGGCTTCTGAAGAAGTTATGTTCATTATGATATTGTTTTTGTTCCCTTATTTATGAATAATACTACCACTTTATATATGTATTTTATGAATAGATACATTAATGGGTACCTGGATAAATTCATGGTTGTTATTATTGATGATATTTTGAGATATTCTAAAATTTTTGAGGAGCATGAAGACCATTTAAGAATTATATTGAAAATAGTTAAGAAGGAAAATATATTTTATGAATTATTTAAATGGGAATTATTATTAAACTATGTTTCATTCATGGGGAATAAAGTAACTAATGAAGGCATATAGTTTGCCCTACAAAGAAAAAGGCAATGAGGAGGGGTTTTATCCTACATTAGAAAGTATTACTAGTAGTTTCTATGGTATTGAAATACATTATAAGAAATTATTCAAAAACCTTTCATGATTTTATAAAAAACTAAAAATGTTATTTGGAAAAGTATCAATGATAATCAAGTGAATGTAGTATGAACAAAGGATATATCGACTTCAAATGAGATTGGCTACAGTACATCGGTTAACTCAACCATATTTTTGAGAAGTATTTTTTATATATAGATATGCATATCTAAAATGGATTTTCTGAATTATTATGAAAAATGACTTCATTCTTCCTATGAATCATGACATTTAAATTCTCAGGAATAAAATTTTCCTACACATGACATGGTGTCACCTATGTTCATTGTTTCTGTAATGAGATGGAAGATCTTTCTCTATTGGGATAAATGTGATATATACATAGACAAAAAATATTGATTTATATATTCACACAAAATGAATTGTATATGACATGAAGGAGTTTGTTGGATCATCTTAAAGATTATGACTATGTTATTTATTATCACTCGAAAATCGAAAAGAAAGTCACTGTTGTGTGAATTAAGAAATACCTAGTTGTGTTAGAAATGATGAGGATTCAAGGAGATCCCTTAATTGAGGACCTTGTAATGTTAGTTTTAGAAATCATAATGGGAGGTACATCATCAATCCAATATGAATTGATTTCACAACCATCATTTTAGTGATGGTCAGGATAGATATAATAGGTTGTCCTTTGATAAAAAAAATAAGATAGAGGATGTGAAGAATGTGAATATTCTTGAGTTCCAAATTGATCAAGAAGATGTACTGAAATTTTCTATAAGGATATGTGACCCATCTATCCCAATGATAAAGATTTATATGATAGATGATGCTCAAAGCTATAAACTCACTATAAATCATGGAGGCACTAAAATTTATAGGGGTCATCATTATCATTATTGGAGGGATAATATAAAAAGGGAGTTCTTCCACTACACTATTATGTTCTTGGGATGTCAACGAGTGAATTTAGAGTAATAAATTTCTAAAAGGGTTTTGAAATCACTAGCCATACATACATGGAAGTGGGATAATATAACTAGGTACTTCATCACTAGAATCCCTGCAAAATCCATTAAAAATAATTAAATATGGTTTTTATTGGATCCACTCACCATGACTGAAAATTTCATCATTATTTTGGAGGATTTTTCTCTTTAATAACTTCTAATGATATACATAAAGGATGTGGTGAGGTTTCATGGGGTTCCACATTCAATATTTGTTTATTGTGAACCAAGAATCGCATAGAGATGTATTTGATATGAAATAAATAATTAATAGGATATATATATATATATATATATATCATATCACCGCCAAAATCATGGCCAATCTAAGGGAACTATTCCTACACTCAATGATTTGTTGAGATTAATCTCAAGATAAATTAATGGGGTATTGGATTAACACATCCCAATAGTTCATTTTAATTACAAAAAAAATTATTTTTCATGAGTATTCAAATGGAACCCTGTGAATCTCTATATGGGATGAAATGTATATCTCCAATTTTATGGGATGGATTTTCTGATAGAAATCTACCGAGGGACAATATTGTGAATGTGATGATAAAAAAGTCATAAGACATACAAAGGCATACAATTTACTAATATTTGGAAGAAGATGTATACGGAAAATCATCAAGTGGACATGGATTTTAATGTTGGGGAAAAACATTTCTTCGGATATCACCAATAGGGAGATTCATGTGGTTTCAAAAGAATATAAATATTAGCCTAAGGTATATTAGACCCTTAGAAACACTTTATATCATAATATTAGGGAGATATTGGATCATAATTCAATAAAAGACGGATCAATTTCATGATGTATTATATGTATCTTTTATAATTATATACATACCTGACCCCTAAAACGAATTTATTTCGAAGGTAGTATAATTGGAACATCACCTCTCTTTTGAGGAGTCATTGGAGATATTGGACCACAAAGACAATGTTCTAAACAAAAAAGAAAACTCACATTTTCAAGGTGTTGTGGAGGGTCCATAAATATTATGAGTTAAAATGGGAACCAATAGAATCAATGAAATAGAAGAACCCTAAAATATTATCCACTAAGAATGCAGATCAAAATTTTGGTGATGAAATTTATTAGGGCTGAAGAATGTGATGGACCAGTATTTTTAAATAATATTTTCTTCCTAAGAAAATCCAAGTTATATTATATAATTTTACACACTTATAGAATAATTTGTGTTCAAAAAACCTTATTTCATTAATAATTATCATTAAATTATTTAACAATAAAACAAATAAAAATTTCAAAAATTATAACTAAACAAAAAACAAAAAATAGTAAAGATAAATTGTTAAAATATGGTTCACCCCAATGTATTATAATCATCTTTCCCATGAATAAAACTATATAAAATAAAAAAAATAAGTAAATTAATCAACAACATAAAAAATCCATATATATATATATATAATGATGGGAGTAATTATATTGAAATAATGGACTTGTATGTATAGGGTATACAGGGTGTTGTGACTATTGGGATTTTACCATTATATAATTATTGGTCAAATTAAAACATTTTTAAATATAACCATTTGTTAATTTTTTCATGAGGAACTATTAAAAATTGTGATGATTTTACCACAATAATCAATATTTATATCTAGTATGGATATAGGATAATTGATGAAGAAAGGAGAAAGGATAACCTCAACTAGTAGATTCATACTATTTGAAGCCAATTTTTCATATCAAGGTAATGAGGTAGTGTCACTGATGTTCAACATTGATCAATATCATGAGGAGCTTTAATAAGAAATTATTTAATAAAATCACTAATTAGGGAAGTTTATGTTAGTGGAGACTTCCACCCGGTTAATGTTAGTAGAGCTAAAACATGAAACTACCACCATTACACACCTTTCCCTTAGGTTGTATGTGGTTGTAATAACGGGTTACATGTCCAATCCATTGATACTTAATGTCTAAATTCTTTTTTATGAATGAAATGGTTAAACCATCTATCGTATTTTGAGAATTATTTATTAATAAAATTTATGTTTTTGTAAGAAAAAATTGATAAATTGATAGTTGGTTGCAAATAAAATATAATTTTATTTTTTTTTAAAAAAATAAACCCTTATTATAAACTCATTTTTTATGAATAATATTTATTTTAGATAAAATTTATTTTAAGAAAATTTTATTTACATAGTAATGTCAAATTAACTTTATAATTTCTAAGTAAATTTTTATAATTGTCATAAATTTTAATATGCCTTGTAAAAATATATATTTTAATAAATAAGTTTTTTTTATATTTAATATTTGAAATTATGATTTTAATATAATTATATTGATAAAATAAATTATATATTAGAAATAATTATGTCAAAAGTTGGTTAGTGTTAATTTTTTTATAATTTTATAATATACTTTATTTTTCATTAAATAGTAAAAATATAGTGTTGGGTTATCTGTATGTTTTATGACTTCATATTTATGTCTTAATGATGAAATAGATAATTAACCCTAATACATGTCCTAAAATATGTTATTATAATAATGATATGTATTCTAAAATATTTTAATCAATTTTCAATCCTATAATTAAATTTCAATGGTTTAAAATGGATAATTTCATTTTAAAAACAATATTATTTAGAAAATTTGTTTCGCATGTCCAATGAAGTATTAAAAATGGTGTTTCATTCGAAAGGATTATAATATCATAAAATGTGACTGAAAATTCCAAAACCATGGGAAAAACAATGGGTAAACAAAGTATTATTCTTTTTTCATAACCTAGATTTGTAATACCTTTATTTGGAATTTATTTATCAATTCATCCAGTTTTACTATAAATACCCAACCATTTCACACTACACCTTGGCATTAAATCAATCCTACACAAATTACTGGTCCTTTTCCATACCAAACCCCATATGGTATCCTTAATCCACCATGGTCTCATCCTAAATATTTCATATAAACACCTCATGGTAAGGGAATTATCATAGTCTTCTTTTCTATTAAAGTAATTTTTTGTGTAAGACTTCTAAAGGGTATGTTAAATTCATTCCTTATGACTTTTATCCTGAAAATTATTAAAAAAATAATATTTTATCAATTGAATACCTTCATTCTCTATCATTTAAAATTTTTATTAATATACATTTTAGACCCTTCATGCTGGAAAATTTAATTCTATGTTTCTATCTATTACACAAAGAAACTATTATATTGTGAACACACAAACCACTTATTTATCAATCAGCATTCAACTAGATGACAATATAATTTATTAATTTGTTTATTTAAATATTATAATCCAGTAATGACTTTCTGTCGGTCAAAATGATGTTATGGTCAATCAAAAATCACTTATGTAAGTTCAAATTTTATAAGAAACCCACAGTTCATTCTCCATAGGTCACTAAAAAATCATTTATTTTTATAAATCATGATCAAATTAACATAAGTATTATGATGGTTATTCCATGATTTCACTCAAATTCATTGCGTAAATAATTTAATCACTATTAATGACATATTTTGAGATACTTTGGTGAATAACCTTAATAATTTTTATTTATGAAACCTTGGTGATAAAACATTGTGACATGCTTATGGATTCCTCATTTTCTTGTTATATCCACAATTACATGTTATGATTCATGTTCATTTTTATTAATATATTCCTAATTTTTTCTAGATAATGTTATATTGTTATACCCAATGTTCTTATTGATATATCTATTGATCACCTGGTAAATGTCACCTTACTTATTCCATTATTGGTCGCATGCTCACCTATTTTCTATAAACTATATTCCTAGGATATGAGATTTAGTAAATGTAAATATGGATGAACCCATGAAGAAGTCTATTAGAAGTACTATAAAAAAAATTTATGTTTTCTAATATTGTGTTTCTAATTTCTAATAAACTAATGCTTATAAGATCCTGTAATTTCATCTATGTAATGAAAACATTATGTAATAAAAATAAAGTATTCAATAAAATTCATCTAAAAGTAATGAATTGTTTATTAGTCTAGGAAAACTAGATAGATATGATATATTAAAATTACATTTTAAAATATAAAATAAAGAAAATAAATTTGTTGCTAATTTCATTATTTACCTTAGTGTATCCCAACATATCAATTAGAAAACACTTCCTCTTATTTTAGGGAAAAAAATAAAAAGGGGTAGCTCAAATTCCCAGTAATCATAAGAAAATATTAGAAGATACATATAAATATTTCATAATTAGTATGGAAGGGTAAATAATCTATGACCATTCCATTTAATAAATAAAAAATAAACATATGGCAGGAATAAATAATGATAGAATAATTCCAAAAAAATAATAACATTATCATGAATCTTAGTGAGGCATATTATAACTATTTGAATAATCACATGGAATATGAATAAATTAATTATTAATAATGGAATTAATAATGATGTACATCTAAAACATACCATACATTCCTTGTGATAAGATATCTAATATATTGAAGACTTTTCCCTAAAAACTATATAAATGGGTTGGCCTCAACCAAACCTAATATAGTTTGTTTTGTGAGACCTACTGATGCATCAGTGGGCTATAGAGGTCCCCACCCGTCACATAATAATTCCAATACATTCCCGAAATGAAATGAGATAATCATAATGAACAAAAAAACTGTATTTAAATTAGAATAAGAAATTTAAATAATTCCCTTAATCAATAAACATCAGAAAAAACATTCAAATTAAAGTGAATGGTATCATATAGTATATCCGTAGATAAAATAATAATAATAAATATATTGAAACAACATGGAATGTACCGTTGAATTATATCACCATAAAATAATATGTAATATAAAATTGTGTATTATTATAATAAAAATGTTTATGAAAGATCCCTCGAAATATTTCTTAAGAAAAATAACATTTCATTGAAAATAAACCATTTTATATTAAAACTGAAAAAGTCATAAAATAATGTGGGAATATATTTATTTGATAATAATTTTTTTTAAAATAATTTATATAATATTAGGATGTTAATATTTTATTTTTTTCAAATCTTTTAAACATTAAATGTAGTATTCAATGAAATGAAGGTCGTGATGTCGGGTGATTCTATAAAAGTCATATAAGTTAAAAAACAATCCATTTACACTAAAAATGGTAGAAAAGTTTCTCAATCTGAAGATAACAATATGATTCCTTCCAAAACGTTTTTTATAATTAAATTTTTCTTAAAAATATGCCTTAAGTAAGTATTTTTTTTAATTCTAAAACAATTTTTTAGAAAACATTGTATTTGAAGGAAAATTATTTTCCACTGAAAAGAGAAATAAATTCTAATTTTCATAAAGACACATTATTATTCATTTTATGAATCATTAAGAGATAAAATGGTACTATTAATTGAATATTTTCAATAATAACCACTTTTTAAGGAAATATATTCATTTTAATATAGAAATATCAAACAATTATCCTTAGGGACATTTAAGAAAAAATCTCAAATAATTATGAGATTGTGAGAAAAATCATTACCTCTTTGTTAACTTTTGAATAATAATCACTATAAAATAAATAATATTAATTCAAAAATATATAATATTAATATAAAATATTTAATTAAACAAAATAAAAAAAAGGATGTATATGTTTATACAAAATAAATAATTATTGATTATAATGTTTTTCACATAGAAGTAAAAGTGACACAAGAAACCATTACCTTGAGTCTAACTTGTCACATACATTATTTATATTCATGTGTAATAAACATATGTCAATTATTTAATTTAATTAATATATTTTTCATGTCTATGATACCTTTTTCACTTATTACCATGTTATCTATTATTATAATGAACTGACTGCAGAGGCCCAATGTTGGTGCATTATTTTATTATAATAGAAGGATAACAAGGAATCATATCATAAAGGAAAAATCAGTTTAGAATTCTTGGAAAGCTAGATTACATAATTGATACCCATAATACATTGAGTGATATAATGTACAAAATTATACATATAAATTGATATAAACAACTTCCTTGATATATTATTCATAGATTTCTTCTTCATAACCTCTGAGTAGGAAACATATGAAGGGTCAAATAAAATTATCAATTAGGGTATGTAAAGCAGAAACAATAATGAAAAAATTAGAAAACATTTACATTGTAATATATATAATTGATAACACATGCCATTAAAATAACTAAATAAGGCAATATCAATATGAAAAGGTATATAATTTAAACACATTCCATTTAATCAATAATAAGTGAATAAAACAAATCCATGGATATTATAACTAATTTAATAATAACATGGAAAAAATATGAATAGATAATTATATAATACAAAACAATGGATATCAATAATATATCATTGAGGATTCATGCTAAGAAACTAATAATTCCAAGGCACCATGACAAGAATATAATATTTCCAAGTTTCATGTCACACCCGGATATCTAAAATATTTTTCATTTTTTTATTATTTTTACTTTCATTTGAAAATATTTTTCTAAGTGGGGGAAAAGACTGATTGAAATTTTACATTCTGGTGATAAATAAATATTTTGTTCTTGGAGGCGTTCGATGCACGGGTGGGGGGATATTTGATGTTGTGCAACTTTACTGATATGTGATTGTTTTCGCTTCACAAAGTCTGGCACATGCATAGGGCACGGTTGAAGCCTGGTTGCATCGTTAGACTACCATGCAGCCTTCCTGGTATGCGGTCAGTTAATTAATTTACTGAATGAATAATAGAGGCAACACAAAAGTAAAAAAATATAAAATTATTTTAATGTTGTTTTTATAAAAATAATATTATTATTATCAAGACTATTACTATTATTCTTATTATTTTCATTAATAATCTAATTAGGCCATTTATATTAAAATTATTTTTATGGTTATAATATTATTAACTTATTAATAATTTAGTTATTATTATTATTATCATTATAATTAATTTTAAGTGGACAAAACCTTTTTTCATAGGTTTATTTCATTTTTATTTTATCTTATTTTTCTTTTACTTATTTTCATTTCTTTTTTTCCTCCCCCGCTCTCTCTTTTCTTCCCCCTTTGGTGTCATGATATAACCCCCTTTCCCCCCTCCTGGTTCACGCCTCACCTCTTTCCCCTATCCCTAACAGCACCTTCCCTCTACCTCTTCCACTCAGGTGGCATTTGAACAGATGCACCCAAGCCCCCCCCCCATCAACGACCTGTGCCACTACTGCCTTGCACCACACCTCCCTTTCGGCTGTCATCACACCATGCTAGCCTCCTCTTATGCATTCTCCTCTCGTTCAGCCTCTGTCGGCACAACCTCACCAAAGTATCCTCCTCTAACAACCCCTCTCCCTTCGCCCCAATTTCATTTCACCTCACTTTCTTAATTTCATCCATTGGGGGATTATCATGTTATGGTTTAGGTTTTTTTTTGGTTTTGATGTTCTATTTTGTTAGATTCTTGTTTTAGGGTTCCACTAGGTTTTTTTGTGGTGTGTATTAGGTGTGGATGAATATATACACAATATTTTTAAAAATATCAACACCAAGGTAGGATGTTTGAAACCCTTTCATCACTTGAAAATTTTAATATATACATATTCAGTTTTATAAATGTATTTTATGATCAAATTTTTTGGCGCGAAATATATTTTTGGAGTGTTTTGACAAGAATTTAAATGTAAAATGAGTCTTTTGGTGTGTTCACCTTATTACACACTCTTGAAATTAATTTCCAAATTGTTTTAATAATATAAAACATGTTTTAATAAGGTTATCTTGTGGATTTGGTTTTAGAGTGACATTTAATATAGAATAAATTGTGTTATTTTGCATAAACTCATAGGTGCTAATTTGATGTGTTTTATGAAATGTTTAACTTGATTTATTTACATAAATGTGATGTGTGGAAGGGGTGTTTGATAGGGTGAAACTTATGTTAAATCTTAATGTAACATTTTTATGTGAAAACTCTGAGTGTGCTATTTAATAATGTTCTTTAAACTATTTATAATGTTTTTTAGGTCATGTATGTGGTGAGAATTAGGGTGTGAAATGGTTCTTGGTGTACATTTTGTTTCAAAAGGGGATTTTATGTGTATATTGGTGTAAATTATTCTTGGTTTTTCTTTAAATGATCTAATAAATAGTTTAATGGTTTATTAACTTATTTAAGTGATGAGAAAGTGGTATTTTGAAAGAGTTTAACACACATTTGTTTTTAAAGTAGTATGTTTATATAAAATAAGACATGTTTTTGTTGTAAACCCTTTTTGTGTCACATGGTGGTCTTTTATAAATGGTGAAAACAAATCATTTAATTGTTGAAGTGGTGTGAAACTACTTTTAAGGATATTTTGTTATGAAATTGGTTTGAAATGACTGTCCTACTTGGTATTGGGTATTTTTATTGTTCCATCCCTTGTTGTGTTATTTAATAATGTTTTCTAAGTTTTGAAAATTGATTATGTTCTTCTTTGAGTGATTCCAAATATATTTTTTCAAATGATTAAGTAATGTAAAATATATTTTGGAAAGGTATTTTAGTGTACATGTGTTTTTAAAATGGTGTATGGGTATGAAAGTGATGGCTTTTGGGCATAATGTCCTGTTTGGTTTGTGATATGTGAAGGTGATATATTTTGTGAATGTTGTACTTGATTGAGTACATGGGAAAGCCATGAGTACTTAGGTGGGAAGATTATGAATGGTACGTTAGATGTGTCTTAAGTGGTTCATCCTGGATTCATCTGGAAGGATTGATGTTATAACACTAACTAGACTTTTGTGATGGTTGGATACCATAATGTTATCGATTTTTTTCCCTAATAGTGGAAAGTTCACGAGAGTGTTTATTATTGTGTCTCCAATGCCACATTTACAATGAGGTATGATGCCTCTAGCTCCCCACGCATATGAGTTACCTTAGGGGATTTACCCACAGTGCTCTGTTATTCATAACGTGGTGCCTTCTGTTGGCATACAGAGGACCACTTGAGTATGTTTGTGTTCTTTATGTATATACTCTTCCACATTAAATTAGTATTTTTTGAAATTATTTTTCTTCAAGTGTTCTTTCTATTTTACTTCCAGCCTTTAAATTTTTTCCTTTAAAACGTTTTAAAGGTATTGTTTTAAATAAGCATGTTAAATTATATCATTAATATTGTGGCATGGAACCTTTTTATTGGGTGGTATCCTACTGTGCATTTAGGTCACAGCCTTTGAGTGTATGTAGATCTTGTCTTTTGGGTATTTCAGGTTGACACATCGTGCTTAGTAACGGGGGTCCGAGATGTCGATGGTTTTCCCATGCAGGTCCAACGATGGTGGTTTGAGGAGGTGGGTCTTCCAGTTTCATGAATGTGTAGATAGATGTTTTAGTTTTCTTTTCATTGAAGTCTTCATAGAGTTTTGGGTTCAATCGTAAACTTTATATTTGGTCCAATGTTAAGGGCATGTTTAGATCTGTCTTCCATATTTTGTTTATTTATCTTATTAGTTCTTTTTCTGTCACATATTTTTGGGTTAACCATTCCCACATGTTACTCTTAATACCTGGGCACTTGTTCTAGCTCGTGGGGATCAAGAACACACTTTGGGCCATGTCACGGATAGGGTCAGGTGGCGGGTCGGATAGCGACCTGGCCTGGTTTGTGACAAAATGGAATTAGATGAGATTTTCTATCTTGGGTTGTGTTCCTTTGGGATACAGTTAGGGTAGACTAGGGTTAAGGATGTCGTAACTCGATATTCTATCGACGAGAAAGGTGCTTGTCCAGCACACCTCATGGCAGGACTCGAGTTACCAAGGTAATTTGTGGTTTTTTTTTTGAGTCTTTGGTCCTTGTGGTTAATATTGTTTAGGGGAAATGAAAATTGAGTAGGGTGAGTTTTCCCAATGAGATCGCAATGTCTAGAAAGGCCTGTGGATCTGGGGATGTTGTCCTAGAATACTCTCTATGTTGGTGGAGTGATTGGCATATGTCCTCCAACCAAATGTCCTAGTCACCCACTAACACTAGTTTCCTCTTGTATCATTCCTTGTCTCTTAGTTTTGGATTTGTGGAAATCATGTTTTTTAAGTAAAAATGATTTGGTCTTGTAAAATGTTTTTAAATAAACCGCTTTAAAAAGTAAATTATGTGTAATGTTTGAAAAGTGTGGGTTGAATGTTTTTTTTTTTGAAAATGGAATGATCTGGTCAAGATCCATGTTGTTCTCATGGGAAACCACATGTATAGGAATATATAAAAAGGGAAATGTTTTATGGAATGAGAAGATGAGATCCTAGATAGAAATTAGGTGGGTGTTTGTGTGGCATGTGAACATGCATGTGTGAGGCCCATGGGACACCATTGGAGTTTGTGAAACCCACCAGTTCCGTTATTTTTCAAAAAGTTTTGTAAAATGATAATTTTGTGTTTTAATAATCGATGATTGTGTGTTGTGTCCTTATGTTTTGGAAATTTTGGATATGAGGCATTTCATGACAAGAATCCCTTTTAATGGATTTTCTTCTTGATTTTGAATTCTTATTTGTAGGTTGGTGTGAAAGCGTGTGGTCAGTGGTTACATTTGAAAAGTGCTATGGGAATCCCTTGAAGTGGTTCCCCAGCACATTTAACATTCTCTTGCAGTATGTCTTGGCTATTGGACTTGTTTGATTGGGCCCATGGTTCTCATTATTGACTACTTCATGACCCCATAAAGCATTAACATGCAATTGAAGTGCATCCACGGGAAATCCCCCATTAGTCGGCCCTCTAGTTGATCGAAGGACTCTTTTATTTAATTCTATAATTGAACCAATATCTTATTTTTAACACTAAGTGGATCATATCACCACTGTATGAATGATACAAGTGGATTTGAAGGGAGTTTTGGTCTCTTTGAGTTATTTGGTTCATTGGGTATAATGTTTGACACCATTGTGCTTAAATGTCCCCCTAGAAATGGTGAACAGAATCCTAGTGGGGAAGGGTGAAGGCGGTTCAAAGTTATCAGTGTTGAACGATGTCTTGAAAGGATTGTAGTGCATTTATCAACTGTAACGGTCATGTTTGGTGATGTCTTGCAGCATGGGTTCTCTTTGAAGAGCAAGGGTGGATTTTATAGAATCCTTCAGAAATCCCTATTTTTATAGGAGTGTATCCTCCTATTAGGGAGTTCAGTTTTTTTCTATTTAAATGGGAGTGTTTACATTGCATCTTTCCCTTATTATGTTTATTAGCTAAGGTTTAGAGGTGATGCTTGTACATAATCTATACCATTAGTTTGGTGGTTGTGTCGCGAGGGAGTAGTTCTATGTCATGGTGTGTTCTGTTTGTTAGCACTGTCTGGATTGCGGTGTGGTTTCGTGTGGCCCCAAAAATGAGATGCTTTGTTCGGGAGTCTTCAATTCTTGAATGCAAGGAAGGATATTCTTTGAACATCTTGGTTTTAGCCTTATTCCTCAATGTGAAGCTGGTACATGGTCAGGAACCCCAGGAGTGTATGGATCCCCAACCTTATTTCTGTCGTTGGTATTGAAGGTTAAGGTGTTTTAAATTGTTATCTGTGGTTTTTCCATTATGAACAACCCTTTTGGGTGTGGAGTTTTGTGTAACTATGAGTAGGTGTGGTTGTCTCAGTACCTTAATGTCCTGGTGGATGTGTCCACCCCAACATAATCTCTTTTACTAGTCCTTATAAGGTTTGTTTAGGGAAATTAATCTCAAATTTTATTAGTTCTTTTCCAGGTATATGGAGATGTTTGGATGTCTTCGGCTACCGTTTTGACACCTTAGTAGGTGGGCCATGCCCTCCCCGTCCCTTGTGGTGGGGTGTTTGGTCACTATAGGGGATTTTTTTAATGATTTCTATCTTATGTCAGTTCAAATAGTGGGGTGACCCATGGCAGGTCTCTCACAAATGTCTCTGGAATGAATCAGGGTAGTATTTTTTCATAATTATGGGGATTCCTCCTAGGCCTCCTTGTGTTGGTTTTCTAAACTCATCTCAGGTGTTGGTAGGTTTCTAGTGGTGGGAAGACCTTTGTGAATTCCAATCCTTTCCTTCTATTTCTGTTCATATAGATAACTTAGTTGTAGATGATAAGAGTGTTCCTTGGACGTGGTAGGTCTTGTTTGATTGTTTCAGTCAAACAGTGTGGAATCCATTTAATGGTTCTTGAGGTGTTTAGTTAGTGTAGTGGTTTTTATGGGTTTTATAGTTCCTTTCCTTGATCAATCAACTAGAGATGTTCTCGCTTCTTGGGGCGGGTGACACTTCACAAAAAGTCTTTTTACGGTTTTCCTGAGGGTGTCATTTGAGTCACACTCTCTAAGCACGGTTCATTTCCACACATGGATTTCTAAAACATTTTTTTTATATGTTTACTTTCTTTTGAAAAAAAATTTCAATGTGCAGGCTGAGCCTGATTGAAATTTTACATTCTTCTAATAAATGAATATTTTGGGCTTGGAAGAGCCTGACACACAAGCGGGGGGACATACCAAACCACGTGACTTTGCTGATAAGAAAGTGTTTTGTCTTGATAATGTTTGATGAACAGACGGGGCATAGTTGAATCCTTGTGGCTTTTCCAGACTACAATATGGCCTACCCGTAATGCAATAAGTTAAACAATTAACAGAATGAATAATAGAGGGACTACAAAGGAAAAAAACTAAAATTATTTTAATGTTGTTTTAATACTAAAATTATTATTATCAATAATAATATTATTATTATTATTATTTTGTTATAATCTAATTAGGCCATTTATATTAAAAAAAATTCTTATAGTTATAAAATTATTAACTTATTATTATTTTAGTTATTATTATTCTTATCATTATAATTAATTTAAAGTTGTCAAGACCCTTTTTTCTTACGTTTATTTAATTTTTATTTTATCTTATTTTTTATTTCCATTTTTTTTATTTTATGTTTTTCCTCCCTCACTCTCTCTTTTCTTCCCCCTTTAGAATCGTGGTTTATCCCCCTTCTCCCCTCATGGTCTGTGTTGCACCTATTTCCCCTAGCCCTGGTAGTGTCTTCCCTCTACCTCTTCCCCTCCGGTGGCCTATGAACTGACGAACCCAAGCTCCCCCCGAAGAACTGTGCCACTTCTACCTCTCACCACACCTCCCTTCTGTCTCAAATTTCACCACACTATCATCCCCCATGCATTCTCCTCTAGTGCGGCCTCTGCCATTGCAGCCACTGCTAGTGTGACCTCCTCTGACAACCCCTCTCCCTTCACTGGAGGTTTGTTTCACCTGGATTGGTTAATTTCTTCCATTGGGGGATTATCTGGTTAGGATTTAGGTAGTTTTTTGGTCTGGATTTTATGTTCTCTATGGTCTAATTCTTGTTTTGGGGTTCCATTAGGTTTTTTTGTGGTGCGTATTAGGTGCAGACGAAGATCTGTAGAAGATTTGAGAAAAATCTACACTAAAGTAGGTGGTTCCATAACCATGCATCACTTTATTAATTTAATATGTTTATTTTTTTTTATAAATGTGTTTTATGATCAAATTTTTTAGCACAAAATATATTTTTTGACTGTTTTTACATGCATTCAAGTGGAAAATAATTATTTTTATGTGCTTACATTGTTGATCACCCTTGAAAATAATTGCTAATTTGTTTTAATAATGGAAAACATGTTTTGATATGGCTATCTTAAGCATTTGGTTTTAGAGTGATGTTCTATATGAAATAAATTATATTTTTAGTATAAAATCTTGAGTGCTAATTTGATATGTTTTATGAACCTTATATAAAGATTTATTTACTTAAATGTGATGTGCGAAAGGGGTGTTTGATAGGGTGAAACTTATGTTATATATTAAAGTGAAATTTTAATGTGAAAACCCTGAGTATTCTGTTTAATAATTTTTTTTAAACTGTTTAAATAATTTATCAGGTCATGCATGTGGTGCAAATTAGGGTGTGAAATGGTTCTTGGCATACTTTTGGTTTCAAAAGGGTTTTTTTATGTATATTTTGGTATAACGTCTTCTTGGGTTTTCTTGAAATTATATAATAAATAGTTTAACAATTTATTGAATTACTTGGTGAAAAAGTGATATTTTGAAAGAGTTGAATACGTGTTTGTTTTTAAAATAGTATATTTATATTAAATAAGACACGTTCTTGGTGTAAACCCTTTTTGTGTCACTTGGTGGTGTTTTATAAATGGTGCAAATTGTTCATTTAGTTGTGCAAGTGGTTCAAAACTAGTTTTAAGAATAATTTGTTAAGAAAGTGGTTTGAAATGACTTTCCTATTTGGAATTGGGTATGTCAATTGATTCTAACCTTATTTTGTTATTTAATAATGTTTTCTAAATTATTATAATTTATTATGTTCTTCTTTGAGTGTTCCCAAATTGGGATCTGTGAAATGATAATATTATGGAAAATATATTTTGGAAAGGTATTTTGGTGTGCATATTTATTTTGAAATGGTGTTTGGGTATGCAAGTGGTGGATATTTTGTGTAATGTCTTGCTTGGTTTTTGATATGTGATGGTGATATATTATGTGTATGTTGAACTTGATTGAGCACAAGGGAAGAACCTAGGTACTTAGGTGGGAGGATTAGGACTAGTACACTAGATGACATGTAAGTGGTTCGTCCCAGTTTCATCTGGTAGGATCGATGTTACAACACTAACTAATCATTTTTTATGATTGGAGACTACTAGGTTATGGATTATTTTCCCTAATAGTGTCTTGTTCATAAGAGTGTTGATTATGTGGTTCTTATGCCAATTTTATACTAAGGTACGATGCCTCTAGGACCCTACACATACTAGCTACCTTAGGTTATTTACCCACAGTTCTCTATCATTCATGACGTGGTACCTCACATTGGCATACAGAGGACCACTTGAGTATGTGCGTGTTCTTTATTTATTTTCTCTTCTACTTTAAAGTTGAATTTTGTGAAATTATTTTTCGTCAAGTGTTCTTTGTTTTTACTTCCATCTTTTAAATGTTTTCATTAAATCATTTTAAAATTATGGTTTTAAATAAGCATGATAAATTATATCATTTATAACGACCCATACTTTACATACATTATTATAACTTCAGAATTGAATCACACTTATTACAACATATAACAAAACCAAGAAAGGACCGTATAGGTATAGTGTCTTTAGAAACTGGGAAACATAAACAACTGGTTCATAAAGCATATACTTTGCCTCCCATTTATTTCATCATATCTAGAGTCCCTTTTTGGCATATTCTACTTAATAACCTTATTCCTGACCTGGGGAAATAAAACATACAAAAGTGTGAGCTCAAATTCTCAGTAAGGGTAAACAAAAGAAATATCAATCACATCATATATATAAGCACATAACTTTTGGAAATCTTAACCTGCAAAAGAGATCATAATTTCATAACATGGGATAAATCATAGTAGTGAAATGTAATCCCAATTATCATAACTTAAAACATGAAACTTTGTGGCATACACACATAATCATAGAGAATCATTTTTTGTTAGTCAAGACTCATTTCCAAGACTATCTTAGTGGACAAAGTCCATTTCTAAACTGAGTTCACTCCCCGTTTCAGTCCTGTTTCACTGAACCGGTTTAACCTGCCGTTCTAGCCATGTCTATCTCATGAGATATAAAATCTTTACCCAATTCATTGGAGGTAGATATAGGTCCCACCCATCTCATAATGATACCATTATTATGTGTGCCACAAAATCATAAACCATACATCAAAGCATAACCCATGTAATAAAAATGGGAATCTTAAACATCGTGACATCATAAAACAACTCATATAAGATAAAGGAATTCATAAAAATAATTCCATCAAAACATAATCAAATCAATGTAATAATAGGGATAGAAATAGAACCCTTTATTATCTTAGATGAAAAATAATTTTGATAAAACGCTTGAACTCCATTCTTGAGGAAAATATCCTTTCTACTTCAAAAACACTTTTTATTTCCTAACATGTCATACAATTCTAAACTAAAAGAAGTTGATTAAAAATAAACTTGAAAACTTGTAAGGGAAGCTTCTTGGAAATAATATTTTAAAAATCCATTCATGCTGTATAAGTTAAAAAAACATTCTTCACGTACTTTTTTCGGAAAAGTCAAAAAGTACCTCGTACGAAAAAAGACAAACGATTCCATTCATATATTTTACTAAAAACTCACCGAAGGGTAAAATTGGATTTAAAAAAATTGTAGGTGTATGGAAATAAAATTACATATTGAGAAAACATGGATGTGGATGATAAAATACACCCCAGTAAATACCAAAGTATAAACAATCTCGGATAAAAATGAGATTGTGATATTTTCCTTACCTTAGGTCCGATATGCTTTGTACGTGTCTGAACCTCCTGTATAATGAATTAAATAATGTTATTGTTTTATTCCAGAATCATACTTATTGTTAGGATATTATATATGGTCATATTCTTAGTTTCTTGGTAGTAATATTTCATTGCTACTTGTTATTCGGGTGTTTATAACTTTTTGTTCTTATGCATGTTTTGTCAAATAAATTCTTATTCTTCTCTTTAGGTTATAGATAAATCATTTCCATAATGGTATTAATGTACTATATATCATATTTATTCATTCAATTCATTTATATAATCATTATACAATGAAGATCATGTAGAACGAGTCGCATCACATCGTGGAGACGGTATTCCGTACGTATGCACGAGCGATGATATCGTTCCCATGATCGTGGAATTGTATTGGAGTGTATGTATACTATTTAAGAATCAATATCCCTTTATAATAGTCATATATAGTCATTATTTACACCATTATACCCATCCAAGTAAGGTGGTGGTGGAAAATAGATTACACCACGGCGTGGAGACGGTATTCCGTACGTACGCACGCGCGGTGATTTATTTTTCCGTAGGATGGATAGATGGTGAAATAGGGTTGTTTCATACTTATAATAACATATCAGTATATGAGTGATACTTATTTTATTACTTCAGGATTAAACAACTAAAGAAGAATAAGTGTAATAAGAAATAATGATGAAAGAATCGGTAACGGGCATTACCTCTTCTTTGAAGCGCCTCTTTGAGACCTCGTTTTAGGGCACTAAAATTGGTCTTTGAGGAAGACCAGAACCTCTAGGATGTTTATAGGGAAGTGGAGAGGAGAAAGTGTCAGGGTTTTGCCGATCTTGGAGGCTCAAAGTGGTGTGAGGAAGAGGGGGAGGAGGTGCCCTTTTATAAGGGAGGAGAGGGGCTCCTTTGGAAAAACTAAAAATATTATTTTATTATAAAGTCAAGTTCGGTTTTAAATAGCACCAAATTGATTTATTTCAAATCTAAGGTGGGGATGGGTCTAAATCCTCTCATCCAATATAATTTAGACAAGTTTAGGTTCCTATTTTAACCTTATCATTTAGATTTAACATTAAGTTAAATAATTTTACTTTTACCGCGTCTTCTTGTGTTCTTATACTATAAGGTTAATAAACTTACTATAAGCAGCCAAACGAACCCCAAGTTGTTTATTATTAATATATATAACCTTATCTAAGTAATTTGGCCGAACCTTATATTTTTAGGAATAACATAACAATTACTAATATAATATTTCTTTTAAAAACTATTTTATGTCAATTTTGACACTATTTAGTAATTAATTTTTGTAAAACTCATAACAGAATGATTAGTTCTAAAAAAGTTAATTAAATCAATAATAAAATGTCATATTAATCTATAAAATTAGTTTAATTCATAAAAAGTCTCAAATTATATTTATTTGGTTATTTATAACATCAATTATGTCAATATTTCATCAATATGATAATTACTGCATCATTGTTGTGTCATAAATAAATTAAATTATTTAATGTCTAAAAATTAAAAATAAAATAAAATTATGTAGTAAATCGTTTTATATTTCTAATGAATATTTATAGTCTAATTTATCTTATGTATAACCCCATATTAAAAATTATTTAGTTATTAAACTTTGATTTTAACTATTTTAAACCTTCTTTAAATAAATTAAAAATAAATGTCCTAATCTAATCCAAATGGGTCTAAATGGTCATATTTTATTCCTAAGTTTGTTTTTGGTCGAAATACACTTGTCCAATAGAATTAGGACATGTGTTAGGGTAATAATAATATCATTTTTATCCTTAATTACCCTATTTACTTTTAACCGTGGTAAAAAAAAGTAAAAAGTTACTATTCACCAAAAAATTATTTTCATCTCATTGAACCCCATTTTACTTACTGACATCAACCGTGTCTCTCGGATTTTTGAAATTCCACTCACAGAAGCGGTAAAATTAAGTTTTATGAAAAATTCAGTTTTTTAACTACCACTTAGTGGTTTCACTATTCATCAAAAATTGAAAGTTTTCAGAAAAATACCGAAATTGCACCCTAGGATAATTTCGGTATTCCGAATCCAAAAATGAAGTCCATTTTGAAAAATAAAATTTATAAAATTTTAAAAAGTGGTTATTACTATTCATAACGGCTAGTTTTAATAATATTTTATTAGCATATCATTGTTTAGTGAAACTCGGTATTGCGTACGACGCAAGCTATCGAGGAAGGTTGTGATTTCGTGTAAAGCAAGACAAGAAAGTGTTGTGTGTAGAAAAAGATTACTTTTATGATTTATATAACATAAAAGTCTCAGGTGTTACATTCTACCCCCCTTAAAATGAATTTCGCCCTCGAAATTCGTCACATTGTAACAAAAAGATGAGGATACCTCTCCCTCATCATATCCTCAAGCTCCCATGTATCTTCTTCTAATTGGTGGTTCCTCCATAAAACTTTCAACAATCGTGTGGTCTTGTTTCATAGGACTTTTTCACTACGATCCAGAATCTCTATCGGTTGTTCTTCATAAGAAAGATCTTGCTCCAGCGGTACAACTTCTGAGCTGAGTACATGTGAAGGATAAGGTATGTACTTTCTCAGGAGAGATACATGGAAAACATCGTGAACTTGAGAGAGAATTGGTGGAAGCGCCAATTGGTAAGCTACCTTCCCAACACGATCCAGTATTTCGAAAGGACCGATATATCTAGGGCTCAACTTCCCCTTCTTTCCAAATCTCATGACCCTCTTCCAGGGAGATATTCGTAAGAACACTTTATCACCCACTTCAAACTCTAGGTCTTTTCTTCGGTTGCCAGCATAACTTTTCTGTTGAATCTGAGCTGCTCTTATGTGTTGTTGAATAGATTTGACCTTTTCTGCCATTTCATCAATGAGATCAGGTCCTAATAGCTTTTTTTCCCCAGCTTCATCCCAGCAAATTGGAGTCCTGCATTTCTTTCCAAAGAGAGCTTCATAAGGAGCCATCTGAATACTGGAGTGAAAGCTATTATTATAAGAAAATTCCACCAAAGGTAGGTGTTGATCCCAACCACCTTTGAAATCCATAGAGCAAGCTATCAACATATCTTCTAGAGTTTGAATTGTTCTCTCAGACTGACCGTCTGTCTGAGGATGATAAGCAGTGCTGAAACTCAACTCTGTATCCAGAGTATGCTGAAGACTTATCCAGAACTTCGAGGTAAATCTAGGATCCTGATCAGATATAATAGAAAGTGGTACTCTATGAAATCTTACCACTTTACATATATCCTGGCAAGCTGATCCAGAGAGAAATCCTCTCTAATAGCAATGAAGTGTGCAGACTTGGTAAGACGATCAACTATGACCCAGATAGCATTATTGACTTTGGATGTTTTAGGAAGTCATGTGACAAATTCCATAGTTATGTTTTCCCATTTCCATTCGGCTATGGGTAATGGTTGTAACATCTCCTTATACTTCTGTCTCTCAGCTTTAACTTGCTGACAAACCGAGCATCGAGAGACATATTCAGCAACATCTCGTTTCATGCCATCCCACCAGAAGTACTCTTTCAGGTCCCTATACATCTTCGTGCTTCCAGGATGAATAGAGACTGAAGAAATATGAGCCTCATCCAGCAGCTCCTTCTTTAATTCGGGGATGGGAGGAACACAACCCCGATTCCTGAACTTTATTTTCCCATCACAATCAAGGTTGAATTCCGGAACATTTCTCACCTTCTTTTGTAACTCGACATCTTCTTTCTGTGCCTCTTTAATCTTCTCATGTATAGATGGTTGAACATTCATTTGAGAAAGATACAATTTTCCCCCTTCCATTATAATTCCAAGATCCATCCTTTGTAAATCCATAAATATTGGATCTTTTGTGATCCTCATCATGGATAAACTGGCATGGTCTTGTCGACTTAATGCATCTGCCACCTTGTTTGCTTTCCGAGGGTGGCAATGGATTGAGCAGTCGTAATCCTTAATCATCTCCAAACATCTTCTTTGGTGCATATTCAGCTCCTTTTGTGTGAAAAATATACTTTAAACTTTTATGATCAGTATAAATGTCACACCTTTCTCCATAAAGATAATTCCTCCAAATCTTTAATGAAAAGATTACCGCAGCTAACTCCAAATCATGAGTTGGGTAATTTTTCTCATGTATTTTCAACTGTCGTGAGGCATAATCTATCACCATATCATTTTGCATAAGAACACACCCCAATCCCTTCTTGGATGCATCACTGTAGATCACAAACCTTTCTCCACTACAAGGCAGTGTGAGCACAGGTGCACTGGATAACCTTTTTTTTCAACTCCTTGAAATTCTCTTCACATTCCTCCATCCAAACAAACTTAACTCCTTTCCGAGTCAACTTGGTGAGTGGAGTAGATAATCATGAAAAATCTTTCACAAAATGTCGATAATATCCAGCCAAACCAAGAAAACTTCGGATCTCAGTCATTGTTGTTGGTCTCGACCATCTTTCGATAACCTATGTTTTTGCTGGATCCACAGATATCCCCTCTTTTGAGATTATGTGACCCAAAAATGCAACTTTTTTAATCCAAAATTCACACTTGGTAAATTTGGCATAAAGCTTCTCCTTTCTCAGGGTCTTCAATATACTTCTCAAGTGATCTTCATGTTCTTCCTTGCCCTTTGAATAGACAAGAATATCGTCTATAAAGACTACCACAAATTGATCAAGATAGTCTCTAAAGACTCTATTCATCAGATCCATGAAGATAGCGGGGGCATTAGTAAGACCAAATGGCATCACTATAAATTCATAGTGTCCATACCTTGTACGGAAAGCCGTCTTTGGTATATCCTCCCTTTTGACCCTTAATTGATGATACCCTAAACAAAGATCAATCTTGGAAAAGTATTGAGCTCCGTGTAGTTGGTCAAATAGGTCATCAATGCGCGGGAGAGGATATTTGTTCTTGATAGTGATCTTGTTAAGTTCTCGATAATCAATTCAGAGTCTCATTGATCCATCTTTCTTCTTAACAAACAGAACAGGTGCTCCCCAAGGTGACGCACTAGGGCGTATGAGCCCCTTATCAAGATTCTCTTGGAGTTTCTTCTTCAATTCCCGCAACTCAATTGGGGTCATTCTATAAGGTGTCTTTGAAATATGCAAAGCACCCGGTACGAGTTCTATTGAAAACTCAACTTCATGATTCGGTGGAAGACCCGGTAATTTATCCGGAAAGACATCATCAAACTCCCGTACAATGGGAATATTCTTAATCGTTCGTTTCTCACCAACCATTTGAGATAAATAACCTTCATTTAGTGGAATCAATACCCATAAAATGGAAGAAATTTCCACTGGAAGGTTATGTTCATCCTTGCATCGATAGACGATCACAGATTGATCTGGAATATGAAATATGACTTCCCTTCATTGGAAATTGATATAAGCTCCATGTAGAGAAAGCCAATCCATGCCAAGAATCATATCAAATTCCACTATAAGAAGGATCACAAGATTTGCAGGAAGCACTTTCCCACAAACTTCAATCGGAGAAGAATTATAAACTTTTGATGCGACTGTTGTGCCATTAGGTGTTGTCACAGCTAACTCAACATCTAATTGTTGAGGTAATACGGTGATACCCTTAGAAAATTCTTCAGAAATAAAGGAGTGGGTAGATCCAGAATCAAATAAAACATTTTCTACTTTAGAGTGGATGGTAAGTGTACCTTTCACCACATCGTTATCATACTCCACATCGCTGATAGAAATTGCATGTAACTTTCCTTTGTCTTTAGTCTTAAGATTTTTTTGACATCGACCATCATCATCAACCCTTGGATTTGGGCATTGATTGGCACAATGCCCCATCTCCTTTCACTTGAAACATTGAAGTGTAGTAGGTTCATTCTGTGCATCCCTTCCTTTGTTTACATCATTAGACATCTTCTTCCCATCATTACGGCATTCAAATGCCCGATGACCTTCCTTTCCACATTTGAAACATTTACTTGTCCCTTTGAGACAACTCCCTCCATGTTTCTTTCCACACTTTGAGCATAAGGGAAAGCTCATCTTCTTTTCAGTGTGCTCTTTAGATTTTCCTTTGAATTCCATTTTCCTCTTCTTATCAAACCCATATGACAGATGGGTTACTCCAATATCCATCTCAACTTTGAGAGCACATCGAACGATTTCCTCGTAGATATTGAAGTCCCTTATGGCTAAGGCCCTTCGAAGACTTGGTTTTAAGCCACTAAAGAATTGATCGATCTTACTCTCAGGTTGGATAATAATACCAGCAGCGTACCTTGCAAGTCTTGTAAAATTTTCTTCATTGGTACCAATAGATTCATCATCCTTTTGCTTCAGTTCAAGAAACTCTTTCTCCATCTTTGTTTGGAGAATACGAGGGAAGTAATTATTGAAAAATAAGTTCTTGAACTCATCTCATTCCATGGACTCAATTTCATCCCTTTGCCTCGTATTCTTAATAAGATTCCACCATTGATCATCATCACCTTCCAAACGATACACTGCTAAGATGACTTTATCATGCTCAGAACATTGAAGAACTGAAAATATCTTTTCAGTAGTACTAATCCATTGTTCAGCAACTAATAGATCAGTAGACCCGCTGAATGAAGGTAGACGCTGTCTCATGAAGGATTCAACAGAATGTTGCTTCTTCCTTTGCTTGTTTGGAAGTCCTGCATGATTCATAGCTTGAGAAAGTTGTGTGAGCATAGCTACAATATTTTTCATTCCAGCTCCCATAATGTTTGGTTTCTCAGGGGGACAATCATTGCATTGCCCGTCACATTCCGCATTAACACGGTTCCTTCGGGTTCCAGCCATTGACTAAAACCAAGAAGAATAGTGTGAGCAACACTAATTATAATAGGAAAACCACATAATCAAGAAGAAAATTTCAAACTTAAGGTCTTATCCCAGGTTATTCATGGCCATTTCTAAAACACTAAGATTGTGTTCTATGCTTAGACTAATCCTTAGGGTTCTTAATAAGGATTTCACATCCTAGTTTCCAAATGTTGACTATACCATTCCTCTGATACCAACTATAACGACCCATACTTTACATACATTGTTTTAACGTCAGAATTGAAGCACACTTATTACAACATATAACAAAACCAAGAAAGGACCGTATAGGTATAGTGTCTTTAGAAACTGGGAAACATAAACAACTAGTTCATAAAGCATCTACTTTTCCTCCCATTTATTTCAACATATCTAGAGTCTCTTTTTGGCATATTCTACATAATAACCTTCTTCCTGGCCTGGGGAAATAAAACATACAAAAGGGTGAGCTAAAATGCTCAGTAAGGGTAAACAAAAGAAATATCAATCACATCATATATATAAGCACATAACTTTTGGAAATCTTAACCTGCAAAAGAGATCATAATTTCATAACATGGGATAAATCATAGTAGTTAAATGTAATCCCAATTATCATAACATAAAACATGAAACTTTGTGCCATACACACATAATCATAGAGAATCATTTCTTGTTAGTCAAGACTCATTGCCAAGACTATCATAGTGGACAAAGTCCATTTCTGAACCGAGTTCACTCCTCATTTCAGTTCTGTTTCACTGAACCGGTTTAACCTGCCGTTCCAGCCATGTCTATCTCATGAGATATAAAATCTTTACCCAATGCATTGGAGGGAGATATAGGTCCCACCCATCTCATAATGGTACCATTCTTATGTGTGCCACAAAATCATAAACCATACATCATAGCATAACCCATGTAATAAAAATGGGAATCTTAAAGATCGTGACATCATAAAACAACTCATATAAGATAAAGGAATTCATAAAAATAATTCCATCACAACATAATCAAATCAATGTAATTATAGGGATAGAAACAGAACCCTTTATTATCTTAGATGGAAAATAATTTTTGATAAAACGCTTGAACTCCATTCTTAAGGAAAATATCCTTTCTACTTCAAAAACATTTTCCATTTCTTAACATGTCATAAAATTCTAAAATAAAAGAAGTTGATTAAAAATAAACTTTAAAACTTGTAAGGGAAGCTTCTTGGAAATAATATTTTAAAAATCCATTCATGCAATATAAGTTAAAAAAACATTCTTCTCGTACTTTTTTCGGAAAAGTCAAAAAGTACCTCGTACGAAAAACGACAAAAGATTCCTTTCATATATTTTACTAAAAACTCACCGAAGGGTAAAATTGGATTTAAAAAAATTGTAGGTCTATGGAAATAAAATTACATATTGAGAAAACATGGATGTAGATGATAAAATACACCCCAGTAAATACCAAAGTATAAACAATCTCGGATAAAAATGAGATTGTGATATTTTCCTTACATTAGGTCTGATATGCTTTGTATGTGTCCGAACCTCCTGTATAATGATTTAAATAATGTTATTGACTTATTACAGAATCATACTTATTGTTATGATATCATATATGGTCATATTCTTAGTTTCTTGGTAGTAATATTTCATTGCTACTTGTTATTCGGGTGTTTATAACTTTTTGTTCTTATGCATGTTTTGTCGAATAAATTCTTATTCTTCTCTTTAGGTTATAGATACATCATTTCCATAATGGTATTAATGTAATATATATCATATTTATTCATTAAATTCATTTATATAATCATTATTCAATGAATATCATGTAGAATGAGTCGCATCACATCGTGGAGACGGTATTCCGTACGTACGCACGAGCGATGATATCGTTCCCATGATCGTGGAATTGTATTGGAGTGTTTGTATACTATTTCAGAATCAATATCACTTTATAATAGTCATATATAGTCATTATTTACACCATTATACCCATCCAAGTAAGGTGGTGGTGGAAAATATATTACACCACGGCGTGGAGACGGTATTCCGTACGTACGCACGCGCGGTGATTTCTTTTTCTGTAGGATGGATAGATGGTTAAATAGGGTTGTTTCATACTTATAATAACATATCATTATATGAGTGATACTGATGTTATTACTTAATTATGAAACAACTAAAGAAGAAGAAGTGGAAGAAGAAATAAAGATGAAAGAATCGGTAACGGGCATTACCTCTTCTTTGAAGCGCCTCTTTGAGACCTCATTTTAGGGCACTACAATTGGTCTTCGAGGAAGACCAGAACCTCTAGGATGTTTCTATGGAAGTGGAGAGGATAAAGTGGCAGGGTTTTGCCGAGCTTTAAGGATCAAAGTGGTGTGAGGAAGAGGGGGAGGAGGTGCCCTTTTATAAGGGAGGAGAGGGGCTCCTTTGGAAAAACTAATAATATTATTTTATTATAAAGTCAAGTTCAGTTTTAAATAGCTCCAAATTGATTTATTTAGAAGATAAGGTGGGTATGGGTATAAATCCTCTCATCCAATAGAATTTAGACAAGTTTAGGTTCCTATTTTAACCTTATCATTTAGATTTAACATTAAGTTAAATAATTTTACTTTTACCGTGTCTTCTTGTGTTCTTATACTATAAGGTTAATAAACTTACTATAAGCAGACAAACAAACCCCAATTTGTTTATTATTAATATATATAACCTTATCTAAGTCATTTTTCCGAACCTTAGATTTTTAGGAATAAAATAACAATTACTAATATAATATTTGTTTTAAAAACTATTTTATGTCAATTTTGACACTATTTAGTAATTAATTTTTGTAAAAATCATAACAGAATGATTAGTTCTAAAAAATTTAATTAAATCAATACTAACATGTCATAATAATCTAGAAAACTATTGGAATTCATAAAAAGGCTCAAATTATATTTATTTGGTTATTTATAACATCAATTATGTCAATATTTCATTAATAAGATAATTACTACATCATCGTTGTGTCATAAATAAATTAAATTATTTAATGTCTAAAAATTAAAAATAAAATACCATTATGTAGGAAATCTTTTTATATTTCTAATGAATATTTATAGTCGAATTTATCTTATGTATAACCCCATATTAAAAATTATTTAGTTATTAAACTTTGATTTTAACTATTTTAATCCTTCTTTAAATAAATTAAAAATAAATGTCCTAATCTAATCTAAGTGGGCCTAAATGGCCATATTGTATTCCTAATTTTGTTTTTGGTCGAATTACACTTGTCCAATATAATTAGGACATGTGTTAGGGTAATAATAATATCATTTTTACCCTTAATTACCCTATTTACTTTTAACCGTGCTAAAAAAAGTAAAAAGTTACTATTCACCAAAAAATTATTTTCATCTCATTGAATCACATTTTACTTAATGACATCAACCGTGTCTCTCGGATTTTTTAAATTCCACTCAAAAAAGCGGTAAAATTAAGTTTTATGAAAAATTCAGTTTTTTAACTGCCACTTAGTGGTTTCACTATTCATCAAAAATTGAATGTTTTCAGAAAAATACCAAAATTTCACCCTAGGATAATTTCGATATTCTGAATCCAAAAATGAAGTCCATTTTGAAAAATAAAATTTATAAAATTTCAAAAGGTGGTTATTACTATTCATAACGGCTAGTTTTAATAATATTTTATTAGCATATCATTGTTTAGTGAAACTCGGTATTGCGTACGACGCAAGCTATCGAGGAAGGTTACGATTTCGTGTAAAGCAAGCCAAGCAAGTGTTGTGTGTAGAAAAAGATTCCTTTGATGATTTATATAACATAAAAGTCTCGGGTGTTACATCATTGATGTTGTGGAATGAAACATTTTTATTGGGTGGTATCCTACTAGTCATTTGGATCACACCCTACATACACCTTTGGGTTTATGTTTATATAGTCCTTGGTTTATTCCAGTTTGACACATCGTTCATAGTAATCGGGGTCTGAGTTATTGATGGTTTTCCTATGCAGGTCAGAAGATAGTGGTTTCAGGAGGTGGCTCCCCATGTTGTATGAAGGTGCAAATAGATGTATTGGTTTTCATTTCATTACATTCTTATTGGAGTTTTGGTTTCAATCATAAACTTTATGTTTGATCCAATGTTAAGGGATTGTTTGGTTCTTCTTTCCATATTTTTATTATTAATCTTGTTAGTAGTTTTTATATCTCTTATTTTGGGTTAACCATTCCCACATGTTACTCTTGATACCGAGGCACTTGTGAAAGCCCGTGGGGATGGGGAATACCCTTTGGCCCATGTCGAGGACCAGGTCGGGCGCCGTGTTGGATGGAGACCTATCCCGGTTCGTGACACTTCATGCTAAGAATATATTATATTTATTTCTTAATGAAATGAATATATTAAATGGGTAAGGCCTCAAAAATATTTGATTGTATCAGGAAAACTACCGATGTGTTGAGGGTCTATAGTAGGCCCTTCCCATCACATACAAAATCCAATGGATTCACCATATGTAGAATAATAATTTAATTTATAAACAATGTGACTTATCACCAAATATACATATTGAATAAATAATCCTATTTTAAAAAATAATTGTCTAGTGGGGATATGTAATAACAAATGTTCTTTATGTTGATGAGTGAGAATACCATTTAAATATCATTAATACAAGATTAAGGAAAATACTCATTAATCATCCCAAAGGGCCCCATACAACACCAAAATATTTGAATCATAATCCCCATGGAATAATAACATTAAATGAAACTTATAATTACATGAAAATAATTATATTCATAATATAAGCTATGAAATTTCTTTATATACACCATAGAAAAGTGAATTGGTGTAGAACAACCAATAAGCCTCAATGGAATATAAATTGAGTAGAAATAACATACCACTTTGGTAACATATGAATTGGAATACCCCAATGTAATGATTATAAAATTAAGAACATATATACCATGATAATAAAATAATTCATGATTTAATATATCAAAAGAGGCATTAGGTACACTAAACAAAAGATGTAAGTGTTGTTAATGGTGTGTGCCTCCTCAAATGTAATGTGAGACAAGAATAACTTACCTTACCCATCAACTTAGTGTGTGGTATTTATCCCCATGAATATTTTTTAAAATATGTTACTAATGTATATCAGAACCATAAACATGTTTATAATATAATATATCATCTTCTTATAATAACTTATTACCCATTTGTTAACTGCCTTTCATTATTTTCACTATTTCTTGTGTTAATTGCCTAGTTTTTTCAAGTATGTTTTGACTTGTAATTTATCTGTCATATTACATATATCATGATTTAATCATATTCATGATTTTAACCGTGATTTAATTATCATATAAATTCAGTATATATGTATTTATAATATACCATAACCTTTGGATATTATAAATGAAGTGCACCATTCATGGGGATGGTAGCTCGTACATATGCATGAACTCTACATTCATTTATATTATATTTTAATAGAATTGAATATTAATAAAATATATGAATATTACAATTAAATTAACATATCTATGTCATATATGGTAAATTGGTTTATTAAAACCATTATTTATACATTTCATGCATAGTATAAATGAGTCATATCGTTTTGAGGGGGTGGTAGTCCACACATCCACAAAAGATGTTATCGTATTTATGCAATGTGGAAAGTATATTGGTCTATTTCATAAAATAATTTAAAAATAATAAATACAAAATATGTAATATATATATCATATATAAACTGTTTTTCCATCATAATGTCCACCATGAGATGTGGTAATGGAAATATGTTCAATCATCGTTTCGTGATGTGGTAGTTCACTGTACACATAAATAGTATATTCATTACCGATTAGATAGATTTGTGTGTACATGAAGGTCTAAATAATAATATATATAATCCCAATATATTTAGGATACTATTATTTATTATATAATAATGGAATAAGTTTATTTTATAGAGTTTATAATAGAAATAAAACCAATGATCTCAAGCAATGACGTTTCCTCTTAATTAGGTGACTCCATTTGGTTTCTACCCAATTTCTTATTTGGATTTAATTCTACCAAAATGGATCCTTCCAGAATAAATTTATGGATGTTTGTAAGTTAATTTAGGTGATATTTTCTTACCCTATGTGGTTTTAGATGTTTGAGGGAGTGAGACGGGTGGTGGCCTTCTATAAGGGACATGGAGTGTCACTCTTGTAAATACCAAATGGTATTGACAAATGGGAGGTCTACCATAAAAAATCAATATAAAAATGAAATATAATGGATTAAAGGGGTATATTGGTTAATAATAACAACCATCAATGTCACGAACTGTCCCTCAGGGCTCGTGTCGTGACTACCCCAAGCCCGCCTTTCATAGGTCAGGGGTGGGAAACTAGCACCGGAAAGGCGTATCCCTATAACGGAAGGTGTTGACTTTAAACTTGTACAAAGACATAGACCAGAACATAACAAGATGAAACCACATGGTAAATTTCAGTAGAAAAAGTGTGCTGAAATTAAAGGTGCCAAAAATACAAGCCCAACTGTAAAAGTACAAGTACAACTGAAAAGTACAAATTCAACTGAAAAGTACAAGAAGCTCTTGGATCATCCCTCGAGGATCCTACTTGAAGAGTAGGTACAGCTCAAGAATGGTCTTCTATGTGGTATGTCTCATCTAAGGTCCACCTCCGAGCAGCCTCCAGTCCTGGTACCCTCGACCTAGATCAGCATTGTCTATCGTCTGCACAAGACACAACAAGGTGCAGGTGTAGCCCGTGTAGGGGTGAGTATAACGATGCTCAGTAGGGAGCCCGAGACCACCCCCCCCCCCCCCATGTTCTCTCAGAATCCACAAAGGATAAACCACAAAGCAATACTATAATCACAAAGTATGAAAGCAAAATTCAACCCTACTTAAGTATATACCCATACATATACCTAAGTTATCAAGTATACCCATATCATTCATGAGGAAACATAAGTCCCAACTCTTAGGCAAAATCTCAATTATTCCACAGAGTAAAGAATACAACGACGGTAAAACCAAAAAGGTACGTACCACAAAGGTAACACCTCAAAGAAGAATACCACAAAGGTATCACCATGAAGGTATGTACCACAAAGGTAATTCCACATGGAAGAATACCACAAAGGTATCACCACGAAGGTAAGTACCAACAAGGTAACACCACAGAGAAGAATACCACAAAGTTATCACCACATAGAAGTGTACCACAAAGGTGAAGACACATATCACACTAGGTATAACTTAAGTACGAAAGTATAGATGATTAGCTATATTTCTAGATCATCTTACTTCGTTGAGAAGCTCTATTGTTGACCCAAACATGATCAAAGATGACCCACATGAGATATGAAGATGACTCACACAGTATTTGGAGATGAACCACATGGGATTGATATATGCTGACCCACACAGGATCATTGAGTGCTAACCCACACAAGATCTAAAGATGACCCACACAGGATCTGAAGACTCCTCAAGTACAGCCATCCACAGGGTTCCCACACAAAGCATGCTTGAATCTTGGATATTTTTCTACTCAATACATAAGTCGACAATTTAAATTCTACGAATTCCCATGAAGAAGTATCCCAAAAGTCTATCACATCGTAAGGGACCCAACACAACTGACAGTGCGTCAATCAGATGCTCGGTCTGTAAGTTATTAGGGTTTCTGTTCCAAGGGCCCGGTTGGATTTGGGTTCGATCCAACCCGGACATACTCCAAATTTATCCAAAACTCAAGTGGGGTATACTGAAAGGACCATCTCAATCGAAGGATTCTGGCATTGTAGATGGTTCATCAAACGGACCCTGGTTTTCATGATATGGCCAATTAGGTGTATCTGGGTCTAGATGGGCCTAAGTCCGGTCTGACCCGACCTGGGCCGACCCGACTCAGTTTGGGTCGACCCAGACTGGTTCGGGTCTGGCCCGGATATGCCGGGCCTCAGTGGGCCTGGCCCGCTGGGCCGTGGTCCGGCCCGGTCTGCTGGGCGTGGCCCACTCGGCGCGGCCCGCTCGGCTGGGTGTGGTCCAATGTGGTTGAGCTCGTCCTAGCTGATACCCAGTGGGTCACCCCCCGATATTCGGAATGGTCCAAATGACTGTTCAGCTTGGCCAACCCGGCGGTGCCACATGGCGCCGCCTACTGGAATGTGGGACCTGTCGGAGCGGTTCCAAATGATGTGATGTGGTCGACAGGTTGTTGGCCACCCTCCAGATGCACCGCCACTACTAAGCAGTCACGGCCTCCTCTTCTACCGGTGGTGCGGATGTGCACTGCCCCTCCTCTACATGGTCGAGTTGTGTGCCAACTACTGTCCTCCTCTGCTATGGCAGATGGACCACAACATCCTCCAGCGGCGCGGTTGCACCCCCGATGCCATCACGACCATCTGGAGTGTCACCCGCCGCCTTGTTCCCTACCGATATCGGCCGCCAGCCTTGTGGTCGAGTTCCACTCAACCCGTCAATCCACCTGTGAAGAACACGTTAATAATGAAGTTGTGTAGGGATCATGTCATGGTAGTTTGGGTCGTACCCTCTAGGTTAAACCAATAGTATGTGGCTTGGGGATAATGATTCAAAAAAAATTAACGATGAAAAAATTGAACAAAATCCATACCTCATTCATTAGTTGGAGGTGGAGTGAAGAAGGACATGAAAACAATGAATATGTAGACGTCTATCGCAGACATAATATGCTTCTGAACCATGCTCCAATGTCAGTTCAACATTCTTGACCCAGAGAGTTATTCTTCATTGGAGGATATTTCTCCAAAGGCTCTACCAAGTCTCCTCTGCTTTATTAACGGTTTCCCCCATGATAGGTGAGGTCCCAATATTAATTAAGTTAAGTTTATTAATTCAATTAATGTTGGCACTTCAATTGGGGAAATTCCAAGAGTTTCCTCATATTAAAAGAGGAGTTCGTGTGGTCCCCACCACCATGATTCAAAAAGGAGGTTTCAAGAAAGAAAAATAAAATGTTATTTATTTTATTTTTCTTCTCCCATGAAAAACTGAAAGAATAACTTCCACCATCGACCCACTGCGGTCGAGGATAAGGTCTCCTTAAGCTAATATCGATGCTACGAGTTCAACGGTGTCATCAAGTTTCATTTCCAAACATTGGTTCAAAAGTTACAAAACTCCACTCACTCATTTACTGAACGTACCTTAAAAAGTTCATAAATTCATTCTGGGCACACCGACCTCGGAATCACGCATCGTCAATTTTCACATACTCATAATATTTCCATATAATTAAAAAAAATACATGGAAAAATCTAGGTCTTTACATTCTCCCCTCCTCTGGGCATTGCATCCCTGAAATCCACAACACAAACTAGGGAAACAAGTGGGGGTACTGAGCATGAATTTGAGCCTCCCACTCCCATGTGATCTCCTATATGTTCTTGTGCTTCCAATATATGTGAACTAGAGGTATCAATCTCCTACGTAGGACTCTCTCCTGTCAATCCTCAATCTCTACTAGAGCCTCCAAAAATGTCGCACCATCATCTATGTCCATCTCGCCCCAGCCAATGATGTGAAAGGGATCATGTATTTATCTCCCTAGTTGGGATATATTGAAAACGTCGTGCACCCAGTGCAACTAAGGGGGAAATCCGGGAGGTATTCCACCTCGCTCACTCTGCCAAGGACCTGAAAGGGTCCGATGAACCTCGTAGATAACTTTCTGCCCTGGCCAAATCTACGCAAACCTCATTGAGGTGAGACCCGTAGAAAGACATGGTCACCATCCTCAAATTACAAATGTAATTATCTTCTGTCAGCTTAAGATTTATACATGATCTGTGTAGTCTTCATCCACTCTTGGATGATCTGCACCTTCTCTGTGGTAGCTCATACCATCTCTGGTCCCACGAGTGATGACTCCCCTAGGTCAGTCCAGTACAGAAGTGACCTGCAAGGTCGGCTGTACAATGCCCCTAATGGTTATATACTGATAGTGGAGTGATAATTGTTGTTGTATGAAAACTCCACCAAGGGAAAGTGAACCTCTAAACTGTGGCTAAAACCAAGGACGCAAGCATACAACATGTCCTCAAGGGTCTGAATGGTCCTCTCTGTCTAACCATTCGTCTGATTATAGAAGGTAGTGCTCAACCGAATCTGGGTCCCGAATGCCTCATGTAACCCCTTCCATAGCCAGGAATTTAATCTTCCATAACGATCGGAGAAAATCGTAGATGGCACCCCATGAAGCCATAAAATCTCTTACATGTAGAGGCTCCCCAAGACCACTACTAAACCCTACTCTATGATAGGTAGGAAGTGGGTTGACTGGTTGAGTCGGTCAATGATTGCCCAGATAGAATCATGACCCATGGACGTGCGTGGAAGTCCTGTCACAATTTACATGGAAATTCCATCCCACTTCCTCTCTAGAACCGTTTATGGATGAACTAATACTACTGGAACCCAATTCTCTACCTTCACTTGCTGATAAGTGAGGCACCATGAGACAAACACTACCACTTCTTTCTTTATTCCTGGCCACTAGTGCGGATTCCGAAGGGCCTCGTACATCTTCGCCACTCCTGGATGTACTGTTAGAGGTGACGTATGGAACTCCCTCAACACATCCTCCCATAGAGCCACTGGTACCATAGTGCGTCTTTTTAAGAGGATGAATTTCTCCTCACCTTCATAAAAGCCATCAGTTTCCTGTCATGTGGATATCTGAGCACGTTGAGCCTCGCAGTGAGTGTCCCCAAGTTGTACCTCCCTGACTCACTGAATGAGTGGGGGAGTTACTATCAAAGACTAAAGATAAGTTGCTCCATCTCAATCCATGTAGGATATCTTCAAAGAGTCAAACTACTTTATCGCCTCACTCAGCAATTGTATACCAGATCTCCTGCTGAGTGGATCTGCTACTACATTCCCCTTCCCAAGAGTATAGACTATCTCGAATTCATAGTATTGGAGGAACTCAAGCCAATGCCACTGTCTCAAGATCAGGTCCTTCTGGGAGAAGATATACTTGAGACTCTTATGATCTGAGTAGACTATAAAACATTCTCCCCTCAAGTAGTGTCACCATAAATTCAAGGTGAAGACCATTGCTATTAACTCCAGTTCATGGGCATCATAGTTCATCCCATGTTTTATCAGCTGTCGAGAACCATACGTGATCAATACTCGCTCCTACATTAGAAAACATCCAAGACTTTTCCCTAATGTGTCATAGCAGACTATGTATCCAACACCCTTGTCTGGTAGCCTCAAGATGGGGGAACTCATCAGTCTCTGCCTCAGCTCTTGTAAACTCCACTGGCATTTCTCCAACCACATGAAGGGTTTCCCCTTCTTCATTAATGCTGATAAGGGAGGCTCAACTCTATAAAATTCAGGAAAAAACCTCCTTTAGTAACTGGTCAATCCGAGGAAACTCTGCACCTCCATCACACTCCTAGGTGGTTCTAAAGTAAGAATAGCCTCAATCTTCGCTGGATCCACCAAAAATCTAACCTCTGAGATAACGTGTCCCAAGAAGTGGACCTATCGTATCTTGAACTAGCACTTTGAGAGCTTACCATAAATATGGTTCTCTCAGATTATGTCCAGAACTATCTACAGCTGATAGACATTCCCCTCCTCTGTCTCCAAGTATATCAAGATGTCATTGATGAAGACTACAACAAAGCGATCAAGGTATGGCTAGAAGATCATGTTCATGAGTCCCATGAACATTGATGGGGCATTGGTCACACCGAATGGCATAACCAAGAACTCATAATGGCCATACCGACATCTTGAGGCCTACTTCGGCACATCTTAATCTCGTACCCTAAGATGGTGATTGCCTGATCTAAGGTCTATCTTCAAAAACCATCATTCTCCCTTCAGCTGATCAAAGAAATCATCAATCCTCAAGATTGGTTACATGTACTTCACAGTCCCCTAGTTTAGGTGTCGATAGTCTACATAGAGTCTGAAACTCCCATATGCCTTCTTGGAGAAAACAATCGGGGATTCCCAAGGAGAAACAATGGGCATAATGAACCCCTTTCTTTAAAATTCTTCCAACTGTACTTGCAACTCTCGCAACTCCACGAGATCCATCTGATATGCTGTTGTAGATATTGGGGTCATCGTGGGGTAGAGGTAAATATAAAATTCCACCTCTCTAAGAGGAGGTAAACACAGAACAAAATTAGGGAAAACATCATTGTACTGGTCCACCACAACACGATAACTCAGACTCTAAACATCAACCGCTTTGAGGGTAAGGCTAGCCAACTGATGTGTGATCAGCTGCACCCTTCTTTGGGTAAGTCCATCCTATGCTTCAAAGGATCCATTCTCACTAGTGAAGGAAAACCTTGTCCCATCCTCATGGACACACCACACTTTGCGCCTAATACAATTGATCTGAGCATGGACTGTAGATAACCAGTCCATAACCAAGATGACATCATAAGGCCTTGACGTTGCTACTAGAAGATCCCAGCCGAAGATCTCGCCTCCAAGAGTTATCTCACATTGCTGGAACAAGTGTGTAATCGTTGAATCTTCTCCCATAAGAGTATTTAGTTGTAAGGATCGAGCTGATGGCTCCACCAGAATCTTTGAGCTCCAAATGAGGGTTGTGGCAATAAAAGAGTGACTGGAACCTGTGTCTATAATTACTCTAGATAAGGAAGAGTAGACAGAGGTCGTACCTCATATCATCTCCATATTATCGTGTTCATAGGCATCAACTACCTAGAGCTAAGATCATCCATGTCCACCTGCTCCATGTGGTCGGGGTGGACAACCTAGAGGTGGTGGTGGTAGAACCTCGAATTGTCACCCACCACCTACTGCACGCCCTGATCCTCTGCCCCATCCACCTCCTGCCTGATGACCTCCCCGATGGAATCTTCATCTCTGACCAAATGGTCCTTAAACCATCTGTTGTTTTTTCGTACAATGGGTTGGGTAGTCGCGAGCCATGTGACACTGCCCGACGCACCTATAAAACTGTATCTCTTCACCTATCCTGCTCTGTCTTGAGTGCCCCACAAAACCGACACTGTATCCTGCGGTCGTCCACCTGTAGGTTTGTTCCTCTTTGAAATCTATGTCATCTGCCTACTAACAGTTCCATATGACTCTGCTACATTTCATTCGGTAGTGTGTCTCACTGCCGGTGACTACTCACCAAGGAAGCTCTCCACTAAGAGTGCTCTCTCTAACACCCCTGCCTACGTTGGGATGCTGAGAGAAATCATCGAAGCTCTTATGTTTCATCTGAGCCCCTTCTCAATGGTCTAGGTCCTGAAGAAAGGGACCTGTACCATGTCAGTGGAGTATCATGAGAGGTCAATGAACCTCACTAAATATTGAGCCATGGTCATGCTACCCTACTATAGGTGGAGAAGCTCCTGTATACGCACAGACCATAAGTTGCTGGGAAGAACACTGCCCTAAAATGGCTCTCGAAATCTGCCTATATGAGAGTGTCCTTATCGTGAACCTGGAGCATCAAGATCCACTATCTGCCCATTGTTTATTGAAGAAGAGTGGAAAAAGGGATCACCATGAGATCAGCCAGTGTCCCTACTAGTCGAAAAACTCTAACCATAGCCTCCAGCCAGTCCTCAGTTGCCTGTGGAACCATCTCACCCTGGAAACTCAGTGACCTCTTGCACTCGAACTCATGCAACATGCTCAAATGGCATGCACCCTATGCTCCTGGGGATGATGGCATTGGTTGTCTAATGGATAGTGGTGCTATTGGTACACCACCCGATGGTACGACTACCGTAAGGGGGCCCTGCATCAAATCCTTGTCGCTCGGTGGGTTGTCATCACATTCTATACTTGGTACCCTGGATGGCTATCTACATTGAGGCATCCTGAAAAGAAACAGATGTCCCACGGTCAATAATTTATACCTGGTGAGATGACTCAAAGAGTTCAAAAAGAAAAAAATTCAGAAAACACATTAATATAGTGTTTTGTGTACTGAGTTGGAAATCAAATGAAGGCTCCTGGTGTATGGATACGTCGGCTTCCACACCAATACCGGATTCCCCAAAATAAAAACCATACTCATCACACTTAAAACTATTGCCAAATCAAAAGATCACAGTCCAAGTTCTCCAGTAGAGATGACTCTACTGATACCAATTTGTCACGACCCGCCCTCGGGGCCTGTGCGGTGACTACTTCAAGCCCACCTTCCATAGGCCAGGGGTTGGGGACTAACACCGAAAAGGTGTATCCCTATAATGGGAAGGTGTTTCCTTTAAACCTATACAAACACAAAGACTAGAACTCAACAAGATTCAACCACATAGTAAACTTCTGTAGAAAAAGTCTATTGAATATAAAGGTGCTAAAAATACAAACCCAACTATAAAGTACAAGTGAAACTAAAAAGAACAAATACAAATAAAAAGTACAATAATCTCCTTGATCATCCAATGAGGATCCTACCTGAATGGTAGGTACATCTCACGAACGGTCGTCTCTGCAGTATGTCTCGTCTAAGGTTCACCTCTGAGTAGCCTGCAGTCCTGGTACCCTCGACCTCGATCATTTTTGTATATCGTCTGCACAAGACACAGCAAGGTGCGGGCGTAGCCCATGAAGGGGTGAGTATAATGATACTCAGTAGGGACCCTGAGACCCCCTAAGGTATCTCAAAATCCACAAAGGATAAACCACAATGTATTACCATGATCACCATTTATAAAAACAACGGTCAATCCTACTTAGCTATATTCCCATACATATACCTAATTTATCAAGTATACCCATCTCTTTCATGAGGAAACACAAGGCCCAACTCTCTAGCAAGAAACTCAACTATTCCAAAAAGGAAATAATACCATGAAGGTAACACCACAATGGTAAGTAACACGAAGGTAAAACATAAAATAAGAATACCACAACGGTATCATCAAGAAGGTATGTACCACAAAGGTATGGTCACACAGAAGAATTCCACAAAGGTATCCCCATGAAGGTAAGTACCACAAAGGTAACACCACACAGAAGAATACAACAAATGTATCACCACACAGAATTCTACAAAAAAGTTAAATACTCAGATCACACCATGTATAACTTAAGTACAGATGTATAGATGATTAGTTGTATTTCAAGATTGTCTTATTTTGTTGAGAAGATCTATTGTTGTCCCACACTAGATCAAAGATGACCCGCACGGGATCTGAATTTGATGCACACAGGATCTGGAGATGAACTATATAGGATCGTTATGCACTGACCCACATAGGATCACTGAGCACTGACCCACATAGGATCTGAAGATGACCCACACAGGATCTGAAGACTCCTCATGTATAGCCAGCTACAGGGTTCCAGCACTAAGCATGCTTGATTCTGAGAGGTTCTGCTCCTCAATCCATTGGTCGATACTTCAACTACCAAAAGGTCATGTGAAGATGTATCTCAGAGGTCTATCACGTCATAAGGGACCCAACACACCTGACAGTGTGTTAATCAGGCACCTGGTCTATAAGTTATTAGTGTCTCCATTTCAAAGGCCCGGTAGGATTTGGGTTCGATCCAACCTGGTTGTACTACAAAATTATCCAAAAAACATGTGGAGTATACTGAAAGGACGGTCTCAATCCAAGGATTTCGGCACCGCAGAAATTTCTTCAAACAAACGCCCGATTCTCAAGATATGGTCAAAAAGGCATATCTGGGTTCAGATGGGCCCGTGTCCGGTCCAACCCGACCAGACCCGTCCTGGACCGACCCGACCTGGTCCGAGTTGACCCGACCTAGTCTGGGATGACTCGACCCGGCCCGGGTTGACCCGACCTAGTCTGGGTTGGCGGGGAGGGGCAGGGCTATGGTAGTCCTGGACGGCTTTGGGTACGACCCGGTCGGTGCGGCCCGTGGCGCTCGGCCCCCTTGGTTGTGCGCAGTCTGTCATGGCGGGGGCCTCCCTAGTAGCTACCCAGGGGAAGGCACCCCCTGTATTCAGAATGGTCCCACAAACCATTCGGCTTAGACAACCTGGTGTCTCCACGTGGTGCCACCTGCCGGCACGTTGGACCCGCCGATGTGGTCATACTCGGTGTGACGCGACTGGTCAGGCTTCCGATTGGGTCCTTGTTCTAATCGCGTGATGGATTTGTTGTCCTTCCGCAGCCGACCAGGTATCGGCTACCCTCTTGGTGCACCGTCGTGGATATGAAACTGAAACCTCATACTCTACTGGTACCTCGGGCGCGTGCCACCCCGCCTCTATGTGGCCGGTCAGCATGCCGACCACTGTCCTCCTCCACTGCAGCTGACGGGCCGCTTCCTCCTTCAGCAGCACGGTTGCATCATTGCCGCCATCGCGGCTGATCGGAGTGTCGGTCGCCGCTTTATGCCCTGCTGGCATCAGTCGCCAACCACGTGGTCAGGTTCAGCTCAACCTGTCGATCGCCCCGCAAAGAATGTGTCAACAATGATGTTGCAGAGGGATCGAGCTGTGTTCGTTTGGACCGTACACTCCATGTCAGACCAGTAGCATGCAGCTCGAGGAGAATGATTCAACAAAAATTAACAGAGAACAAATTGAACAAAATCCCAACCTCATTTGTTCGTTGGAGGTGGTATGAGGAAGAAGACGAAGATGATGAAGATGCTGACATCTGTTGCTCCCACAATACACATCTGAACCATGCTCCAATGTCGGTTCAACATTCTTGATCTGGAGAGTTGTTTTCCATTGGGGGATATTTCTCCAAAGTCTCTCGCATGTCTCCTCACATTTTCCAACGGTTTCCCCCATGAGAGGTGAGGTGCTAATATTAATTAAGTTATGTTTATTAATTTAATTAATGTAGGAACTTCAATTCAAGAAATCCCAAGAGATACCTCACATTAAAAGAGGAGTTCGGGTGGTCCCCACCACCAAGACTCAAAATGGAGGTTTCAATAAAGAAAAATAAAATGTTATTTATTACATTTTTATTCACCCCTGAAAAACTGAAATACTAACTTCCACCTTCAACCCACTACGGTCGAGGTGAAGGTCACCTTAAGAAAATATCGATGTTGCGAGTTCAACGGTGTCCTTGGATTTTAATTCTGATGATCGGTTCAAAAGTTACAAAACACCGCTCACACGTTTGCTGAACATACCAATAAAAAAGTTCATAAATTCATTTCGGGCACACTGGCCTCAGAATCACATGCCGTCAATTTTCCCGGATGTGTAATATTTCCGTATAATTAATAAAAATTACATGAAAAAATATGGGTCTTCACAATCAATCAATAATATGATAATTTAAATAATTTTTCACTTTAACTTCTTTGATTCCCCAATTTTTTCTTATTTCTTTTTATTAAAGCATCTTGTTTTGTAACCTAAGTAATTGAACCATTAAAACTGTAATAAATTGGGATTTATTAGAAAATATAGATCTAATGAATTATTAATTTGATATATAATTTATAAATTAATAATCTTTTTTTTTTTGGAAATTAATTTTAAAACTTGGGCATGTGATGCGCTAAAACACTACTTAAACCCAGACTGTGTTAATAATGTTTTTTCAGTGTCTAGGTCAATATCTTAATTATAAATGATGAACTGGTGAATTTATTAAAAATATATAATATTTATTGTAACCAAAAAATCACCTTCAAGAATGTATTATGTTTATTAATTTTAATTCATTTAATAAAATATCATTTATTGTAAAGTAAAAATAATGTCATTTTTGGAAATATTTATTTAATTTTAATTTAAAATATCAACACAATATTATAATTTAAATATATTATGTATTAAGATATGTAAAATGATATATTAATCTTACAAAATAATTAAATGTAATAATTCTATCAATATACTTCACTATTAATATTTATTGTTCCATTAAATTTAGTTAATTATTAATTAAATAATAATTGTTTTGGTGTTTCTCAAGATCTTTTATTAACTAAATAATCATTAAAATTTAATGATAAATTTTTGTGATGATATTAACCCATTTATAATTTATTATTTCATTTATATACTAATATCTTATGTTTTTTACATATCTCAATGTGTTATCAATGTTAATAGTAAGGAAAGTTCTTTTTTTGTAGTTTCCCATACATTACATTTTATTCATGGAACTTACATTTAAAAATATCTCAATAACACATATAATTTGAACCAATATGGGATGAAGTAAATATATTGGCATCCAAGTGTGCATTGATAAATTTCTTAGCCATTTTTTCCTTATGATTGCGATTTAGTCCCCTGTTAAGAATATATTTACCTCAATCACTTTAATTAATTTTCATAACATTTAGTAATAATTTGGGTCAAAAATTATGTTGATATCATTAGAATAAAAATATTACCCTGATTACAACCATGTATTTCCATTTTTCAAAATTTAAATCATAGAAGTTATAATCTCAAAGGCATTGTGAGAAATCATGTTTTGAAGGTAATAATATTCAAAATTTCAATATATTTTTTATCCAATTTTAAAATAAAAATGATTTCAATGACCTAAATTGTGTTAATATATATATAATTTATCTATTTTAACATCAAAATACATTTCATAATATAATTTAACATTGTTAATTATTTGTAATAAAGGGAGTTTTTAACTATAATAGAATATTTTTTAATATTCATCAAAAACAATTCATAGAAAATAACAGAAATTCACTCTAATCTAAATTTGATATTTAAAAAAATTGAATTTTTTTTACAAAATAAAATATATATAAGTATTAAAATTTGGTTTTCAAAAGGTATTCCATTAAAAATATTTAAAACTTGGTCTTTCATGCAAGTTAATCCTGTGTTTTGTGTAGCATAAGCTTAACATGGTGTTACATATAATGAAATATAGAAATACAATTATTATTTTTAAAATTTAAAAAAATTATAATGTTTTGTGGCCTTACATTCTCCCAATATTTTTTTCAATATCATTCTCATAATTTAAACATGATCTAAGTAATCATTGGATTGATATTTGAAAATAAAATATTGTTGCAAATCCCACATCTTAAATAGGGTTATTAACATATCTTCTTATTAAGAGAGAATAGAAAGTACAATGGTCATGTAACTCGGATATATAGTAGGATAAAATAAGTGTGAAATAGAATCAAGGGTATCGAAGAAAAATCTTACAATGAAGTTCTAATGGAGAGTGATAGAGAACATTTTTAGATGAATGTTGTAGACTAAAAAACTATAAAACATAGGCATGAGTAAAGTTCATTGATATAATATAAAATGGATATAGTATGATAGCATTTTTTTTCAATACCCTTTTTCATAGATTTGAAAAATAATTTCACACTATAATAATATATTTAAATATACATTTCTATAAATATTATATTTTTCCATGATTACAACTTGACCTATTTCTGCTTCATATCTTAGAACAAGATGCTTTATATAATGATGTAATACATTAACCAATAAAATCACATCCAATGTTTAACTTAAACCATTTCATAAATGGTTAACCTTTTTAAAAGATCATGATCCAAAAATTTGGAGCCATTTTCATTGTAGATGGTAGTGTCCAATTTACCTTATAAATATTAATAATCTGTTTTTCAAAACATCATTATGCCAACATCAAAAACATTTAAAAGTTAATATTCCCCTCAACCATGTGCTTTCTAAAAAATTTGACTTACTACTGAATCACTTTGGTTGGTACCATTCAATATATGATCTCTAATCATAAATGAAAAATTATTGTAGTACAATCTATATATATTTCATAGATCATATGATGAGAAAATCATCACCAAAATACTATTGGAAAATATTTCTTATATTAAAATATAGAAGTGCATTAGTCATTCCACATTAGTTGTGTTAAAAACATATTCTTGAACTTGATACCTTATATTTCTCTGGGGTATATTATCTTAGAACATGGGGAATTCAATTGCATTGTTCCCAATTTCATTATAGTTGGAGCAATGAAAATTAGAAAAAAAAATTGCTTAAAATATTTAGGATAATGGCCTTTTTCTTCACACATGAATAAAAATCCTTTCACTTTTAATCATATGCCATGGTCTATCCTTACACAGGTATCACATGTTGGAGATTCTTTATTTCCCTTTTCTGATAATCAACATCTTTTCTATTATCCTCTTCTTCTCTTGATTACCTTTGAATCCATAAGACATGGAGAATTCTTTCTTTGTCTTGATAGCATGTAAAAGTATGTCATCATATACAGAAAAAGATTGAGACCTCATACCCTTCAGTGAAATGGATAAATTACATAAAATAAATGAAAAATGATACATTTTTTGTTTTATATGAAATTATTTTCATATGTTTCTAATCTTTTAATACAATCATTATACTCCAAAACACTTTCTTCCTACTTTTTCTTTATAATAATGAAATTTATATTTATCTAAATTTTATAATCATGAGTGAAGTATTTATTAAAGAAGATATCTATAAAATATTTCCATTATATAATTTCAATATCCTCTTCAACCCTGGTATTTTGGATCAATGACCACCATTAATCAACATTTTCTTTTAGACAATAGACTATATGAGTAACCTTTTACTTTTCACTACATCACATCACTACAAATATATTCTCTAAATACATAATTCATTACTCACCAATAATTGGATTAGTAATTCCACAAAAATATGGGGTTCTTTGAATCATAAAGTGATCCAAAATAATAGTCTCATTATGGAATATGTATCTCCATCCGATAAAGTTTAGGTGTCATAACATGATTATGTTTCCCCATTATATGCATAACTTGATTAGTACTAATAGCAGCTATGATGAATTTCCCGGTAGGGAAACCCCTACATTTTCTATAATTTTTTATACACTTATTCCATATTTCTTCCATTTATAGATATTGGAATATACTAGATTATCTAATAAAATTATTAGCATTGTATAACACTAAATAACGAGTATCATTTAAAATAAATTGAAAAACTTATGTATAAATAACCTCATAATCATAAACATGATTTATTTGGGGACATATTTAAGTAATTAATAATGGTATGTAAATAAATTTTGAATTATCCTATGTGTATCCCCCAAGAGTGTCCTACTAGGTGCGTAGTAAAGCCTATTATCGTGTACCGGGTTACGTTGTGTCAGGAATGACAAACCTTTTCTGATATGTTACTCAAAGTATATTTGTACCAGAACCATGACCACTGTAGTATCCAAACATGGGTATATTGCAATAAATACCCACATAATCTATAACTTACCAAAATTATAGTATGTTCCTGTATACTTATCCTCATTGTATATCTTAGGTTTTTGCTCCCTAATCTATGTTTTCAAAATCTAGTTTCCATTTTTTCTACTAAACTTACTTTGACACAAAATCTAAGGCCTTGAACCAATAAGATATGAGCTGGTGGTTTATTTTCCTACATTATAATGATTACAAGGAATCAAATCCTAATGTAATGACCAGTTTTGATGTCTCAAAAATCCATATTTCATACATGATACCCATAATACCTGGGGAGGTAGAAAAAAACATGATATAAAATAAAATAAACTAAACTGGGACCTTGAATTTATATTCAATGTTTTCATCTTCATCTCATGGGGAGTGTAAACATAATAATGGTGAAATCAAATTCTCAGTAAGCATATGTAATATGGAATAAATAATGAATAAATGGGAATAAATAAAAATTAAATGTTAAATATTTGAGAATACGTTCTATTCAAATAACTAGATATGGAAATATCAATATGTAAAGGTAGATAATTTAAAAACATTCCATTTAATCAATAATATAAAAATAAAACTTGACCACATATATTATAACTAATTAAATAATAAAATAAAATAACAATAAATTCATATATAAAGATGGAATGCATAACTATGGATATCAAAAATATATCATTGATTCTTCATTATATGAATCTAATACTTTCAATTATCCATGAAAATAATTTCTTAATGGTAAGGATTCATGATAATAATTGATTATGTTCATAGATTCATGGAAATAATATAATAAATTTGTAAGTGCATGGACAAAACCATATATAGTTTGTCTCATGAAACCTACTGATGCATCAATGGGTTGTAGCTAGCCTCTCCCATCACATAAGAATTCCAATAAATTTCTCATGTATAGAATAATAATTTAATTAATAACAATATTCTTTATCATAAAATTTACATATTGAATAAATAATTTTGTTTTATCAGTAATTACCTAGTGTATGGTATATATGAACAATGGTTATTTATGTTTATAAATGGGAATACCATTTAAATATCATTAAAACATGCTTGAGGAAAATAATATTTAAACATTCCAATGATTCACATACCACTTTGAAACATTTAAATCATAATCCCCATGAAAGAATAAAATTAAATTATAGATAGAATATAATTATAATAAGTATATTTAAGATATAAGATGTTAATGTGCAGTATATACACCCTATAAAAGTGGATTTCTTCATAACAATAAATAAGACTCAATTATATATAAATTTAGATGAAATACCTTCCCACTATGGTAACATATGAATTGGAAGAAAAAAGAAGTAATGATTATAAAATTCAACACCTAAAATCCATGAAAATACACTAATTAATGATTTATTATATTCAAAGGGGAATCATGTACAACACACAAATGATGTAAGTGGTGTTAGTGGCATATGACTCACAAAAAGAAAAGTGAGACAAGAATTTCTTATCATAACATTGATTTTGTTATGTGGTATATATCCCCTTGTATATTGCTTTAAAATATGTAAATTACTTATAACACAACAATAATAATGTTTATAATATAATATATCAACTTATTATGATATCTTATTACCAATTGTTTAACAATAACTAATTATTTTCACTATTTCAGGTGTTAATTTCCTAGTTTCATCATGTTGGTTTTGACTTGTTATTTTTTTCTATTACATAGATCATGAATTCATCCTCTAAAAAATGTAAAAAATTATTTAATAATTATTTATATCTATTATATATATATATAATATTCCATAATATTTTGAGATATGTAATGAAGTGTACTGTTAATGGAGATGGTATGTCAAACGTACGCATGAACGCTATTTTCATTTCATTTTTGTATCAAAACAATGATAGTTAATTCATTATAAATTTATATTTTAATTTTATTATGATATCTATGTGATATATATTACATATTATTATTTAAAACATCCTTTATACATTCCATGTATAGCTGTAGTCCACACTTACAGAAATGGTGTTATCATATTTATTCAAATTGTAAAGAATAATGTTTTCTATTATAAAATAATTATTGATTAATAAAACAATAATAAAAATCATATATATAATATATAAACTGAGTTTTTATCAAAATGTCTACCATGAGAGGCGATAAAGGAAAAAATGAATGACTATCGTTTCGTAAGGCAGTAGTTCGCGATACAAGTAAACAGTATGTCTGTTACAAATGATATGGAAGTTTGCATAATTGAAGGTCTATATATTAGTATAAAAACTTAATTGTATATTTAGTATACTTGTGTTGTAATATAATGAAGGAATAATATGATTTTAGGTAGTGTAGAATAAAAATAATAATAAAGAGCTTAAGGAAAGACATTACCTCTTAAACGGGTAACTCCTTTTGGCTTGTACCAAATTCTTACTTGGATAAATTTATAACCAATTTGAGGCTTCAAGTAATATGTGAGGGATTTTGGGATTTTAATTTTTAATTGATTTTCCAATCCAATGTGATTTTAGAGATGTGAGGAAGTGGGAGGCATGGAGGCCTTTTATAAGGGAGGGGGAGTGGCACTTTGGTAAATTAAAAAAGGTATTTATTAATGTGAGGTTTAAAATACCTAATGCATCTCCAAATTTGTAAAATAAATTATTAAAGGGTATTAATGGTATATGAAAACCTCCAACACAATAAAATATGTGAATTTTAATAATTTGGTTCCTCAACAAATATGATTCCCCCATTTTATAATGTTGGTCTTTATTAAAGCATCTTATTTACTTTCCTAAGTCATTTAAACATTAAGAATAAACAAAATTCATATTTATTATGAAATAAATATCAACCAAATACTTAATATTATATATAATTTATAAAATAAAAATATCTTGTTTTGGGGAAATTAATTTTAAATCAAACGCATGTGATGCGCTAAAACACTCTTTAATCCCGAATAGTGTTAACAATGCTTTTAAAGTAAAGGGGTAAATATATTAATTATAACAGATGAATTAGTCCATTAATATAACATATTTAAAATATATTAAAAACTAAAAAACACTTTTCCAAATATATTATTTTTTAATTTTGAATCATTGAATAAAGTATCATTTATTTTCAAAGAACAATAATATAAATTTTTACATTACTTATTTAATTTTATCTTTAAAATATCAAAATAATATTGGAATTAAAATTTATTATTTTTAAATAATTTTAACATGATATATTCATATAGAAAAATAATTAATGTCAATAGATAATCATTCTACTACACATTTAATATTTATAGTATCATCTACGTTAGTTAATTATTAAGTAAAAAATTACTATATTGGAGTTTCTTAAGTATTTTATATAACTAAATAATAATTAATTATAAATTATAAATTATTATGATGAAATTAAACCATATATATTTAAATGTAATTTTATAAATTAAAATATGATTTTTTACATATCTCAAATTATTGTAAATATTAAAGGGAAAGTTCATTTTTTGTATTTTTCCTTACTTAGCCATTTATATAGGGAACATCAATTTAATAATATCCATATAAACCTTAAACATAGAACCAAGAGGTTATTTTTTACAAATATTGGAATATAACAGATTTTGGACAAGTTTTCATGTGATTTAGTCCTTTAATATTATGGTTTAGTCCCTAGGTTACCTTAATTTTAACTTAATCATTGTAATTAATTAAAATCACTATCACTAATATTTCTGGTCAAACATTATGTTGAAATTATTATTCCAAAAATATGATAATGATTAAAACTGTGTATGTATGTTTTTCAAATTCAAATCATAGAATTAGGAAAATTACGATTAAAGCTAATCTTGCAAGCCTAATGAGAAAACATGGGTTCAAAGTAAAAACGTTCAAAAGTTCAATAATTTTTTAAATAAAACATTAATATATAATTTATTCAAATTATATAAATTGGGATAATATAATAATAATTCATCTATTTTTCCTTCTAATACCAATTTAAAATATAATTAATTGTTAATAATTATTTAAACGAAAGGCAGTTTTTAAATAAAATGCAATATTTTTCACTATTAATAAAAAAATGAAACTTCTTAGAAAAAGAAAAAAAATTATTACTAAGATAATTTTGATATTAAAAATCCAAAAATGATGTTTATTTTGAAAAATAATATTTATAAATGTATCAAAATTTAGTTTAAAAAAATATTACCTCAAATGGTAGAAAAACTCGGCATTATGTGAAAGTTAATCTCGTGTTTTGTGTATCGTAAGCTTAACCTGGTGTTCCATATAAATAAAGATAGAAAAAATATTAATTTTATTATAAAATTAAAACATTTTAATGTATTTTTGTGTTATAATTATTACATAATAAATTAATTTAATGTCATATTTTAGCTTTCTATTTAATATATGATTCAAAAATCCTTTGGTAGGTTGACTATGGTCAAAGAGGACAATATTAAAACATATAGAGAATAATATTCATGAAATAATTGTAATATTTATACATATATTTTACATGTAAAATCAATAATTAATTTTTATTATTATAATTGAAATAAATTATAATAATGGACGTGATAGGTTGTACATACAAATGTGTAACATTTCTATTTTTCAATTTTCATTATGGAAAGAAGTTGAGTAAAAGTTTATCTTAATCAAAATTATTATAACATAATATATAACATATTATTTCATTAATTATTCTTATACATATATATCATTCATGTTGTCTTGTGATGAATTTGAATTCACATCATTTCATGGAGGCGGTAGTCCACGCATACACAAATGAGGTTATCATTTTTCATTGGAAGTATGAAAATGATGTATTGTATTTATTTAATGATAAATATGTCATTAATATAATAATTATTTAATTTATATCACATATATTTATTATCTTTATCCTCATCAGTATCCGTGTAAATCATAATTGAAAGATGATTCACATTATTTGACGAGACGGTACACCCCCGTATAGACAAGTTACATTATCATATCCCTAATAGAATAGAAATTAAAATAGTTATATAGTATATAATTTCTCAAAAAGAATAATTATTTTACAAATATCATATCTATATATATACATGGTTCAATCATCATACACAACTAGGATAGGTGGGAGTGGAAAAAATGAATAACATCAATTCAAAAGGCGATAGACCGCCATAAACAGAAATTGTGAATTTGTAACCAATTTGATCGAGGTGTGAATGGATGCAGGTAATTACATTAACATAATTACATAAATTAATATTTAGGATAATGATGTTATTATATAAATAGGCTATATTATGAATTGATGGAGTTGGAGGATTAAATAAAATAAAAATTCTCATAGAATAATGTTACCACTACTTGGTGTAACCTCTTTTGGTTTTCCCCAAAAGCCTTACTATGTTGGATTTAGTAAAGAAATAATGATTAGAGGTTATGTATATGGATTTTATATTTTTTGGTTTGGGAATTTCTAAAATCATTGATTAAAAACATTAAGGATGAGTAGGAAATAGTGAACATGGAATGGAGGTATTTTAAGGAACTTTTAATGGAAAAATATTTTCCTATTGAACAATGAGCTAATATGGACATAAAATTCTTGAGTCGGGGACAAAATGAAGATGAAAATGTTGTTAAGTATTAAGATAACTTTACTAGGTTGTCAAGGCATGTTTTGGACTATGTATATAAAATAAATACTAGGATTAGGCATTTCTTTTATGGGTTAAATCCAGTCCATCAAAGGTCACTAGTCTCCCAAACATTTTCATCATATGAGGTAATAATATCATTTGATATCAAGAATAATAGATAATTATACAAAATTATAAGGAAATCAATGGAATAAAAGGATGGTAGAAAAAATGGATAAATGTAATGAGGGAAAGTAGTATTTTCCCACTTGTGATAATTGAGGAAAGAAACACCCTAGTACATTCTGAAGTGGATGGGAGTTTACTTCATGTGTGGAGAGAGATTCCATCAGTCATGTGAATGAAAGTGTAAGAAATAATCCTTTAATATTAAATTTTTCTACTATAAGGAGGTGGTACACTATAAAAAATAATATCCCTAGTGTCAAGGTAATATACCTTAGAAGAATCTAAGGGATCAAGGTCAAGATTATACTATTACGACTACCAAAGTGGAATGATTTAAGTGATTGTGTATTTGGATTAAATAATTATATTATAGAAAATTTTTATCAATGATATTCTAGTTATAAGAATCAAGAAACATATTATAGATAACAAAAATATTGATTTAGTGGTAAGGTGATATTTTGGAGAATATATGAATAATGGAAAGATAAACCTCAATATATTCTTGATGTTGAGTTAATAATGTTTAGTTAGGATAGTATTTGTAACCTAAAAAATGGTTAGTGAGTTTATTATAAAGTAATTTTTTATGGAGTATACAACATTTTTTGATTTATGAAATATACTTGATAATATGATATTTTATTTAAGGAATGAAGTGAGAGTTAATTTTTTAAAGCATGTATTGTGGATTTATGGTAATTACTTTGTTTCAAGAGAATGTGTGATAAAATTGTTCACTTGTTTGGTATGTGAAAATTAATATCTACTTTATGGATTAATGTTAAGTTAATTTTTAATTTGGTCATATATATTTTGGAAGGGTCTAAAGGTTAACCATTTATGGAATGAATTAAGTTGAACTTTGGGCATTATTGTTGAGGTTTTAGATATTAATGTGATATTAGATAACTTTTTTTAACCATTTTTGTTTTGGAAAATATCTAGAGATAGAAGGATTTACTTTTCATTTTTTTATGAATCTTATGATCCATTAAAAGTTAAATTTAGTGCTTTGGGCATAGAAAAATCATCCTAGAGTAATAGATGAAGTGGAAATTGATCAAATCACAACTAAAGGATGAAATTGTGCTTATGAAATAGGAATATATCAAGTATATTTATTTGTTTTATCTCTCTTGATGGTAAAGGAATTAGTTAACTCAAGGAAAATTACCTTGACCCAAAAACGTTATCTTATTATGATCAATTCTAACGAATTTATGGTCTCTTCACCCATCACTAATTTATAGTTTTGTGGTGGTTAAATTTATCCGGACCATGTTCTATATCACTATATATCAGTCCTTGGGTGGTAGTTTTTACTTTCATGTACATATCTTCACTTCTCGCTAATTTTCTCCTATTTGGAAACCTAGTTTTGTAGTGATATTTGTACTTCCCTTTCCCACTATTTAATAAAAAGTTTTATTATTTCTTTTTACGATGTGGATTTTCCATATATTAATTTTTATATATCAAGCCTTGATTACGGAACACAGGTTTAAATTGAGAAGACCCTATTTATTTAATGGTAATAACATAACACCCTTATATTTTAAAATAAAAAAATTTGGTTTGATAGCGTACACGACACACAACACTCAACATAAACAAACCATGAAATATTATTATTTAAATATAACCATCATAACCTAGCCATTAAATTAGAATGTATGAATAGTTTTAACTGAAATATGACATATATATAAAGTAACTACTCAATAAAATTACATTAATTAATTCTTAGTAAATAGGTTCTTAATTTTTAGTAAAGTTATTTTTTGCATCAGAAATATGTTTTCTTCAAAAATGATTTTTATTTATTTTTGTGAGAAAATATTGTAAGTAATTTTTATAAATTTTATAAATTTTAATTTATAAAAATAATATCATTTTTCAAATAATCCTATCAAAATTAGCTTAGGTCAAAACTTTCATATTTTTCTGAAAGTTTGATTTTCCAATGAATTGTGAAAAATACCAATTTTTATTGAAAACTGTATTTTTATATCACGATTTTATAAAGTCTCATTTTGTTTAAGAATTATTTAAAACTAAAATTAGTTCTATTATATTATTAATAATTCAATTAATTTAATTGATATCAATTTCATGATTGAATTTAGTATAAACATGTTTTTATACATAAAAAACATTTTTTTGAAAAACTATTTTTCATCGTGTTTTTTGCAATTATTTTAAAATAAATTTATTCCACTTATAGAGATTTAATTAGATAAAATTAATTCCATATTTTTAATTATTAGTGTAAACTTTTTTAAATATTCCTCTTCTATTTTTATTCAATGTGAATAGTAACCTTGGAAAAATTTATCACTTCGGTAAAGGCTAAATCGGGTTGATTGTGGTTAAAACTAAGTTATAAGGGCATAATATTTCTACTTAATTCTTATTTTGATGAAGCTAATTTTACCCTTATAACATTAGGATTTATATTTATTTTTTTAATGGATACTTTTCCAAAAAATTACCAATAAAATATTTAAATCAAAGAAAATTACAAAATGTCACTCTCTTAGTTTTAAATATATTTTATGTGATTACATAGGGAAAAATGAAGTTATAAATGAATATAAATATCTATTATGAGTTTAATTTAATTATTTTCATGATTTAAATTTTTTTATAGTTTTTAGGTATTATATAATTACCTTAATTGTTTATACAATGCCGACATAATATTAATTCTATTAATGTAAAAATAAAATAAATGATTTTAAAAATATTAAAAGTGATATAATTTGAGTGATTTATAGTGTCACCTGGATTTTATAAATCAGTATGACATATTAATGTTTTTTTAAAGTATTATATTATAATTCAAATAATATATTTATGACTTTTTGGTCAAATTAAATGTATAGTATTAATATTAACATTATTGGTAATTTATCAAAATAGTATTTTATTAAATTAATTAAAAATAATTAATATTTTTAAATAGAAAAAATGAGATACTATGTGGTCTAAACTTTAATCCATTTAACCTTTATTATTCAATAGATACCATATATTTAAAATTATAACCTTTTAAGGGGGAAAATATGTTACCGTGGTTAATGTTAAAATAGGTTAACTAAGGGGTTAAACCAAAATATAAGGTTTCAAATACCACTTAAACCTATTAAAATTTTATTTTATGATGATATTTAAATTATATATTATATTATATTAAAATATATGTCCATTTTGAATCATTTGGTTTGAAAATGACTATATTATAATTTAATATTTTAAGAAACTCCAAAAGTACCCCTCAGCTCAATTTTAAAAGGGAACCTATCATTTCATTTCTTCACTCCAATTTGAGCTATATATCTCAAAAACACTATTAATTTATATTAAAAACACCCATATACACATTCTAGAGGTTATGGTTTTCCCAAAATACTAACCCTAGAGTTTTTAATAGGAGATCTAAAAGAGTTCTTTCAAAAAAGTGGTAATCACCTTAATCGATCAATTTCTTTTTTACGTCTTATTTTACATCCTATAAATTTATTTTATTTATCATAAAATAATATATTAAGTATCCTAAATATACAAAAATTTTATTATGATTATGAAACAACCATTATCTACCCTCTTTTCTATCAAATAGAATGTGAAAGTATCGTTCATTCATACATACGGCTTACTGTCTCCACGTAGCAAGAAAATTCACTTTTCATCGCCTTATTTTATTGATGGTTATTATGATAATTTTAATATTTATATATTATATTTATGAAATAATTAGTATTATTTAGTTATACTATCATATCTACCTTCTTATCTTCCAATCTATTGGAAAACGATAGTGTCACTCGTGCGTACGTGTGGACTACCGCCTCTACAAAGTGATGTGATTTGTTTTTAATTTTTATTTCACTTGGATGGTAATAAGGATATATTTTTTAAATATATAATAGATGTATTCTATAAAAATTATTTTTTAAAGGTTAATTATTATTTACCTTTCTTTCATTCCATCTTTCGAAAAATGAAAACAACGTTTATGCGTACGTACAACATACCATCTCTATGAACGGTGTAATTTATTCTAATATCTCCATATTTTATGGATGAATATAAATGTGTATATAATGAAGATATATGATATTTTTATCATTATTTAACCATGATCAAATTACAACTATCAAAATTAATGAACGAAAATATACATAAAAATGGAGCAGTTATTTCTCGAAACAGTGATTTTAACAAAAAATAGTTACTAAAAAGTTGATGAAAATTTATAATTAAATAATATATAGTATGATATGTATGAGTATGGTTATTCAATATATATATATATAATAAATATATATTTATTATACATGAGATTATGACACGTGTGAATGAATTTAAACCTGAGGTAAGGGTATATTTCACAATCTCATCATTATTCGGGATTGTTATGCTTAAGTTTCTATTGGGGGAATTGTTTGATCTGTATATATTAAACCCAATATAATTTATTATACTATGGTTATTTCTTTAAATTAAAAGTTTTCCTTTCATTTTACTCACTTTAATTACTCAAGAGATCGAAATATATTTTTAAAGAAAATAGAATTCATTTCTCTCTTCAGTCGAAAATACTTTCTCTTCCATGTCAATGTTTTCTAAAAAAATCAAGAATTTTTTTATTGTTATAAAATAATTATTTAAAGATATATATAACCATGTTTTATTTTTTACAAAATGTTTTCAAATTAATATTCTTTTCATTTTCCAAATAACCTACTTTCTGACATTTTTATAAAAGTATGAAAGGAATATTTTTTAACTTATATGAAATATATATAATTACCCTCTATCATGACTAGTTATTTAATTGAATATTACTTTATAATTTTATAGGGTTATTTTCAAATAAAATGTTGTTCCTAATATTCTGGAAATTTTTAGTTTTTAAAAGTTGTTTTCAAAGTAAAAAAGGTATTTTCCTCAAGAATGTTTTTAGTGGCCTTTTATGGTATTTGTATTCATCAATAACAACCCTTATTTTAATTATGATCCATTTAGGGTATATTGTAGTGAAATCATCCTTAATATTTATCTGTATGGTTTAGGGTCATCTTGATTTGGGATGTAATATATTGATATCATTCTCCATATTACTTTGGATGGTTTATGATTATATTTATTGATTGGGGAAAGTATTAACATTTAGTGTGATAGTTTTTCAATATTAATATTTACATTGATTTTGTTTCACCCCTTTCATAATAGGAATGAATTTAACTTAGTATGTGATGGGTGGGGGACACTACATCCCTCTGATGCATCAGTAAGTCTTATGAGACAAACTAGATTGGGTTTTAGTCGAAGCTTTATCCATTTATATAGATGTCTTGGAATAAATACTTGATCATATTTTCATATGAATGGGCACAAGGCCCCAACGGTTTGTTTTAGATTTTGGTAATTATATATTCCATTATTATGAAATCAGTTATCAATGTTTATCTAATTATTTGATTTGTTATGATATTCATATATAAGTTTATAGGTCATGAGATTATTTATATGACATTATTTGATCATAATTTATTCTTTCCAAAATATTAATGCCTTATTTATCTTCAACTATATTCATACCCTTACTAAGCATCTGATCTCACCCCTTTCTTATTTTTCCTTTCTCTAGGATGTCAGAATGTGATTTATGATTGAAATTTAGGGATATGCTAGAGGGAATAAAGATGATCACAAAGAAAATGATATGTTGTATTTTAAGTTTTCTACTATAATTTGTGATTCAAATATATATCTTGTTTACTAATAATACTAAAATAATCATTTATTTTTAATTTTATCGCTTGTATTTATTTTCAATGTAATAAAGTAACAAAAAAATCTGGGCAACTAGGGTTAGGGTCATTACAATTTTATTGCATTTTCTATGTGGATATTATAAAAAATTTCTACCAATTTAAAATATATGTATTAAATTACCATCATATTTGAAATCATAATGAAAAAATAGCTTAATGTGAATTTTTGTTATTTTTCTAAAAAGATTGTTTTCGAGTGAATAGTAAAAAAGTACAAATTTTTTCAAAAATATTATATATTTTCTTTAAATAAAGTAATTTAAAAGTAGCATTATTTTTTTTGATTTAGTATTAAATTAAAATAAGTCTTCATTACTTATAAATAATATAATTAATTACTGAAATAATTAGTATTAGAATTTTATTTTGGTATAAGCTCATTTTTAAGATTAAAAATGATTTTTTTTCTAAAAATTGTTTTTTGTTATGTTTTACAACTTTATATTTAAATGGATTTCTACTACTTATAGAAATTGAATCATGAAAAATGGAATCCATGTTTTTAATCATGAGGTTAAAATTTGGTAAATAGGTCCCTTTTATTTTTGGTCATTAGGAATAGTGACTTGGTAAAAAAACAGTCACCACAGTAAGGTTTAAATGGGTAAAATAGGGTTAAAACAATGAGATATGGCCTAAAACTCTCCCCAAATCTTGTATTTATTTTATTTAATAATTTTTTTGAACCATAACCATTATAGATTTGAAAATATAAAAATTTCTTGACACTTTTCTTTGAATATAACCTTTATATTATTTTAAGTAAAGGATAAATACAAAAATATCACTCTCTTGCTTTTAATATCTCTTATATGTTGTATTTGGGATAAAAATATGTTATAAATGAATATAAAAGAGTATTTTGAACATAAATAAGTTACTTTATTATGATAATTTAATTTTTATTTTTATTTGTGATATAATTACGTTAAACACTTATGCAACGCTAACACTTTGCTTGTGAAAGAAAGAGAAAAATCAAATTAAATGACATTAAAAATATCAAAAGTAATACTTTTGGATTAATTATGTTGTTACTTAAATTTTATGGTTAATAATAATGTATAATTTATTTTTAAAGAGTTTATATTCAAAATACATTGTTATTTTTATATATTTAAAGTCAAATTCTCTGAATAGTCCCAAAAAATAACTTTAATGGCATTTTATGTTAAATAATATTTTATTAAATGATTTAAAAATCATAAAAATATTTAAATATGAAAATTATAATTTAAAATGGTCTAAAATTTTATCCATGGATCAATTTTTAGTAACATTTTACCATTGAATAAAATCTGTAACCCTTAAATACTAATGAAGTTGTTACCATGGCTAAAGTTAAAAGGGGTTAATGAGGGGGTTAAACCAAAATATAAGGTATATAATATCAATTAAACCAAATAAAATATTATTTTTTGTAGTTTTTTTATATATACCTATAATATATTAAAATTTATCTATATTTGGTTCCTCTTAACATGATTATGATATTTAATATATTTAAATGTTCTTAAAAATTTCAAGTGTGTCCTTTATCCCTTTTATAAAGGGACACCACCTCTCCTCTATTATTAAATCTTCATGAGATACTTAGATTAACCAAAACCTAATAGAATATATTTTAAAATTATCTAAATACATTCTATGTTTTTTTATTCTGAAAATACCAACCCAAGTGTCCTTAAGGGGAGATCCAAAAGAGGATTCTCAAAGAATATATATAATTCTTAACCGAGTTCTATCGCCTTATTTCTTTTTTTACTCCTTTAAATTATCTTTTAACCATGATGATATAATAAAATAAGTATCTTATATATATTTATATTCTTTTATGTTGATGTAAAAACATTTATTCATCTCTTTTTCTATCAAATTAGAAATGAAATCATCATCCATGCGTACACGTGGACTACCGCCTCCGCATAACAATGTATTTCATTTTTCATCACCACCATCCATGGATGGTTATTAAGATATATATAATATTTTTATATTTTTTTCTAATTATACTTATATAATTTGAAGACATAATCTACATTTTTATGAATTCATCTAATAGAAAGATGAAAGTATCGGTCGTAAGTATGTATGGACTACTGTCTCCACATAGCAATGAGTCTCATTTTTCATCACTACCTCACATGGTTGGATATAATGATGAATTTAATGAAAATATATGATATTCATGATTTAATTATTATTTTATAATAATTAAATATTATTTAGCTTTATTTTATTAGTTTTATTAGAAAATTAAAACAACTTTCATGCGTACGTATGGACTATCATCTCCTTGAACGGTGTATTTTATTTTTATATTACCACCTATCATGAATGGTTATAAAAATTTATATAATAAATAAATATGACTTTTATAAATTTTATAATATTATTCAAATTATTAAACTATGAAAAATATTTAAGGATCGAAACTACTAAATCAAAATTTACATGAAAAATGAAATAGTTAGCACCCAAAAATGATGATTTTAATAAAGATATATCAATAAATGGGTGTTTAAATTATATAAGTGGATAATATAGTATGTATATGGTTTTTCTCATATAAATATAATAAATATAAATTTATTATTCTAGATTAATAGCGCTTTGAATAAATTTTTACTTAATGTGTGTGCTTCTCGTCTCACTTTTGTTTTTGTGAGACATGTGTCATATTCCCAAGTTGTTTCTTTCATGTGGTACATATATTACCCATTTTATATGATATATCATGAATATATTTATATTGATGGTATTTAAAGTTTCATTTGAAGTTATTTCTTTCATGGGGTTGTGATTCAAAAGTTATCAAAGAATTGAGGGTTTTATGTTGCAATCTCACTATCTACTGAGATTATTTATGCTTAAATTTATGGTGATAAAATTATATTATCTAGCTCTCATAAATATTTTTTATTTTATTATAACCTGGTTATTTCTATATATTAAATTTTTTACTTTCATTTTTATCTCTCTAATCACTCGTAATATTGAAAGAATGTTTTTAAGTAAAATTGACTTTATTTCTCTATTCAGTCTAGAATCTTTTCTATTCCATATACATGTTTTCTAAAACATTTTCGAGAATACTTTTTACTATTATCTAATTATTTATTAAAGTTTTTCCCCGTATTTTACTTATATAAATAATTTTAAAATAATATTTTAGTTATTTTCTATATGATGTACATTTTACCAAAGGTGTGAATGGAATCATTGTTTTTACATTTACTAAATGTAATAATTTTCTTATTTAAATTGATATTATTTTATTTGAATATTATTTTAAAAGTTTTCATGGTTTTTTAAAATAATTGTTTTTCCTAATATTCAGGAAATTCTTATATTTTAAATAATTTTTTTCTAAATAAAAGGTTTAAATTCTTATAAAAATGTTTCGGTGATCTTTTATAGGAATTTTCATATATAATAACATCCATTGGTGATAATGATTCTTCATTGGGGGTATGATCCAATGATACCATTCTTGTTCACTCTATGGATGATTATTTATAGTGATGATGAAATATTGATGAAATTTATTTTCTTTTCCATGGGTTAATCTATGAAGAAATGATAAATGTTTTCATAATATTTTGGCATACATATGAATAGATTATGATTATGTGATTGGTGGTTCCATTATAGTACTCCAATAAATTCATAAATTTTTTATGTTTATGAGCTCAAAGGGTTGATGGAAGTGTATCCCAAGCCTGAAAGAGGGTACACAGGAGGTTGTCCCTAGCTCAAAGATGGTATATGGGTAGTTAGCCTAATCCCATCATGTGATTAATGTCTTGGTAGATATATTTGAAAAATGATTTCTATAATTATTATTATGCCACACTTTATGTCACACTATTATTGAATTTTCTTATGCCAAAGTTATATTCTCCTGGATCATGGTCTTTTATTTTCTTCTTATTCTTATCTTATGAAATATTAAATATTTATGCCTTGATTCATTATTATTATCTATGAAATAGTGGGTATGATTTTCTAATTTTAAGATCATGCTCCAATACCCTTATGTTTATCTTATTCTAACTTATAATTATCAAATTTTATCTTCTATGTTTACCCTTACTGAGCTTTTGATCTCCCCACTTATTATGTTTCCATTTCCCCTGGTTATGAATGATGATATTAAGTAAATTATGTGTGTATAATTTTAAGGGAGTTGTTAAATACTTTTCATAGAATAAGAAAAATTGGGTATTATGAGAAAAATGCTCACTTTAATACATGGGTATTGTTATGAAATATTTTTTCCTAATTCTATAAAACTTTAAACTCAAAATTCTATTTGGGATATAAGTGACTCAATATTCCCCTTGATGTTGGAATGGAAAAAAAATGGGACATGTATATTGGTATCAAAGATAATATGTAAATAATATATGTTTTAGCATTGAATATAGGTGCACAAGATCAGGGTTATTGTAGTTGGTATCAAAGTAGGGTTTATATAAATTTGCAGGTTAGGATGCTTTTATGTGAGGATAACCTAATAGTTATGAATTACATCATTGGTTTATAAGTTTGAGGGTGGCCATAAGATTCAAATACTTAGATCCCTTTTTAAATTCTAATATGATTATTATTTAAGGTTATTTAAGATGAATAAATAATTAAGTAATAGATACTCAGTATGATCTTATTCATAGGTGATTAATGATATTTTGGGAAATATGTTAAGAATAATACACAATAGAGGAATAGATAACTAATTGGATTTTTATGTGATTTTATGATGAGGTAATTAAGGAGAAAGGACTATTATATTTTTTGAGACATAGGTTGAATGGTACCAATAACCTTAGAGAATACTAATTAAATTTATTTTAAATAAGTTCATCATATTTTGGGGAAAATTTTAGAGTATTTCCAAGTATGTGATTTTATTATTGAAACTATTTATTAAATAATGATTACATTAATTTTGGGAATCATATATAATTATATTCTGGTTTTATAAATGGTGATTCATGTTGATTTATGGAAAATATTATCATATTCTGGAGAATATATGATTATGGTATATTGATTTTTGAAATTATTATTATATGATCAAATATTCTTAAATTTTAAGGTTTCAAAGATTTATTTAAGCATAATTTTAAGAGTTTTAGGATTTATTTATTTTTTGAATGATCTATATTAATCATGGGTTTTATTAAGGAAGTTTTAGATATTAATATTTTACTTTATCATATGATGGTTTGTTGAGTATTATCCTATCTTAAACTAACCATTTTGGTTTTAATAAATAGATATGAAGAGGTTGAATAACCTTTAATCATTTTATTGATCTAAAAACCTATTAAAATTTTATTTTAGCACTTTAGGTATGAAAAAATGATCTTGGTCATTCAACGTTGGAATGTGAGATGAGTTAAAGGAGGAAATAGATTGAAACACAATCGAATGATGAGATTTCATATCAAATAAGTATATCATCTTATGTTCTCCTTCTCAATGATAAATAAATTAATATGACTCAAATAAGAGGAAGAAAAATATATAGATTATTATGTGGGAAACATCACTCAACTAAGAAGTTATGTTTTTAGAAACTCACTTACTATATCATTCTTATAAAATCATAGTTTAAGAAATCATTATTTTAGAAATGATATATTTCTTAGTCTAAACCTAGGAATTTATGTTCTTGATGAATATTACATATTATATTATTAAAAGATACACTTTTTAGTATAAATTTTTTTTGGTGAAATATTTTCATTAAGGGGGTATGTTACACACTATGATTTTAGAATATATTTAACATTAATAAATTTAATATGTTTGATAGCTTGCTTAACACGCAACACTGAACTTAAACAAAACATGATTTATTATATTATACTCATTGGATTGTAGCATATGAAAAATATTTACTATATTATGAAATATATATATAGGTCTCACATAATGAAAATGTATTGATTTATTCATAGTAAATTAGCACTCAATTTATAGTAAAGTAATTTTATGTTTCAAAAATAAATTATCTTTAAAAATGGTTTTTATTGTAATTTTTACATTGATATTATAATTAATTTATTAAAATTTTAGAAATCATATTTTATTAAATTAACAACCTTTTTAATATTACCATGTAAAAAATATATTAGGGTTAATTTTTTAGATTTTTCTGAAAACATTGATTTGGAGTGAATAATGGAAAATACTGATTTTTCTGACACTGTTACTTTTTTTCTTTAAATAAATTAATTCATAAGTTAAATTTTGTTTTTTTTTGTTTTTTTAAATTAAAAAAGAATATTTTAATTATAAAAAATCTAATTAATTACAAAATAATTATCATCATATTTGATTTTGGTGTGTGCTCATTTTTATGCTTAAAAAAGCATGTTTTTTTCTAAAAACTGCTTTTCATTTCATTTTACACATTTGTATTAAAATATATTTTTTTTGACTTATCAAATTTTAATATTGAAAAATTAATTACATATTTTGAATTAGTATGTTCAAATTTGGTAAATAGGTACCTTTTATTATTTTTCTTTATGAATAGTCACTTTGGTAAAAATGTTGTCACCACTTTAATGGTAAAGTTGGTAAAATAGGGTTAAAACTATAAGATAAGGCCTAAAAATATCTCTAAAACTTATAATTATTTTATTTTTTTAGGTTTTTTAGACCTTAAACAGACATTATTTAAAAAAATAATTTATTCCCACTTTCCTTATAACCTTTATATTATTTTAAATAAAGGATAAATATAAAAATATCACTCTCTTGGTTTTAATTTCTCTTATATGTTTTCAGTGGGATAAAAGGATGATATGAACAAATATAAAATATTATTTTTTACATAAATAAGTTATTTTTGTGATGGTAATTTAATTTCAATTTTTATTAATGGTATAATTACCTTAAATGCTTTTGTAACGCTAACACAGTGTTTTTGTATGTAGTATAAAAATCAAAGTAAATGGATTTAAAAACATTAAAAGTAATATTTTTGTATAAATTATAGTTTTAATTAAATTTTATTGTTAATAATAATGTATTATTTAAATTTAAATGGTTTATATTCTAAATCCATTGTAATTTTGATGTCTTTAAAGTCAAATTTTGTGAATAGTCCCAAAAATGACAAATGATATTTTATGTTAAATAATATTTTATTAAATGATATATAAATCACAAAAATATTTAAATAGTACTATTGGAATGGGAAATTTTATAAAATTTCATCCATGTACCATTTTTGAGTTAATTTACACCTTATAATTAAATTTATAACCCTAAAATATTGAAGAAGTTGTTGACATAGCTAAAGATAAAAAGGGTTAATGTGGGGGTTAAACCAAAACATGATGTTTAACATTCCACTTAAACCTATAAAATTTAAATTTATTTATTTATTTTTATATTTAATTATAATATATTCAAAATTATGTTCATTTTTATCCAATTTACATGATTATGGTATTTATTATATTTTATCATTCTTAAAAATTACAAGTGTGTCATGTCCCCCTCTTATAAAAGGACACCAAATATCATCTATTATTCACACTTATTGAACCATTTATCTCAAAAAAACACTATAAAAATGTCTTATAAACTTCTTTTAATAAATTATATATGTTTTTATATTCTTAAAATACCAACCCAAGTGTCCTTAAGGGTATATCCGAATGAGTATTCTCAAAGAAGTGGTATAACTCTTAACCGAGATATGTCATCTTATTTATTCTTTTACCTCTATCAATTATGTTCTAACCATGATGATATAATAACATTAGTATATTACATATAATTATATGTAATTATGTTTACTTCAAAACATATATTCATCTCATTTTCCATCAAATGAGAAATAAAATCATTGTTTGTGCGTACGTGCGGACTAACGCCTCCACATAGCGATTACTTCATTTTTCATCACCAACAATAATGTATGGTTATTGTGATGGGTATAATATTTATAAATAATATTTATAATTATTATTCTACAATTAAGAGATATAATATACTTTTTTATGACTCCATTCAATGAAAAATTAAAGTATCACTCATGCGTACGTATGAATTATCGTCTCCACGTAGCGATGAGTTTCATTTTCCATCACTCCCTCACATGGTTGTAAATAATTATGTATTTAATGAAAATATATTATATTTATGATTTAATAATTATTTTTTAATGGTTAAATAATATTTACCTTTCTTTTAATCTTTTTATTAGAAAATTAAAACATTCATACGTTTGTAGAAACTATCGTTTCCATGAACAGTTTATTTCATGTTAGAATTAAGACCTATCATGAATTGTTATAAAACAATATATAATGATAAATTCTAATATTAATAAATTTTATAATATTTTACAAATTATTAAACTATGATCAATATGCACAAATCAAAATTAATGTACTGAAACATACATGAAAAACAAAATAGTTAACACCCGGAAATAATGATTTTAATAAAGAACTATCAATAAACAAGTGTAGAAATGTTATAATTGGAATGTATATGATATTATAAGTATTAATTTATTTATTTTATAGAATTATAGTACATATAAATTTATTATTCATGAGTTTTACAGTGCTTATGAATCAAGTCAAACTTAAGAAAGGGTTTCTCATCTCACTTTTGTTTTTGTGAGACATATGTCATATTCGCCACTCATTTCTTTCATGTAGTGTATATAATACACACTTGATATTATATATAATGAATATATTTATATTAATGGTATTTAAAGATTCATTTTAAGTTATTTATTCAATGGAGGTTATGATTCAAAAGTTACCAAATTAGTAAGGGTTTTATATTATAATCTCACTATTTAACAGGATTGTTTATGGTTAAATTTATAATGATGAATTTATATGATATATCTCTTATGAATATCATTTATTTTCTTATCCTTAGTTTATTTCTAGATATTACTTGTTTTTGATTCATTTTTCTCTCTCTAAGTACTCATAAGGCTGAAATAATTTTTTTAAGGAAATTTGACTTTATTTCTCTCTTTGGTTGGAAATATTTTCTCTTATATATCCAGGTTTTATAAAATGATTTCAAGATTGTTTTTACTATTATAAAATGATTAATTTAAGTAATTATTACTTGTATTTTAATTTTTAGAATTTTTTTTAAAAATAATGTTCTTTCTGTTTTCCAAATGAGGTACTTTTTAACAATGGTCTTAACAGAATATGTGTTTTAGCATTTACTACACAAATGACTTTTCCTGATTAAATGATTATTTTTTTCTTTAAATGTTATTTATAATTTTTACATGGTTCTTTTCAAAGAATTTTTTTTCCTAATATTTTGGGAATTATTATATTTTAAATAAATGTTTTTAATATAAAAAGGGTATTTTCCTTAAGAAATTTTATGGCGATTTTTAAAGATATTTCCATCTGTGAAAACATCCATTGATGTTACTTATGATTCACTGGGTATATGATCCAATGATACCATAATTACTATTTTTATGGATGGTTATTTATTTTGATGATGAAATCTTGATGAAACCCAATCCCAAAAGAGGGTACACTGGATTTTATCCCAAACAAAAAAGGGCACACAGGTGGTTAGATCAAGCCCGACATGTGGTGAATATATGAGTAGATAGCCTTGACAAATGATTTATATGATTATTATTATACCACACTTTATATTAGTCTCTTATGAAATGTTCTTATGTCAAAGTTATATTCTCATGGCTTAAGATCTTTGATTATATTATGATTCATGTGTTATGAACTACCAAATACTTATGTCATAATTCATCATTATGATCTATGAATTAATAGGTTTGATTTTCTAATATTAAGATCATTCTATCAAACCCTTATACTTATCTTAAGATCACTTATGATTATCAACAGTTATATTCCATTTTTATACTTACTGAACATTTGATCTCACCCCTTCTTATGTTTTTATTTCCTCGTGTTATAAATAATTATGTTAAGTAAGTTATGTGTGGATATTTTTATGGGTTATTTTGAATAATTTTCATGGAATAATTAAGTAAGGATATTATGATAAAAATTATCACTTAAAGACATGGGTATGGTTATAAAATAGTTTGTACTAATTCTATAAAAATCTAAACCTAAAAATATATTTGGGGTATAAGTGAATCAATATTCTCTTTGATGTTGTAATGAAAAAATGGGTCATGTTTATTGGTATAAAATACAATATATAAAAAATATATGTTTTAGCCTTGAATCTAGGTGTATAGGTTTAGGGCTATTATAGTTAGTATCAGAGAAGGGTTTAGATAACTTTGGAGGTTTGTATGATTTCATGTGAGGATAAAATATGAGTTATAAATTACATCATGGGTTCATAAGTTTAAGTTTAACCATATTATTAAAAGTCATAGATCAATTTTTAATGTCTTATAAGATTATTATTTATTGTGATTTAGGAATAATACATGATTAGGGTATAGATAATCAATATGATCTTATTCTTAGGTGATTAATGATATTTTTGGGAAATATATTTTAAGAATGAATACATAATAGAGGGATAGATAACCTTTGGGGGGTTTCTATGTCATCTGATGATGAGTTAATTATGTAAAAACATTTATTAAATTTTTTGATACATATATTTAATGGTACCAATAACCCTAGAGAATAATGATTAAATTTAGTTTCAAGAAGTTCATTATATTTTAGGGAACAATATTAATTGTTTCCTAGTATGTGATATTATGATTTAAATTATTTTAGGAATAAATATTAAGCTAATTTTAAGAATAATATAATATAAATAGATTCAATATATAATTAAACCAATATAGAATAATGATTAAATTTATTTTAAATAAGTTAGCTATATTTTATGATTTTTTATTACATTTTGTACATGGATATTATAATTAATTTCTACCAATTTTAGAAATATTATTTGATTATATGATCATTTATTTTTAAATAATCTTGTAATAAATAAATTAGGGTTAATTTTGAATATTTTTTTGAAAAGATTGATTTTGAGTGAATAGTGGAAAAATATTGATTTTTGCAAGTGTTATTTATTTTCTTTAAATGGAGTAATATTAAAGTATCATTATGTTTACTATTTTATATTAAATTAACATAATTATAATTTAATTATACATCATATAATTAATTACAAAATAATTATCATCCTATTTTATTTTGTAATAATCTCATTTTTAGGCTTAAAAACACATTTCTTCTAAAAAAATGTTATTTGTTGTGTTTTACAAATTTATATTTACATATATTTATTCTACTTATAGAAAATTAATATATAAAAATATATTCCATATTTGGAATTATGAGGTTAACATTTGGTAAATATTACCCTTTTTGTTTTGGACATTATGAATAGTAACTACAGTAAAAATGTTGTCACCGCAGTTAAGGTAAAATGGGTAAAACACAGTTAAAACTATATGATAAGGCCTATAAAAATCTATATCACTAGTATTTATTTTATTTTATGCTTTTTTTTACCAAAATTACCCAATATTCAAAAATGTGGTAATTTATTTCCACTTTCCTTTTATTATATCCTTTCAATTATTTTAAGTAAAGGATAAATACAAAAATATCACTCTATTGATTTTAATTGTTTTTATATGTTTTTATTGAGATAAAAAGATATTATGAATAAATATAAAATATTATTTTGAAAATAAATAATTTATTTTTATTATTTTTATTTAATTTTAATTTTTATTAAGGTTATAATTACCTTAAATGCTTACACAACGTTGACATAGTGCTTGTGCAGGCAGTAAAAAGTCAAAGCAAATAACTTTAAAAACATTAAAAGAAATTTTTTTGGAAGAATTATTGTATTAATTAATTTATTTGGTTAATAATAATTTATTATTAATGGTTAAATATTTAATATTCTAAATCCATTTCTTTCTTGATGTCTTTAAATTAATTTTTTTTGAATAGTCTCAAAAAATTACTTTAATGAGATTTTGTGTCAAATAGTATTTTATTTAATGATTTAAAAACATAAAAAACATCCAAGAGGAAAAATGGAATTATAAATTTTAGAAAATTCGTAGAAGAACCATTTTGGAGTTACTTTATAACATATAAGTAAACTTCTAACCTTTATAAATTGAATAAGTTGTCACTAATACTAAATTTAAAAAGGGTTAACGAGAGGGTTAAACAAAAAGATAAGGTTTAAAATTACACTTAAACCTGTATAAATTCTATTGGTTATAGATAATTTTATATTTACCTATCATATATTCAAAATTATTCCTATTTTTTTCAAATTTACATGATTGTGATATTTATTATATTTTAAAGTTCTTGAAAATTACAAGTGTGTCCTTTCTGCTTCTTATTATTGAACACCACCTATCCCCTATTATTAACACTTCTTGAGCCACTTATCTCAACCAACCCCTAAAAAATATATTCAAAGTTTCCATTAATACATTATATAGGTTTTTTATTCATAAAATACCATCCCAAGTGTCTTTAAGGGGATATCCAAAGTAGGATTCTCAAAGAATAGGTATAACTCTTAATTGAATTCTATCATATTATTTCTTATTTAACCTCATTAAATTTTTTCATAAACATGATGATATAATAATATAAGTATATTCCATATAATGAGACGTTTTTATATTGATTTCACAGCCTTTATTCATCTTATTTTCTATCAAATGAGAAACTAAAGCATCATTCTTGTGTATGTGCGGACTACCACCTCCACATAGAGATGTATTTCATTTTTCATCACCACCATTCATAGATGGTTATTATGATGGATATAATGTTTATATATGATTTTTATAATTATTATTATATAATTATAATATATAATTTACCTTTTTTTTACTACACCCAATGGAAAATAAAAGTATAACTCGTGCGTACATATGGACTATCATCTCCACATAGAGATGAGTTACATTTTCCATCACTGCCTCACATGGCTTGAAATAATGATGTATTTATTGAAAATATTTTTTATTTATGATTTAATTATGATTCTATAATGATTAAATATATTTTACCTTTCTTGTCTTCTTTTCATTAGAAAATGAAAAAATATTCATGTGTACGTACGGATTACCATCTCCCCGAATGGTGTATTTAATTTTTTTATTAACACCTATCGAAAACAATTATAAAATTTTATATAATTAATAAATATTCTATTAATAAAATTGATAATATTCTTTAAATTTTAAAACTATAATCAATATACAAGGATTGAAACTACCGAATTGAGACTTATATGAAAAATGAAATAGTTAACACTCGAAAACAATGATTTTAAGAAATAATTATTAATAAACAGGTGTTAAAATGTTATAAATGGATCATATATAATATTATAAGTATTTATATGGTTCTATTATAGAATAATAATAAATCTAAATTGATTATATAGGAGTTTATATTGCTTACAAATCAAGTCATAATTAAGATAAGGGTTTCTCATCTCACTTTTGTTTATGTGAGCCATGTGTCATATTCACCACTTTTTTCTTTTGTGTGGTGTATATAATACCAATTTGATATGATATATCATGAATATCTTTATATTAATGGTATTGAAAGATTCATTTTATGTTATTTATTTCATGTGAGTTATGATTCAAAAGTTACTAAAGTGGTATGGGTTTTATGTTACAATCTCACTATTTACTAAGACTGTTTATACATAAATTTATAATGATGAAATTATATGATATATCTCTCATAAATCATATTTATTTTATAATTTTATGGTTATTTCTTTGTATTAAATGTTTCCTTTAATGTTTCTCTCTCTAAGTAATCATAAGATTGAAAGAATGTTTTTATGGAAAATTGGATTTATTTCTCTCTTCGGTTAAGAATATTTTCACTTCCATATCCATGTTTTCTAAAATGTTTCTAGTAATATTTTTAATATTATCTTATTATTTATTAAATTAATTTTTAACCATATTTTACTTTTTATAATAAGTTTTAAAAAAGTTATTCTTGTCATTTTTTGAACGAGGTACTTTTTACCAAAGGTATGAATGAATTATTTGTTTTAAATTTTACCACATGAATGTATTTTCTCATAATCATCAATATTCGTTGACTTGAAGCTTATTTTAAAATTTTCTATGGTTCTTTTAAAATAAATTTTTTTCCCTAATATTATGGAAAATTTTAGATTTCAACTAAGTTTTTTCAAAATGAAAGTGTATCTTCCGCAAGAAATGTTCCAATGGCCTTTTAGTGGTATTTTCATCTATGGAAACATCCATTGATGTTTCTTATGTGTCACTAGGGATATTATTTTATGATACGATCCTTATTATTTCTCTAGATGGTTATTTATTATGATGGTGAAATCTTGATGAAACTCATTTTCTTTTCCACGGGTTAAGTTATGATGAATTGATAAATGTTTTTATTATCTCGTGGCATGAATATGAATGTATTTTGATTATGTAATGGGTGGGTACATTATATCCCTCTAATGAATTAGGTAATATTTAATGTTTATGAGCTTAAAGGGTACATGGGCAGTTATACCAATCCCAAAATATGGTACATAGGAGGTTATCACAATCCCAAAGAGGGTACATAAGTGGTTATCCCAAGCCCAACATGCATTGAATTTCTTGGTATATATCCTTGAAAAATGGTTTCTATGAATGTCATTATGCCTCATTTTATTCAACTCTCTTATACCATTTTATTATACCAAATATATATTCTCATGGATCGTGATCTTTGATTCTCTTATGATTCTTGTATTATGAACTAACAAAGATTTATCCCATAGTTCATGATTATGATATAAGAATTGTTGAGTATGATTTTCTAATGTTAATATTATGATGTCATACCATTATTATTATCTTATGATTACTTATGATTATCAAATTTTATATTCCATTTTTACCCTTACTGAGCATTTTATCTCACCCCTTCTAATGTTTACACTACCCCAAGTTATAAATAACGATGGTAAGTAAGTTGTGTGTGGAGACATGTATGATATATGTTGAATAATTTTCCTAGAATAAGAAATGTTGGGTATTATGAGAAAAATTCTCACTTTAATACATGGGTATTGTTATGAAAGAGTTTTCTCTAATTCCTTAAAAATCTAAACCTTAAAAGGTCTTTGGGATGTTAGTGACTGGATATTCCCTTTGATGTTGTAATGGAAAAAAATAGTTCATGTTTATTGGTATCAATGAAAATATTTAAAAATATATATATTTAAGTGTTGAGTCCAGGTGTACAGGTTTAGGGATATTATACCAAAACCCTAAATCAGAGAAATGGAATCAAGGAAAAAACCAAGAGAAATCAATAAAAAATGATAATGGATTTGAAAACCCACTTATAATCTCTGAATAAATCCACTTAAATCATCCCAAAATAAGGGTAAATAAAATAGGAAGGATGGGGGTCATCCAAATCATGCACATAGTAGGAGGAAAGAAAGAGGGACTAACCTCTTACAAAATTGGGAGTGGAAATAGTAATTTTTCTTATTTTAACGAGCCACATAGTTTGGACACATAATATCTAAACCTTTCCCAAACTGTGTGGCCTTCACTATTGTTTCAACCATGGGGGTGGGAAGACCTGTGATTCCCGTCGGTTCATTAGAGAAGATTGGGTCCTTATTAATCACTCATATTAGGTGCACTATTTTGGTGTCAAAACGCCCAGTAGTTCTATATCCAATGATACGTGGACCTACTTTCCAAAGGTAGGCATTCGCTGGGTGATTTGGCCAGCAATGCTTAAAAACTCACATTGGTCAATAGGATGGGAAGTCAAGATCATCGCACCCTTTTTGGGGGGAATTATTGCATGTTCCGGGACTCTCTTATAGATTTAAGACGTATTCATATGTTCGCGTATCTTTGGTTTATACCCAAGCATAGTATCCACAGATTACTTCTGGTTGGAAATGGTCAGCTTAACATAGGGATTCAGAATCATTTAGGCCTGAGGTTTACCATCCTTCATTGGATTAATGACTCCGAGGAGTTTGGACTCATTGAGATGGCACTGGTTTGAAGCCTCATTACTGGGCGCTCTGGATTTTATTTTCATCCAGGGGGACAGATAACGACTTGAGTGTTTCGATCGAACCCATGATACAGGCTTCCTAGGTATCCTTGTTAGAGGAATCAGAATCCACATAGTTTGGTGCCACTTGACGGGACACATCACCTTTTAAGGTCGTGCGACAAGGAGCCAACCGTACAGTTTAACGTCATATGGAAAGGACCTCCAGGCGAGATATGCCCGGTCAAAGTTGGTGCAGGACTTATGCTGAAGCAGCCCAGAAGACCCAAGGGAAGTGATTTCCTGGGCCCGAAGATGGTCCTTATGGAGTATAGGGACATGGTCCGATAGGGACAGATGTGTATCAGACATAGATATCAGCCTTCCACCTTAGGGATGTTTCCTACGTATCTCGGTTGATCGGGAATCAGAGTCGACCTAGTTCATGGAAGATTAGGTCTTACACATGAGAGTTTCCTGTTATTGGGATTGAACCTCAAGGATGCATCCTACGTACCCTACTTAAGAGATAGGGATCAAAACCCATGTAGTTTGTTTAACCTCCTCCATCGTGCGGATGCCATGACCATCACAAATCTCTAAGCCCACGTGAGTCATGCTCGGTGTGAGAAACAAGAGAATGAAACAGACTTGGAAAGCCTCACACTTTCTTCCTACTGAGGGAAGGGGAAGAAGATTACAAGTGGAGGAGAAGGCCGGGACTACTGGAATCCCCTTCTCCCTGATGTTGGAGGAAGGTAGAAGTCATGCAGTGGAGCAATGAACCTTCTGTGATAAGAGGGGAAGGGACATTGTCTTCCGGCGAGGATGGTGTGGGGCTTACTCAAGAGGGATGCCTGGCCACTCCCAGGAGAGGGGAGAATTGCTCACCGCTGGTGCTCGTCAAAACGAAACATGATCGGGGACCCTCAATCCTAGAAAGTAGAGAGGAAGAAAGGGGACTCCCTGGCTCGGACCCTATACTATTGTGGGAATGTGAACCCAATAATGCTTTGGAAACCAACTCAAGGGCTGGGGAAACCCCTTTGTCCTCACCTACCATGGGTATGTGATCTCAAAGTGGCGCACTGGTGTTCCTGAAGGTTTCATCATATGGGTCTCGTGGCTTTAGTAGAGGCCTTGGCTCGGGGCCAATGAATAGGAAAATGAAGGGATCACAAAGGATCGGGCCAGATTGGAAGGGTTTTGTCTGGTTTGGGGAATAAGAACACTGAAGGAGGTGGTGGGCCGCATGGGTGCATGAGGAGTGGCACCCTTCACATAGGGGGGTGCTACGCGGCTAGAGAGGTTATCCGCGTACCAGGGTGGTACACGGACTGATAGGCATCTAGCATACTAGGGAGGTACATGGCTTCGGGTTCGGCCCACGTACCAGGTTGGTACGCGGTGGAGTCCGTGCAAGCAGCAGCGGCAAGGGGTGATGTTGGTCAGGGGTTCACTGGTTAGGTCTTTGCCCATGTAGGAGGGTGCTACGCAGTGCGTTGGATAAACAAAGGGCATAAACTCCCTGTTCTATGGGGAGTACATCCGCAGGGGGGCATGGCTCATAGTTTTTTTATTTTAAGTTCACAGTTCACCAATATGTTATGCATTTTTAGGTTCCTTATTAATTTTTTTCCAGTTTCATACCTATTCTGGTTCACAAATTGGAACTTCGTTGTTCGCGAAATCCTAAGCTCCTTCCTATGGAATCCTTCCACCCGAAAATGATTGATCGATCCCCCTCTCCTCCCCCTCGATGTCCATTTATAGAGGGGGGAAGGAGATGTATTTTTGGTCATACAACACCTTTTTCGGAGGCCCATGATCGAAAACCCAGTTTACGGATGACTTGGTCAATCCACAACTCGCAGGGGCATTGAATTCACCTCTTCTGCAAACCAATTCGGTGTTTTGCGGCCACGCAGGGCTCAGCCTCTATTCCGCAAACGACAGCACGTGTGGTCTGGGCCGGTTGGCGCGTTTCACGGTAGGGGCGGTTCTTTATGGTGGACTGGCCTGGTGCTCATCCTCTTTCGCACCCGTGGAGGGGTTTCCACCTCCGTTTTGCAAATGACGCTGGTTCGGAGAGGGGGTGACTCGCTGAACCGGTCATGTACCATAAATGTTGGACCGGTACATGGACCGGTCGTTCCTTTGACAATCATGAGTATTCTTCATTTTTTTGCCCAATTATTTGAGTTAAATTGGGTATAATCCTTTCACAAACTAAGGGGTATTCCCATTCTCCTTTGAGGATTTTTCAGGACCCTACAAATTCCCCCCATCGGAATGGGGTCTGATCGAAATGAAGAGGAGGAAATTCTGATATAGAGTGGTCCTGAAACTTGGATATTTTATGGTAGATGAGTGCACCCGGTAGGGGACCATGCCTATAAATAAGGGGGGGCCTTCCCTTGTCTTTTACCAGATTCCTTGCGAAAACAGAGCTCTCGCTTTTTTGTCTCCATGCTCCTGCTCCTTCATGAAACTCCTCGTCCGCGAACTAGCTTTCGTTTCTACAAACCGTTCCTTGTTCGCACTTTCCTTCACCCGCGGGCCAATCTCCCAGCCACAAACTAAAACTTTTAATCAATTGAAAATTAATTCACGAAGGGACGTGTAAGAAATCGATACGCAGTTTTGAATGGTCCGTGGACCGGATATCTTCTAGACTTTGAAAATATTTTAAGTTTTCCAAACTTAATCATTTAAATTGGGAAGTGGGATTCTGCAGGGCAGCCTGGTTCGTGGCTTTCTAGCCAACGCTCTGTGGGCCAAAGTGTCATGGACTTCTTCCGTGTAGGGCTGGTTTGCGGGATGCAGCTGTCGCGAACCACCTTTTGAGGCCAGCCTATGGATTTTGTCATGAACGCTCCTTGAGAGAGTCCTTTGTCAAACACTTGGTGTTTTGTCCAAATTTTATTATTTTGCGCTAACCATCTGTATGGTTTTTATGATTTAGGGAGAAAATATGGTCCCTCCTTGACCTTCGATTAGGCCATCTACTAAGCCTCATCTGATTAGTCCAGGAAGATGTCTAGTTATTATCCATAGAGTCGAGAGCATCAAAGAGGACCCTAGCCGACCCATTATTCCCGAAGATTGTGTTTTGAAGGACTAGCTCTCTCCTGTACTTCTGGTCTATCAATTATCGAATCGTCTTCCAGTTTATGGTTTCGGCCTTCAAGACGACGTTCTTAAAACCCTTGTCTTCTTAGGTCTTCAGTCCCCTTGTTTGGAAGCGTCACCGAAGTGCGCTCAAGCGAACCTCGCCCAGTCATGAGAGATAATCTCTAATTCTGATCCAAAATACACTTTTATTTTGAGAGGCTCTATTTGGACTGAAAATGATCGGTAACCTCAAGACTTCTCCCAAGAGGCTGTCCCCATGAGTTACCCCTCCTTGATCAACCTTGCTTGAGTGGATTCAGATGCGGTATAGATTATCAGGTGGGATCTTCAGTCTGGTGCGATTTTCTAAAATGACTGGGTATGGGCCTTCTGGGTCCATTATCATTTCCGGGAATTTCCCAAGTCATTGGAAGTGTTAAATTTGTGCTCCACAGTGTGGGCTTCCAAATTTACTATTTACTCACAATCTTCAATCCTACCTAACTTGCTCAGTCACTGGTGTTCATGCACTAACACTTTCCACCTCGCCCATGGTGAAGTTGGTATTATTTTATGGGACATATACCAACTGGGATGGATTTAGATCATTGGTGAGATGTATGATGAGTTTCTGCCTACTCATGACACATGGGACGATGTCGAACGGGTGCCTTTGTTGGCGAGGGACCTGCTAGTTATGGTGGAGTGGTCACTAGGTCGGCCCTTGCACACCCGCTCTTTTATTCCCTACAACACCTAGATAGGGTTATTTCTAGAGGCCACCGGTCCTGTGCTGAAGGTCAAGTGCCCCGGGACTCACCCTTCTCAATAATCATGAACTATCCCAGGTTCCTACTGGGCGGTTCTGGAGGCGGACGACTATCTCTCATAGGGTTATGAGGTTCACCCCAGTGTGCCTCCTATGCTCAAGTTGGCGGGTCTTTTTATCATGTTTTCGAGTGGGTGCCTATTCACATCTCAGGATATCAACCCAAGCATCTGGGCTTACACCCTGATGATGGCAGCTGAGCTGGTGGGAGTCCACCCGGTGAATCTGGTTGTGCCCACTCTGGATTTTATTTATGAATTACTGAGACACATGCAGGAGGGAGGGTCACCCTATCATCTGAGTGGGCCATTTCAATTATTATATTGCTGGGTAGCTGATCATTGTCGCTTTTATGAGTATCATCATAACCCAGTCATTCCGCTTCCTACTCTTCAGCCTACCTTGCTCAATATAGATGGAGTTCGTTTGAAGTCCATTAGCTCTGATGAAGTCATCAATCTTCTAAGTGGATTTTCCTAGTTCACATTCACTACCTACTCCACTCCTTTCGGCGTCATGGTTGATGATCGCAGGGGGGGGAGCTTAGAAGATCATTCTTACATGATTTCACTATGGGTAGGGTTTTTATCCACATGGATCGATGGGGTTTTGTTGTGTGAGTTTTATTCCCCATATCATTTTTCTCGACAGTTTGGATGCATGAAACTGCAGGTATCCCTTCCCCATCATCAATCCCGAAGGCTTCATCTGGCCATTCTCTGTCAATGGTGGTTGATGTTGATGCGAGAGGGATCTGTCACAATAATTACCTTGCTTGTCATAGGAGCGGCTGCCAGCCTATCCATAGAGTATGCAAGAATATGGATAAAGCATTATCCAGATGGAATACTGGGTAAGGCTATCCAGATATTTCCCAAATCTGGGGTTACTACGGCCACTATGCTTACCACACCTTCCCCGTTGGCTTTGAGGGAGGACCAATTGATGGCTCTCAGGTTCAAGCGGATCAGGGGATCTTCCTCATCCAACCCCTCTGTAGACAAATTTCAGACAGATCCAACCCTTTTGTATGTAAATGAGGATGACTCCATGACTTTGAGCCCCTGTGAAGTGATTCATGAAGCTCTGCTGGTCGATACAGGACTTACCAGCTCAACTCCCAAGCCTGAACCAGGGCTAGAAGCTTCTGACCCTCCAGTGTTGGAACCATCTTCTAGTGAGCATATGTATCTACTGACTGAAATTCTAGACTTCATTCCTATGTTATCTAGAGAGGATACCAAAGACCCTCGTGTCATGGTGGAGCACCGAGCAGTGTGAAGGTGTTCTTGGCTCTGGATCTATGAGATTGTGGCCGAAACTCCTCTGGCTGAGATGGTGACTAAAACTGAAGCCCTTTGGAAAATCTTCCTAGGTCTGGGGTCAGGTGGATTTGAATATCGACAATTTCATCTTCTTTCCTTCTAGGTTGTCATTTCTTGTGGGGAGGTTTCCGCTAGTGAACACAAACTTTCTCACCTCGCTGTCTCTCATTGTGGGACCCGAGCTTTTGAGGAAGCTATGATGAAGCTCCATCAGCTGATATCACTATAGGTGAGCACTCAAGATTATGTAACCACCCTATCTATCGAGCTGCATGAATGTGAGTCTCGATCAGCGATGTTGAGGGATCAGTTGTCATCTTTGACTGGTGACCTTGAAGCTGCCAGGAAAGGGATCAACAATATCCAAACGATGGTGAGGCATACTCATTCGGTGGAAAATTTAAGGCCAGGGAGAAGGTTGTTCTGGAGAAATCTTGAAATAACCTTCGCCACATGGTTTCCAATCTAATGGAGAGAGAGATCCAGTCTCTTTTTTGATTGCCAGATCTATTTTTGTACACTCTGTTTTACCACTTTTGTTATTGTGAAGAAGAGACTCCGGCTTGTGGACGTCCTCCCTTTTTGTCCAAATGGAATACAATCTGTTGTCGATCTCTCCTTGCTATAAAATTTGATTGTTACTGGAACGACTGTTGTATAAACAACAACTCACTGAATCAGAATTAATCATGGTTCAGGAAAATGATAAAAAAACGACCTCTAATTTTTTCCTGGACCATGGGATTCGGCGAGCATAGTTTGACTATTTCAATGAGTTTATAGAAAAACCCCACAAAATATTTATCCTTTCTATCAATACCCTAATTTTTCATTGGTCTATTTAGTGTGGACCCAGCGTGTATAGCCCAGTTTTTTCTTAGGTCTCCCTTTTCGGGTTTTCGACCTAACGGGCCTTGCGCCTCTCTTTGTGAGTGGTTTAATGTCCCACCAACAAGACTATCATTACTGATGTTTTAGGTTGAATATATTTGACCAGATATGGTGGGGCGAGGGCCTTTATGAGGTTTGGTTTATTAAAAGATGTCTCAATACCTTCCAGACGCACGTGGGGGGAACATGTTTAGAATTGAACAACATGCAGGGCATGTTACAATGCATGGGAGTCGTGTCGGCATACAGAGGTAGGAAAAGCATCGCCTAAGGCAGACTTTCCTTTGTTAGATGGGCCAGGGGTGATCAATATGTAGAGCCACTGACGTCATGGTATGCATAGTCATGAAAAGGTGTCCTTAATTCAATGACTGTCCATTTTTTATGGCCTGAGGACTTTATGGAAGTGTGGATTATGGAAATCACCATGGGTGGCTTGGAGAATTATGGAAACCACCAAGGGTGGATCGAAAAGGGTATGTGACTTTTGAAAGGGTTTGGTAACATCTGTATTAATCAGGAATGTGGATGAAGGGTCTATGTCCTACTCATTTAGCTAGCGTGAAGGATGGTTGGAGCTTGGCGCAGTTTAAAGTCATCCAACTGGGACATTCCTTAAAATGGAACGGATTTTCTTGGTTCTTGGTAATCTCATCAGGGACATTCCACCATATTCAGTCAGGGTTGTGAAAGAGTTTTGTAAACATCATATTAGAGGGTTTCTGAATCCCAAGATGGACATGGGGGCGCAGAGGCCAAGAGGCGTATAGAGAGAAGAATTGCCTAAGGAAATCTTGCCTTTGGTAGACGGTCTAGGGGTGATCAATATGCAGAGCTGTTGAGGGCGTGGTATGCATAGTCATGCAAAGGTGTCCTTAGGTCAATGATTGTATTATACCAATAGTCGAGAAAATTCAGGGAAGTTGAGATTCAAGACCACCAGGGGTGGCTTGCAATGGTTCGGATCTTTCTGGGTACGGATTGTGACTTATGAGGAGAGGGTGCCTAGATACAGGAGGAACATCTAGGCTAAATTTCCCGGGAATAGGTAAAGTCATCCCTTCTCATGCTGGTGTGAGATGGTGGTTTGTTCAGGTCTAGACCGTGCACTGAGGGACAGAGGAAATCCTTTATTCCAAATTGAAACTGTGAAGAGTTCGACCACGCAGTTTAACGGCTTGCGTCAAGGACGAAGGGCATTGTTATTATTACTAATTCTGTGCAGTTTAACATCATACGGAGAGGATGGATTCTATGAAGTTTAACGTCATGTGGTGAGGACGGTGAGCATTATTAAAGATACTGTACAGAGGAAAGCATACGGAGATAGGAAGAGTATCACCTGAGGAAATCTTGCCTTTGGTAGACGGGCCATAGGATGTCAATATGCAGAGCCGCTGAGGGCATGGTATGCATAGTCATGAAAAGGTGTCCATGGGTCGATGACTTTCCACATCTGATGTCCATGAATGATTATGAGGATCCGCGATTGTCTAGGCCATGAAGTCTGCCATTTGGTAAGAAAATATCTGGACATATCGGGGATGTTCGTCCCTGGTTGCTATTAAAACTCGAAGAGTTCATTGCGCTGATTTATCTTGTGCATGGGGTGCACCTTTACTTCATGTGGTTTAATATCATGCGGTAAGAACCAAGTACTCTTAGTTTAACGGTCATATAACTTGGACCATTGGGTGACTATTGCTACAATCGCCCAGAGGGAAATTGAGTTAGGATGCTTTGGTATACTCTGAACAAGTGTGGGGGAATGAGGGTGTAAACTATAACTCTGGGGTTTCTCGGATTAGGAGATATGGTGTGGGGATCTGAGGTCAGTAAGAATACGGAAATGGGAAGGGTATTGCCTGAGGAAATCTTGCCTTTGGTAGGTGGTCCAGGGGCTATCAATATGTAGATCCACTGAGGGCATGGTATGCATAGTCATACAAAGGTGTCCACAGGTCAATAATTTTATACTTCTGATGGCCATGGGTGGTTATGAAAATCTGGGATTTCTTATAGAATAGAGTTCATCATATGGGAATAATGGTGTCCAATCATACAAGAAACATCTTCACCACAATTTCCCATTGAGTCAAAGCAGCCCAGCCCTGGCTTGACGTTTGTAGATGCAGATCATCATGTGAACCAAGGGAGGATACATAGGCTAACCAGGTGGGGATACCTTGGAAACGTTTGGATGTGAGAGGGGAACGAACTTGTAAACCACTGATCATTAAATTTTTGGATCGGGAGAAATGATATGGGGGCTCTGAGGCCGGTAAGCATACAGAGATAGGGAGAGTATCGCCTGAGGAAATATTTCCTTTGGTAGATGGTCCAGGGGCTATCAATATGCAGAGCCAGTGATGGCATGGTATGCATAGTCATAAAAAGGTGTCCACAGGTTGATATCTTTCCACTTCTGATGTCCATGGGTGGTTATAAAGATCCAAAATTATCCGGGTCGTAGAGTCTGATGTATGGAGAGGATGTATCCAAATGAATAAGAAGTATTCTCATCCCGTTTCCCCGTATATATTTGGTGGGTCACGATAAAGTCTGTGCAGTTTAACATCATGCGGTGAGGATGAAGTCCATAGAGTTTTAATGTCATGCGGTGAGGACAAAGTCCATGTAGTTTTAACATCATGTGGTGAGGATGAAGATGAACTAATGTGAAAAGGGGATTTTGTGCAGTTTAACGTCATGCGGTAAGGACACTACACTGTTCAATTTAACTTCATGCAGTAAGGACGAGAGGTATATATAAATGTGTTTTCTTTTATCAGCAGCTAGTCTTGGAGATAAGATCTCGACGTCACTAGGTTTCCTGCGAGGGCAGGAATCAGGCCACACATAGTTCTTTTGGGGAATACACCCCGTATAGGTCTAGTCCGTATGGGGGAAAGGGGAAAAATTTTGTTTTTATCTGTGCAGTTTAATGTCGTGTGGTAAGGATAAGGAATACACCCCGTGCAAGTCTGGTCCTTACACGGGGGAAAGGCGATATATTTTTTTATCTTCATTTGGGGTGGCTGGGCTAAGATGTGGAATTATAACGTCACTATGTATCTTGTGAGGGCAGGAATCAAGCCATACGTACTTATCTGGAAGATAATACACCCCGTGCAGGTCTGGTCTGTACACAGGGGAAACGGGAATTTTTAATCTTATTTGGGGATGGCTGAGCCAGGAAGGGGGACCTTGGAATCGCTACATATCCTACAAGGGTAGGAATCAAGCCATACGTTGTTCTTTGAAATCCTTGAAGTATAACGTCATGCGGTGAGGAAGAATTACTCTTAGTTTAGGGTCGTAGATTTTGGACCATTAGGGCTTGGCAGTTTAACGCCGTGCAGCTTGGACGATAGGAGCTTAGCAGTTTAACATCCCACAGCTCGGATGATAACTGTTTTTGGTTTTGCGAAATACTTCTTCAGAAATCTTGCATTCGTAGGAGCGGTAGTGAACTACCCATCCATGGAGATCAGGGCATAAGCTCCATTGGAGTAGACCTTGTGTATAACATATGGTCCCTCCCACTTGGGCTCCAGCTTTGGAGGTTTCTTTTTGGGCATCATTGGGGTCCGTAGGACCAAAACCTATTCTCCTTCCATGAAATACCAAAGACGAACCTTTTTATTGAAGGCTTATGCGATCTAGTTCTGATATACTTCCATATGGTGCAAAGTGTGCAACCGCTTCTCATCCAGTTGTTCCAATTCACCTAGCCATTTTTCTGATTTCTCATCATTGGATAACTGATCACAAATGGCAACATTGAGCGAGGTAAATTGGAGCTCAATGGGTAGGACCGCTTCTGTTCTGTATACTAATGAGTACAGAGTAGCCCGAGTAGCGGTGCAGATTATGATTCGATAAGACCATAATGTATAAAGGAGTTTATCCAGCCATGATTTCTTGTCTTTGTCCACCATTTTCTAGATAATTTTGGACATAGTCTTTTTGAAATCCTCCATCTATCCATTGGCCTCTGCATGGTAGTGGGATGAGTGGTTAGCCTTGATACCATATTCTTGGTACAGTTTCTCTAATTTAGCATAGCAGAAGTTGGTGCCATTATCTGTCAGTATGGTATGAGGGATTCCAAATATGGTGATGATATTGGATTTCACAAAGCTGACAATGTTTCTTGCCCCGACTTCATTGAGGGGTACATCTCTTTCCCATTTGGAAAAGAATTCGGTTGCTGTGAGGATATACTTCAATTGTTTGGCTGTGGCGGGAGGATATTGTCCCATGACTTTCATTACCCAGATGGAAAATGGATAGAATTACTTGGCATGATGAAGTATCTTTGGGGGTTGGTAAATGAAGTTGGCATGAATTTGGCAGGAATGGAACTTTGCGGTAAAGTTCATGCAATTTCATGCCATGGTGGGCCAATAGTACCCATTCCTTCGAACCTGATGGGAAAGCATATATCCTGACTGATGTGCTCCACATACTCTAGCATGTACTTCATTTATGATAGCATCAGTTTCCTCCCCATCAATAAATCTGAGGATAACTCCATCGAGACCTCATTTGTAGAGGACCTCTTGGTGACTCACACCGCCATATAAGACAAAGTTGATTGCCCTTCTCCATATTTTCACTCATTAAGCCCTATCTGATGGAAGTTCTCCCCTTTGAAGTTAGTTCGTAATGGGGGTCATCCAACTGGTGGCAGGAGTATATGGCTTAGAGACAGGACTGACATTGTTGTTTTCTTTCGTCTTATTCTGAACAAAGGACAAGACTATTCGATGATGAGCAATACTGATAATTGTTTCATCCTGGTCTAGGTCATCTAGGGTTGTGGATGCATTGGCTAATGCATCAGACTGGGCATTCTGATACCGGGGAATATAGTTCAATGTTGGTTATGTGGAAAATTCCATCATTAACCCTCGTACATGGTCAAATAGTGGAATCAGATCCTCCTTTTTAATAGCACAGTCACCATTGACTTTCTTGATGAACAGTTCTGAGACACCTTTTACCTTAAGGTGTTGTACTTGTGCCTGGAGTGTGAGAACCAGGCCTGTAATGAGGGCTTGATACTCGCCTCATTTTTCGTACATCTTTCTAACAGGAGGAATGAATATGGAAAGACTTCCTTTTTTGGGGACATGAGTATGATCCCCAAACCCACCTTGTCAAATTTTGGATCCTCCATCCTCTTCATGGTCGGGCTTCGGGATGTGTTGTCGAAGTACATTTCCTATGCTGGGAACTCCTCTTGAACCGATAAGATGTCTTCATCAGGTAGCTCGATGTTTGGTGCGGTGGTCCCTATCGAGGGGTGCTCTGTAAGAAAATATACTAATGTTTGGCCTTTGATGGCTTTCTAAGGCCCAAACCAGATTTCAAACTGTTGTAGGATGACTGCCCATCAGGATACGTGCCTGGTCAGCATCGATCGGCTGAGGATATACTTCAACGGGTTACTACGTGAGACCAAATGAACTTCATGATGCTACAGATAATGTCACAATTTTTGAACTGTGAAGACCAAGTCCAAACAACTCTTCTCGATGTTTTAGTATCGAGTTTCAGCGTCGATCATGGTTCAGATGAGGTAATAGAGACTGTTTTCACTATCGGTGTCATTTTTCTATGTGAGGAAGGCTCCCAACGACGACTTTAGGGTCGTCATGTATAGGATAATAGGTCTTCCTTCAACCGGGGGCATGAGCACTGGTGGACTAAATAGGTAATTATTTAGGTTTTCAAATGCCTCTTAGAAATCATCTGTCCATTGGTACGAAACCCCCTTTTTCATTAACCTATTTAAGGGCAAACATTTACCTACTTGGTTGTCTATGAACCACCTAATATAGGCCAAGTGTCCTTGGAATCCTCTCAACTTAGTGAGATTGTGGGGAGGTGGTAAACCAAGGATAGCATTTTACTTTTCAGGGATGACTTTGATGCCACGATGGCGTAGGAAGAAGCCAAGGAATTTCCCGGAGGTAACCCCAAAGGCGCATTTCAAGGGGTTTATCTTCAGGATATTTTGTCGAAGTTTATTGAAGATGGTTTCAAGGTCTAACAGGTGATCTAAGCACTGTCTTGATTTGACCACCAAGTCATCCACGTAATATTCAACGAATCTCTCCAGGAATGGTTTAAAGATACGATGCATAGTGCATTGATATGTGGTGCCAGTGTTCTTGAGACCACAGGGCATGACCCTGTAACAGAATACACCTTGAGGGGCCTTGAAGGCAGTGTCTTCTTCGTATTCTCAAGCCATCCTGATTTTATTATACCCATAATAACCATCCATGAAAGAGATAGCCTCATACTTGTCCATTACTCCGATTAATAACTCGGTGATCGTGACCGGGATATCATGTTTCAGGAAATGCCGATTGAGATATCTGAAATCGATGCAGACGCAGATTTGTCCGTTCGTTTTATTGATGGGGACAATGTTGGCTATTCGGATGGGGTATTGGACCTCCCAAATGAATCCAAATTTAATAAGCTTATCGACTTCAGCCCCTATTTTGGCAGCATGTGTGGGGTTCATCCTTATGGAAGCTTGTTTATAGCCATGGTGGTCTTTTAGCATACCTTAGTGTTGCGTCGCCACTTCAGGATTGAGTCCCACCATTTCTGTGTAATTACAGGAAAAAACATCTCGATGTTGCCTCAAGAAAGAGGTATACACCTCGTGCTCCTCGGGAGACATGGTTGTACTAATGAAAGTGGGCCTCAGCTCTTCCTCGGTGCCTAGGTTTATTTCCCTGAGCTCGTCCACAGTGGTGGAGATACCTTCCTCAAATGTGGGAGCTGAATGTCTGAGATATTCCTCCTCTTCTTCCCCCACATTCTCATCTTCTTGATCCAATGGGGGGAGAGTTCTCGGCATAGACTCTTGGGAGTCTGGAGGCGAGGCATTATGGGCGTCCTTGCTCAAGTATTCACCCCCAAATTGAGGGTTAGCGGTCGTTTCTACAATGTCACGCTCGGCCGTTATGGATTAAGTCATGAGGACAACTGAGTGTGTGTCCAGACTTGAACCCCTTCTCTCAACATGGTTGATGGGTTGTACGTAGTCTTCGCCTAGCTGTTTTAGAGTGTCATCAGCAACCATTTCTAGAACGTTTGGAGATGGGACCCAGTCGATACCATCGATCTAAGGCTTCTTCTTCTTTTTCACATAAAACTTGGCATCATTATAGTGTGACTCGGAGAGCTTGAAAGGGGCCTTGTCAGTGTGCAATGTTACACCTTTTCCATTGACGCAATACTTAATACACTGGTGGTAGGATGAAGGAATGGACATGTGCTTATGGAGCCATGGCCTTCCCAAAAGGGCATTGAATGTTGTGTTCTACCGGACCACCAGGAATTCCGACTAGGCCACAAGGTCGCCAAAATGGGTTTTTAGCTTGATTTTTTCCATTGGCTTCTGTTCACTCTTGTCGTAACCCAACAGAGTTGTGGCTGAGGGTATTAGATCGTCCTCACTATAGCCCAACTTACAAAGTGTTTGTAGGGGAAGGAGGTTAAATCCAGAGATGTTGTCAATAAATACTTTCTGAATCTCAGCATCATTTAGTGTACCAGACACATATAGTGGTTTGATGTGTCCTTTCATGATGGCATATTCATCCTAATCGGTGAAGGAAATCACCTCATTGCATTCAGTCGGACCAGTCTCCATCCAATAAATCTCAGAGGTTCCTACCTCAGCTTGAAACTCTTGGGGGCTGAGAAAGGCTTCTATAAGCGCCTCCCTGAGATCTGCTGACAAACTCAGGGCATCCAGGATGGACAGCTTGGCTATTACTGATTCCAGTTGCTTAAGGTTATCATATTTCTGCTCCAGCGGCCGGCGCTTCTCTGTTTTCGGGAGATATTTAGGAGGAACTTTGGGAGCTAGGGTATGTGACGAGGAGGGACCGGTCATAGGGTCGGATATCGATGGTGTTCCCACATTTTGGGGACTCGTCCCGGCCAGTCTTTTTGTGTGCACTAAGCGGCTAGACACTTGTTCCTCCTCTGATTGGTACCACAGAATGATGTGGCCATAGTGGCTGCTTATGGAGGTGGAGGGTTATTCTTTCTCCTGCTGAGTCCATTGAAGGGCTCTCCCATGGGTTTCGGCGATATTAACGGTTTGGGTCGGGGTAAAACCATAGGGTTGGTTTCGGCCACGACTGCACCTCCCATGGTATCCCATGCTTATGAAATTCCTCCTCCCAGCCCCTTGTGTTGGGAACTCGGGATCGTAACCATACCCTTTTTCAGGGAACGATTCCATTATATGGACGATGTTTATGGAACCAAATATTAGCTCCTCATCCTATGATAGGTCAACCGGGTCGGTTGTCCCTGATGGTGTCGTTTGGTGGGTCGGTGCCCATGGTTCATGTTTGAGGGCATAAAATCTAACAATGTCGGGGCTAACTTCAGCCTCGTTGCAGACTGCTCCTATTGCGCTTGTCTCCTCCCTTTTTTATTATGCTTGGATGACCAGCTTGTGGAGGGTTTTGAGGTCGATATTGTCGACTCTGCGGAAATAGGGGTTGTTGGTGGCAACACCGGCTGCTGTAGTTGAGCTCGGAGTATTCCCTAAGATTGATTGACAGTCTTTTGATTCATCCAGTTATCAAATTTCATCCCCTTCTTTCTGGTGACTTCCTGCCACCCCTCCCCTTTGTCGGATTCGGTGGTAGAAATATTCGTCAAATGTGCAGGGGGTGGTCCCAGCTCGACCTGTCTGAAGTCTACCATCCTTTGCAGGAGGTCTTTGAAGACGAAGAATTCTTGGATATTGTGCCCCAACATTTAATGGTATGGACAATAATCTGTCATGTCATCACGGCCGACTTCTTCGGGCTTCCTTGGCTCCGGGAGGTGAAGCAAATTGTAATTCATGGAGGCAATGAAGTAGCTGTGGACTTGGCCCTCTTGGAACGAGTATACTTTGTGTCTTCGTCCCTCGAACTGGTTCCGCTTTGATCCTCTCTGATCGTCCCACTTGAGCATGAAAGAGGATGCTTTAGCTCTAACTTCTCTCTTTACAGGAGCCTATGAGGCTATTGGGGACTTCATATTAGTCTGATGCAGGGAATCTTCAATTCTCTGGGCAATGGAAGAGAGATTACAGAATCCAGGGGTGCACTCCACTGGTATGAGTGGTGTTTGCATCTCATCTCGAAGTTTATTGATGCATATGGAAAGCATCTCATCTTGGGGAATTGGCCTATTTAGAGAGTTGGTCAGACCCTTACATCTAGCGATGAAATCTGAGACCCTCTTGTTCTCCCTCTATTTTCAATTCATGAGGTCGTTGACCATTGTTTTAGGCAGTGTTGAGCTGAAGTGGAACAGGAACTGTTGCCGAAGATCTTCCCAGCTTTTTATTGACTCATCTGGCAGATTTGTATACCAGACGAAGGCAGATCCTTTCAAGTTCCGCACGAAGCATCTGAGTTTCACTGCTTCTTGTTATTCTAGAGTTCCCATAATAGGGTCGAAATAAGATGCGTAGTGCATCAAATGTTATTCTGGATCACCTAATCCATTGAAAATAGAGAATACAGGGCTCCCAAAATTAAGTGGAGGAGGCATGTTGCTCACCCAATCTGGGTAGGGCTTTCACTCTGGTTGTACCGGAGCGCATCGACCTTCTATTGCTTCCAATAGAGCTGTCAGTGCCTCGATGGTGTTGGATAGACCCTGGTTTACATCCTGTTGGGCCTGGTCTTGGGCAGGTGTATCCCAGGGCATTGCTTGAGGATCTGGCTTGGCCAGCACCAAGGGTGAATTTTTCATTTGTGAAACCTTCGGAAGGTTCATACGCACTCGCTCCGGTTTCTTCCTGAGTGGAGGGAAGTCTTGGTATTCATCCGAATCCATGTTCAGGTAGTTGGATGGGCCGAGCGCCACATTGGGCGGGAGCCCTGACCGCGCTTTGTTTTCTGGGGAAAACCTTGGTCTTTGAGGTGCACTTGCTGGGAATGCAAGGTGTAGCTCTTCTTGGGAAGCGCTTTCAATAAGACGGTTCCTCTGAAGTAGCTCGGCGTTAAGCTGCCTCAATTATTTCATTTACTCTTCCTATCAATCGAATATCTCTTTGAGCGTAAGTGGCTCATTTTTATCAAGATAAGGTGGAGGGTTAATGGTAAACGGTCCTTTGTTCATATACTTGTTGGAGGTTCGCATGGTAAGCGGAGGAGGGTTAGCTGGAAGGGAGGCCATATTTAGGGAAGCCCTATGGTTCTGGGTGTGCACACCTGATGGTTCGTTGTGAATCACATCTTGACCGGAACCATCGTCTCCTGATCCATATGGATTTGCATCATATTTGGTGTCATCTTTTGGGTTAAACTCTATGGCGTTGATGGATGCATATCACGGGGTGGAGGAGATTTCATCTTCCAAATAGGAAGAGGATCTCCCGCGCCTTTTACTGGTCTTCCATTTCCTATCCCAGGATTTCTTTCGGACTCCTTGATGAAGGGTGAAATGGAGAGTTCTTTGATGCGACCTTACTGTATGCCTCCCTCTTGAAGGGGATGATGATTCAAAGGAAGAGATGGGGTAGGAACCTCCTCTTCTGACAGTCCTCCCTAGATGAGAGAATGTTGATTCTCGTGGGGGAGGTTGTTTTTGAGGTGGTAAAAATGCCCCCAGCCCTAAGGGTTGGAGTTGGCTCTGTTCCATGGACATTGAGTCTCTTCCCGTTTTTATTGGTCTTATAGGGGAATTTGTTGTTAAAAATGCCCCCAGCCCTACAGGCTAGGGTTGACCATGGGCTGCGGAAGTGGCTATTGCTATTGCTACCTGCCTGATCTTGCGTGCCCCTATTCGGGGGTGAACTAGATTTGATGCCGAGTTTACCTGTGAATCAATCCCCTCTAGGGAGGAAAGCAATGATGGATTATTGACCTCTATTAGGCCAGAGACCTATTGTATTTTTTCGTTAGCTTGATTCAGGAGTTCTTGAATGGATTGTTCCCATCGGGCCTGACACTTCTGGGACTTACTCAAGGCCTATCTCTGTTGGGTGTGTCAACTTTCCTAAACAGGGACCCCACTCAATTTTTGTCTTATTGTGATGACTTTTCAAGACATTATGTCGAATGGGTTCTTCTGGGCAGGGAGCGAAGTGAAATTAAAAGATCCATGTTCTCGCTATCCTCGGATATGGACTCCCTTCGGAGTGTCACCAATGAGGCGGTGCAACTAGTGCAGTGCACAGAGGTAGACTAACTCACTGTTTCCTTTATGCCTCTCAGATCGCGGTTGCCATGCTGAAGGAAGGGCTCCCAGGTCGATGTGATTCAGGATGTATCATATTGTCTTGACATGGTCTACATACCCATCGTAGGTCAGGTAGCTTGATTTCAACCGGTGGAGGGTTGTCTATATATTGGAGCAGAAGTCATGCACACATTCTTCTGACAGCTTTCTGGGTATGTTGAATTGAGAGGTGATCGTGGGCCAAAACATAACTGGTACATCATCTTTGGCCAGTCGTTTCCTCAGGTGCAACATGTCGGCACACTCCTCCGCTAGTGATTCCTCTACCTAGTCGGCCCAACTGAGACGCTCACCGATAGTGTGGTCAGAGGTAGTGGGGCTGGTAGGTATTGAATTATCATGTGGGCGATTCTGAGGTTGTTCAGAAGATGAACGTGGCCCCAGACCATCTCATGATTGAAGAAGGGTATCATTGGCGACTAGCTGGGAATCTGACATGCTTGATCCTATCCTTCTAAGTGCCTCGACATATGAGGGCTTTTCTGTTCTTGATTCGGTAGGGGGAGGACCTTCTTGTCGATATGATATGTCATTGTGGGGAGGACCTTCGCAATAACTTCCATCATGGTGAGGATAAATATCATGGTTTGACGTTTGATGTGTATCCTAGGGAGGACCTTCAAGACACACTGCGACAAGGGGAGGAAAATTTTATTTCTTCGGTCTATTGCGGGGAGGACCTTCGCAATGGAGGTCATGGTAGCGAGGACTACCATCACAGCTACCACAATGGTGAGGACTACCATCATAGCTTCCACAGGGAGAATGTTTGTGGGTTACACCCTAGGGAGGGCCTTCAGAATGTACCGCAATGAGGGGAGGGACTTCTCGTTGCTTGATGTCTCTACGGGGAGGACCTCCATTACCATAGTGGAAAGGACTACCATAGTGATATGATGTCTGTCTGTGCGGAGTGTCGTTGCAACGTAACCCTTGGGGAGGAACTTCAGGGCAGGCCACGACAAGGGGAGGGCCTTCCTGTCATGATGAGATGTCACTATGGGGAGTGCCTCAGTAGTTGCAACTATGATAGTGAGGACTACTATCATAATCTGTGGTCCCACTACACGGAGAGTGTTTGCAGCATATACCTCGGGGAGGGCCTTTAGGGTGGACCGCATCAAGTATAGGGAGTTCTTGTTGCTCGATCTTCTAGTCACACAGAGGGATTTCATGAGTCACATCAAAAGATAAGCTCTCGTGATTGACCGTTATATTCCCATGGGGGAGGCCCCCGCGGGTGCTCTCGAGAGGACCTTCAAAGCTGTTGGTAGCGACATTGTGGGGAGGACCTTCACAACTACTACTACCACTCCCATAATATGGTAATGGGTGGGCAAGGTTCTGAGCCTTCTATATGTGCTTAGTAGCATTGGGAACCCAAGATTCCAGTAGATAGGAGTCATGAACCCTCTCTTTATTTTCCTGCTGCCTTCGGCGCATTCGGGGTGCTTTCTTACTGGTTGCGAGGACTGTCTGCTGTTGATAATGACCTTCACCTTTGGTTCCCTTTCTAATTGGGTCCCGTGATGCTGCCAGGATGTGCCGAAAAACATCCTGACTTTTAGTAGGCATATATTCATGCTCTGGAGAATCTATCATGATGGACGGGTGTCCCCCAGTTGGAACTAGTGAAGCTGCTTGATCTGGCTTCCCTTGTATCGTAGAATATGGCCAATGACCCTCATGGGCAGAAGCAGGGATGCATATCTGCTTCGAGGCGGCTATCTCGTCTCTTATCAGAGTCACCTCAATTTTGGAGATGGGCTCACGGGCTTGAGTCCATACTGTTACAGCTAATTCAATTACATTCTGGAAAGTCTGGAAGATATGATCCAGGATCGATACCTGATCCTCCATCATTACTACGATATGTAGACAGACATCTTTGGCGGGAATGGATATGAAGGCACATTATGGTATCAGAGTAGGAATATCATGCTCCAATCCTCCGGTAGTCAGTGGGTACTGAAAATTTTCCTGTGTCGGGGCAGGTGAATGACTCTTCCCCTATGTTGGGATATACCGGTTTATCTCTCTGTTTGCCGCCTCAATGAGATGGTGGACTTTACTTGCATCCGCAGGGAGCTGGCCATACATATGTTGGTTCCCCACCGTATCGATTCGGTGGCCTTTGTTGGCAGGGAGACGTGCCCGCCTATTAATTTCCGCCACATCTGGGTGGCGGGATTTATTGATCGCCACCGCATCGGGATGGTAGGTGTCAGAATAATCTACTAGGAGCTGGTCCTACAGGCGTTGGATTTCCACTATGTCTGATTGGTGGGCTTCATGACCCGGGGCAAGGAGAGGTTTCTACCGGGTTGGTGTCATACTGTGTGAGTGACGGGCTTGATGGAGCTCAGCTGGGATGTGCGCCTGCTCGTATGATGCCACTATGTCTGGATGGTGGAATTTTGAGGAGCAGACAGGTGTATATGCATGTTCGCAATGCGTCTCTGTGATTGGGAAATGGATCTCCTCCTCAGGGACAAGGGTGATGATCGGTCCATGGTTGTGTGTTTCCCTCCCTCGTCGGGCGGCCCGAGGGGCCGGAGCTCAGGGAGCGTGGGCCTGGATCCTTGGGGTGACATCCTCCTTTGTGTGATGATATTGAGTCGCGGCATAACCGCAATGACGTCTTTTGGTGTGGGACTTAGAGCGGAACCCCCGTTAAGTGGGGATGAAGTCCTCAATGTTGACCTCATCTGCCTCCCTAAGATAAGGGAGGTATGCATTGTCTCGTTCCGTGTATAGACTCCCAAAATGGTTTCAGAAGGAAACAGGAGCCGTTTGGATCTGCTTTCGCAGCTGCTAATGGGCAGGCGACCAGCGGGTCTTGGTGGATTGGAGGGCGTGCATGGCTGGATCCACCGTTAGGAGAGTACCGTTCAAGTGGTACTCTCAGATCAACACATCTGAGACCCAGTGTTGAAGACGCTGAGTAGGTGATGGGGCCCTTCATTGGTTAGTATGTCTGGTCATTACGTTGCTTGTAGTACGTGTCTGTGAGTTCCTCCGTGGATCCATTGGATCGAAGGGAGTTTTGATTGGTACCTGTAAAATATTTTAACTAATACAAATAGAAACCTTGTCAAAGTAGAATCTCATAATCCCATGCATAATTAATGACCTTGCTTGGCCCTTCTTGTGAGTATAAGGGGGCACATAGTAGTATTAGGTTAAATTCGTCATGCTTGGCTAAAGATTCACATTGGTTTCACCATTTTTGTTTCGACCGTGGGGGGTGGGAAGACGTGTGCTGCTCAATGGTTGATTAGAGAAGGTTGGGTCCTCCTTAATCACTCATATCAGGTGCACTGTTTTTGTTTTGAAACGCCCAATGGTTCCATATCTAATGATATGTGGACCATCTTTCCAAAGGCAAGCATTCGTTAGGTTATTTGGAAAGCGATGCTTAAGAAATCACATTGGTTGAGAGGATGAGAAGTCAGACTCATTGCACCCTTTTGGGGGGGAATTATTGCATGTTTCGGGACTCTCTAATAGATTTAAGACGTATTCATATGTTCACGAATCTTTGGTTTATACCCAAGCATAGTATAAATGGATTACTCCTGGTTGGAAATGGTCAGTTGAACGCAGGGATTCGGAATCATTTAGGCCCGAGGTTTACCATCCCTCATTGGATTAATGACTCTGACGAGTTTGGACTCATTGAGATGGAACTAGTTTGAAGCCTCGTAAATGGGTGCTCTAGAGTTTATTTTCATCCAGGGGGGACAGATAATGACCTGAGAATTTGGATCAAACCCGTGATATGGGCTTCCTACATATCATCATGAGAGGAATAAGAATCCATGTAGTTCAGTGCCACTTGATGGGACACATCACCTTTTAAGGTCATGTGATAAGGACCCAACTGTACAGTTTAATGTCATGTGGCAAGGACCTCCGGGCGAGAGATGCTTGGTCAAATTTGGTGCGGGAATTACGCTAAAGTGGCCCAAAAGACCCAAGGGAAGTGATTTACTGGGCCCGAAGATGGTCCTGCTAGTGTATAGGGACAAGTTTTGATAGGGACAGATGTGTATCAGACTTAGATATCGGGCTTGCACCTCAGGGAGGTTTCCTACGTATCTCGGTTGGTCGGGAATCAGAGTCCACATAGTTCTTGGAAGATTTGGGATTACACGTGAGAGTTGCCTGTTATTGGGATTGAACCTCAAGGAGGTTTCCTACGTACCCTGATTAAGAGACAGGGATCAAAACCCATGTAGTTCGTTGAACCACCGCCATCATGCAGATTCCATGACCATCACAAATCTCTAAGCCCATGTGATTCATGATCAGTGTGAGAAACATTAGAATGTGACAGACTTGGAAAGCCTCGCACATTCTTCCTACCAAGGGAAGAGGAGGAAGATGAAAAGTGGAGGAGAAGGCTGGGACTATTGGACTCCCCTTCTCCCTGATGTTGGAGGAAGTTAGAAGTCGCACAGTGGAGCAATGAACCTTCCGTGATGAGAGGGGAAGGGCCATTGGCTTCCAATGAGGATGGTGTGGGGCTTACTCCAAGAGGGATTCCTGACCACTCCCAGGGGAGGGGATAAGTGCTCACTGCTGGCGGTCATCAAAAGGAAACGCGAGAGGTGTCCCTCAATCCTATCAAGTGGATAGGAAGAAAGGGGACTATCGGGCTCATACCTTGCACTACCATGGGAATGTGAACCCAGGAATTCTTCAGGAACCCGCTCAAGGACCGAGGAAACCTTTTAGTCTTGTCCTACCGTGGGTATGTGAACTTAAAGTGGCGCGCTGATGCGCCTGAAGGTTTCATCATATGGGTCTGGTGGCTTTGGTAGAGGCCTTGGCTCAGGGCCAATGAATATGCCAATGAAGGGATCACAAAGTATCGGGCCAAATTGGAAGTGTTTTGTCTTGATCGGGGAATAGGAACACCGAAGGATTTAGTGGGCCTAATGGGTTCATGAGGAGTGGAGCCCTGCGCATAGGGGGTGCTATGCAGCTGGAGAGGTCGTCCGCATACCAGGGTGGTACACGGACTGATAGGCATCCCACATACCAAGGAGGTACGTGTCTTCGGGTCCAGCCTGTGTACCAGGTTGGTACACAGTTGAGTCCGCGCGAGCAGTGGCAGTCAGGGATGACGTCAGTTAGGGGTTCACCGGTCAGGTCTTCACCCATGTAGGAGGGTGCTACACGGTGCGTTGGATCAAAAAAGTGGCATAAACTCTCTGGTCCGTGGGGAGTACATCCGCGGGGGGGGGGGGTGGATGGATCATGGTTTTTTTATTTTATGTTCGTTGATCGCCAATATTTTATGCATTTTTCAGTTCCTTATTAATTCGTTTCATGTTTCATACATGTTCTGGTTCTCTAATTAGAACTTCATTGTTTGCGAAATCCTAAGCTCCTTCCACCGGAATCCTTCTACCCAAATCTAATTGATCGATCCCCCTCTTATCCTCCTCAATGTCCTTTTATTGAGGGGGGAAAAAGATGTATCTATGGTCATGTGGCACATTTTGTGGCGGCCCATGATCGAAAACCCGGTTTATGGATGACTTGGTCAATCCGCAACTCGTGGGGGTCATTGAATGCACCTCATCTGTGAAACAAATCGGTGCTTTGCGATCGCGCATGGACCCTCCTCTATTCCGAGAATGAAAGCACATGCGGTCTCGGCTGGTTGGCGCATTTCGTGGTTTGGGCGGTTCGTGATGGTGGATCGGCCTGGCGCCCATCCTGCTTCGCGCCCGCGGAGGGGTTCCCGCCTCCATTTTGTGAACGACGATGGTTCATGGAGGGGGCGTCTCGCTGAACCGACCGCGTACCATCAATGTTGGACCGGTACACGGACCGGTTGGTCCTTTTCCAATCTTGAGTATTCTCCATATTTTTTCCCAATTCATTGAGGGAAATTGGGTAGAATACTTTCACAAACTAAAGGGGATTCTCATTCTCCTTTGTGAATTTTTCAGGACCCTACAACTATCCAAGGCTATCACCTCTACATAGCTAGGTTGTACGGTTTACTAAACTGTGAACCAACCATCAAAACCGACATTGGACTCATTTGAAAATTTTCATATGTCTTTTCTATAACCATATTCCAACCATGTGTTAGGCCCTAGGTCCAATACACCCTACATGGTTTATCCTAGGATCCACACATTTTTTCTGAAATTGTTCACTAACCATTCAAGATAATCATTAAGCACACAAAATGAACTATAAAAATCTCTATTTAAGGGTAACTACATGATTTGACCTAAATAATGTGACCCAAACTGTACTCTCAAGGTATATTCCTTTAAAAACTTTCAAAATATTACCCAATGCTTCTGAGACTCACCCTAGAACTTAATTCACCTCTTTGTCCTCAAACTATATCCAAATAAATTCCATCAAGATACTGTAACTCTTAGAATTTTAATTTGAATCTTAGTTATCCAAAGGAACAATCCACCATATTTGCAAAAAAAATTAATTTTCTATGAAAATAAAAAACTCGTAAAAGAGATAAGTTTTTTATATAACATACCCTCTAAGGGTTGACCAACTTCATAACTACTCTATTAAAATTTTAATGCCCATAGACCCACTATTTTATGGACTGACAACCCCTTATTCCCATCCTAATGGACCCCTGCCTACATATTGTACTACATCAATATGTACCTAGGATTGCAGCCCTGCCTATTTCATCATCTGTAATAACCCACAAGATTATAGGTATTTTTTGAGAAATAATTTATATTTTCCCATTTGGTGGATTGTTTTTTTAATCAATGCTTTGTTTGGGAATACAAGGGTTTGAATGCTTAAAAAAGATGTTTTTAAGTGAGGTTTGAGTCATTATAGGTGTTGGGAGTGAGTTTGTGGGTATCAGGAGGGACCTGTCGCTCTCAAGAACTATGGGGTTTAATTCACAACATTAAAAGGGGTGACAAATCATGAATTATTAATCATGGTAGGTTTTGGGGTAATGAATCAAATATTCACAGCATGAAATCATATTTCGTGTCGTGGATGATCCCCAAAATGTGTTTTAGGTGTTTTAAATTAGGGGGCCTCTTGGGAGACCCCCCTCCCCATTTCTCCCACTCCACCTTCCTATCATAATTTTTTGATTATAGAATCTTCTCCTCCCTCATCCCTTATCAGATCGAAGCACTAATAAATCCTATGAATTCTTTTTGGTAACGCTAACCCCATGCATATCTTAGATCTGGGTGTCTTGAGATGTCATTTCATGCTCCATGGGTAGCAGGACCAGGTGAATTGAGGGATTTTGTTAGGGATGTGGACAAACCTTGATGTATGTGTTAGGATGAGCTTCGAGGATATGGTTTCACTATGGGGAGATGGGTATGAGATTTTATCGATGATAAAAAAACTACGATAGGTCTAGAGGACTCACTGGATTCCCAGACATGTGATTTGAGGTTGGATGTGACGAGGGGATAGTTCTAAATCATCTAGCACCCTAGAATGAGTCGTTGATTTGGGTGATGAGATATAACCATTCATGTGTGCATGTTCTTGATGTCATCCCCAAAGTTTATGGGGATGGGATAGTGTGGTTGATGGCTTCCTAAGAGTTTGCGTGGGTGGGTCATTGTGCTTATGACCTCCAAAAAGTATGTGGGGGATGATTCGGTGGGATGATTGTTCCCTGGAAAGGGTATTGGGTCTAGGAACTTTCCAGACATGGCTTGGGTCAATGGAAATATCATTCCTTATTCTTTTGGGTGTTAGTAGAGGACCTTTCCATATAAGGATTGGGTCAGTGTGTATGAATTATAACATTCCTTATATAGGATTGGGTAACGTACTGCCTTAGGGGTTAAGTTATGGTTCAAAATGATGATATCAATGGACCTCCCTTGATGGAGAATGGATGGGTTGAGGTTTATAAAAGTTTATTGTGCCATGTTTCTATAGGTAGTGGGTCAAGGTATTGAACACCACCCTACCCAGAGTCTTTTGTATGAGTTGGTTATCATTGTGATAGTATGATGATATGATGAGGTGGATTCCTATATGGTGCTAAATCAGGTATGATCAGGTGTCACGGTGGTCTGGTTAGCACATGGTGACCTAGCATGTGGGGATTTGGGGTGGCTTGGTTAGCACTTGACATCCAAGGTACTTGTGTGACATGTTTATTTTTTGCTATTAATACTCGTATGTGATGGATTATACATGGGGAACTTGGTGAGACCCTACTGAGATGTATTTATCAGACCTTGTATAGGCACCCCGGTGTACATGCAGACCTTATGTCTACTTTTAGGTTTGGCACGAGATGTGTGGTGGATCAGGTTAGTGTAGTTTGACAAGTTTTGGAGACAAGGTGTGTGAGTCATGGGTATGGGAGTAGGTCCAATGTGTGTGCATTGTATGTTTGGTTTATTTTTTATTTGTTACTAACCCATTGGGTTCTTAGGGATGTATTCTTATATGAATTCAACATGGTATTTATTATATCATTTTATTTTATGTTTTTCTTCACTCTAATGTTAGTGTTGTAGATGATTTTGGTTATTTTACTACTATTTTATGACTTTTATTGAAGTTCATAGTCTAAATAATGTATGGATTATCCCCTCGGACCTAGCCAGTAGAATATGACATATGGTGAGATGCACATGAGGTCCCCTAACAACCCCAATCTAGGCACTTATGAGTGGCCCTGGGGTAGGGTGTTACAAAGTGGTATCAGTGAGTTGTTTTATTTTTATGATTTGTGGACATGATAGATAGGTGGTTTAGTAATGTTTTTTAGCTTGTGATAGGCCTCAGACTAGTGATTCATGAACACCTTTCTGGTGGGAATTCCTGGTTATTAGGGGTACAAGATTACTATTCTTTCTTTGTGTTATTATGGATTATATTTTTATTAAATCTACAGTGTTTAATAGATATATTATTCTTTTTGGATCTTGGACCAATATAAAGAGGACTATGGACATTCATCATGATTAGGTATGTAGGACTCACATAACATGTGCCTTCTTGTATTTGATTGGTTTTCCTAACAATAAGGTTCGGTTGTTTAAAGTGTCAATGAAACCATATATAGTTTTTCCCATATAATTTGTTTGTGGGATTATAATTATATAAACCATATTATTTTATATAATGGAAGGTCATATGGATCCCAATAGTAGTAATTCTCTAGTTATGATGAAAAATGTAGTCCCTTCATTAAGGGTTTCATGGGGCTTGGTGGGTCGGTGTAGTCATTAGATGCCATCGTGATGGAACCCTGAGGGGTTGTAGAAAAAGGTATGATATTTATCATGTACTTTTAGGATGAAAATCACTTGTACTATTTCTAGTATTGAGGTTGATATTTTTAGGGTGGGATTATATGAGTACCTACCCCTATGGTTATAGGGATGCGCTTTTGTGTGGTTTAGTGGGGTCTTGGGTGGACGCTCATGGTTCTTGAGATGATTCCCATGTGGTGGGTGATTTGGGGTTAGCCTTGGAATTGGAGATGCCTTAGGTTGTTGGTTGAGTTGACATGTAGTGGGGCATAGTTAGCGAGTTAGGCATGTGAGCCTATGATAAATGGGATGTGACTCATGGGAGCATGAGATGGTGTTGTAGATCCCCATGCCATATTGACCACTAAGAGGGGTTGAATTATTAGTTTACTTTTATGAATCCTTTTTCTTTTAATTCAACCTCTCAAACTTGTTAAGGTTCTCAATCCACTAAATAATATCTCAAAATCTCACCTCGTGTACAGAAATAATAATATATAGCACAAGCCATTGTATTTACAAGGTTTGGTATAAAGTCTTACTCTATGCCATGTTAGTTAGACCCCCCTCCCCCAATTGGATTATCTACTATAATTTGATAATGACTAAAATGGATAAGGTAGAAAATGGTTATACACCCCATTTATTGATCCTCAATTCGATCTTGGTTCTACATACTAGAGAACTCCTCTGTCTCGATTGGTTAGACCCCTAACTATATACTCTTCTCATCAAATGGTTATATACCCCAACCTTGAGCCTCTTTAGTAACTATTTAGACACCCCGGTCATAAAATCCTTCTTCTTCTGTATGTTGATATAGTAATATAAATTCATATTACTTATTTATAGTGATCTTCCTCCACAAACATACTAGATCTTCTTCGCTTATGTATAGCTTCAAGATCTTAAACGGATTCTTGGAATAAGTTTGTTAGTCTTGAAAATCATTTACACCAGATCTAAAATGATCTGCTTCTTCTTATCTCACTAAATTTTCATACCTTAAAATATTCTCCTATAAGTATATATTGACTTTGGTCTCAATAACTTATAATCTTTAGTGAATAATCATATCTTCATTGATTGGTCAAACCCCTAGGAAATAATTATTCCTTCTTATTATAAACACTTTTCCTCAATATAATGTGTGAAAGTGATTCACAAAATTAATATTATTTTATGCAAGAATGGACTTTCTCCAATTAAAATAATTCATCTTTGAATTATCAAATTAATTCAGGCATGCATGTAGTAATTTATAGTGTATGAACATTTCACATTACCATTTTTTATTCTCATTATTTTATGTGCCTTATCTAATTTATTTAATTATTTAGTATCAAAATATCAAAAGAACCCATTAATCTTATTCTTATCATTTCTTTCCCAACTATTAAAGTGTTTGAATTATAACAAGAATAGTGCATAGCATTCATATACTCCATGAAAATATTTTGTGTCCTTTTTTTCATAATGGAACACAAGAGATCTTCACTACCTTCACATAACATTTGTGTATACATGATGTATCCTGTTTTCTTTAGGATCACTATATTTACATAATATGTAATCACTTTTGTGAAAACCAATATTCCATTCTGTGAATAGGGTAGACCTCAGGATCTTTCTCCTTTGTGTGATCAAAGCACATATAAGGCCTTCTCCTTCATGTGAATGGTTAAGTGAAGACTCCTTTGGATGACCAACAAAAAATGCATACTTTCACTTTCCTTCACACTGTTAGTGTGTTTGTATAACCAAGTAAGGTGGATCAAGGGTTATTCTCTTTAACATGAATGTATCACATGATTTTATTCTTTGTGATTCTATTATAGATTTTTCATGCTCTTTTTAAAAGTATAATGATATCTATTCTAAAATCTCAAATGGAAGAAACATCAAACTATTGCCTTTGGCTCTGTATTTATAGGTGAGGCATTCACCACCTTTCCTCCGATTTCTATATAGATTCAAATATTCTTGAAATAGACAGAGATATCAGCATATATTATGGATTTTAAATGATAAAAATCTCATATTCTCTATGCTCATGTGACATAGAATTTTTTCTTAATCGTATTATCTTGATCATGTGACACCTTAGTATATGAACCATTCATGCAATTGAGGTTGTTTGAGGTGGGATGTTTTTACATACATCCTTCTTCATGTGATGTTGTAGTGAAGATCAGTATAGCTTCACATGATCATATCTTGTTCTTATGATATTTTAGTTAAACTATTATGTAACTTTAAATCAACTCGATAGTATCATTTTTCAATAAATGGTTGTATGAATTAAAGACAAATATTCCATGCATGCTTTGTATCAATCACCTAATATTTCAAGACTTCATGTAGAAACTCTTCATTATCCATAGGAATAAGATGATGACATGGTGGAAATTAGATAACCCAATGTAATCTGAATGAATGGTTGTGTTATATCCATAACATTTTATAATACATGAACAATACACCATGTTTATAGAGTCCCACATCAATCTTGAAAACGAATGGGCTTCACTATATAGAAAACCTCATTTCACTAAGAGATCAATCCAGAACTAGGTTCAAAACTCATATACACCTTCACACACACATATGGGGAACACACACATGAATTCCCCAGCATACCACCTAGGCACACTCCTATGATAACTTTATTCCCACTGTCTCTTATGCCCTCTCTATGGGAACTATGCATCCTCACACTCATACTTGTTTCCATACAGGTTCCTTAGGATGGATTTGCCTTGTAGTTTAGCTAGCTCCCACCATAATGTTCATTTATTTGGCCCTTATGGATTGTATGGTTGGGTAATCTTTTTATACAAATTACACCTTAAATCTACTTGGTAAAATAATTATGACATTTAAAGCATCCTCAAAAAATTTCATGTAAATTCATGGCCTTATTAAAAATCATTTTATCAACCAATCATTATGTACAATATTATTTTGCATGGTATTTATATTTCTTTGAACTTATTTAAATTCATCTTTATAAATTATCAAGGAATTATTCAAGTATCCTCATGCAAAAAATAAATTATTTTTTCCTGGCCTTTAATCAATTATTTATGAATTTCTTATAAAATTAATTTAATACATAGACTTATTCAAAATATTTCTTTATGAAAATAAATATTTTCATGGTCTTGAACTATTATTCATTTTTTAAAATAATGTATAATTTACTCAATACCATTGAAATATATATTTGATCTTTAATATTAGTTTAACAACTGTTAGAATTAATATCTTCACTAAGTCTTGAACTTTTATCTTCACTTGAATTCTTCATGTACTAGCCTCATACAACCTATGGGCCTACATGGATGCTTTATAAATCAGGAAATCCAATACTCCATCATCATATCCTCAAGTAAGTATTTATTCATATATTGACTTTATAATATGCTAATAACAAAAACAAAATTGATTCTTTAAACATTCACTTGTGTTATTCAATCCCCCCCCCCTCGTATTTTTTGTTAATACTTATTCACATTATAAATTCAATATTTTTATTCAACTTATTAATAATAAATTCAAAGGTTAAGTATGCATTTTATCATTTTCATCAATCTTGTCCTCTTATACATTATCATTTCAAGACTTATATTTAGATACTAGTAAGAGAAGGATGACATTAAATGTTTTTCCTTATCAAAGATCCTTTAACTAGACAACTCTAAATATCTGTGGGAAACCCCATTTGTAGAAAAATGGTGTATAGACAATGTGTTCAATGATTTACATAAATAATAAAGTATGTGATACCAAAATCATGTAGCTCACTTCTTCATGTTTTGGGGTATCTAAAATAATCAAATGTTGAAATATATTTGTCCATCACTCATCTCAACAAACACATAAAAAACTTCAAGTGAAAAAAGATATAACTCCCCCTTATTAGCTCAATATCAACCCCCTAATAATATTTATCAATTTATCCAGAGTAAGGATAAGGGATTTATCTTCATACCTCATCTTCCAATTTTAAAAATTTGTTTAAAAATTCCACAATTACTATTTAGTGAATATTTAATAGATTTAATTTTTCAATGCCCCCTTCAAGGTATACATCTATTTCCTTTAATTACTTGCATGTGAGTACACAATCATATATATATATATATAATAGAATAAGGAGAGACCTTTTTATTCCTTAGGTATATCATTTAGGATGAGAACTTCTTCTCAACTCAAGCCATTCTTTTCTTCCAATCACATCATGGGGATATTTCTTTGAACTCATCTTTCTGTTTTGAGTATGATTTATTTGAATAAATTTTTTCTTCCCTTGAACATATTCTCTATATGGATTACCATTATCCACCTCAGTCTTCTGGATCATCAAGCTTTCAGTTTTAGAAAACTTATCATCAAGTTTATCATCACTTTCTGAAGATACTATATTTCCTTTAGTTTTAGAAAAAAAATTAGCCACTTCAAATTGTTTATCCAATTTCAATTGATTCGTCCAAATAACTAGGAACTCATTCTTGATATTCTCATCTTCTTTGGGATTATTATACTTATTATTAGATATACATGACTTCTTATCTTTTGCATTATGATTTTTCTAACATTTTATATTATAGGGAACCTATCTTGGTAATTTGTTCGTGTATACCTCAACTCTATGACCTTCTAATCCACATCTTCTGAACACTTCTTCTAAGAATTGATACATGTTTTGTATTGGAAGATTAGATGGATTTGTTGTTACTAATTCTCCACTTTGATAATTTTTTCTCATTTTTTCACCATGAATCCCCCTTGATTTATACATGTTTCCTAGAAATGTCATGTTATACCAATAAGAGTAAGATTAATGTCCATACCTTTCACATCACCAACAACAAATATCTGAACATAGATCTTCCACCATGATATATATTATATCTAGAAATATTTTTGTTGATGTACTTATTCAGACTAAGAATTATTTTTCATAAAGGGTAGTGAATTTCATAACATCTTTCTCTCTCCCTTAAATATAGGAAAGGATCTATCACTTTTCTTCTTGGTCCATGAAAGTTCAGATTTATTTTTTTCACTTTCATTACATAATTTTTCTTTTGTCTTATACTTGTGGTCTATAGTTGTTATATTAATATTAATATGTGATTTTTTCATGATTGGTACATACCATCACTCATTTTAATAGTAACCACTTCTATTTTAGTACTCATAGAAATATTCAAAGTATTAAAATTTGTTCTTTGTAGAAAAATTAAATTTCTAATAATTTTTCTTCTCAAGTGCTAATATTCTAGTTTATTTAGCTTTTATCCCCCTAAATACCAAACATATATTATTTTAATGAATTTTAATGTTATTAAATCATTCTAAATCCTTATTACTTGAATTATAGTAGAACCAATAATATTCTATGAATCGTCTTCTATTTTCCTCTAGTGTATTTTGTCCATATTTCACTAATTTTGATCCTTGTTGATTTTGAGTGGAACCACAACTATTTTAGAAAATTCTTGCTGAATATTTATTCATACATATTTTCTCATACACCATTAATGTGTTGGGTTTATTAGTATTTTTCAACATCCATACTTTCTGAGAATTTGGTTTAAAACCTTTTCCAGAAATTGAAACATTATTATAACATAATACAATTTATGGGTTATAGGTTACCTTCTTCTTGGAGGATGTTTCCATTTTAGTATAGGATGATCTCATGATATTCTTAAATTCATGAATCTCAATTAAAACTTGTGTGTAATCATCTATATTTCCATAAATTTGTAAAGTTCAAGATTTTAATGATTATTGATTCTTCAATTTCACCTCCAACTTAAAACACTTCATGTTGAGGGAGTTATTCTCATCCTCAACTGATATCGGCTCATCCCAAAAAAATTTATTTATCTTCATTATTTATTCTTCATGCATTTTTATTAATTATTTTAAATAATTTTCAAGCTTCTTTACACTTTCTTCTTTAAAACCTAACTGAGTGGCTCTGACTTCCATAGAAACTTTATGCAATTTTATAAGAGCATAGAAAGATTATACAAAAACAATCTGAAAGATATATTTTTCAAAAACATTATTGTGAAATTATTTTGTAACTTCAAAATATATTTTATTTCAAATATATATTGTTTTATCCTTTTCTTTGACTTATTTTGTGAGAGTGTTTCATACTCCAACCTTTTTATCCCATGGCTCTTCTATAGTATTAGCCTCTTCTTCGAGCTGTAATTTTTCATCCTAGAGACCCTTGATACCTCAAAATATACAATATAAAACTTCTTTGGGAACTTCATTCATATTTAATTTTAATTTAGAATGAAAATTACATATTTTTACATCATCATCATAGTAAGAACAATATTCATTAATAGAATTGTAATCAAAATAATTATTGTAACTTATACCACTTTGATTACTTTCAGTTAGTGGTGTCCCTAATTTTATTATAAGATAATTATTCAGCTTTATTGATTTTATTTTCTTTCAATTCTTTTGATTCTTGGTATAAATATCTATATTTTTATCCTTAGGAGTAACTTCTTTTTTCTTCATATGAGGTACCACACACATTTCTTGAAGTCTACCCTTCATAAAAGTGATCTTGAATCATTATAAAGAACCATGGCTCTAATACCACTATAGAGCCCCATGATGGATTGACCACTGAGTGGGGGGGGTGAATCAGTGGTTTAATTTTAAAAATTCTTTTATTTTTTATTTTACCTCTTAAACTTGTTAAGGTTCTCTATCTACTCAATGATATCTCACTATCTAACCTATTATATAGAAATAATAATATAAATCATAAAACATATTATTTACAAGGTTTGGAACAAATTTATACTCTTTTACATGTTGTTTAAACCTCCAACATGGATTATCCACTATAATTTGATAAATTATTATAATGCATAAGGCATCAATTGGTTATACACCATAGTATTTGATTCTCTAGTTGATCCTAGTTCTACCCCCCAATAGTCCAACTCTTATGCCTAGGTTGGTTAAACCCCCCAACCTTATTCTCTTATATTTCACTAGTTAAACACCCTAGCCTCAAGCCTCTTTGGTAATTTTTTAGATTCCCCAATCATAAGCTCCTTCTTTTCTCTGTGGTGATCCTAATATAGAAATTCGTGTTCCTTTATTAGAGTGATCTTTCGACACAAACATACTGGATCTGATATGATTGTGTAAAACTTCAAGATATTTAATGGATTCATAGAATAAGCATGATGGCCATGAAACTAGATCACACCAAAAATAAAAAGATCTGGTTCTTTTCAGATCATTGAATTCTAATACCTAAAAATATTCTACTTTGAGCATTTTATGTATTCAGTTTTGATAACTTTTGATCTATATTGAATGATCATATATTCCTCAGTTAGTCAAATTCTTAGGAAATAATTCTTTCTTCTTCAGATGAAGCCCTTCTTGACGCTCCTTTTCATCACAGAGCCTAAATGAATGAAAAAGAAAATACCTTGAACCCAAAGTGATTCATCCTTTTAAGAAACATCAAAAATTGACAAAGGTATGAACAAATATTCATTGGAACTTGGGTCGCACAAGTTCCACCAAGGTCGCGCAATTATACATGCGAGCCACATCTTGGGCGCTCAGGTGACTTGCGCGCCCTATTTTATTTCCGCCCAGGGTCTTCAGCAGCCTATAAATACCCCTGGTGGGCCCCCCATTTCAGGAACGAAAAATTCCAGAAACTCAGATTTGAGCTCCCGGTGCCCTAGTCTCTTCTCAAAGCTTCCGAACACTTCTAAGGTAATTATTTAACTAGAATGGAAGATATAAAGAGGGGGAGTAAGGCCTAAGTGTTGAAACTCATCAACACTTGCGCGCCTAAGTGTCCATCCCTTAAGGGAAATGGAAACACTTGTGTGCCGCCTTACCCCTTCAACAGAACTTGCATTCCACTCTTCTGGAATCCTCTAGAGATAGTACCAAGGGCTTGAGCCAAGTCTCACCCAAGTATTACTCTAAGGTTTGACCGTTGCGCAAGTACCCATGTGTTGCCCAGGTACACTTGTGCGACCAATACTTGTGCGCCCACACAGGACTTGCATGCCACTCTCTTTTTGGGTGCCCCTCCTGCCTATTTCAACTCTCTTATGCCTATCCACCTCTCCTATTCAAGATTAAGATTTTAAAACCCTCTTCAAATCCATTTATGGCATGGTTACTTTGTTCGGTTCCTTATCTAAAAGAAATGTTGTGGAACATTTCTTAAAACCTAGTGATTTACATATCTTTATGTCACTAAGGTCAGAGATTTAACTCATTCAACCTCATCCTTTAAGATGAAAGAATCCTTAACCTAGGCCTCCTTTTCAGGAGTAATCCCCAGTCCAAGTTCTCTTAATTTAGGCATCCTCCTAAGTAATAATCCCCAAGTCCCCTAACCTGTGCATCCTCCTTAGAAGTAAGTCCCAGTCATAATTTCCTAAATCTGGGCATCCTCCTCAGGAGTAAGCCCCAACCATAATTCCCTTAACATGGGCTTCCTTTTTAGGATTAATCCCCAGTCTCAAAGTCTACAAATATGGTCATCCTCCTTAAGAGTAAACCCCATGTCCCTTAACCTAGGCCTCCTCCTTAGGAGTAAGCCCCTGTTTTGAAGTCCCTTAACCTAGGCCTCCTCCTTAGGAGTAAGCCCCAGTCATAATTTCTCTTAACCAGTCTTAATTTCTTTTGATTTGGACTTCCTTCTCAGAAATAAAACCCAAATCATAATACCCCTCGAATTTGGGCATCCTTCTCAGGATTAAGTCCTAAGTTAAGTTCCAAATATCCATAAAGCACATATACCATTAGGGACCTTGTTCTCAAGTTTCTTCCCTAAAGTAAATCGTAATATTCATCTATCTGGGCAATCATACATACATAAGACCCACATCATTTCTTATAATTGCATCTTTCATGGCACAATTGTCTGGTTTTACCAATACCTCTTATTTCTCACACCAAGCATGACTCACGAGAGCTTAGAGTGTAAAAGTAATTATGAAATCTTTCTTTGGGCCATTAGTCATGCATAAACATAATACTCCCTTACTCAAAATAGGTGGGTTCTGATTCCTTTTCTAAACAAGGATATGTATGTAGCCCATCTGCAGGTACGATCCCAACTCTGAAATAATCCATGTCCTTCTGAATGACAAAAAACTTCAAGTGCCCCACTGAGTGGCTTTAAAACCAATATGGTCATCATAATGACCAAGCTATTTCTATATAATATATCGAAGGATACCATTGAATAAGAATCTCTAAACAAATACAGATGACTCTCTATCGATGAAGAAACTCAAATACATATAAAAGATTCTATAAATCTCCTACATACTAATCATTGATTATCAGATCTAAAGGAAAGCTCATTTTATACTTGGTAATTTAATAAGAATTCACGAACATAACTTAAATTTATAAAGAGAGTCCCGGAGTAGACAATAATTCCCCTCAAAAAGGTGTGATGAGTCCGACCTCCCATCCTCTCGACCAATGAAAATTCTTAAGTCTCATCGGTTCATAACTAATGAGCACGTACCTTTGGAAACTAGATCCAAATGGATATAGAATCATTGGATTTTTCCGGTTCTACGAAAAAACGTGTTAGAAAACACTTGGAATGTTTGAAACTTAAATCAACGAGGTCATCCCCAATTCCAGAGAAAACAAAAAAGGGTGAACCTGACAAGAATCCTTAACCAAGTTAAAATGATGTTTTACTTATTGATAGGCCCCTATTTAAACTCAATAAGAGGGCCAATAAGACAATCAATAACATATGTGCTTATCCAAAAGATGTACTGGCTAGACTTATCTTGATTACGTCTTTTATATCAAACATGCACTCTTTTCCAAGATCTTCTGCATTACGGAAATGGATTCTCTTAAGCTCACACCAGTGAATACTTCTGCTGTGAATACTTCTGTTGTGAATGCCTCTGCTGCTACTAATGCGGGATCATCGTCCGCTCTGAGGACGACATCACCTACTCAGCATCTTCAACGCTGGGTATTAAATGTGCTAGTTAAGGAGTACCGTCAAAATGGTACTATTCCGACTCTAGAGTCCGCTCAACAATCCCTCCAAGTAAATAATTTACCCTGGTCATCCGGACAGCGATGACTAGGGATCAAGAAGCAGGTGGTGCCAACCACCGTCCCCAACTGTTTTGAGTTGTTATCCCCGAAACGCAATCACCATTCACTCCCATATTCTGGGGAGGTGAATGAGAAGGTCCCTCAAGGCCTTAATTCAAGGATATATGATTCTTTCCCAAGGGCTCCCATCAACAATCGCTGCCAGACTCGTGCATCAGTGCGCCCTCAACATGATGAGGGTATCGTCTCCAGGCGTTCAGTTCAGGTTCCTTGAACCCGAGCTGGAAAGAAGAACTGCCAGAGGTGAAATCCGGTCAACAGTGAGCAGTTTCTCATCTTTTCCATCTCCGAAGAAGTCCACCAACCTAACTTGGTGGCAAGCAACGATTGGGCAAACACACTCGTCCGTTTTAATTCCGCTGTCTAGCAGGCTCGTCTGTAAGAAGCACGCCAATCCCGCCAGGCAACTCCAGCGGAGTACTATAGATAAGAACATACACTTGTTTATAAATAATCATCTAGTCAGCAGGCTCGTCTTACTACATATGATGAATCCCGCCAATCCAATGTGTTGACAACTGGTAAACAGGCACATACACCTGCTTACACTCATCAATCCTGCCAGCAGCCTCGTCTGTTAGTATTGAATGAAGTTCATTAACCACATTCGATGGAGTGAAATCAACAGGCACATACACCTGTTAGTATTGATCAAGCCTACCAATAGTCTCATTTGGTAGCATTCAGAGAAGTCATTCAGAAAGCTATGGCGACAAATAGGAGGCAAACTCAACTCTATGCCCCCACACTTGAGTACTGTTAGAATTCACTGAAAGGAAAAGGAGGAGAGGAGCAGGAATACAAACCTACTCCAAGCACGGAATGGACGTATATCCCCATTCTTGCAGCTGAAGTCACCAAGCACATTCTTTCAATGGTGAAAGAGTAGAAGAAAATCCCTGATCATATTCTGGATGTCTGCCAGGATATTATAGCATCTTTAGAAGCATCTCAGGGAAAGACACATAAATCTATCCCTACCAGTGGAGTGACACATCAATATATCACTCCAGAATAGACACAAACCTCTGTTCCAGTCCAAGAGGTTTTTGGGCGTACTCCCCCATATCGTACGAACAGCTAAGTCAGGAACATACACCTGATTTGAGTGGAGATAATCAGCCTAACCTGATCATTTCTACTGAGCAGGCACATGCATGTAACACCCGAGACTTTTATGGGAAATATTTTGTTTTTATGTTATATAAATCATAAAAGTAATCTTTCACTACACACAACACTATCTTGGCTTTCTTTACACGCAATCACAACCTTCCTTTATAGCTTGTGTCGTACGCAATACCGAGTTTCACTAAACAACGATATGCTATTAAACTTTTATTAAAACTAGTCGTTATGAATAGTAATACCCACTTTTTGAAACTTTGTAAATTTTATTTTTCAAATTGGACTTCATTTTTGGATTCGGAATATTGAAATTAGCCTAGTGTGAAATTATGGTATTTTTCTGATAACATTCAATTTTTGAAGAATAGTGAAAACACTAGGTTACTATTTAAAAACCGACTTTTTATTTAATTAATTAATTATTTTATTTAAATTTATTTTAGGTCAAAATTGATACATAATACCTATATAAGTTCAATTCAACTCATTGGAGTCATTTTATAATAATTTTAGATATATAAAAATTTTATTGAAATTTTCACCGTCTTTTACCCACCTCCTAGGAGAATTTCTAAATTCACATAAAACTTAATTTTACCGCTTCTATGAGTGGAATTTTGAAAATCCGAGAGATACAGTTAATATCAAGGACTAAAATGTGGTTCAATGACATGAAAATAATTTTTGGTGAATAGTAACTTTTTACTTTTTTTACCACGGTTAAAAGTAAATAGGGTAATTAAGGGTAAAAATGTTATTATTATTACCATAACACATGTCCTAATTCTATTGGATAAGTTTAATTAGACCAAAAACAACCTTAAAAATAAAATATGACCATTTAGGCCCACTTGTATTAGATTAGGACATTTATTATTAATTTATTTAAAGAAGGGTTAAAATAGTTAAAATCAATGTTTAATAAATAAATCATTTTTAATATAGGTTTATACAAAAGATAAATTCGAATATAAATACTCATTAGAAAGATAAAAACATTTCCTACGTAATGGTATTTTATTTTTAATTTTTAGACTTTAAATGATTTAATTTATTTATGACACAATGATGATGTAGTAATTATCTTGTTAATGAAATATTGAAACAATTGATGTTATAAATACCCAAATAAATATAATTTTAGACTTTTTATGAATTCCAATAATTTTATATGTTAATATAACATGTTAATATTGATTTAAATAACTCTTTTCGAACTAATCGTTCTGTTATGATTTTCACAAAAATCAATTACCTAATAGTGTCAAAATTGACATAAAATAGTTTTTAAAACAAATATTATATTATTAATTGTTATTTTATTCCTAAAAATCTAAGGTTCGGCCAAATGACTTAGATAAGGTTATATATATTAATAATAAACAACTTGGTGTTCTTTTGTCTTGTTATAGTAAGTTTATTAACCTTATAGTGTAAGAAAACAAGAAGACACGGTAAAAGTAAAATTATTTAACTTAAAGTTAAATCTAAATGATAAGGTTAAAATAGAACCCTAAACTCGTCTAAATTATATTGGATGAGATTATTTAGACCCATAACCACCTTATATTATAAATAAATCAAGTTGGATCTATTAAAAACCGAATATGACTTTATAATAAAATAATATTTTTAGTTTTTCCAAAGGTGACCCTCTCCTCCCTTATAAAAGGGCACTTCCTCCCTCTTTTCCTCACACCACTTTGAGCCTTCAAGATCGGCCAAACCCTGAAAAATTATATTTTCCACATCCCTAGAAACATCCTAGAGGTCCTGGTCTTCTTAAAATACCAATTTTAGTGCCCTAATAGGAGGTCTCAAAGAGGCGCTTCAAAGAAGAGGTAATTTCCGTTACCGATTGTTTCAACTTTATTTCTTCTTCCAATTATTATTCTTTAGTTGTTTCATTATGAAGTAATAACATCAGTATCACTCATATACTTTTATGTTATTATAAGTATGAAACAACCCTATTTCACCATCTATCTATCCTACGGAAAATGAAATCATCGCGTGTGCGTACGTACGGAATACCGTCTCCACGTCGTGGTGTAATTTATTTTCCACCACCACCTTACTTGGATGGGTATAATGGTGTAAATAATAACTATATATGATTATTGAAAAGTGATATCGATTCTGAAATAGTATAAATACACTCCAATACAATTCCACGATCATGGGAATGATATCATCGCTCGTGCATACGTACGGAATACCGTCTCCACGATGTGATGCGACTCGTTCTACATGATCTTCATTGAATAATGATTATATAAATGAATTTAATGAATGAATATGATATATATTACACTAATACCATTCTGGAAATGAGGTATCTATAACCTAAAGAGAAGAATAAGAATTTATTCGACAAAACACGCATAAGAACAAAAAGTAATAAACACCCGAATAACAAGTAGCAATGAAATATTATTAATAAGAAGCTAATAATATGGCCATATAAGATATCATAAAAATGATTATGATTCTAGAATAAGTCAATGACATTATTTAAATCATTATACAGGAGTTTCTAACACTTACGAAGAAAATCGGACCTAAGGTAAGGGAAAATCTCACAATCTCATTTTTATCTGAGATTGTTTATACTTCAGAATTTACTGGGGAATATTTATCATCAAAATCCATGATTCCCCAATATTTAATATTATTTCCATCCACCTAAAGTTGTTTAAATCCAATTTTACACTTCGGTGAGTTTTTAGTAAAAGATATTAAAGGAATCTTTTGTTGTTTTTCGTACGAGTAACTTTTTGACTTTTCCAGCCAAAGAACGAGAAGAATTTTTTTTAACTTATACGGCATGAATGGATTCATAGAACATTATTTCCATGAGTCTTCCTTTACAAGTTTTCAAGTTTATTTTTAATCAACTTCTTTTAGTTCAAAATTATATGACATGTTAAGAAAGGAAAATGTTTTTGAAGTAGAAAGGATATTTTCCTCAAGAATGGAGTTCAAGTGTTTTATCAAAATTATTTTCCATCTAAGATAATATAGGGTTATGTTTATATCCCTATTTTTAAATTGATTTGATTATGTTATTGTGGGATTATTTTTATGATATCCTTTTATGGATTATGTTATGATGTTTAAGAATCCCATTTTTATTGCATGGGTTATGCTATGAGGTATGATTTATGATTTTGTGGCACACATAAGAATGGTTTCATTATGAGATGGGTGGGACCTATATCTCCCTCCAATGCATTGGGTAAAGATTTATATCTCATGAGATAGATATGGCTGGAACGGTAGGTTAAACCGGTTCAGTGAAACAGGACTGAAACGAGGAGTGAACTCGGTTCAGAAATGGACTTTGTCCACTAAGATAGTCTTGGAAATGAGTCTTGAGTACTAAGAAATGATTATCTATGATTATTTATGTATTCCACAATGTTTCATGTTTTAAGTTATGATTATTGGTATTACATTTCACTACTATGATTTATCCAATGTTATGAAATTATGATCTGTTTTTCAGGTTAAGATTTCCAAATTGTTATGTTATTATAAATATGATGTGATTGATATTTATTTTGTTTACCCTTACTAAGAATTTGATCTCACCCTTTTGTATGTTTTCTTTCCCCAGGTCAGGAAGAAGTTTATTAAGTAGGATATTCCAAAAGGGACTCTATATATGATGAAATAAATGGGAGACAATGTAGATGCTTTATGGACCAGTTGTTTATGTTTCCCAGTTTCCAAAGACACTGTACATATATGGTCCTTTCATGGTTTTATTATATGTTGTAATAAGTGTACTTCAATTTTGAAGTACTAACAATGTATGTAAAGTATGGGTCGTTATAGTTGGTATCAGAGGAAAGGTATAGTCAACCTTTGGAAACAAGGATGTGAAAGCCTTAGTAAGAAACCTAAGGATATGTCTAATCATAGAACACAATATTAGTGTTTTAGAAATGTCCATGAATAACCTATGATAAGACCTTAAGTGTGAAATTTAATTCTTGATTATGTGTTTTTTCTATTATAATTTGTGTTTCTCACACTATTCTTCTTGGTTTTAGTCAATGGCTGGAACCCGAAGGAACCGTGTTAATGCGGAATGCGACGGGCAATGCAATGATTTTCCCCCTGAGCAAACAAACATTATGAGAGATGGAATGAAAAATCTTGTAGCCATGCTCACACAACTTTATCAAGCTATGAATCATGCAGGGCTTCTAAATGAGCAAAGAAAGGAGAAACATTCTATTGAATCCTTCATGAGGCAGCATCCACCTTCATTTAGCGGGTCTTCTGATCCATTAGTGGCTGAACAATGGATCAGTACCACTGAAAAGATATTTTCAGTTCTTCAATGTTCTGAACATGATAAATTCATCTTAGCAGTGTATTGTTTGGAAGGAGATGATGATCAATGGTGGAATCTTATCAAGAATACGCGGAAAAGAGATGAAATTGAGTCCATGGAATGGGATGAGTTCAATAACATATTTTTCAATAAGTACTTCCCTCATATTCTTCAAACAAAGATGGATAAGGATTTTCTTGAACTAAAGTAATAGGATAATGAATCTGTTGGTACCTATGAAGCAAATTTTACAAGACTTGCAAGGTACGCTTCTGGTATTATTATCCAACCTGAGAGTAAGATCGATCGATTCTTTAGTGGCTTAAAACCAAGTCTTCGAAGGGCGTTATCCATAAGGGACTTCAATAGCTACGAGGAAATCGTTTGATGTGCTCTCAAATTTAAGATGGAGATTGGAGTAACCCATCAATCATATGGGTTTGATAAGAAGAGGAAAATAGAATTCAAAGGAAAATATAAAGAGCACACTGAAAAGAAGATGAGTTTTCCCTTATTCTCAAAGTGTGGAAAGAAATATGGAGGAAATTGTCTTAAGGGTACAAGAAAATGTTATAAGTGTAAAAAATAAGGTCATCAAGCAATTGAATGTCGAAATAATGGGAAGAAAATGTCTAATGATGCAAACAAAGGAAGGGATACACAGAATGAACCTACTACACTTCAATGTTTCAAGTGAAAGGAGATGGGGCATTATGCCAATCAATGCCCAAATCCAAGGGTTGATGATGATGATCGACGTCAACAAACTCTTAAGGCTAAATACAATGGAATGTCACATGGAATTACTATCGGTGATGTGGAGTATGACAACGAAGTGGTGAGAGGTACACTTACCATCCAATCTAAAGTAACAAATGTTTTATTTGATTCTGGATCCACCCACTCTTTTATTTCTGAAGAATTTTCTAAGGGTATCGGCGTATTACCTCAACAATTAGATGTTGAGTTGGCTGTGACAACTCCTAATGGCACAACGGTTGCATCAAAAGTTTATAATTCTTCTCCGATTGAAGTTTGTGGGAAAGTGCTTCCTGTAAATCTTGTGATCCTTCCTATAGTGGAATTTGATATGATTCTTGGCATGGATTGGCTTTCTTTATATGGATCTCATATCAATTTCCAAAGAAGGGAAGTCACATTTCATATTCCAGATCAATATATGAACGTCTATCGATGCAGGGATGAACATAACTTTCCAGTAGAAATTTATTCCATATTATGGGTCTTGATTACACTAAATTAAGGTTATTTGTCTCAAATGGTTGGTGAGAAACTCACAATTAATAATATGACCATTGTATGGGAGTTTGATGATGTCTTTCTGGAGGAATTGTCGGGTCTTCCACCAAATCGTGAAGTTGAGTTTTCAATAGAACTCGTACCGGGTGCTTTGCCTATTTCAAAGACACCTTATAGAATGGACCCAATTGAGTTACAGGAATTAAAGAAGAAACTCCAAAAGAATCTTGATAAGGGATTCATACGCCCTAGTGTGTCACCTTGGGGAGCACCTGTTCTATTTGTTAAGAAGAAATATGGATCAATGAGACTCTGAATTGATTATCGAGAACATAACAAGATCACTATCAAGAAAAAATATCCTCTCCCATGCATTGATGACTTATTTGACCATCTATGCAGAGCTCAATACTTTTCAAAGATTGATCTTCATTCAGGGTATCATCAATTAAGGGTCAAAAGGGAGGATATACCAAAGATATCTTTCCGTACAAGGTATGGACACTATGAATTTATAGTGATGCCATTTGGTCTTACTAACGCCCTTGTTATCTTCATGGATCTGATTAATAGAGTCTTTAGAGACTATCTTGATCAGTTTGTGGTAGTCTTTATAGACGATATTCTTGTCTATTCAAAGATCAAGGAAGAACATGAAGATCACTTCAGAATTATATTGAAGACCCTGAGAAAGGAGAAGCTTTATGCCAAATTTACCAAGTGTGAATTTTGGATTCAAAAAGTTACATTTTTGGGTCACATAATCTCAAAAGAGGGGATATATATGGATCCAGAAAAAATAGAGGTTATCGAAAGATGGTCGAGACCAACAACAGTAACTGAGATCTGAAGATTTCTTGGTTTGGCAGGATATTATTGACGTTGTGTGAAAGATTTTTCATGATTATCTAATCCACTCACCAGGTTGACTCGAAAAGGAGTTAAGTTCGTGTGGAAGGAGGAATGTGAAGATAATTTCAAGGATTTGAAAATAAGGTTATCAAGTGCACCTGTACTCACACTTCCTTGTAGTTGAGAAAGGTTTGTGATCTACAGTGATGCATCCAAGAAGTGGCTGGGTTGTGTTCTTATGAAAAATGATATAGTGATAGCTTATGCCTCACGATAGTTGAAAATCCATGAGCAAAATTACCGAACTCATGATTTGGAGTTAGCTACGATAATATTTGCATTAAATATTTGGAGGCATTACCTTTATGGTGAAAACTGTGATATTTATACTGATCATAAAATTTTAAAGTATATTTTCACACAAAAGGATCTGAATATGAGCCAAATAAGATGGTTGGAGCTGATTAAGGATTACGACTGCTCAATTCATTACCACCCTGGGAAAGTAAACAAGGTGGCATATGCATTAAGTCGAAAAGACCATGCTAGCTTATCCATGATGAGGATCACAAAAGATCCAATATTTATGGATTTACAAAGGATGGATCTTGGAATTATAATGGAAGGGGAAAATCGTATCTTTCTAAAATGAATGTTCAACCATCTATACATGTGAAGATAAAAGAGGCACAGAAAGAAGATGTAGAGTTATAAAAGAAGGTGAGAAATGTTCCTGAATTTAACCTTGATTGTTATGGGATAATAAAGTTCAGGAATCGGGTTTGTGTTCCTCCCATCCCAGAATTAAAGAAGGAGATACTGGATGAGGCTCATAGTTCTTTATTCTTTATTCATCTTGGAAGCACGAAGATGTATAGGGACCTGAAAGAGTAGTTCTAGTGGGATGGCATGAAAAGAGATGTTGCTGAATATGTCTCTCGATGCTTGGTTTTTCATCAAGTTAAAGCTGAAAGACAGAAGTCTAAGGGGATGTTACAACCATTACCCATACCAGAATGGAAATGGGAAAACATCACTATGGACTTTGTCATCGGACTTCCTAAAACTTCCAAAGGCAATAATGTTATCTGGGTCATAGTTGATCGTCTTACAAAGTCTGCACACTTCATTGCTATTAGAGAAGATTTCTCTCTAGATCATCTTTCCAGGATATATGTAAAGGAAGTGGTAAGATTGCATGGAGTAACACTTTCCATTATATCTAATCAGGATCCGAGATTTTCCTCGAAGTTCTGGAGAAGTCTTCAGCATACTCTGGATACAGAGTTGAGTTTCAACATTACTTATCATCCTTAGACAGACGGTCAGTCTGAGAGGACAATTAAAACTCTAGAAGATATGTTGAGATCTTGCTCTATGGATTTAAAAGGTGGTTGGGATCGACACCTACCTTTGGTGAAATTTTCTTATAACAATATCTTTCACTCCAGTATTAATATGGCTCCTTATGAAGCTTTCTATGGAAAGAAATTAAGGACTCCAACTTGCTGGGATGAAGTTGGGGAAATAAAGCTATTAGGATCTGATCTTGTTGATGAGATGGCAGAAAAGGTCCGATCTATTCAAAAACACATAAGAGCAGCTCAGAGTCAACAAAAAAGTTATGTCGACAACCGAAGAAAAGACTTATAGTTTGAAGTGGGTTATAAAATGTTCTTATGAATATCTCCTTGGAAGAGAGTAATGAGATTTGGAAGGAAGGGAAACCTGATCCCTAGGTATATCGGTCCTTTCGAAATACTAGATCGTGTTGGGAAGGTAGCTTACCGATTGGATCTTCCACGGAATCACTCCCAAGTTCATGATGTGTTCCATGTATCTCTCCTGAGAAAGTACTTACCTGATCCTTCACATGTACTCAGCTCATAAGTTGTACCGCTGGAGAAAGATCTTTCTTATGAAGAACAGCCAATAGAGATTCTGGATCATAGCGAAAAAGTCCTATGGAACAAGACCACTCTCTTGGTGAAAGTTTTATGGAGGAACCACCAATTAGAATAAGCTACATGGGAGCTTGAGGATATGATGAGGGAAAGGTATCCTCATCTGTTTGTTACAAAGTGACGAATTTCGAGGGAGAAATTCATTTTAAGAGGGGTAGAATGTAACACCCGAGAATTTTATGAGAAATATTTTGTTTTTATGTTATATAAATCATTAAAGAAATATTTCACTACACACAACACTAGCTTGGCTTGCTTTACACGCAATCGCGACCTTCCTTGATAGCTTGTGTCGTATGCAATACCGAGTTTCACTAAACAACGATATGCTATTAAAATATTATTAAAACTAGCCGTTATGAATAGTAATACCCACTTTTTGAAATTTTTTAAATTTTATTTTTCAAAATGGAATTCATTTTTGGATTCGTAATATCGAAATTAGCCTAGGGTGAAATTTTGGTATTTTTCTGAAAACTTTCAATTTTTGATGAATAGTGAAAACACTGGGTTACTATTTATAAACCAACTTTTTATTTAAATAATTATTTATTTTATTTAAGTTTATTTTAGGTCAAAATTGATACATAATACCTATATAAGTTCAATGCAACTCATTGGAGTCATTTTATAATAATTTTAGATATATAAAAAATTTATTGAACTTTTCACCGTCTTTTACCCACCTCCTAGGAGAATTTCCAAATTCACATAAAACATAATTTTACCACTTCTGTGAGTGGAATTTCGAAAATCAAAGAGACACGGTTAATATCATGGACTAAAATGTGGTTCAATGAGATGAAAATAATTTTTGGTGAATAGTAAATTTTTATTTTTTTTACCACGGTTAAAAGTAAATAGGGTAATTAAGGGTAAAAATGTTATTATTGTTTCCCTAACACATGTCCTAATTCTATTGGATAAGTTTAATTCAACCAAAAACAACCTCAGGAATAAAATATGACCATTTAGGATCACTTAGATTAGATTATGACATTTATTATTAATTTATTTAAAGAAGGGTTAAAATAGTTAAATTCAATGTTTAATAACTAAATAATTTTTAATATAGGTTTATACAAAAGATTAATTCGACTATAAATAATCCTTAGAAAGATAATATGATTTCCTACATAATGGTGTTTTATTTGTAATTTTTAGACTTTAAATAATTTAATTTATTAGTGACACAATGATGATGTAGTAATTATCTTATTAATAAAATATTGAGATAATTGATGTTATAAATACTCAAATAAATGTAATTTGAGACGTTTTATGAATTAAAATAATTTTATAAGTTAATATGACATGTTAATATTGATTTAATTAACTTTTTTCGAACTAATCGTTCTGTTATGATTTTCACAAAAATCAATTACCAAATAGTGTCAAAATTGACATAAAATAGTTTTTAAAACAAATATTGTATTATTTATTGTTATTTTATTCCTAAAAATCTAAGGTTCGTCCAAATTAATTATATAAGGTTATATATATTAATAATAAACAACTTGGTGTTCGTTTTTCTTGTTATAGTAAGTTTTTTAACCTTATAGTGTAAGAAAATAAGAAGACATGGTAAAAGTAAAATTATTTAACTTAAAAATAAATCTAAATGATAATGTTAAAATAGAACCCTAAACTTGTCTAAATTCTATTGGATGAGATTATTTAGACCCATACCCACATTATATTATAAATAAATCAATTTGGAGCTATTAAAAGCCGAATATGACTTTATAATAAAATAATATTTTTAGTTTTTCCAAAGGTGCCCCTCTCCTCCCTTATAAAAGGGAACCTACTCCGTCTCTTCCTCACACCACATTGAGCCTTCAAGCTCGGCCAAACCCTGCCAAATTATATTCTCAACTTCCTTAGAAACATACTATAGGTCCTGGTCTTCTTCAAAGACCAATTTTAGTGCCATAATAGGAGGTCTCAAAGAGGCGCTTCAAAGAAGAGGTAATGTCCGTTACCGATTATTTCAACTTTATTTCTTATTCCACTTCTTCTTCTTTAGTTGTTTAATTATGAAGTAATAACATAAGTATCAATAACATATAGGTATGTTATTATAAGTATGAAACAACCCTATTTCACCATCTATCCATCCTACAGAAAACAAAATCACCGCACGTGCGTACGTATGGAATACCGTCTCCGCGTCGTGGTGTAATCTATTTTCCACCACCACCTTACTTGGATGGGTATAATGGTGTAAATAATAAAAATATATGATTATTGTAAAGTTATATTGATTCTAAAATAGTATACATACACTCCAATACAATTCCTCGATCATGGGAACGATATCACCGCTCGTGCGTACGTACGGAGTGTCATCTCCACGATGTGATGCGACTCATTCTCCATGATCTTCATTGTATAATGATTATATAAATGAATTGAATGTATTAATATGATATATATTACACTAATAAAATTCTGGAAATGGGGTATCTATAACCTAAAGAGAATAATAAGAATTTATTTGATAAAACACGCATAAGAACAAAAGGTAATAAACACCCGAATAACAAGTAGCATTGAAATATTACTAATAAGAAGCTAAGAATATGGCCATATATGATATCATAACAATGAGTATGATTATTGAATAATTCAATGACATTATTTAAATCATTATACAGGAGTTTCGGACACTTACGAAGCAAATCGGACCTAAGGTAAAGGAAAATCTCACAATCTCATTTTTATGCGAGAGTGTTTATACATCAGAATTTACTGGGGAATATTTATCATCCACATCCATGATTCCTCAATATTTAATATTATTTCCATCCACCTAAAAATTTTTAAATCCAATTTTACCCTTCTGTGAGTTTTTAGTAAAAGATATGAAATTAATCTTTTGTCGTTTTTCGTACAAGGTACTTTTTGACTTTTCTGGACAAAGTACGAGAAGAATGATTTTTAACTTATACGACATGAATGGATTCATAGAACATTATTTCCATGAAGCTTACTTTACAAGTCTTCATGTTTATTTTTAATCAACTTCTTTTAGTTCAAAATTATATGACATGTTAAGAAAGGAAAATGTTTTTGAAGTAGAAAGGATATTTTCCTCAAGAATGGAGTTCAAGTTTTTATCAAAATTATTTTCCATATAAGATAATATATGGTTCTTTTTATATCCCTATTTTTACATTGATTTGATTATGTTATGATGGGATTATTTTTACGATATCCTTGTATTATGTTATTATTTTTATGAATCCCATTTTTATTACATGGGTTATGCTATGATGTATGATTTATGATTTTGTGGCACACATAAGAATGGTTTTGTTATGAAATGGGTGAGACCTATATCTCCCTCCAATGCATTGGGTAAAGATTTATATCTCATGAGATAGACATGTCTGGAACGGCAGGTTAAACCGGTTCAGTGAAACAAGACTGAAACGAGGAGTGAACTTGGTTCAGAAATGGACTTTGTCCGCTAATATAGTCTTGGCAATGAGTCTTGACTAATAAGAAATGATTCTCTATGATTATGTGTGTTTGCCAAAAAGTTTCATGTTTTAAGTTATAATTATTGGGATTACATTTCACTACTATGATTTATCCCATGTTATGAAATTATGATCTCTTTTGCAGGTTAATATTTCCAAAATGTTATGTTCTTATGAATATAATGTGATTGATATTTCTTTTGTTTAACCTTACTGAGCATTTGAGCTCACCATTTTGTATGTTTTCTTTCCTCAGGTTAGGAAGAAGGTTATTAAGTAGGATATTCCAAAAGGGACTCTAGATATGATGAAATAAATGGGAGACAATTTAGATTCTTTATGAACCAGTTGTTTATGTTTCCCAGTTTCCGAAGACACTATACCTATACGGTCCTTTCATGGTTTTGTTATATGTTGTAATAAGTTTACTTCAATTTTGAAGTACTAACAATGTATGTAAATTATGGTTCATTATATGCACATGCCCATAATGACAACATTCGTCAAGAATTGGCTCCTAAATTGAGTAAGAAGGAGTCTAAGAAGAAGACCCTCCCAGCACAGTCAAGAAATCAAGAGCCAATTTGTAATAAGGCCTTGATCGATGCTGGAGTTCTTGAAGCCCTAAGACAATTATCTGTTAGAATTCAAGATTCTACTCCCTCATTTCCCAATAGTGGGAACATTAATTCAGAAGGTCTTCATCATACACTTCCTCATTAAGGCTTTCTTCATGATAATTTGGTCGATCTCAAAGTTTCATCTTCAAATGAGTGCCACAGGAACCCTCTGTGTGGTTAGAAGACCAAGGAGAAAAATGTTTCATCTTTTTCTATAACCCACCATGGTGGTCCTCCCCATGATGATGAATTTAGCTACAAAATTCATCTCCGTAGTTATAATTCACATTGCCTGGAAAATGCTCTAATGGACAATGTAGTGATGAGAAAGCCCTCTTATCTGGAGGCACTTGCAAATGTGAAGACAGTCATGTCCGATGCTTTATCATTAGAAGGTGAAATACTTTATCAATTAAAAGATAGCCCGGGGTGTAGGTCATTCTCTGAACCACCCCTGGGTCATTCATCTTCTAGTTTGATCAGTGAATTCTCTACTGATCTTGTTGAATCTAATGAAGCAACAAAAAAGCACCAAATCTGATCTAATCAGGTAGAAGAATCTTCATAAAATGATAAATAGGAAGTACTGAATATGAGAAAACAGATAGAAAAAGGTGATGTGCCAGTCATGTTTTGGCCTCTGGATGACTCTCGGTATGACATTCCAGAGATGTTGATAGAAGATTGAATTCATGATATTCGTCTCAACATATGGAAAAATCTTTGTTAGTTGAAAAAGAAAATATTATCTTATGATGAATATGAAAATCATGTTAAGATAATATAAGTGTTACAATTCCCAATTGATTTGGCATCTCTCTCAATTTCCCGATATCCAAAGGCAGAAAAGCAGTAGAGATCCATTCAGCGTTCATGCCTTAGCGCACTAAGAAGATTGCGCCAGTTAATTGCCAATGCCCCATCTGGTATTCATATCAGGGGATGGGGTGTTCATGGAGAACTACATTTCACTGTACTCTCTAGTCAGCAAATCCCGCCGAAAATGTTCTCATGCAATGTTATTGACCATGGTCGGCCACAGTCAATTCGCTTTGTTTGTAATTAAAGTCTTGCCCAAGAACATGCCTCAACTAGTTATTCTCAAAATCAAGCATACATAGAACAAGTTATTGAATTAATCCTAAATCAAGAAAATGAGAATATTGAACAGGCCTCTTGTTTAGAGCAAGCACATCCTCAGGTGACAGAAGTGTCAGAAATCATCCAACTGTCTTTTGAGCCGAGTGATAAAATTGGATGCAGGTTGATGCATCCAACCAATTTCCGGACTAAAGTCTGCAAGATCAAGATATCTTTCAAGAAAGTCTCAGATGTAGCATGTCAAGAACCACCCTAGCTCGCCAGACTGGGGACTCTTTTAACCCAACCCTCGAAATCAACAAATAGGATTTGAGGAGTTGAGCAGGAACAGTAGGAATAGCCCCAGTCCACTAGACTGGGGACTTTTTCAAATCCTCAATCTCTTCCTCAGAGAAAGTCAGTATTCTCTCGATTAGGGAAGAAGCCCCAAGAGGAACTAAGATTAAAATTATCAGGAGATTCCCTCAAAATTATGGTTCTTCAAGAAGTTCCAGAGGGATCAAATCGACAAAAGGAAATGTCTCATCAGATACATGGAAGAATAAAATATCACAGAAATGCCAATAGAAAAGATGCAATGCATTATGCATCAATTAATGTCATCAATTCTGTTGTTGTTGATCCACCAGATGAGGCTCACTCAGAGGGATGAAATGAAGAAGTTCATGTTCAAGAAGTTGTACGCATAGACACAAATGAAGAAGGTGTGTATACACTAAATCAAAGACTTACCCAGAATCTAGGGGTTGCTTCAAGTAACGCACTTCCCCCTCTCTTAAAGGGATACAACAAGGGGAAAGGAAAGAATCAGGTTACATATCCTTCCTCTTGAAAAGTCCAATCGCTCTCACTAAAGAAAATATTTGCACAACAGGAGCAAGAAATGAAGGAATTAAGGAGGTTGAATGCAGAACTACTTCAGGGTAGTCTTCCTCCTAAGCATGTTGGAGTCAGTCAGCCAGGGGAATTTTTTGCGGATACTGAGATGGATCAAGAATATCCTCTTCTACTAGTACACCCTCATAGGTCTAATCATATGGGTTATGTGCAACAACAATCGGCGGTGCTACCATCAGTTGCAGTACCATCCACCACACCTATCTAAGCTCCAGTCAGTGCACATGTTCAAGCCCAAGATCAACCGGATGTTTCTCAAAATTTAACAACTACAATTAAGTCATTAAAATCTTGGTTGGTAGCTATAAAGGGAAAACGAGCTCAAATTCAACCAGAAAAGAAAGCTTATCCTGAGTGGGTTGATGCAATTCCTACCCCGTCAAATTTTTCAAGTACCACATTCCCAATATTTAATGGTTTGAGAGACCCAGAGAAACACTTAACACATTTTGTTTCTCGTTGTGATCCCATTATGGGAACCCCTCAGCAACAAGAATCAGTTAAGCTCAGGTGTTTTGTACAGTCATTACAAGGGCCTGCTTTTTTTGGTACACAAGCTTGTAATCCCAGTCAATTACCAGATGGGAAGATCTCCGCCAATGATTTCTTCTTCAATTCAGCTCAACTTTTCCCAAGAAAATAGTTTTTGATCTTCAAAATTGTAAGAAAAGGGAGAATAAAAGGGTTTCGGATTTCATTTCTCGCGGGAAGGGATTAACATATTCCCTAAGCTTAGCACTCCCTCAAGAGGATCTGTTTCCAATCTGTGTGTAAAATCTGTGTGATGAGTTACGCACGCCGTTTATCCCTGTGAAATACAAAGGAGGGTTTCGGGAACTTACTTCGATCGCTCAACAGATTTAAGAGTCTCTTATGAAGACTAAGGATAAATCTCGTGTAATTCCATCAGCTCCAGGAAGGAGAATGGGTAGAGCAGAGACTGCTATAATTATGCTTAAACAAGCACTTGTACCTTCTTCTACTTCAAAACATTCTTATTCCCAAAGGACTCCACCTCCTGAGCATCTACAAAAGAGGCTATTTCGTCAAGACGATCAAAGAGATAAAATATGGAAACAATTTGATGAATTGAAGAGAAATGTTTATTCTTTCTGAAATGAACAAGTTCCTGGTTATTTCATTTCAGCTTTGGAGAATAATTTGGTTCAATTTCCAAGGCCTAAAAGACCAAACAAGGAAGGAGATGAAGACCATCCAAACTATTTCCCATTTCATCAGATGTTGGGGAATCCCATTCAGGAGTGTTTTGTCTTCAATGACCTCCTTCAGAAAATGGTCGACTTGGGACAGGTCAAATTGAAAGGTCCTTCAGCTCAGGTAGCATGTATTACTGCTACAGATCCATAGGAAGATGGCGAGTGGAAAGAAGTCAAAAGCAAAAATGCGCAGAAATATAATGATTGGATGATCAGAAAAACGATCAACCAAACTCATGCCATTTTGTGAACACAATTGAAGAAACCAATTGTATCTTATGCTATGAATTCCACAGTAAATCCCCCTTTATCAGGGGGAAATCCACAAAGAAACAGCATAATTCAATGAAATAAGAACAATCAGAAGAAGATGAGATCGTGTCAAAGCCCAAGTTGTCTTTGACTCTGGCTAATTTTATGCCATCTACTTCGAAGCAACGGGCACCGTCCCACCAAATGGTACAGCCTAAATTGGGTAGTCAGGCAGATTCTTCATTGGATGAAGAGTTAATCTTCGGTTCTGTTAATATGATTCACTTAACAGATCCTTATGCCAGTCACAGTTTTGATCTCGATGAACCTGGGTTCCCTGTATCAAACAGAGGAATCAGAGGAAGTTCTGGAGGATCAGGGTATAGGGGAATATGTGGATCTTTCAGAGGCCACTATTCCAATTCTACCCATGCTAGAACTGTGAATGTGGTGGAAACTTGTGGAAGAGCCCTTCAACGAGCTCAACAAGAACAAGAAAATTCTTCCACACAAGGAAGATCCAGTCCTGGCACAGTTATTCTGGAAGATCGGTTGGAAGTTACACCTTCATCCTCTCTGCAAGTAAATAGACATAATCGGTCTAATCTTACAAAGGTAGGAGTATTACCAACTCCTTTCGCAATACAATATACATCAACTTCCAAAGAATCAACTTCCAATGCACCTGCTAAACCACATGTTCATGTTGGGAAACGCAGACCTTTGGATAAAAAATATGATGTATTGAAACACCTGGCCCAAATACCGACCAAGTTGTCAATTCTGGATGCTTTGAATCTTTCAAAGGATCTTCGGGAGGCACTCATCGAGGCTTTGTCAAGTCCTCAGGAGTTTGAAACTGAAATTACTGCAGCTGAAGTCTACCATGTAGAGAATAATCCTGCAGAATTCCATGCAGTGATATATTTCACAGATGAAGATGAAGATGATGTCGTGAATGGACATATTAAACCTTTTTATTTATCTGGAAAGGTAAATGGTGTAGACATCCAAAGAGATTTCATTGATAATGGTTCAGGAGTCAACCTCATCCCCATTCGTACACTTTGTCAATTGGGCCTCACGGAATCTGATTTATTTCCTTCTACTATGATGTTACAAGGGTATGATAAAAATGAACAAGAACCACTGGGCGAGATTACACTCAGAACTCAGTTTGGATATCTTGTATCCAATTCAGATTTCATGGTTGTTGATCAAGACTCAAACTTCAACATCTTTCTTGGAAGACCCTGGCTACATCAACATGCAGTTATCCCTTCATCATACTATCAATGTCTCAAATATTTTTTCGATGTTCAAATTGGGACATTTTATAGTGATAATTCCCCATTCAAGACATGTGAATCTCAATAAATTAAAGCGGAATTCTATCACATGAAGGGAAAGGAGAAATCCACAACAAGGGAGATTACCAAAGTTAATGATCCATATAGTTTGGAAAAGATTCCAGTGAATCCATTTACACATGTGAGTATAGATTATGTGTTTCCTATCAGTCAAATTGACAGGATATACCCAAATCAAAATACTCTTATGGAAACTTCCATAATGTCAATTACGGCAATCAATCCAGACAGCATGGGAGAAATTAGTGATTCACCAAGCAATGATGAAAGCTCAAATAGAGATGTTTTCATTTCATCTGCTAAAATTCAACAAGTCTATACTTCGCTAATCAGGCCATAAGAAGTTATAGTAATGTCATAGGTGAACAATGATGTCGATTCTCAATCCATCATCTCCTCATTATTACCCAAGGAAGGCCCTTCATCATCAATCTGGTCGAAAATGGAAGCTTCTTCTTCAAGATGTTCAAATTTTAACATCTCTTCTGATCATGGAAATTCTGCTTCATCATCTACTATGCAAGTAGAAACAGAAGAAATAACACATGTTGAAGAAGAAGAGGAAGATCTCAGGGATGCTCCTCCAGCATTTGAAGAGGGTATCTCTACCATCGTGGATGAACTCAGAGAAATAAATATGGGTAAAAAAGAAGATCCACACCCCACTTTAATTAGTGCGGCCATGACTCTTGAAGAGTAAGAGATGTATATTTCATTTTTAAAGCAATATCGAGATATATTTTCTTGGAACTATACAGAGATTCCAAGGCTTGATCCTGATGTTTCCACTCATCGTTTGGGTTTTCCAAAAAAACACCGAGGATTCAAGAAAGCCACTAGAAGAACACATCCAACCTATGCTTCCAAAATTTAAGCTGAAGTGGATAATCTTATCAAATATAACATTGTCAGAGAATTTCAATTTCCCAAATGGTTGTCTAATATTTTCCCTGTGAAAAAGAATAAAGGACAAATTAGAGTTTGCATTGATTTCAGAGATCTTAATCGGCATTGTCCTAAGGATGATTTTCCATTTCTGATCACAGAACTGTTAATTGATGAAACAGCTGGCTATGAAGCACTTCCCTTCATGGATGGATATTCCAGGTATAATCAAATCCAAATGGCTCCATAAGATGACGAAACTACAGCATTCAGATCCCCTCAGGGTGTGTTTTCCTATCGGGTAATTCCCTTTGGCCTAATGATTTCAGGAACAACATATCAGTATGTCATGCATCATATATTAAAACCTTTTTTAGGGAAATTTGTTGAATGTTATGTGGAAGATTTGGAAGTTAAATAAAAACAACATTCTAATCACTTAGATGATTTGGAAGTCATATTCCACAAACTTCGACAACAAAATTTGAAGATGAACCCCTTAAAATGTGCTTTTGGGGTAACCTCAGGAAAATTTCTCGGATTTGTTGTACGCTATCATGGTATCGAGGTCGATCTTGAGAAGACAAAATCAATCCTTGGTACGTCACCTCTTCGAAATTTGAATGAATTGAGAGGACTTCAAGGACACTTAGCCTATATTCGGCAATTCATCACCAATTTGGCAAGAAAAAGTTTACCCTTCACCAAATTGATAAAGAAGGGAGTCACTTACTAGTGGATTGAATAATTTCAAGAAGCATTCGATATTCTCAAGAATTACCTCTTGAGTCCACCGGTACTTATGCCACCTGTTGAAGGAAGACCACTTATCTTCTATGTGACTGCTTTAGAGCGATCATTGGGTTCCTTTCTTTCTTAGAAGAATGATGTTGGTAATGAAAACAGACTCTACTATCTCAGTCGGACTATGCTTGAAGTAGAAACCTGATATTCAAGTATTGAGAAGTGCTGCCTAGCATTAATCTTAGCAGTTCAAAAGTTGCGACATTACCTGAAACATCACGAGGTCCAATTGGTATCTCACAATAACCTGCTCAAATTCATCCTTAGTCGTCCAATGCTTACAGGACGTTTGACAAGGTGGGCAGTTATTTTGCAGCAATTTGATATCCAATATGTGTCTAAAAAGTCAATAAAGGGCCAAGATCTAGTAGATTTCCCTACTGAACACCCTTCAGTAGAAGATACATCTTCAGATATTGAACTTCCTGATGAGGAAGTATTCTTTATTCAAGATAGTCTTCAAACATGGGAAATGTACTTTGATGGTGCTTCCAGAAGTCCAACAGGGATGAAAATGGAAATTACTAAATTCAACAAAGTTGGGTTATGAATTGTGCTCATTTCTCCAGAAAAGGCAGTGTTACCCTATTCCTTCTCATTGTTGGGAGGTGGTACAAATAATTAAGTGGAATACTAATCTCTCATCACAGGCTTGCAGTTGGCACTTCAAGCACAAGTGAATCACTTATAGGTGAAAGGTGATTCAGACATGGTAATCAAACAAGTCAATGGGGATTATGCCATTAGAAAAGAAGAACTAATCTCTTTGTATGATTACATCAGAGAGTTAATGGCATAATTTCCTTCAGAACCGACATTTTCTTATGTCTCACGATCACAAAATGCTCAAGCTGATGCACTGGATAATATAGCCACAGCTCTAGCAGATCCAAATCGGGACAAGACAACCATCAGTATTTCCCACTTTTGTACAATTTCACCTTATGTTCAAACCAAAATAGAGGAAATCAATGAAATTAGTCCCATTCCTGAACCATATGGTCATACTATAGGATGTATGACACCTATCAGGGAATACCTTCAAAATGGAACACTTCCACCTGATAGATCCGTGAAGAAACAAATTCGGCGACGTGTGGTCAATTTCACTCTTTATGATAGCCCAGATCACCTGGAGAAAATTCTCTACAAGTGTGGTTTTGATGGAGTTCTCTTCAGATGCATTGATGGTGAAGAGACAATGGATGTTATGAAAGAAGTACATGTAGGATTCTGTGGTGCCCACCAATCCGGACATAGACTATCTGATCAATTTCGAAGGCTTGGATACTTTTGGACTTCAATGATACAAGATTGTGTTGATTTCACGAAGAAGTTTCATTCATACCAAGTACATGCCAAATTCATTCATCAGCCCCCAGATTTGCTTCATAAAGCTAAATACTCATGGCCATTTGCCACATGGGGAATGGATGTGGTGGGACCTTACCCTTCAGCTACAGCCAAGCAGTTTAAGTATATTCTTACTACTACTGACTTCTTTTCCAAATGGGAAGAGGGAATACCTCTCAAGGAAGTTAGTTCTAAAAGAATTGTTATCTTCATCAAGTCTAACATCATTACCAGATTTGGTGTCCCTCATACCATATTGATGAAAAATGGAACCAACTTATGTTCATCTGAGGTGAAGAAGTTGTATCAAGAATACAACATCAAATCCAACCATTCATCTCGGTATCATGCAGCGGCCAATTCCCAGATAGAAGCCTTCAACAAGACTCTTTCAAATATACTGCAAAAGATTGTGGATAATGATAATAAGTCATGGCCTGACAAATTCTTTCATTCTTTATGGGCTTATCGGACCACCACCCGCACTGCAACGCGGTCAACTCCATATTCACTGGTGTATGGAACGGAAGCAGTCTTGCCCATTGAAGTTCAATTACCTTCGCTCAGAGTAGCCATTTTTTATCATTCATCTATAGATGAACAATCTCAAAAGTGATTGGAATAATTGTAATGGTTAGATGAGAAAAGATTGTGCCCCCTGCACCACTTGGAAGTCTATCAGAATCAAATAGCACGAGCTTTCAACAAAAAAGTTTTATTCGTTCATTCATTCAGGGAGAATTGGTATTGGTTCTCAGAACTCCAATGATACCAGGAAAGAAACCTCCCAAGCTTGAACCAAAATGGGAAGTACCTTACTCAATACATAAGGGCTACTCCAATAGAGCTTATTCTTTAATCTCAATGGATGGAGAACTCATCACTACTCCAACCAATTCCAAATTTCTAAAGAAGTATTTTGTATAAACACAAAATACATCATCCATAGTCCATGCATATGACCTTAAACTATTTTCATCCCTTTTTTCAAACATGACGTTAAACTGTGTTGTCATTGCTGCCAGACTTTAAATTGCATAGTCCCTTACGTTCAGTAAGAGGTAAAACTGCACCATCCTCGGTCCACGCATATGACCTTAAACTATTCGCACCATCATCCAACATGACGTTAAACTGTGATGTCCTAGCTACATGATGCTAAACTATACAGAAGTCCCTTACGTCCAGTAAGACGTTAAACTGCATCATCAGTTGCGGTCCATTCATATGACCTTAAACTATTCGCACCATCGTCCAACATGACGTTAAACTATGAAAAAGTCCCTAATACATCTAACATGACTTTAAAATGTGTCCTCTTTTGTCCTTACTACATGAAATTAAACTGCACATTCCCCCTTTCGTCCAGTATGACGTTAAACTGTGTTGTCCCCGTCGTCTTAGCTACAGGATGCTAAACTATACATCACCCTTATTGTACAACATGATGCAAAACTGTGTTCACGTCCAACGTGAAGTTAAACTATATCCCTTTAATAAATCCTACATGACGTTAAACTGTATTTTGTCCCTTCTACATGACACTAAATAGTGCAGCACCAATAGTCCTCACTACAAGTCTTTAAATTGCATAGTCCCTTCATTTGTCCTACATGGCATTAAACTGTACATCATTAGGGTTGTTGCTAACTCTTTTTTCTCACACCGAGTATGAATCACATGAGCTTAGAGTAAACTTCAACCATAGAACCCTCTCTAGGACACTAACCATGCGTAAGTCCCAACACCATTTTTTGGGTCGTTGTCCACAAAAGAACAACTTGATCACTAATTCATTCTTTAATTGAACTATGAATTCATTGATCCTTGCCTTCTAGGATGGGTACGTAGGAAACCTCCCGAGGTTCAAGCCCAAAACAATTATCTTCACATCGGTTCACCTTCATCTCATACAATGTTGATTCATTAAATTTCCCCCAGAATCAATCTCTTTACATTGTTTCACCTTTGTCCTCTCTATATGATGTTAAACTATTCAACACTTTTGTCATGTATGACAATAAACTACAACATTCATTGACACCATCACCTAAGAGGGAATTATTATTTACATTGATTTCCAATCATGTAATATTCCAAAGACTAATTGCATACATGGAAATTCCTGAACCTTTTATCTTGGGTTAAACCATCATTGCACTAATGTCCCCTTTCACCCTTCACATGTACGAACCAAATCTGTACATAGGGTATTTCTAGAACTACGTGGGCTTGATTACCATCCTTATGGGATACTTAGGAACATTCGATCATCCCTCGAATCCATCCACAAGTCTTTGGGCCTAACCCCAAATTCCACTTTCAGCCCCCTGGCTGAAAAGTCCCTATGAAAACACACATTGGGTATTCATTATTATGGTCTGATCTCTATGACCTTAAACTAAGATATCCCATAATTTGGTCCCACATGATGTTAAACTGTATATCATGAACTATGTATGCATTGATTACCATCCTTATGGGATACGTTGTGAAGTCCAACATTTCAATTCAGGACCCATCCACAACATGATTATGGTTAGCATTGATCTGTGTTTCTATACATACATTGGACAGTACCCATTTTTTTATGTGTCATAATCCTAACCTTAAATATTTTCAGATATTCATAACCCTTTTCTCGACCTCTGGTCAAAAAATGTCCAATTTATGAGAGTTATTTTTCCTAACTATGCAGCACGTTCCCTTAGGTGGCCTTACATAAACAATCTACATAACATACTTTTCATCCAAAAGATGCTATTATTTGACTATGCAGCCAATTCCCTTAGGCGGCCCAGCAGAATTCAAACCCCTAACGGGTTTGTTAAATAATGGTAACTTCATTCTTAGGAATAAAATGTCTTTTGTCCTTATTTTTCTTAATGAAAATATGTAAGGATCCACAAAAATATCCATCCTTAACATATTTGTCCCATACACTTTTTCTTGATCTGAAAGTATTCAAGTCTATGGTTTATATTTCCCTTCCCTACGTTTGGTTCAGACCTTTGGAGGAGGGACATTAATCCAGTTCTTAGACAATCTTGTTTAGAAATACCTTCTCCATATTCAAGTACCTCTTTCCATATAGAAAACTCTATGCTTTGGAAAAGTTGAATCTCCATGAAATATCATTGGCTTTTTAGCAGTAGAAAAGTAAATTTCTGAGAGTTCTTTTTCCTGACTATGCAGCACGTTCCCTTAGGTGGCCTTGCATAAGTAGTCTACATAATGTACCTATTAGCCAAAAGATACTATTATTTAACTATGCAGCCAATGCCCCTAGGTGGCCCTGCATAATTCAACCCCTTAACGGGTTTGTTAAATAGTGGTAACTTCATTCTTGGAAACAACTTCTTATAATTCCTTTTAGACCTTTTTTATATGATTCCACAGATTCAAAATTTCTTAAGTCATCATTTACATATTTCCCCCATACTTGAGTGTGGTAATATGTTTACAGACAAATTATCAAGGAATTGAGTCAATTCTATTCCTCTCGGTCAATGATATTTCGACCTTAAACATTATCCCTTTTATGTCTGGAGTGCATGACTTTAAAATGCCCATAAAAGACAAGGGAACTCTGAACAAAAGTCAATTACCAGCTCACTAAACAAACATTTTCATATGATTTAGGTAATATTTAGCAATTAAAAGATTCACAGTTTTTAGGGTTATTTATAATATTTCTAGAAAAAAATCAAACTATGCTTACTAGGCCTATTGGCTTAGGTAAAATTTAAATCAGTTAGTAGGAAAATGCGTGCACAAATGATTGAAGATAAAAGAGCTTTTTTCATTGATTCACAAGAGTTAGAAGGACATCCATAGACTGGAGTCTCTTCTCTTTTCCAGGAATTACAAAAGACTTTCAACATAACTCTTCATTTTATTTACGACATCCCGAGCTCCATCAGCAGCCACCTAGAATTCATTCATTCAACTGGATACAATAAGAGATGTAGTTATACCAGCTCTTATTAGAACAATTGTAATAGAATGTTCTTGAGTGCAGTTTGAGAAAATTTTCTGCTGATCAAACAGTGACTCTATTTCTGTCCAAGAGACTTGGAAGATGGATACATGGATTTGAGAATGAAGCATTGGAAGTAAAGATCCATTTTGAGAGAGTACTCTTTTTAGATATCTTTATAATTCCATGCTTGTCTTCTCTCCACCAACCGGTAGTAGAAAACATTTCATCCCATGGGTTTTCCATTTTCATAACTGCAAGGAAATGGCATGGAGGAAAAATTTGAAAGTTCACACTATTTTTGTTGCTCTTAATGCACAGCATAATCGAAATAGAGGAGTAGCAGTGCAGCTACATCTCAGGAATATAACTCTTTGCATCTGGAACATTGACTCCTTACAGATGACCATGACCATACAGAGGCAGGTAGATGCTCTGTGGGAAATTAAGATGATATTTTTGCAGGTACTTAGCCAAATCTGGGAAAGTGTTGTCGCAGATATCATAGTAATCATGGCCAATGATGATCATCATATCATCATTTCACTTGCTAGCCAGTTCATCAGCTGTTCTAATTCTCTTTGGAGCCATTGAATCTGCACAAAAGTTGAATAAATTAACTCTTAAATGGGTAGATTTTTCATAAAATATTTGAAGAAATTCGAAAAAATGGCTAAGGAATTAAGGCGCGCAAGTCTATTTTTGGCGCGCAATTATGGGTGTGTCGCACAAGTTTTTGGCATGCAGGTATCATCGTGCAAGTCTAAATACCTCTACAGCAGCGCGACAGTAAATAAACAGCGGAAAATAGAGCAATTTGTGAGGCGAAGGCAACTTGCACGGCGAGAGCTCAAACTGTTCAATGCCAGGTGCTTTTTTGTTAGAGTGGCAGCATATTTATAGGCAAGGCCTCACACCTGCACCACGCCAGCTACGCGCTCAACACCTGCATGACTCCAGCTACGCGCTCAACACCTGCGCACCAAAGTTCCTTAGTTTTCTCCTTTTTTTCCTCAGAGTCACATCCTCATTTCTTTCGGATCAAACTCTGAGGAGGGACTTTTTTTTAGGCTCCTTTTCATCATAGAGTCTAAATGAATGAGAAAGGAAATACCTTGAACCCAAAGTGATTCATCCTTTGAAGAAACATCAAAAATTGACAAAGTCATGAATAAAGATTCATTTGCACTTGGGTCATGCAAGTTTCACCAAGGTCATGCAAGTATACCTGTGCGCCACATCTTGGGCGCGCAGGTGACTTGCGCGCCCTATTTTATTTCCGCCCAGGGTCTTTAGAAGCCTATAAATACCCCCTGTGGGCCCCCCATTTCAGAAACGAAAAAATCCAGAAACTCAGATTTGAGGTCCCGACGCCCTAGTCTCTTCTCAAAGCTTCCGAACACTTCTAAGGTAATTTTTTACCTAGAACGGAAGATCTAAATATGGGGATTAAGTCCTAAGTGTTGAAACTCATCAACACTTGCGCGCCTAAGTGTCCAGACCTTAAGGGAAATGGCCAGACTTGCACGCCGCCTTACCCCTTCAACAGAACTTGCGTGCCACTCTTCTAGAAGCCTCTAGGGATAGTACTAAGGGCTTAAGCCAAGTCTCACCCAAGTATTACTCTAAGGGATGACTGTCGCACAAATACCCATGTGCTGCGCAGGTACACTTGTGCAGCCAATACTTGCGCGCCCACACAGGACTTGCATGCCGCTCTCTTTTTGGGTGCCCCTCCTGCCTATTTAACCACTCTTATGCCTATCCACCTCTCCTATTCAAGATTCAGCCTTCAAAACCATCTTCAAATCCATTTATGGCATGGTTCCTTTGTTGGATTCCTTATCTGAAAGGAATTCTGTGTAACATTTCTTTAAACCTATTGATTTACATATCTTTATGTCACTAAAGTCAGAGATTTCATTCATTCAACCTCATCCTATAAGATGAGAGAATCCTTAACCTGGGCCTCCTTTTCAAGAGTAAGCCCCAGTACATGTTCTCTTAATTTGGGCATCCTCCTTTGGAATAAGCCCCAAGTCCTCTAACCTGGGCATCCTCCTTAAGAGTAAGCCCCAGTCGTAATTTCCTAAATCTGGGCATCCTCCACAGGAGTAACCCCCAACCATAATTCCCTTAACCTGGGATTCCTTTTCAGGAGTAGTCCCCAATCTCAAAGTCTACAAATATGGGCATCCTCCTTAGGAGTAAACCCCATGTCCCTTAACCTGGGCCTCCTCCATAAAAGTAATCCCCAGTTTTCAAGTACCTTAACCTGGGCCTCCTCCTTAGGAGTAAGCCCTAGTCATAATTTCTCTTAACCAGTCTTAATTTCTTTTGATTTGGACTTACTTCTCTGGAATAAAACCCAAATCATAAGACCCCTCTAATTTGGGAATCCTTCTCAAGATTAAGTCCTAAGTTAAGTATTTAAATCTCCAAAAAGCACATATACCTTTATGGACCTTGTTTCCGGGTTTCTTCCCTGATGTAAATCCTAATCTTCATCTATCTGGGCAGTCATACATACAAAAGCCCCACATCATTTCTTATAATTGCATATTTCATGGCACAATTATCTGGTTTTACCAATAACTCTTGTTTCTCACACCGAGCATGACTCACATGAGCTTAGAGTGTAAAAGTAATTATGACATCATTCTTTGAGCCATGAATCATGCATAAACATCATACTCCCTTACTCGAACTACATGGGTTATGATTCCTTTTCTAAACAAGGATACGTAGGTAGCCCATCTGTGGGTACGATCCCATCTCTGAAATAATCCGTGTCCTTTTTAATGACAATAAACTTTAAGTGCCCCACTGAGTGGCTTTAAAACCAGTATGGTCATCATAATGACCAAGAGATTTATATATAATGTGTCGAAGGATACCATTGACTCAGAATCTCTAAACAAATACTGATGATTCTCTATTGATGAAGAACCTAGAATCTATATAAAATATTCTCTAAATCTCCTACATATTAATCATTGATTTTCAGATCTAAAGGAAAGATCATTTTATACTTGGTAATTTAATAAGGATTCACGAACATAACTTAAATCTATAAAGAGAGTCCCGGAGTAGAAAATAATTACCCTAAAAAAGGTGTGATGATTCTGAACTCCCATCCTCTCAACCAATGAAAATTCTTAAGTCTCATCAGTCCATAACCAATGTGCACCAACCTTTGGAAAGTAGGTCCAAATGGATATAGAATCATTGGATGTTTCCGGTTCTATGAACAAACCTGTTAGAAACTGCTTGGAATGTTTGAACCTTAAATCAATGAGGTAATCCCCAATTCTAGAGGAAACATCCCTAGACTCAATTTAATGTTTTCAAGTGATGGAAATAATTAATATTATTTTATGAAATAATGGAATTTCACAACTCAAAATGATTCATCTCTGGATTCTCAACTTAATTCATGCATGCATGTAATACTTAATAGTGCATGAACATTGCACATAACTATTTTTTATTCTCATTATTTTATATTACTTCTTGTTTTTATTCAATTATTTAATATCAAAATACCTCAATCACCCTTTAATCTTATTATTATATTTTCATTCCAAGTTATTGAAGTGTTTTAATACTGAAACTTAGGGTAAATGATAAGCATGTACTCCATGCAAAGATTTTGTGTCCTTTTTCATGTAATGGAACACACAAGCTATTCACTGAATTCACGTAACATATGTGTGTCTATGATATATCATGTTTGGTTTAGGGTCATCGTATTCACATAATAAGTAATCACTATCTGTGATAACTAGTAATCCTGCATGTGAATAGTATGGCCTATGGGATCCTTCTCCTACGCATGATCAAAACACATGGAAGTCCTTATAATTTTCGTGAATGGTTAAGCAAAGACTCCTTCATATGACTAGTAGAACATGAAAAATTATTCTTCTCATCACACTAGCAGTGACTTTTCATAACCAAGTTAGGTGGCTCATAGATTCTTCTCTTTTTCATGAAGGTATCATGCATGTTTTTTCTTTGGAGAATAGGGTAGTTTGAAGATTCTATTTTGGAAGGGAAATAAGAGCTCTTCTCAAATAACGAATGGTAGAAACATCAAAACCTTGACTCTATATCTATATCTATAGGTGAGGCATTCACCACCTCTGCTCTGATTTCTATGGAAATTCAAAGATTCTTTAAATTCCCAGAGATCGATGAATATCTCAGGGATTCTGAATGTTGAAAATTTTTTCTTCTTCATTCTCGTACGAAGTCAAAGTTTTAATTTATTGGATTCTCTTGATCATATTACCCCTAAATAGACACACCATCCATAAAACCAAGGTTTTCCAAGGTAGGATACTTTTTCATATTTTCTTTTTCACATTATGTCATAGTGACTATCAGTATATCATTTCCTTATAGTCATAGAATCTTACAAAATCTTGATTAAACTCTTTTATAATTTCAAATCTGGTTGGTAGTGTGATTTTTTTTCTAATGACTGCATGCATGCAGGTAGAGGTTACATAAATAGCCTCTTTCAGTCTTCTTATGTTTCAATATTTCTCATATAAACACTTCATTATTCATAGGAAGAATATAAAAATGTGGCAGAAGTTAGACGTCCTAGCATAATCTGATTGAATGGCCATATTATATACATAACATTTTAAAATGTGTGAATAGTTTTCCATATTCAGTGCATCTCACATTGGTCTTTAAATTGGTCAGGCTCTACTATATTGAAAATGTCAATTCACTAAGATCACAAGTCGACACTAGGGTTGACACCCAGATGCACCTTCATACACATATGGGGCATGTGCACTTGCATTCCCCTATGCACCACCCATGCACATCCATGTGGGTGTTATGTTCCCACTCTCTAATGTGCGCTTTCTATAGGATATATGAATTCTAATACTCATGCATGTTACCATGTAGGTTTCTTAGGATATCTCTACCTTATGTTTGATCTATCTCCCATAATGAGGTTGATTAAGTTAGCCTTATGGCTTGTATGGTTGAATAAATTTATTAGATAAAGTCTAGCTTAAATCTAATTAATAAAATAATTATGACATGGAAAGCCTCAAAAAAATTACCCATATAAATAAATTTCATTCTTAAAAATCATATTATCAACCAATAATTATGAAAAATATTATTTTTGTATGGTTTTTATATTCCTTCAACCTTCTTTAAATTCTTCTTCAAAATCATCAGGAAATTATTCAAGTCTCCTCATTCTAAAATAATTTTTGTACTTGGAATTAAATAAATTATTTATCAGTTCTTTATGAAATTGATTTATTACATGTCTATATTCTAAATATTTTTAAATTAAAATAAATATTTTTATGGTTTTCACTTCTTCTTCATTTTTTCAAATAATATGTTAGTTCTTAAATAATTTTCACACATGTCTTTGAGATTTAATACTAGTTCAATAATCATCAAAATTAATATTTCCACTAAGTCTTGAAATTTTCTCTTCACATGAATTCTTTAAGCTAGCAATCTCACACTAGCAGTGAACTTACATGGATGCTTTATCAATCTTAACATCCATTTATTTAAAAATAGACATCTTCTCATGTAAGTTTTCTTTTATATATTGACTTTATAATATACTGACAATGAAAACAACATTAATTCTTTAAATATTCACTTGTGGTCTTCAGGTTTGATGATCAGGTTGTATGGGAACATGTAGCCATTGGGTTTGGGTGAGACTGAGTTGGATCAGGAATGGGAACCTGTTGGAATTTTACTGGTTAATTACTCTTCCTAAGGGTTAGAGTGGAAATTGTTAATAATTTTTGGGAAAGTCTAAATGTTCTAGGGTAGTTGTGTGTTGGTTTCATGCAATGTCGATTAGGTTATGAATTAGTGAACGGGACATGTGTGGGTCTATTGAAAAATTTATGGGTTACAGATAAACCCGAGTAGTGTTTTAGTGTAGTGATGGTTTAATTTTGGTTTTTTCGATTTAAGGTCACTCTCAGAGTGAGGTGATCGGTGCATTTGGTGAGATGCCCATGGGCTTGGTATCCTCAGGTTTGGTGAGATTTGAGTTGTCCCTCAACATTGTGAGGTCACATTGGAAATGGATTGGGGTACCATGGTAAATTCGATTTAGGGTTTTAACCCTTTTCAGGTATTTATAGGATGGGTGAGAGTGGTTTTGGGACCCATTTGGGATCAGTTCTTGAGAAGCTGAGCAATAGAATTCATATGGTGGGGAGTGAATCACTGGATTTTGGAGGATATAATTCTAGGTGAGTCAGGAATATTTTGAAATTGGTGTTTGGTGTTAGTTCTCATAGTGGAGCAAGACGACCATTTTCAGTCATTTTTTATGATAATGGAAGATTATAGATCATAGATAATGGGTTTTTGGGTCCTTCAAGTGATGATATTGATACTCCTATAGTGGGTAACATTGTACTGGTTATGAATGAATGACCCTTAGGTTGGAAGGTCTATAGTTACAATGATATTGGTTATTGTCTAGTCATGATGGCACCAAGATATATGTCTATGGTAAGTTCTAATGATATCTAGTTCCTTGGAAAATACCATATTTGTTATGTGGATTCAGTTTTGGTTAGAGTCAGTGTGTTGGCATCAGGCTCGAGGTGATTTCGGTGTAATCTAAGGGTGGTTTATGGGGTGATCCATAATTATTAACATGGTTTGGGGGTGAACTACATTCATAAAATATTATAGGGGGTGAAACTACATTTTATGGCATGGTTAAGGGGGTGAACCAGTTTCATAACATGGTTCATGGGGTGAAACACAGTTTTTTCATGTGATTCAAGGGGAAAACATGTTTCATTGTGTGATTCAGAGAGTGAAACCCAGTTTCCTCACATGGTTCAAGAGGTTAATCATGTGAAAAAAAATATTTAAGGTTCTAGTTTGGGTGAAAATGATTGGGAATCAAAGATAAGTAATATTGTGGCTTGGGGTATGAGAGAGAGCCTACATGTAGGGTTCATTAGTGGAAATATCAAGTTAGAGGTAGGTGTTTCTTTTGAGGACACATCATCAGGTGAAGTTGAGTGTTTTGGGAAAAGTTTTCCAAAGGAGGTCAGTTGGAATCCTTTCTTTAATTTGGATATAGAGAGATAGGAACTGTACTGGGAGTATCATGTGTAATGTGGTTAGGGAATTTTTAGATCACTGGAAGAGCATTTTCGGTAGGCTATTCCTATAGTGGGGAGCACCATGGTTTATAATCAGCCATAGAAAGTGGATTCTTGTGGAGGGGAGCACCATAAGCCCTAGGATGAATTAGTTGTAACACTATGGCATGTCTATTGATACTGGTGAAGGTGATCATTATCTTGGTGTTGACATTGATAGTGAGTGGGTGGCTCAACTTTTGGTGTTTGGAGTTATAATGCCCTTATTTTTCAAGTGAAAATTTTAACATTTTGATGATAAATTTTATTGGTTTTTTATTATTTTTTCCAAATAATTAATTATTTTATTAAAATATGTGTAATTTGAATTTGAATAATTAATTTGGATAAAAAAGAATGAAAATGTTTAATTTGAAGTTTATTTGTGATTATAAAATTTTAGTTGAAATTTTTTCAAAGTGTTTAATTGGTTTTTAGGTAAAAAAATTGTCCAAAACCTTATCCAGCCTCCTTCTATCACTTGTCACTAGTGTTTTGCTAATACTAGTGAACTAATTCTACTCATCCACTACCGTTGGGATGTGCTACCACCACTGTGGGTTGTTACCGCCACCATGGATTTCTACCACCATCATCGCCCTACCTCTAGCACCGCCACTACTAGCATATATCTGGGATCCTCGATTCAAGAAAGATGTCTCTTCTGAGTCAAGTTCTAGGACTTCCATTTGAGAAGAAAGGCCTATTTCACCTGAGCCTTTAGAATTGAATAGAAAAGGTGTAGCTAAAAGCATCCACTAAAAAAGTAATGAACCACATTTTTCATCCAATGGTTGGGTGATGCATGAATGAGATATAAAGATAAAATGGTAGAGACTATACCATGGTATATTTTTAAAACTATTTTAAAGGAAAAGGCATGAGATAATGTTTACATGTGGATAATACTAAAGTTAAATATTGGGTTGGGCCACCTCCATGCACACTCATTCCAATATCATCAAAGAGGTGTTGAGTAAGATTCCATTTAGAGTATAAAGGGACAATGGAAGCAAATTGAATCAAAATATGGCCAAAGTTTACGATACTTAAATATGGGTAACTCAAATATATGTTCTCTCTCAAAAATACTAATTTAAAAGAAGATATTAATGATGATTTAAAAAGGGAAATCTTTGACTGGTTCAAATATTAGGAAATTAAAAATGAGATTCTATGGATGGATTTTGGAGATTCAAAAGGTTCGGAGTTTGGATACCAATGTCTATTAATAAAGAGGTTATGCTTCTAAGAAGGGGAATCAACTACTTGAGTGAGAAATCTAGTTAGAGATTCAAATTTAGTTTTCTAATATTTTTTATTTTCTTTAATTTTATGTAACTCATATTCATGTTTTAATACAATTTCTTTCATCTCTCTTTCTCTCTCTCATACTTCTCCATCATGGTCACTTGTACTCACGGTGATGAGTAACTGACCTAAGGAATGTCCTGAGGGAGTAATGTGGTGTTGAACCCAAGTTTTTATTTAATATCTTATTTAGTTTAATTTGAGAATGATTTACAATGGGTTTATACTCATTGAAATTATCTAAGGGTTAGATTCTTCTTCTATAACCATTATCCCTTGATCGAGGATTTGGGTGTTCAGTCTACTCAGTGAATGTAGAGTTCACTATATATTCACAACTGGGATAGAAAAAGATGTTCATGTATAAAATGGAGTGTTTCCATTAAGTGGATAATCTACTAGAAAATGGAGTTTCTCATTAGATAAATCTCTTGTGAGAATTTACTTTCTTCTCTAACCTACATTCATTCTATTTCATTACATCTGCATGTTTATTATGGTTTTACATTTACATTCTCATATCATATTTCTTTGTTTTCATAACATAATAAGAATAAAAAAAATAAAAATAAGTGAATTAATAATAGTGTGTGATAGACTAAAAAGATCCTCAAGTGATATGAACCTAGTCAGTCATTCTCCTATACTAGTAAAAATTGTAGTCTTTGTACTGCCCTATGACATGCGCATCAAAACATGGTGTTGTTGCTAAGAAGTTGAGAAATTCTTTGTCTCGCTATTTCTATTAACACTTTGTAAATAAGTTTCATTATTTTATTAAAAAAACTTTTTCCATGATTAATTATAATTATAATTATAATTATTCTATATAGATTAGTTATTCACAAGTGCAACAACATGAAAAAATGGTTCACAATTATATAGAATCCTGGTTGAAAAAGATTAGTGACACAATGCAAAAATCCAGAGAGAGAAACGTAATGGTTCATTGAATATGTTCATGCATCCTAGGAGTAGCAGCTAGAAAACCCTAAACCCAAATCTCCACAAGAATCAAAACCGGTGGTGAATAATATTTCCCCACTCATTTTTTTCAAATCAAAGAACCTGAGGAGTCCAAGAAGGAAATACATGAAGATTAATTCCACCTCTCGAAACCATTGTTAGAAGATATACATGAATAAGATTTTCCTAATGAGGTACATATGGTATATCACCAAGATTTAGATGAATTTTGCTGCGAATATGCATGTGATGAAATACAACATGATCTTCCCACATTTAAAGAGGAAGAATCAAAAACTTTTTATCTCTATCTAACTTTATAAGAAGGAGAAACCACCCAATTGGTGGAGTTTGAAGAAATATTGGGGGAGCATGACTACCTACCTCCATTGACTACCACTCTACTCCATGAGGATTTCTCTAATTAAGAAATAATCTAATTCACACTGACATGTGTAGATGTTCTTATCTTGAACTCCTACTCATCAAATATTATTAAGACTGAATTGAGTATCACCTATCATCATTTTTAATTTCTAGAATTGTACTTATATTATTTTTACTTGAAGGAAGATGATAAAAAATAATATACACCTAATGAGGAACACATGGAGCTCCCCAGACATGTTGGACTTCTATTAGATGAAGTACATGAGGAGATACAAGTGGATTGTCTAGAGAAAAACTGAGACCAAATTTTCTTATATTGAATGGAAAGATTTTGATATTGATTATTTGTGTTTTAATTTTTTTCAAATAGCATTACACTATAATTTTCCCTTTGATTATTCCATTGATTTAGAGTATCTTAATAAAGAACTGTATAATAAAGAATTGGTTATATAAGAAGTAACCAAAAAGAAATAGAACCCATTATTTTTCCTACACCCAGCATATAAGCTATATCTCATTACTTAGGGAGTGTATTTGTTTTACTCTATCCATGTATTCCTTAGAAACAAAAAGAAAATAAATATAAACTGGAAGGAAGAAGTTTCAGTGGTTCAAATAAAAGAAACTACACCCACTATCATATTTCAGATAATAGTTTGTACTACCCATCTGTTGGTAGTCAAAGACTAGGGCCCACTTGGTGGTAAATAACAAGATTCATCCTTATTTTATTTTTTATTTATTTTCTTTCAAGATTTTTTAGTTTTCAATTTCTTTATTAGGAATTAGTTTTATAAATATTTTACGATATATCTCAATCCACCTCATTCATTCTAATCTTACTTTACAATGGAACTTATTCTTTGATGAGTTATTTTATTTTGTAAGACCATGGTGATGATGGCACAAAGAATCCTAGAAGAATATTTAGGAAGAAGGAAGAGTACTAGAGATTCATTGCTAAGGGAGTTCACTACTACAGTCATTATCTTTTAACTCCCTATTTTTTTTATGAAAATCTATTTTTAGATTTAATGGAGAAATATAATTACCACACCAAAGACTATATACTTTAATTAACTAATCTAAGAGACATGGGTTTCTTATAAATACTATGATTCCATGTTTTAGACAACTAATTTAATGGAATTGAATGAGTAAAGTGGGGTATTGAATGATTTGAGTGAATCATAGAATGTAATTTGATGAATTGTGATTTGATGGAATCTTTTGATTCAAGTAAATAAAATTTCCCTATCAATTTCATACATTGAATTTATGAAATTCATGATGATTTATTTGTTATTATAAATACATACCATTAGTGATTGCCCCAAATTTTATGTTCCATTCCTACAAAGACTTATATTCTTAATACTTCATATTTCTATCTTGAGAATATTTCTTGAGAGATCTTGGGTCATGCCACCTACTAAATATTTCATTGGAACTTTTCAAAGCTATGATTTTACAAAGTAAAATTTAATATGAATGAGGAATTTTCATTGATTTAACCCTTATCCTTGAGACCACCTCTCACATTAATCCTTATTTGGACTATAGAATCCATGAATGAACATTTTAGGAATGAGACACATTACAAGCCAATTATATCCATCCTTACCCAACTCTATTTATTCTTCATGATATTTTAAAGTTGGATTGTGAGGGTAAGGGAATTCATGGTGGAAGGGACGCACTACATTAAAAGGAATATGTGTGATGGTTATCTTTTGGGTATTGGGAAAGCTTCATGCTCATTTACTATATTCCCTTCCTGAAACTCTTGAGAAAAAGATAAAAAAGAAAAAAATGAAAATAAAATGGGTTGTGACTTGGCAGAATCAAAAATCACCATTTTCGGGATGATGAATTTATATATGGGGTTAGGTGATGGATGTGAGATTTTTCTTAAACACAATTTTCAAAAATTTCAAAAAAATATAAAAAAATAGTTTGAAAGGGAAAAAAGTGAAACAAATAGTGAAAAATCAAGATGGTGCATATCATTCACTGCATTCATTACATCATGACCTTTACTTTGAACTTATAGGGAAATGGGAGTAGTCACATTAATAAGGAATAATTTAATTAAATCTTTTACTTTTTAATATCATGCATTATTCATTACAGATAAACATCATATTTTGATCTTTAATGTTTTAAACATCATAACCCACCAACCCTGATCCTATGATTCATTTTAATCTTAATTGTAAAGTCCCCATGATTTCATGTGATTTTTTTCTTTACAAAGGGAAGAATGTAGGTCCTTTACCAGCATGTAGATGGTGAATATATTCAAGGTATTATCAAAACTCTAGTTTAAATTGTAACCTTGAGTGATGAGAGAGATAAAATATTATTGTGAGGTAAGTCACAACTTGGAATGCTTAATAATAATAAATTATGATATTTCAATGAATGAAAGGATAAGACTCACTAATTTACATTGGGAGAAGGTAAAATGAATGATTGAATTGGTTTCTTTGAAATGTGTGAATTTTGATTAATATTGTATGTGATTCGTGAAATTTTTATTTTCCCATTTATAATTATTTGATTTTGTTACTTTGAAATTTGAATATTTGTAAGAATGGGTACCCTTTGAGATTCTATGTTGATATTCAATGCTTGAGGACAATCATAGTTCAAGTGTGGGGGTATTTGATGCCCTTATTTTTCATGTGAATATTTTAAAATTTTGATAATAAATTTTTTATGGTTTTTTATTTTTTTTTCAAATAATTAGTTGTTTATTAAAATGTGGGTAATTTACATTTGAATATTTAATTTGGATAAAAAGAAATGAAAATGCTGAATTTGAAGTTTATTTGTGATTATAACTTATTGGTTGAATTTTTACTAAGTGATTAATTATTTTTAGGTAAAAAAAGTGTCCAATACCTTACCTAGCCTCCTTTCATCACTTTCCATAGGTTATCGATTCCCCACTTCTATTGAGTCTCTAGCATTGAGATGTATTGCTGCCACCATGGGCTACTACCACCACCATAGGATTCTACCTCCATTATCACCCTACCTCTACTACCACCACCACTAGCCTGTATCTATTCTCCTCAGTCCAAGAAATATTCCTTCATCAATCCAAGTATGAGGACTCCCATTTGAGAAGAAGGGTTTATGTCACATGTGCCTTTGGAATTTAAAATAGAAGTCACATCTTGAAGCATCCACTAAAAAGGATTGAATCCCATTTTTAATCTCATGGTGGGGTGATTCATGCATGATATATAAAGATTAAATGGTTGAGCCTATGTTGTCGTACATTTTTAAAACTATTTTGAAGGCATAGGCACAAGTGATTTTATACATAAATAACATTGAAGTGAAATTTCAGGTCAATTCACCTCTATAAATTACTATGCTGATATGATTAAATATGTAATGATTTAGATACCAGGTAGAGTGTGAAAGGAGGATAAAAAAAATTAAATTAAAATATGGTCAAAGTTGAAGATGTCAAAATATAGGTAAATAAAATCCACGTTCTCTATCATTGATAGCAATTTAAAAGGAGTTTTTCATGAGTATTTCAAAAGAAAAACATTTACTAATTCATATATTGGGAAATTATGAATGATATTTGAAGGGTGGATTTTGGAGATTCAAAAGTTCTGACCTTTGGCTGCTGATGTATATAAATATAGAGACCATACTGATGGGAAGGGGAATCATCTTCTTGAGTGAGAAATCTATCTAGACATGTTTCTTTAGTTTTCTACTGTATTTTAGTTTCATTACTTTTATTTAACTCTTATTCATTTTTAAATAAAATTTCTTTCATCTCTCTATCTCAATCTCTATCTCTCTATCTCTTATTTATCCATCATGATCTCTTATACTCATGATGATGATTAATTAACCTAAGGAATATCTCGGGGGGATTAATCTAGTGTTGAACCTATGTTTTTGTTTAATATTTTTTTATGTTAATAATAGGATGTTTGTAGTGGGTGTAATCATTATTGTGGTTATCTAAGGGTGATCTTCATCTTCTATAACCATTCTCCATCAATCAAGGAGGTGGGTGTGTGGTATGCTTGGAGAATTCTTAGTACACTATATATTCACAATAATGGTGTAAAAATATTCTCATGCATACGATAGAGTGTTTTCATTAAGTGAATAACAAAACAGACGATGAAGGTTCTCATTAGATGAATCTCTCGGGAGAATTTTCTTTCTTCTCTAACATACATTCATTCTGTTGCATTACATCTATGTGTTTAGTTTAGTTATTTTTTCACATTCTCATATCATCATTATTTTTTTCCATAAAATAATAAAATTATAAATATTTTAAGTAGGAATAGTGTGTGATCAACTATAAAAATCCACAAGTGATATGACTCTGGTTAGCCATTGTGATGCACTAGAAAAAATTGTAGCTTTTGCACCACCCTATGAAAAGCATTTCAAGTTATATAGTGGAAGCATGGTTAGAGATCAATGTTGAAACATGGAGAGGTCTTGGTTAAGTAAGAAAGAAGGTAGGTCATAAAATGATGTTTGGGGACTACCATGGCTTCTCAGGGATGAGAAGTGTTATAGTGGGGAGTTTGTAATGACCTTAAGAATTATATATCGTTGTTTTAGAATAGAATTTATATTTTTCTATTCACTGGATGGTTTATTTTGTGAATTGGAGATTGAGTTTAGAATATGAATATTTGAACACCTCTAAATGATGTATTTAAGCAAGTTTTGAGTCATTGGAGGCATTGGCAGTGAGCTTGGGGGGATTTGGAGGGACCTACAGCTCTTGGGAGCTGCATGAAGGCATTAAAGGTGTGAAAAGGGATGTCACACCATGAATTATCATGGATAGTTGGTTTTGGGGTTCTGGATCAAATATTTATGGAATGAAATCATGTGTAATTACATTAATGACCCCAATACACGGTGACAGGTATTTTAAAATATGGGTCTTTCTTGGGATACCCCTAGTTTCTCCCACTCTACCTTTCACTCATGATTGTGGACTTCTAAGAGCTCATATCCCCATGTTTATTACTGTATCTAAGGGTTATTTGATACTATAAACTCTTATTGGTAAGTCTAACTGCATGAATTTCCTAGATCTATTCATTATCCCTTGTTTTTTCTATGCATTTATTTAGGTGTTTTAGTAAGGGTTTCAACTCTAATTCAATAGAATCATGGAGGAATTGACCGATTTGAATGGGGATTTAGTAAAGCCTAACTAAATCCCATCACATGATGCCATCCACATGTTGCTATTTTCTGTTTTGATGGGGCTTGTCACCAAAGTGGATTTTTGATGGTCTCTTTATTAAATTAAATTAAGTAGGTGAATGATTGGGTGTCGGTGGTTAAGGATTTTTCTCATATTGGTGTTAGGGGTGTGTTTCGAACCCTCTGGGTATATTTTGTTGAGGTTTTAGTGACACAGTGGTTCTTAGTGTTTGGTTCAGTGATTATGGAACATTGTGTAGTGTCCTCGACCTGTTTGGCCACCTGAATAGTGCTTTCAGGCTGGGTGCCACTGGCCTTAGGCATACCTCCCCAAATGCCAAAGGTTAACGACTAGTAATGAGGGTTTAAAGAGGGAAAATAGGGGTGTATATACCATAAAGGAATCATATAATAATGTTCTGAGTATATATATATATATATATAACATGCTTCATAAGAAAAGACTCGGTAGACTCAAACCAGACCTGCCAATAGCGGAAGCACAATCAACAACAAGCAACATCAAAAGCATAAACAAGCAACATCAAAAGCATAAGTAAATAGCAGCAACTAAATAAATAAACACGTCAACATACCATTTATAACTACTAAAACAAAAAATTCATTCAATACATGTCATACAATATAATATCCAGAAGGGGTTTCCAATGGAAACCCACAATATATACATACATATAAAGCATGCTGATAAGGAAATGTAAACAAAATGAAAAAAAAAACTCCAACTAAGGAAAAACCGTTAAGGTACCTTGACAATATCCCATGAAAAATCAACTAGCTTTCAGCTTCTAAGCATGAACCCTTACATGAACATAAAATCATAAGGTCTGCATGCATCCCAAAGGGCCTGTGTATGGTGTGAGAATGAGTCTCAGTGGGATACCGCCCACGTGTGCATACCTAGGAAAAGTGTTTAAGTTATTGTGTAATATAACAATAATTAAAGGCAGAAAGTTATAAAATTTAAATAAATACAAGCTTCTCTGGTGCTCAATAGCCACCAGTAAGTTATCTCATGCTTCGTTTAACGCCGGAATCACTGAAGGGGAGAGGATCCTTAGCACATGGCCCAAGGAATCCCCTAATATAGAAGGTCCAGGTGAACCCTTAGGTTCCACCCCCAAAAGTCACTAACGCCTCATGAAAATCAACACCTCATGTCCCAAACATTTCATTGATGTCCTGAAGTCATGCCCAAACAAATATAAACATGTCCCCTCATACACCTGCTCGAAAGTACTTTTCAACTGGAAGCCTGGAGTATGGGGGAACATTGATATATTTCCTCAAAGTAAAATCACCATCATCTCATAGCATGAAATCCTAAGAAACGATGATATTCCTTCTCCAAAATAATTCAGGCCCAATGCCCTCAATCATGGTAGGCCTCAGCGCCCAAACGATAGCCTCAACATTGTCATCTGAAGGATCCTCAGATTTCCTCTGGATTTCTATGGAAATCACCCCCAAAAAAGGTCTTAAGATGCACTATCAGGTCCCTCTACCCACACAAGTGGTAAAAACCAGCTCATCACTGAGTCAACCTATATACACATGACTATAATCAGTACATTTTCCATCATAGTTGAGAGAAAATCACTAAATTAGTCCTTAATCCATAACAACTCTGACACCTCATTCCCCTATGACCATGTCACTAAAAGCTGATGGACATTCCATCTAATATCATGGGTCACACCCCCAATCTGATGGTATTGCCTCCTCAAACTAACGACCAAGTCACCCAATCGATGGTCAATGCCACCAACTGTCTCGGACTATGTTTGTCCCAACGATCACATCACCTCAATAGATATCCATTTCTATCTCTATCCTCAATACATAAATGTCACATCCCAAAGGAACCCATCAATATATCACAATCATCATACATAAATAATCCAATTTAAATCAACTAAACAATTCAATGTAATTGAATTGTATAATTCCAATTACACAAAACTAGTGAACTAAATAAATATCACACCCAGAACTAACTACCCAAGGTGGTCAACGACCTCTAACCCAAACTCGCACATATGAATTGGAATAGGGAATTCGTAAAGGGATCACATAAGGTCACATAAACAATTTAACATCAAGAAATAAAATTTAAGAGGGAATCACTAAATTACCCAAGGGCATGCTAAAATCCACACCACCAAAACGACCGCAAAAACACTGAGAAAGGTATAACCCACGTACCTTGAATCCATATATGTAGGCACATTTGGTATTAGCCTCTAATTTCAAGATATTTTGAAAAAATTTACATTTCCATCGAACGCCCTAAAAATAGGGTAAAATAGCTCGCACGAATTTAGTAGTCTATGAGGAAAAAGAAAAATGAAATAGAATCATGGGTGAGTAGAGCCTTACCAATATGGTTCCAATGCACCTAATGTCTTGAAGAATGGAGAAACAGTGAAGGGGGTGGATCAAAATAAAGAGGAGGAAGAAAAATAGAGGAAACCCTCATGTTGTGCATGACCTATGGGAGAAGAAGGGGAAGAAAAGAAGAAAAGGGAAAATTGTGGGAGGGGTAGAACTTTAATTTCTCCCCTTAAATGAGACCTCATGGTTATCTCGCACAGTTATCAAAACCGTGTGGCAACTGTGCGAGCTACAGTACATGGGTACTGCCTAAGTGGCACTACCCATGTGGCTTACACATGATTTTCCCTAACTGTGTACAAACTGTGAATAAGCGCTCTGTAAAAACTGTAGAGGTTCCTTCATATCCATTCACCTTTACCCACAAAATTTACCCAAACTATGCTCAGTATAAAAACAAGGAGTACGGTTAGCTGGAAGAGGCTGCACTGTTTTCCCCAAACCATTCACCTTGACCTACAACTCCCAAAATAGGGCTTCAGGCCTCCGATGCACCCAAAACCCTTACGAACACTTGATTCACTCTCCAAGACTCTAAACCCATCAAAAAAATTATATTGGGTTGATGGAAAACTCAGAATTGTGTTCTCATTATCAATAAAGAATTTGGCGTACCCACTAATTCCAAAATTCAAATAAGTAGAGGATTTCGACCCGATTCAATAAACTAAGAATGTTACACATTGGTTTAAATTAAATAATTAATTATAATTATTTATAATAAATTATTTGTAGTGTTTGATGCGAGGTAGGAGCTCGGGTTGTGGTATGATCTCTTTTGTGGTATGAACATGTTTGGGAGAGGCTCAATGAAGACTGGCGTAGATGGTAACTCCTTGTTAGTGGTAGGTGGTCCCTTTAATACAAATCCATATGTGTTTTTATGCATGATTTACTACCATTTCTCATATTTCATGGGATAGGGTAGATGTACAGGGACAAAGAGTGGTCTCGTATAATATATAGGACTTTTTTGTGTCTCTAATTCTTAGGATGAGTGGTATCTAGTACTTTGATAATTTGGATCTTCCCGATGACTATGTCGCCAATGGGAGAGAGCGATGGTTGGGCTGATGTGAGACCTTTGGTGGTCTTGAGTTGTGAGGTGAGACTTTTATATCATATGATGGGTTCCACTAGGGATGGTCGGTGGGTGTTAAAGGTTTATTCCTGGTGATAGTGGGTGATACTGTAACATCCCCCGCCTGGTTCTCCCTCACGTTATCGAATTGGGTCACCACAAGACCTCAATCACACCTCATTGTATGTCAAAGGATGCTGACTAGTAGCAAGGGTCAAATAAATAATGTTGGGAGACTATACCCTCAGGTACCAAAAGAAACATATAGTGGAATCATGATAAACAAAACAACATACATCAACTCTAGTAGATAAATAGGCAATGACCAAAATAATCATGTATAATCAAACATGAAATGTCATACTAAATATCATACAATCATCTAAATTAAAGAAAGAATAAATTAAAGACTCCCTAAAATGGACATGAATACCATACTTGATCCTAAAAAAATCTCCAATCCTATAAATAAAATGAACCAATCAACCACAGGGCCCCTTGACCTTGTCTAGACCTGTATTAATGATGTCTATCCATCTACCAAATGATGGACTGAACAGGGTGTGCGTAAAACTCAGTAGGCCATAACCAGTAGTTTTTAAACAAACCTAATTTGTGTAATAGTGCATGAAACAATATTATATGCATAGGTATTGATTTATAAAATAAATACAGAGCATCAAAATAACCCTGCAGACCCTTGAGCTCCAGGTTGATGTTCGGGGTCTTCCATACCTGCTACAACACAATGCCAGATATCTTTTTCCATACTCACCATTGAGTTTAGGAGGATTCTTATTCTAAGGATCATGCATACATTCAATTCACAACTGACCCGAGGAAAATTATCATGCTAAGGGTGAATCAAATATTTCAAGTATCAATAGCCCTAGTGTAAATTCCCATGCTAGGGCTGATTTTTATAAAAAACAACAAGACCCAATTCATACCAAATTATCAAACATTCCAAACATTTTAACATTATTCCATCTTAGTTAACTCAGACCATTTTCCAATTATCTTTCAATTTATTCCATTATGCCAAACTACCAATTTATAGGTCAATTATGCTCAAATTACAATTACCAATTTCATGCCAATATTTCAATGACAAGTCAATTACCAATTTCATGCCAAGTTACCAATTTCATACTAAGTTACCAATTCACATAAAAATTATAAAAATTCTAAGTATCTTTCTATTTATTCCCAATTATCATTTAACATGTCAAACCAAGTTTGTATTTCAAATTTAAAATCATTAGGGTGACAAGTTTCACAAGGTTTAATCTAAATATCAACCCACAATTATATAATTCAATTACAAGGGAATGAGGTTTAAAAATTCAAGTTCCAACCTAGAGTTTAGGATAGACATTCCTCTCAGGTGGTCAAAAGTCTAGGGTCTCATTTTCAATTAATCTAATGGGATATTTTGGAGTTATAAGTATGAGGATTCATGTTATACAAGTGAATTACAGTTAGGAGAGGTTGCATACATGTCTTGTCGGTGTGATCACACATTTTGCACATACAGGAAAACCAATTCAGGCCTTGAGAAGATTTTTTATACCAACAACCTCAAAAGTATAAAAGAAGAAACTGATAGATCGAACACTTGGATCCACTCCAAAAACCATGATCTCCTATGGAAAGTGATAGAATTCTCTAGTTGGGGTTGGAAGAATAATGTCTAGGAATAAAACAGTAGGAATTAACTAATTTCAAGAAAGACTTATGGATTCAAGATGTTCAGATCAAACCACAGATCAAGGAACCAAGAGAAGGTGTCGGATAAGTCAAGGAAGCCATGTATAATCCTTCCAAAACATTAATCCTAAATTAGGGTCAAAGTAGTGCGATTAAGGAGTTAAATGGAGGCTCCATGTTGTATAAATAAAAATTTTACCCTTGCATTCTTAGCTTAGAATGGATCCATCAAATATCTATTAGCTCTCACCAGCTAGCCACTAGCTACCACCAGCTATCTAGTGGTTCCATATAGAATAGTTGAACCCTTAGAAAACCCACTAGATTTCCAATGGGATTCATTTAGAAATCCCATTATATCAATAAGATATCAGATAACTAGTGGGATTCCTGTAGGAATCCCTTTCTCTTAAGATGCCACGAGCTGGTCGGTGGGATTCCCATAGTCTTACCAAGATACCGCCCCATCCACCATTTAGCAAGAGGCACTAAAATATTCTCCTTGCTATATTTCAACACTATATATTTCTGGATCACCTCATTTGATCCCCCAATCACCATAAAAACACTAATTTAACTGGGGTACAAGGCACGTGAACAAAATTTCAAATAACTCATCTAAAAACTTAAAAGAGAAGTACCTGAGTAAAATATGGTGTCTTACAACCTCCTCATCATATAATAGATCATCCTAGAGCTATGATCCCACACATAACTGAGATTTTTTACTGAATAACTCAATAAAATGTGGTCATATACCAGAATCTCTCTCCTAGGTCACCTTCAACACACACCCATCCTACCACTGCACTCACACTAGGGGATCAATCTTTCTTCATAGATTCGTCTCACTATGGTTGATGATATGGATAATATTCTCCTCAAAGGATACATTGATATCAATCTCAACATCATTAACATTTATCATGTGAGAAGGATCAGGGTGATATCTCTAGAGCTGCAACACATGAAACATGTCATACATGGAACTATGGAACTTTAGAAGAGCTAATAAGTACACCACTGGATAGATCCTCTCTATTATCTCAAATGGTCTGAAAAACCTGGGTGATATCTTCCCTTGCTTCCAGATATGGAATTTACCCAACCTAGGGAACACCCATAGAAAGGCATAGTGACTAACCTCAAACTCCAAAGGCTGTCTCTGATGGTCACCATAAAATTTTTGCCAAACCTGTATAGTTTCATACTAATTTTTGATCAACTGAACCTACTCAGATATCTCCTAGATGAGTCTAGGTCCAGAAATCATGGACTCATCCGCCTATAACTTGCACAAAGGTAAACAACATGACCACCTATATAAATCATCAAAAGGATCCATTTGTATCGATGCTTGGAATCTATTATTATAGGTTAGCTCCAAAATATCCAAATGATTCTCCCAAGAACCACCAAAGTACAAAACATGGGCTCACAAATATGTCCTCCATAACCTAAATAGTTCATTCAAAAAGGTTGTTAGTCTAAGTATGATAGGTTGTTATTAGATGAGCTTATGATACCAACTTCTTATGAAGACCCTTATAGAAACATGATGTAAAGTGATGGTCTTGATCAGAAATGATACTCTATAGAACACCATGAAACTGAACTATCACATGTACATAGAGGTTACCCAAGTTACCAATGGTGAAGGTATCCCTAATTGGCAATAAATGGGCTACCTTTATTAGTCAATCCATATTCACCCACACCGCATCACTTTTCTAAAGTGTCCTCAGTAATCCTATCATGAAGTCTATGGTGATATCATCTAATTTACTTTCCATAATTGGAAAAGGCTGCAACAACCTATTAGGATGTTGATGTTTGACCTTCACCTGCTGATAGGTGTAGAATCATTCCATGAATCTCATTATCTCTTTTTTCATCTCTAGGAACCAGTAATACCTATGAAGGTCAAGATATATTTTTGTTAACCCGTGATTTATCATCCACTTCAAAGAATTGGATTCCCTCATTAGCTCATCACTCATGTTCATAGGAACCCAGATATGAACATGAACATGAATAACCTCATCATTATCAAGGAAGAAGTGTGATGGTGGATCCCCATCATATATGTTGTACCTTAGGTCTAAACCCTCATAATAGATAAGTTAAACCCCCAGATATTATTCATAAGTGAGGGAACAAAATTGGTTGATGTTAGAGTTATTTTTCCCTCATACTCTTTAACATCTAAATGCATATCTACAAAAAGTGTTATTAGTCTCCACTTATCACTTGACTCCTACACTTCCTAAGTATACAACTTATAAATCAATGCATTGACAATAAAATTTCCCTTTCTAGGATTATACACTAAATCGATGACAAAATACTGTGGATACTTGAACCACATAATCAGTAAAATATTCAGGTCCATTTGTGAAAATATGTACTTCAATATCTTAAGACTTGCGTAGACCATTAATCTCTTACCCAATAGATAATGTCACCAAAATCTCAAAGTATTAATCACTAGAGATAAATATAGGTTGTGAGTGGGATAATTCCACTCATGTAACCTCAACTACCTAGATCCAAAAGCAACCACTTGATCCTACTACATCATAACTACTCCAAGCCCAACTCTAGATGCATATCAATACATGGTATGATCCTTACCCAACTTAGGTAAGGCCAAGGTTGGAGATAAGGTTAACTTTCTATTTAATTATTGTAAAGTATCCTTGCAAGAATCTAACCAAACATAACTCATGCCTTTATTGGTCATACTAAACATCAACACTTCCATATAAGATAATTCCTAGACGAAACACAAATAATAGCCTACTAAAACTAGAAATCTCTAAATATAAGACATTCTAGGGTCATTCCTGAGACACCTTGGCACCCACCTTCTCTAGGTCTACTAACACTCTATCCTCTGAGATAACATGACCCAAGAAGTGCACTTTGTCAATATAGAAATAACATTTAGATAGCTTGTAATGAAACCAATTCTCTCTCGACATACTTATAGATGATTTCAAGATGTTGGGCATGATCATCTCTAGATTATAAGTACACCAAGCTGTTGTCAATTAAGGCCACAAAAAATTGATCTAGATGTGGTTTAAAGATCCAATTCCTCAAGGCCATGGATATTGTTGGTGTGTTCATCAGACCAAAAAACATTATCAGGAACTCATATAATCCATACATGCTCCTAAAAGTATTTTGAGGTGTGCCAAATGGTCTCACCATCAATTGATGGTACCCTAACCTTAATTAAATCTTTGAGAATATATAGGAACATCTTAGTTAATCAAAGATATCATTGATGCATGGATGGGGATACCAGTTCTTGGCTATCATCTAGTTCAGAATCTGGTAATCCATTCATAGAAAAAAGGTTCCATCTTCCTTCTTGGATAATAAAAGGGGGAAACCCCACAGTGAAGTACTAGGACACTTAAATCCCTTACATTAAAAATCCTCTAACTATAATTTCAACTCCCAAAGCTCTATTGGTGTAATCAGATAGGGTTGAATAGATACAAGTTCATCTCTTGTCATTGACTTGATAGTAAACCCAATCTTTTACTCAGGTTTTAAGCCAAATAACTCTTTAGGAAATAAAATCTAAAAGTGGTCCACCACTAGAGGAAATTTATTCTTCTATGACTCACCATTATCCAAAATAATTCTTTTTATATGGGTAATGAGACAACCTTGTGATGAATTGGTCCCACATGACTAGCCAAAACATCTAATTCCCCATGAAGGATATAGCTTCCCCCTTTTGGAGATAGAAAATCACCCTTCTTAGATAACAGTCGATGTGAGCCTAGCACAGAACAAGTCAATCCATAACTAGAATGAAATTTAAACCAATCATTTTCTAATGTAAATATATCCCATAGAAAATAATAACCTCTAATATCACGAGGAAACTCCACATGGTATCTGATACCCTATGATCACACCCCTAACAGTGTGTCAATGGTCGTAACCCCATCCATGCTTTCCACAACCAAACCCAGGTCATTAAAAAAATGATTAGATATACAAGAATGTGATTATTCTATATCAAACAAAACATAATAAAGGGAATATGTCAAAAGAATCATACCTCTGACAGTGTAAGGTCCTACATCCTAACTAGTAGGAGTATTCTATATAACATGGAACTAACTCACCTCTCTACCTTGAGCTTCAGCATGACTCCCCTGTGATGCTCCTTCCTGCTGGTATTATCACTCCTACATTAGGTTGTCATGCCCCAACCCCATCTAGAGTGACTTGTGGAACACCATCTACCTATCTTCTTGGGGTAGTAGAGTCCCTCCTAGACTCTAGTGTCTGCCACGATCCTCTACCACGGTTCAATTATTGAGTTCTCAAGCAGAACCCCTATAGGTGGTCCATATTACCATAATCTCAGCACTCCACTATAGGAAAATGACACTAAAATTGTTTATGGTCATCCAAACCATAATGATATAACTTACCCTAATTGTGGTCCTTGGATGGTTGTCCACCCCTCTAGCTACTCTTCCCAACATGGACTTGGTGAAAATTCTCATAACAGTGTTTATTGTCACCTGAAGTGAAACACCCAAACCATCCCACTAGGACAACATTCCTACCACTTAGGGCCTCCTTCTGGTTCCCTTCAGTGATGAGATCATGATTCATTACTTCATATAATTTTTTTAAGTATAAAACATTCAATTAAAAATTAATTTCATATCGAATCCCATCCTAGAAACACTTCGACTTGGATATATCATATCCTATTAATGATAGAGAAAAACACTACAGGTTGGTAAACTGATCTATGTAGTCCATAAAAAAATCCCCCCCGACATCATGTGTATGAACTCCTAATCTATTTCATCCCCCAATGTCTATGGGTAGAATTGGCTCAGGAACTTCTTCTCGAATCCTTTCTAGGTTAGATCATCAGGTTGTCCAACCTATACTATGATATCCCACCAATGTTTGGTTAGTCCTCATGGAATATAGATAGTAAGATTCACCCTCCTATCCACGAGTTTCTCTAAGTGACTAAAGATCATCTAGATGTATTCATTAAAGAACTCTGCAACCTAAGTTCCTCCCTCCATAATGAACATGGGTGACTATTTTATTTGGAACCCCTTCATCAGATCCAACATAGAAGGGATGACACGGTTAGTCTCCCTTTCCATGGATCACATGAATCACATGAAACTATCATGAATATGATCATCCATTGGATTAATTGAATATTTTATAATTCATTATTCTTCTAAGTTTGGTGTGTGTTCATTACCACTCTCCTGATGTTCAACCAGAGGATGGTGCAAATTCATTTCTCTACAAGAGTCGAAAAACTTATCAGATCACATTATTCACAACAAGATCAAAACTAGATGGACAATGAGTCAATATATAACCATATATACATGTTCTCTTCATTTTTTATCTTAAGAAGTGAATTAATCATATTTTATAAGTTTAAATTTTATTCATTTTATTATAAATTTCATGAATTTTCATGCTCAATAAATGAATCCCTATCATGAATAATGCATGATAACATACATTCCTATATACCTATTATAATGCATGCATACATACTTCTTGTAATACAAGACCATAAGTAAAATCTCATAAAAAATAATATAACATAACAACTTCATAACCCAAGGTGAAAAAACATCACAACTATAACAAGAGAACCTCATAAATAGCAATTTCATCACTTCCAACTTATATTTTACCCCATACATAGGTCAGCTACTCCCATGCACAAGATCATTAACAAACCCTAAGACATATCATTCTTCTATATACCTTACCATAAATATTAAATAAAAATAAAAGACTCCCTTTTATATCATTTTGTAATGTCTCTGGGCCATTTATCCCTCATGTGACTGAGTTAGGTCACCACGAGACCTCAATTGTGCCTCTTCACCATAATATCATTATTTCTTAATTTAGACAAGGAAGTCAATGTATCATATTCAAACCTGGTCTCTTCATCCATCATGACTTTAGATTATTTATTTTAATTGCAGAAGGTATTTTTGTTTTTATAAATTCAAACAATATCTTTATTTATTTATTATTTAGAGATCAAAAACATGATTCCATAGCTACTTTTATTTCATGGATGTGTTAAATTTATCTATTTTCCCATTTGAATATTATGTTTCCAGGCTCTACTTGAGAATAATCCCTCAATTACATTGTATTCTAATGGTATTGTACAAAATTTATTTGAAAGGATTATCATTAGATTATCATTGGCCTTTAGACTGATCATATCATCACATTCTTTTCTTAATATGCTTTATGTTTTCAATGTAATTCTAATATAACTTCCAAGAAATTAGATGAATTTTCAAATGGAGAACATGATGAAGAGTGGATGCAATTATATCAAATGAATTCAAGGTATTGCTCATCATTTTAATGTTTCTCAATCATTACTTTATTCTATCAGACCATACAGATATCTTTTTTAGGGAATCATTTTAGGAAATTGTTTTTGGGGGGGTGTGAGCACTATTGAGACTTAGGCCAGGTGTTCTAGATAGTAGGCCACCCATGTTTCATACTTATCACAAGGGGGAAGGGGGAGTCAGTTAAATCCCCATAAACTTCTTACCTTTAAATCGAGTGGAGGGTGTTAGGAAACAGACTTTGGACGTTTTGGATCAGTACCTACTGGAGTGGGAGAGGAAGGAGAGGACTCTGATGTAGAACTCATCTTTTCATGTCTAGAAGCAGGGCATGGAGGAGGTCTCTCCCGGAGCCAGTTAAACTCTAGATACGTATAAAGATCTATTTTCTATTTCCATTTCTTACTGTAGATCGTAAAAGCTACTATTTCGGTAATAAACATTGGTTGAACTGTCTACTACACTCACTAATTCATTGAGCTACTCTTGTTAGGCTAGAGCAGCTAAAAATTTGGTGCTTTCATTGAGAGGTTGTTTGGTATTGAGTTCTAGTTGAATGCATACAAAAATGGAAAGTAAGATGGCCTCTCTAGAATTAGCGATGTAGACACAGCAATGTAAGGATCGAGATTTATAATTGATAATCGCGACTATTTAGAAAAACATTAAGAAAGTTCCTATCGGAAAAATGGAGAATTAGAGAATGATACACAATAAAATATGAACGAATGAGTAAAAGGATTCACATAAGATACGCAAATTGGAATATCAAACGGTGGAAAGTATTAAGGTGATACAGATGCAGGTTGATCGGAGTTCAGCATATGTAAATCAAGAAAATAGGATGAAGTTCTCTTCTAGTCGAGAAGGCGATGAATACGAGCACAATCTGAGACCGTGAGTGATCTTGGATTCAAAGGATGTTTCATTGAACGATAACATGAGTGTAACGAAATGTGTCGAGATTCCTTTGTTGGCCGGAAATGATCTATTCAGATGGATAACCTAAGATGAAACCTACTTCTGGATAAACTGTACCCCGAAAGACATGAAGTTTCCCTTGATGTAGCTCTGTATGGAAGAAACAACGTTATACTAGTTTCTATTATAGTTATCTAGTCTGAGACTGAAGTGGGAAAAGTTGAGGTTGGCTCTAACGGAGCGTTATAGTAAGGTGATTGAAGGAGATCCCATTCAGTTCCTTAAGTCTTTATAGAAAACAGGAATGGTGGATAAGTAGGTTGAAGAATTTGAACAAGTGGTGTTGTGGATTCCAGACTTCCCATAAATGTGGTTTATGAACCTGTTCATTAGAGTTCTATGACCATAGATAAAAAATAGAGCGTCGAATCATGAATCGAAAAGCAAGAACAGATTGCTTACTTTTTCTAGGAAAATAGAGAGGGAATTGATTGGGGAAGTCCTGCTTCTTGGTGAACGTGGAAAATCGGTGTTAGCTCCACTACCTTGGAGGGTGATACCTCCTGCACCAATGGCGCCTTATGTCAGACTTTCTATTGATAGGAACAAGAAGGAGGAGGAATTCAGTTATGGCGGGGTTAAGGACAAGTGGAATAGCGTAAAACCAATCAGCCGACAAGAAAGAGAGGAACAAAAGCTAAAGGTGTTATGTTTTAGATTTGGAAAACCTTTTAGTCCACTACATCGGTGTCCCAATAAGAGTTTGTGACTATTGTTTTGGGAGATGGAAGAGTTGGACCCAGAGAAAGAGTCTGGAGAAGAACGGATTCTAGAAGAGGATAAAATGGTTTTGGGTATTGTTTCAGAAGGGGATACAATGGAATTCATAAGAATGGGAGAGAGCAAGGTTTAATCCCTACTGTTTTTCGGGAAAATTTCTAAAATACCTATCAGGATCCTTGTGGATAGTGGGTCAAGTCACAAATTTGTATCCAAAGCTCTTATTAAAGTGGCCAATCTTGAATTTTTCCTAACTCATCCATTTGGGATTAAAATTGGTGATGGTCCATGAGCATTGTTTCAAGGGGTGTGAAAGGAGATTGAGGCTAGCTTGGGTGACTTTGCTATCAAAATCGAGGCCTATTTTTTTGACATTGGAGGAGCAGACCTCATTTTGGGAATGAAGTGGTTGAAAACTATGGGGTATGTGTTAACAAATTTGAGTCACAAGATGATAAAATTTTTGTGGGAAGGAAATGAAATTAAGCTGCAAGGGATTACTAAAATTTTAGACATGCGAGAGAGTTTGTGATTGGTGCTACAGGATAGAGATATTGTAGTCGAGTGATGGTTTTAGAAAATTGAATTAATAATTTCATAAATAGTGACTGATTTGGGGGAAACCAACAACAGTTAGGAAGCTTAATGGGGTATTTACAGACACTTTTTAACAAACCAAAGGGGTTTCTCCAAGCAGAACCACTGACCATGCAATAACCTTGGTCGAAGGAGCAGCTTCAGTCAACATACAACCCTACAAATTAGCAAATTATTTGAAAGATGAGGTGGAAAAATAGGTTGCTGGCATGATGGATATGGGAATCATTAGGTACAGTACCAGTTCTTATGAAAGTCCAATTATTTTAGTAAAGAAAAAATAGGAAATAGATATTGTGTGTGGACTACGGAACTTCTGAACAAATTAACCATTCCTGACCGATTCCCTATTCATGTTATCAAGGAACTGCTAGATGTGCTTCACAGAGCTAGTTATTTTACCATGATGGATCTTAATTCCGGTTTTCATTAGGTTAGGGTCCGGGAGGAAGAAATTAGGAAAGAAAACTTTGAGATATACAAGGGTTATTATGAGTACCTCATCATACATTTTGGGTTGATGAATGCGCCAACCACTTTCCAGTTAACCATGAACCAAGTGTTTAGGAAATTATTAAGGAAGTTTGTTCTTGTGTTTTTTATGATATTTTGATCTAGAGTCTTACTTGAGTATTATTTGGGTGGAGCACCTTCCACACTTGGAAACTGTGTTTCAACTTTTTTTACCAAACCAGTTGTCAACAAATCAGAAGAAGTGTTATTTTTCTTAGCCTTTGGTGGAATATTTCGGCCGTATTATTTATTATGAAGGGGGAATAGACCCCAAGAAAGTGGAATGTATCATGGTCCGGTCCCACCACATAATGTTAAGGGTGTGTGTGGTTTCTTGGGGCTCACCGGATAGTATAGGAAGTTTATTTCTGGATATGGGGAAATAGTGAACCCTTGCAGCGCTAACCTGGAATAAAGGTTTTCTGTGGAATGACAGTGTGAAACTGGACTTTGAAAAACTAAATCATTGCATGGTTTCTACACCACTGTTGGCTCTCCCAGAATTTTCCAAAACTTTTTTCATTGAATGTGATGCATCCGAGTACGGGGTGCGTGCAGTTCTTATGCACGGGGGCCGCCCAATAGCTTTTTTAGCAAGGATTTAGGATAATTTAATCTTTATGAGTCTGTTTATGAAAAATAAATCACGAAACTTGTATTATAAGTCAATCATTATAGGCAGTATCTATTGGGACAACACTTTGTTGTTTACTCTGATCATAAACCGCTCAAACATTTACTCAGTCAGCGTATTCATACCATCAACCAGTAGTGTTGCCTATCTAAGTTTCTTCGGCTGGACTTTGAGGTGGTGTAGAAACCAGGGAGGGTGAACCAAGCTGCTAACCCTTAATCTTAGAAAAAATAAGAAGTATATACCATTGAACCGCCTTTTCTCCAACTATTGTTAGCAATGTCAAAACCCTTGTGGATGAAGTTGGAATAGATTAAATTGGACCATCAGCCGGATGCAGTATTAAAGGAGATTATTTTAGCTATTGAGGATCAACCAGATGTCATGCCTAGTCAAGCCTGTATACTTTCTTTGTGCAGGAATATTATATTTTTAGGGCTATTTGGTTCTTTAGAAACACACAACCCTTATTCTGAAATTTTTATATTATTTTCAGTCTTCCGCTATAGGAGGCCATGCTGGCACTACAAAACCTACTAAATATTAGCACGGGGTTTATTCTGGAAAGAGATTACTCAAAGTGTTTTAAAATACGTACAAGAATATGATACTTTCTAGGGATAAAATTATTTGGCTTGCCTCCTAGCTAGATTGCTTCAACCATTAACTATTCCCAATTAGGTTTGGGAGGATATATCTATGGATTTTATTTTGGGCTTGCCTCCCTCTAAAGGGTTTGATGTGATTATGGTGGTTGTGGACAGACATTCCAAGTATGCTCATTTCTTTTTACTCCATCACTCTTATACGATGAAGGTGGTAGAAACACACTTTGTAAAGGATAATCGACTACTTTCATGGTTTCCCTAAATCCATCCATAGTGACTGATAACCCTTGTTTGTCAACAATTTCTGGAAGAAACTTTTTCATTTAGAAGCCACCACCTTGAAAATGTGTTTGTACCATCCTCAAACGGATGGAAAAATAGAGGTTTTCAATAGATGCCTTAAAAACTATTTGTGTTGTTTAGTGATAGGGACTTGCCACAAAGGGCTTCTGGGTAATTTTGGGTTATGTTTTTTTGGAAGGGATATTATAGGTTATAAGCGAGAGAGGATTTTGTTAGGCAGTTAAGGGGGAGAAGGTTTGGGACCACATGGGTGGGGGGATACCCATTATAAATAAAGAAGTATGTGGTGAGCTCGAGGGGGTGAGGAGAATATTATGGTATTTATCCATTTGGATAGGAAACAGCCTCATCTTAGGTGGGAGATCTTGCTAAGCCTCTTGACTTCTTCCTTCCTCCATTCTTATTCTCTATCTCTTATCATTTGTAATTCTATTGTAAGTTTCCATCATATTCTATACAGTGTCTGTTATCTTCTTCTTTTGGTGTGGGTTCCTATTTATTGGTTCGACTTGCCAACCTTCTCCCAACAAATATAATCCAGTGTGTTAAGGCTTCCTGCCTCGCTCAGTCAACACCCCCAACTAGATTGTCTTCAACATGATCCTCAAACTGTAGGATCAACCTCGATTCCGGATGGATCACATCGCCAGCTTCCATTTATTCCGCCCCACACTGCCAACACCTTCTACAGTAGTCGATGCATGAACAACGGGCAATCCCCGACAATGCATGATCCTTGATCCCACCTGTTTTATGCTACTAGTACCATAAGATCTTCATAACTTCTACCGCAAATGATTTTTCTTCCTCAATCGAATCACATCCTCAGCGACGGGTCATCCTACCAGTGTGCACCATTAGCCATTCTTCACCAATGGTGTGCACACCTAGATGCAATGGTGTACACACCATTTCTATCCCCTGCATTTGGGTTTTCTATGATGGAGGGCACGCGGTCTTCCACTTGATGGGATGACGTGCCCCTTGCCTTCCCGGTGGAGTTGCAGGCCATTTTCACTACCACTATTTTTTCCTAGCCATGGATGCGAGGCCTTCTATGTTCTAGGACGTCGTGTGCCTTACCTTCCCGGTCGTGCCCTTGTCTGTTTCTCTCTCCACACCTCAACCTTCTAATCGCGCCAGAGGTGAGCAGACTTGGACTTTCAACTCATGCGGGAGGGAACAAACCTGAGATTTTTTTATGCTCACACGGGAGGAGGAGGATCTTTCCACACAGGTAAGCAGCATTACCAAAAAAACAAAAAAAAAGCCTCAACAAATATAAAAGGTTGCACCCATGGTTTCTATTCAAAGGAGGCGCGCATCTAGATGTGAAACTTGTCAGAGAATTTTGTCCATGGGAGGAATGCACCTTGCTGATTTTATCACTCAGAGGATGGGTTCTCTATTGATGGAAACAAGCTTCAACACTTTTCACGATAGAGTGGAGCAAAGCGTGGACCGCATCGACACGACAATGGTAGAATTGAGAGATTCTATAGCTAAGATCGCGTATGAGCAGAAGGAATTTGGTAATCTCTTCGCTGGCACTATGCTATGCCTTGCCCCGCAGCCATACCTAGAAGACGACCATCCCACTTTTCTCCTAGAGGAATCAAGTGACGGCACCAAGGGGCTACACATGGAACATGAAAATACTGCTACATAAATTGTCTACTTTCTGGACAGAGATTTTTCATAGTCTTATGGTGACTAGGAAATCAAGGTGTTGAAGTCATTACAGATGACAACTCCTTCTGAAGAGATGTCCCTGTCGGAAACACATCAGCTAGCATCGCCACTATCAAAGGAGAGTGTATAATTGAAGATGTCGAGTTTGTATACGGGAGTGCTGGTGGATTTCATTATTATTGTGCAGTCCAAATGGTCCTTTGGATTTGAAAATAGAGATTCCTAATGGTTTTGACAGGAGAAACATAATGAGGCTTGCATAGTGGTTTGCGGTGAGGGTCCTACAGGAAGCACACACTATTATTTCATGCAAGATGCGAGCACTCAAAGGATGATCGTACAGCATCATGGGAACCAACACACATGGTCAGTCCTCAGTCCGAGACCATTTGGGAGATTTCCTAGAGAGTGAGGGGAGCCAGCGTTATTTGTCCTTTGCTCCTTAAACCATGACTAGTATTAGAGATCGCTTGGATTGTCTGCAAGATCTACCACCTTGAGGACAAGGTGGTTTTTCGGGACGGTGGCAATGATAGAGACCTACTACAAAGGGATTTTGGGTAATTGTGGGTTGAGTTTTTTGGGATAGATACTGCAGGTTGTTATAAGGGAGAGAGGAGTTTGTTAGGTGGTAAAGGGGGAGAAGGTTTGGGACCATAGGGGTGGGGGGAAACCCATTATAAATAAAGAATCATGGGGTGATCTCGAGGGGGTGAAGAGAATATTCTGGTATTCGTCCATTTGGCTTGGAAACGGCCTCGGCTTGGGCGGGAGAGCTTGCTAAGCCTCTTGAGTTCATCCTTCATCATTTCTTCTCTTTCTCTTATCATCTGTAATTCCACTATAATTTTCTATCATATTATATACAGTTCCTTCTATATTCTTATTTTGGTGTGGGTTCCTATCATTTTTCCTCTCCCTTTATTGGACTCACTAGATACCTTGGGTTCAATATTGCTATAATAATACTTCTCACTTTTCCACTCAAATATCACCTTTTGAGGTTGTCTAGGGTCGGAAGCCATCTAGAATACTCCGTCATGTTCCAGGAACAATTCTTATTGATTTAGTAGCAAAAACCCTACTCAATTGAGATGCAGCTCTGTTATACCTTCACCAAAATCTTTCTCAAGCTCAGCAGTTGATGCTTCACTATAAGCACCGACGGGTTGAAAGGTTTGCCGAAGGAGACCTTGTTTATGTGAAAATTCAACCAAATGTACAGACACCAACATCAAAAAAGTTGTATCCAAAGCTCTCCGCTCGTTTTTTTGGGCCCTATCCAATTCTGGTCCACCGGGGTGCCATGGACTATAGGCTTTCATTGCTGGTTGGCACTCGCATACACCCTGTTTTTCATGTCTCAAAACTTAAATGGGTTGTGGGGAGCCATCCTGTTCATGAGGACTTACCTAATGTTATTGATGATTCTATGGTATGTCGGGTTACTCCTGCTGAGATTTTGGCCTTTAAGGCCGAGCTGGGGACTTCCAGGGGCTTATGTCTCATCATATGGAAAGGGTCTCCTACCAAGGTGTCTACTTGGGAGGCTTTTGCCTATATACTTGAAATATTTACAAACATCCATCTTGAGGACAAGGTGAAATTCGAGGAGGGTGAGTTGTTAGCACTATTTGTCCTGGGCCGGGTGTTCCGGACAGCAGGCCTCCCAACTTGTATACTTACCACAGGATGAGAAAGTCCCTTAGTGCTGATGACATGGAAGGTGGAGTTAGTTAACTCCCAAACAACTTATTACCTTTAAATCTGGTGGAGGGAATTAGGAAATGGACTCTAGATATTTTGGATCAGTGCCTTCTAGAGTAGGAGTGGAAAGAGAGGACTCTCCTGTAGAATTCATCTATTCACGGCTGGAAGCAGAGCTTGGATGAGGTTTCTCCAGGATCCATCTCAACTATAGATACATACAGAGCTCTATTTTTTGTTTTCTATTTCTTAACTTAGATTGTAAAAAGCCACTATTTTGGTAATAAACATTGATTGAACTATCTACTACCCTCACTGCTACGTTGAGCTACTCTTGTTCAGCTAGAACACCCAATAGTTTGTGATTCCCTCAGACAGTTTACTTGTGAAGAAGTATAGAAAATTTAATTTTAAGTGCTATATTATATCTTCTCTGTTTTATTACCTACATATTGGCTGTTTTTCATGGCCTTTTCTCCTCCCAATTTCCATATGTTTTCCCATTTTACCTAGTTTTTTATGAAGTAAACAAGGGTTTCCTAGGGAAACCTTTTGTGAAAACCAAACATGCCAAAAAAGAAGGATACCCCATTTTCCATCTACATTCCTTTTCCTCCTCCCTATAACCAAATAGGGTCCATGATCCAAACTGGAACAACAGTTTCTCATGTTTCTCATGCCTTTAGAATAGGTCCCTTCAGGGAAAAGTCAGTTGACAAGTGGCCGAGAAAAACACAGGTGACAACTGGTGCTGCTTTCATGAAAGTAAAGCTGTAGGATTTTAATCTGGTTAGATATTCTAATCCACCATTGAGATCTGATGACTCAATCATTACACCAAAATCCACTGATGCACTTTTTTACCAAAGAATATTATCGATCAAGTTGCTTCATACATGTGGGTTCCCAATAGACTGATAAAGGGCATGCAGCAGAGCTGGTCAATGGTTCACACATTTGGGGTGGTAAGTTTGTTGGTAGCTCCATTTACTTGGCTTTAAATTGCTGTAATACAATCACTATTAGTGTTATTTACCATAGAAGTTTGTTTTGTGAAGTATTTTGAATAGGAGGCAGGTGGGGATGGTGACCCGGAGCTTCTGGATGATGGGGAGTTGTATCATCATTTGTTGAAGGAATTTTTTGAGACCATTGATCCTACATCATCAGGTGAAAATTTCACTGAGTTATGGAGTCATGTTCTCTTTGATTTTTTTAATTTTATAAACAGTTGGATTTGATTTTGAGATTAAATTTGTTGAGTAACATTGTATGGTGACTGATTATTTTGATCTCAAAATAGCATTTTACACATTGAAGAGGCTACAGATGAAGAAGAGAAATATGGTTGACCGGCGAGCCTCAAAGAGTCACAATATCAAGAATGTCCTCAATATTTAAGACTCTGTTTGGTTCACAGAATAATAAAAAACTAATTGCTTCATGAGAATTAAGATAATTGGTTTAATGTGATTAAATTTCATTTCAGGTACCATGTTCATGAGAAGATTGTGAGTTTCATGGCACTGAGGCCCATGAAACTTCCACCCACGATTCCAAAGCTATTTGAGAATCTGTTTGGATTGAAGGGCAGTAAGACTTGTGATATTTAGCAGTGATGTTCATTGTAGGTAACATTCAATGTCCTTTGTTCTTGTTTTTCTGGGTTATTAAAATACTATTGATACCGCCAGGACATGTGGAGAGTTAATTATGTTACATAGAAGTTGATTTTGAAGGACTCATTTTTAGTTGCTTCAAGGAAGAAGTTTCTTAAATCACAAAATTTGTCACAGGTTGATCCTTTTTTGAGGAATATATGGAAGTGTCATGACATGTTAGGATATTCATATGTCATTTTTCTTTATTTTAGTTCCATTGTTGAAGATTAGGAATCATATTTTTTTCTCAACACAGATTTCCTAAATTTTTTCCACTTGGTGGTTTTGTTCGTGACATCTATTCAAGTGCGGGTTCTGAAAGTTTCTTGAAAATTGTTGAAGGTGCTTGCCTGGGTGGCTCTGTGTAATACAGATTGTTCGGTGAGTGTATATGTGCAAGGGAGGGGAACATTCAAGTATTTTAATGATTCTTTATTTCTTTTCACATTAAAATAAGTATTCTATGAATATATTTTATGTAACTGGACAATGCAACCTCCACTAATTCTTACATGAAAAATTTATGTATTGTTTTTCTAGACATCCTTCTAGCATACTCTTCCATGCCACTCATTAAAAGCGCCATATCAACAATTGGGTCTTATTTTATGTCAGATATTAATATATTTATTTTCCACATTTGGATTATATTCAAAAAAAATATGTGAATTATTTTCTTAATCTTTTGTCATGAAAAAATGATAAGATCTTAAAGAACAATAGGGACTCATGATTATCAAATTTCACTTGATTCTCTAAATTGAATGTGATTTGTTATTATCAAAATAGTATTTATAATTGATGAAGATGATGTCGAGATAAACATAATTCATTAAATGAAAACATGGAATGACACTGTCCTAAATGCTATAATGATGAATATCATAAAGTGAATTTTGTTGATCCTGTCACGAATCATGATGATGATATACAAATATTTGATATCTCCTATTTCTTTGTTCATATTTAGATTGATTATTATGCATCAATACTCATGATGAAGATATTTTTTGTATATTTTTAATAAATATTATATTGTTTTATTTCCTTAATCTTCTATTTTATTTCTTATATATAAAATATATCAAATAAATTATGTGTTCATGAAAAGAAACATAAATTTATTTTATTGATATTCATTCCTGAAGAGGATAAAAATGCGAAATTAAATGTTCATTTTATGGTCTTGAAGACATTATAATACGTGATAAAACAATTTTATTTTATACTTTGAAGTGAATGAGTAAATTTATTAAAACAATTATATTTCATTTCTCAAAGTTAATGTAAATATATGTGATTTTATTTTAAATAAATCTTGGGGTGAATATTATATTTTTTGATGATCATTTTTTATTTGTTTATAAGAATAATAATAAAATAATAATAATATAACCACCCAAAGAGGTTTGATGGAAATAAATATTTAAAAAACATAATAAATTTTGTTAATATTTATGAAATATTTATCTACTTAATGTTGGAATTAAAATATTGTTTTTTGATATTATTTTGAATAATATTTTCATTTATCATTTTTTCCCTTATAGCATCATTATTGAGAAAAAGTTATTATTCATCGTGTAATTATGAATTATCAATATCAACTTAAGTAATGAATTATCATTCGTGAATAATGAAATACAATGAATGAATTTATTCCTTGATGTAAATTTAATTCTAATTGCTTTATTTCATTCCTTTAGAATGGAATTATATATGAAAAAGTTTCCATAATTTGTCTTACTCATGAATGTTTGTGAAATTATAGAATTTTATATGATGATTTCTCCGTCATTTTCCAAAGCCCATGTTATAATAAAAATTATTCTATGAATTATAATTACATTTGTGGTGATGTGTATGTTGTGAACTCAAAATATTCTCCCACGTTTATTCTCATTACCACATTCATCATCCTTAAAATTCATAACGGATCCTCTCCCTAGTAGATATATTTTAAAATGTTTGGGACAAAATTTTCAAAGCATACAATATCTATTAGGTGTTGAGCCTAACCCAATTTTATTATATTATGAATTCATCAATTTATAATCGACCATCATAAGTGGAAATTGATTATTTTAGTTTTTCATTAAATACCCTAAACATGTTAAATGTGTACTATAGAAGATCATGAAAATCTTTTATATGTCAATCTTGAAGAAAAAGTCTTGTAAACATCCTTTTGATTAAATTCTTCAAGAGAACTCATATATGTTTAATGTTAATCAAAGCCTTTTTAAATTTAGTATATGTTCATGTAAGTACATTGATTTATAGGAAAAATTAATTAAATTCTTAGTAAGAGTGAATATATTCTTGAAAACAAATATCACATAGAGACATTGGATAAGAGGAGGTTCCAAATAACTCTATATATAACAAATATTCATAATAGACAAAAATTGATTCTCAAGAAATTATAAAGATTTAATTTTTTACTATGTATACTCGAATCAATTATGATAAACTATAAGTTCACCGATCATGACACATTAAATGAATGACATGATTATTTAGCTCATATGTAATCATTTATAATAAAAATTATTTATACAATCATACATTATCAATTAATTGATAAAATAGTAAACATTCATCAAGAAGAGAATGATGTTTTTTTTGTAATGGACATATGGATACTAAACTATCACTTATAAGATAATTATTCATTCTTGTTATGTTATCATGAATCTCCCCCCATATGACGATTTACCATGGATTTCTTATTATTAAGGTAAACTATTTACATCATCACCAACTATATTGAAAGTAAATTTCCAATATTTTTATAAAGTATTAATTATGAAATATATATATGGTTGACCAACTATAACACCCCAAGACTTTTATGTAATGGATTTTTAAATAATTTTATTTCTTTGATTGCTTGCATTGCACACAATAACAAGTTTCTACGAACCACAGAATATTATATTTCGTTTATAACCTATTCGTTAAATTAGTGGGAATAAATATGAATAACTAAATTACAAAATAAATATAAAGGTAAAACTCAATATGAATGTATTGGTAAATTTTTAGAAAAATTATCACAAAATATTTTGTTAGTCAATTTATTCTTTAAAAAATACATTTTTTTTCAAAAATGAGCTTTTCTTCTTTTTATGAGTGAATATTAATTTCTATAAGTTCTAGAAAATTTATTTAACAAAATTAATTTCATTTTTGAATCCATAATGTAAAAATTATCTAAAAATTATTTTTTTCATACTTTTCTGAGAACATTTATTTTTCAATTAAAAGTGAAAATACTATTTTTAATTAAAAATTGTGTTTTCTTTTAAAGACTTTACAAAGTCAAATTATGTTTTGGATTAGTTTTAAATTTTTATTAGTTAATTTTTATTTAAAATAATCCAATTATGGTTTTTGAAAATGATTTTATATATTAATTTATTATAAAAACATTTTATCATTAAAAAGGTAATTTTTCCGAAAAACTATTTTTTCATGGCGTTTTACCCGTTTTTAAAATTAAATTATGAAATTTTTATATTTTGAATTTTTAAAAATAGGTGATAAATTTGGATTCATAAGGTCCAAATTTATTGAATAGTTCTATTTTATTTTTGGCCAATATGAATAGTAACCTTGGTAAATTTTGTTACCACGAAAAATGGTAATTTTAGAAATTTTGGTTAAAAATAAAATGATAAGGACTATACAATGATCCTAAAACTTTCACAAATTTTATTGGAAGAAGTTAATTCGACCCTTAACACCTAAGGATAGAAATTCGGTTGTTTAATGAACACTTATACATGAAAACGAAATATATATTATTTAAATCAAAGAAAGTCACAAAATGTCACTTTCTTTGTCTTAAATACCTCTTATGTGTGAACATGGGGAAAAAGGTAAGTTATGAACGAATATAAGTTTCTATATTTAACTTAATAAACCTATTTTCATGATATAAATTTATTTATGAATTTTGGGGCCACTTGGGTGAGATTATGATGTTTATAATATTTTATTTAATAAAAATTCAATGATGACACATTCATATTATTAATAAAAATATCATTTTTAATATGGTGTTATCTAGAAGATATCTTCGACTATAAATATTTTTTTAAAATATAAAATATTTATCTACATCATGGTAATTTATTTTTAATTTTTAGTGAAGAAATAAGTATCTTAAATAATCACACAATGATGATATAATAATTATTCAATTAATGAAACAATCAAATAAATGATATTAAAAAAATTAAAATAAATATAAATTCTATTAATTAAGATGATACATGATTTTTCAGATGATTATGACATATTAGGGGTGTATTAAATGATTTTTTTGAATTTATCTTATTGTCTTGATTTTATTAAAGTCAAAGTAATGAATAGTGTCAAAATTGACACTAATGATATTTTATGAAAATAATATTTTATTAAATTATTTAAAATTCATAAAAGTATTAAATAAGTACAAAGGGGATAATTTATTGTCTAAATATCATAAATTTCTCAATTAACACTATAATTAAAATTTACAACCTTTTAATATTAAAAAAGTTGTTACTATAATTAAATTTAAAATAGGTTAACTAAGGGTTAATAAAAATTATAAGTGTTGGTCGAAGTAGAGTACTTAGGGGGTGAATTGAGTACCTATTTAAATTTTTTTTTAAAGAATCCTTAAAAGGTTTTCCAATAGTTTAATACAGCTCAGTTAATCAAGGTTATACTGTTATGAAAGTTTGACTATTTAAATAACTTCTTAGAAGATTGATTAATTATCAGTAATATTAATATTGGTTATTAAAATTAATTTTGAAGATATTCTAATAAGGAAATATAATTATGATTTCTTTCCAAGATTAACTATCAAAGTAAATTTAGTGAATTTTGAATTAAATAGTAAAACAGAGAAAACTAAATTATACAGCACAGCAGATATAAAACAAGTGGTTTAGTCTCAAGCTGAGACATAATCCAATCCACTTGGTGATCACATGCCACCAAGAATTTTATATAAATAAACTACATACACAGCCTGTATTGAGCTTTAAAACAGTGCAAAAGACTATTCAGATCACACGACCTCTTCCACAATTCTTCATGGGTATGAAAAATAGGTTACACACAACCTCTTCCACAGTTATTTGTGGGTATACACAAGTGTAAAAAGATGATTGAGAAAGGATATCTTGTATACTTCAGTAAAATTTAGGAGACAGAGTACATTTTTATACAGATACACACACACTGCATGAAATATAAAAAAACTGTATGCAACAGAGCAGAAGTGTTGATATAAGGTTAGAAGTGCTCTAAGTGTTGGTCTATGCAGCTCTGGACTTTTGAGATGAAAAAGATGCAGGAATCGAGTCCTCGTGTGGAAAACAGAGTATATCAAGCTGGCTAGATTTGGCGTGTGTTCTTTGTGGTGTTGACAGTGCGAAGATATCCTTGATTCTAGTATTTGAATATTATTTCAGTGTTCTTCATCAGTGTTGAGTTTCATGTGTTGATTATATTTTTGAAAATGTTCTAAGTGTTGTCTTCGTTGTCGTGCTCACATGCTTTTCTTCACATACATTGTTTCTGGGCCGCACATCTCTTTTATTCTAGAGTGCATGTGTTAGAGATGACATGATGCATTTATTCTGAACCTCGTACCTCATACTGTCATATGATGTGTCTACAAAGAAATATTAACTATGTCAGTGTATTTAAAAGCTTCAAATATGATCATTTGAAATTAAATTGAGAAACGACAAAACAGATTAAGAAACGGTGTCACAATTTGTCTGTAAATGGTGTCTCCATGAACCAGTGTCTTCTTGAAATGGTGTCTCGTGATCATGGTGTCTGGATAGTCATGGTTTCTGGATGTTCATGGTGTCTAGTCATGGTTTCTGGATGGTCACGGTGTCTGGATGGTCACGGTGTCTGGATAGTCACGGTTTCTGGATCGTCATGGTGTCTGGATGGCCACGGTGTCTGGTCACGGTGTCTAGGTCCTTAACCATAAAAACATAACTGGTGGAAGACTCACAGTGTCTTGGACATATCCAAATATCTATATTCAGACTTAGTCAGTGATATTCATAGAATGGATTAAACTTAATCATTCATCAAATAAATCATTATAAAGTAAATCAAATATAGTGTACAGTAATCAATATTAATGTATAACAATTATGAACTTGGATAGCTTCACTTAAAGCATAATGATACTAATCATCTATACATGATTTACGATAGATTACATAGGATTACTAGGCTTTATATAATATACCTGATTTTTGATCATTAAAACATGATTAATACATGAGGATTACAATAATCTCCCCCTTTTGTTGGCCACAAATCATGTGAGTGATAGAATAAATATGTCTCTAGTGTACATATAAAATACATATTTCATTATTCATTCATTAATGAGAATATTTTCTCCCCCTTTTGGGATTATAAAAATGAGTGAATAAGAAATGGTCAATAAAATATCACAATACATTAGATAAAAAGAGTGTCATTTCAAATAGTAAACAACAAAATAAATGCAACAACATCCATATCAAAATATAGTAGTCAATATTCTTCATCACTGGCTGGTCCTTTCCTTTCCCTAAGAAGCTGCATCAGAAGAAGAATCCATAGGACCATAGGATGAAGTGGAAGAAGGGAGTGAACTGGTTGACAGAGAATGAAAAGGAAGACCTTCAAAGATAGAAGGGGCCAAGGTAGGGGTAGTAGAAGACAGAGGAGACTATTGATCAAGGATTACAGCCCTGATCTAGCTTAGGGCCTTAATTACAGACATAAATTTGGAGGCTAGGGTAGAGGTGAAGGTAGGAAAACCATATCCCAGAGGTGTAGCTACAGGAGTAACAATGGTAGTACTCTGAACATGAATATATGGCCTTAAAATCATGATAAAATTATCAATGATCTATCTACCATACTGGATGGATTTTTCAAAGTTATCCTTGTTATCCATAAACTTTTCTAACAAATGAGTGACATCTATGAGCTTTTGGAATTGATTTTTGAACTCTTCAGTAACAGGATGATTCCTCAGATTTTCCACAAGGTACTTGAAGTGATTTTTCATGTCATTCTTAGAGAAGATCAAATTGAAGTAGAAGTAAACTTTCTTGGAAATTTCTTTTTGAGAATAATTGGAAATATTAGAATGCATTCTTACCAAATCAAGAACATTGTCACTATTCTTGATAACTTTAGATAGAGATTCTTTATTGAAACCATTGATCAAAGCTTGAAGTTCCTCTTTGACAACTGTTTTGAGAATATCACTATCTAAAGAAGGTTGACAAGATTGTCTAGAGGAATTAGAAGTAGTGACAGCCAAGGTAAGAGATTTTAGTTGATTTAGCACTTTTTGAAGGCACCCCTTATACTCATTAGTTAACTTGTTAATTCTAATAATAAGTTCACTCATCTCTTGAACAATCTGCTTGTTTCTTTCAGCTAATTTGTCGGTTAAAGAGGTTAGATGAGGTTGAATTAGTGAGGAAACTTCCTGTGGAGTCTAAGTAACATCATCAAAAGGATGAGAAGTAGGTTCAGGTCTTGAGTTCATCACTTTCTGCATATCTTCAACCATACCTCTTAGAGTATTTACTTCATCACTAAGCAGTTTTTTCTCAATTATGACTTCTTGAATCTCATGAATCATTTTGGTTTGAATCTACCATATGACTTTTTTCATTAACAGTGAAGCATCTCTCTCACTCAGATTGGTTACAGGAGCCAGTTTATTATTTATAATATTTTCAACCCCATCCAATAGGGTAGCTCCAAATTATTTCATATCATCCTTATTCACTAAGTGTGAAGGTTCTTGTGAAGGATTAGAGATAGAAGCTTAGATAAGATTAGGTTCTTTGGCAAAGATATCTTCAGGAGCATATGTCATTTTCAACTAAAACATAGTAGTCAGATCTAGACCATTTACTGTGACTTCCTGTGAATCATTAATATCGAAATAACTGTAAAATTTATACCATGTATCTTGTGAACTAGGATCAAGTATATTAGGCACTTCAATAGATTCCAGACTGGGAAGCTGCTCCCCCTCACCAGGTGCACCCTTCTCAAGAGTGAGAGGTTTAGATCCTTGATCTATTTCCACTATTTCATCCCTTATTTCCTCATCCATTTCTTATCTAGCCAACTGAAAGGCTAGATCCATTCTCTCTTCAGCAGAAAGAATAATTTCTGGAGCAATTTGTTCCTCTATATGTTCCTCATCAGCAGCTTCTTGCATAGGGGACAGGTCTGATTCTATATATTCCTCTACAACTTCCTTTTCACTTTCAATAGCAACAAAATCTTCTTTTGATGGAGGTTGTTCTTCCAAATCAACAACATTTTTAGGAACAGGAACTTCGTTCTCATCCAAGTCTTGAAGATCAGGTTCACTGTCCTCATCATTCAGGATAGTTTCTATTGCAGGTGAAACAACCTCTTATTCTTCTTCTTCTTTAGGATACTCAAAAAATTCATCTGGTTCTAAACCAAGATCAAAAACATCTTTAGTTCTTAAAGGGTGTTCCACTATATTGAACTTTTCATAGATCCTATCATTGTCTTCCACCCATGTTTTTCTCCAAGGATTCCAATTGATTTTTATTATCTTTATAATAACTTTTGAAAGACATAACTCATAATCCTTGATAACTTCTTCTTTTGGTCCAACCAAAACTTTAGAATGAATCATAGCAAAGATAAGCCTAGAATAAAATAGGGATGTTGACTTGGAGGTGGTTTTGATCAACTCACACATATGGTGTATAATATACATTCAACGGTTGATCTTATGTCCATTTTTCATTATATGTATCAAAAATACATCCTGATACTTGACTACAACAAAATCACCTCTTCTGGGGATAATTAGATTCTATGAAATTGAAACAGGAGTCTGGTTTCTCCATCTAGCTCTAGAGCTATAGCTCTAATCTTGGTTCCATTTCCGGTTAAACTTCTCAAGGCTTCTTCGAAGAAAAAAATCTCACATGGAGGTGGAGGACCTCTCTGATAGTCCTCATAAATACCCTCATGAGTTATCCTAAGGCATTAAACCCATAACCTTGAAGAAAATGTGAATCTATGGCCATTTATCCAACTTCTTACAACATAGTCATCTTCAGAATCAAAAGAAAATTGAACATACTAGTAACTTTTTTCAACTAACTTCAGGTAAATAGGTTGATCCTACTTTTCAAACCAATCTAACTATCATTACCCTTTCAATACGTTCATAACCAAATGCTTACTCGACAGAAGCCACTTAGGGAAAATATCCTTTTCAAGTACCACTACTATGTTCACTAGGTTCGGATTCAGAGGGCCCTCGGGTGATATCTTTGGCATGATTTTACTCTTCTCCTTTGAACCGTGTTTCTCAATAGTTGATGATGATAGACATTTCACCCTAAACATTCACCTAAGGTTTGAGAGAGAGAAGGGTTGAAGGGTTGAACAAGGGTTATGGTTTGAGAGAAGAAAAGTGAGCTCGAGTGAAGAATGAGTGAAACTTCTTTTATTTTATCATTTAGGAATACCAATCATCACAAAAACAAAATCACATGAAACTAAAAGGGTAAAATAAGTTATTACCATGATACGAGATATAATGTATAAATAAAACAATAAATCATATTTACGGTGAGACCGTAACGAGTCTTCATGAAGATACAATAACTGACTCTCACAGTGCGACAGTAAGAGGCATTCACGGTGAGACCATAACAATGTGATTTCTAAACTGTGTGACTATATTGTTGGAGACAATAAGTGATAGACAGTAAGCAAGAAATAGTAACTGTGAGACCGTAAACATGAAACAACAAGTCTTAAGACAGTGACTTGTGAACCCGTAAACTGTTAGGGCCAATAGGGGCCTATATACCCTGAGAGGGGGGGTGAATCAGGGTATGGATATTCTTTTTCAAAGTTCTTTCTGCCCCACTGGATCTTGACCTCTTTGTTACAAGGGTCACTTTTTTTGCACTTGTGTGGTTATTGTGATCACTTGTCGCCTTTACCTGATGATAATGCTTTGAATGAAATGCAGGGAAGTAAGTAGGCAGACACAGAGATTTTTACTTGGTTCACCGCTAAGGGCTACGTCCAAAGAGCATACGCCGACAAGTTTCCGGTTCGTACCAAATTCCACTAGACTTCACTAGTTGTGGATTACAATGTTCGGGCTAGATCACTTCTATGCTCAGGCTCACTGCCTATGCAAGGTTTAGGGTTAGCTCACTGCTTTCCCAAGGGTCACTCCCTGTTTCTCTCTCTCTGGCTCACTGCCGGTGGAGAGGATCACCTTCTTCCTCTTCCTAAGCTCACTGCTTTGTGAAGGGAATCAACTCACAGTTTATAGACCTGTAGGTCTCTTCATTTCTATTAAGGAATGCATCTTTCTATGTATGTAGATGCTCTGTTGAAGTTCAACTTTCATCCGTAGATGAATACCTCTTTTCCTCTGAACACTGGGAAAACACCTTTGGAAAGTACCTTCACAAAGCACCCTACTTCGCGAAGCTCCCAATTTTGTGAAGCTCAAACAAGCCCTCGCGAAGCTCCTGCCTTTTCGCGAAGCTCACTCGTGAAGCACTCTCGCGATGCTCAAGCCGTCGCAAAGCAACGGCCCTCGCGAAGATTAGTCCGTCGCGGAGCTCCTACCTCTCCGCGAAGCGCACCGAGCCAACGCGGGGCACACGCCTTTCGCGGAGCTAGAATAGCCGCCGCGAAGCTCCCCTTTCGCGAAGCACACTGCCTTCGCGAACCACCTCCGCGAACCGAGAGCAATGGATTTTCTCTGAAAATTCTCTCTGCTTCGCTCGAAGGGGTCGGCCTCTATTTATAGGTGATTCCACCGACCCTCATCCCTTCCGCGCGAAGTCAACGCCATGTCATCTCAAATCGCGAAGCTCCAAAGTTTCTGTCGGAATTCTGTCCAAATCGCAAAGCTCCATGACACTTTACCGTTTCGCGAAGCTTGAGGTAGTCGCGAAGAATCACCGTCAACATACCATCACGACTTCGCTGCGAAGCTCCCTCGCGAAGCCCAACATTCTTTCACGCCTTCGCCGTGAATCTCCCTCGCAAAGCCCTTCACCGTCGCGATGCGCTTCAACTCTGCCGTTCGCGAAGCTTTGACGTAATCGCGAAGCATCACCACCTCCATTCTTCTGGTCTTCGCGATTTCCAAACCATGCATCCTATCTTTGCGAAATTCATGCCTTTTCCATATGAAATTATGCTCTTCATGAAAATCCACTTTTCGCGATGCTCACCAAACTCCAAATTTTGGACCCCAAAAATTTGGCAAACACTGGGAAACGGCGCCACCTTGTACTGCTCTTTTCTACCACCTCCAGATCGTCCTTTCCTTTGTCATCGTTCTTTGTCAACAATGATTGTCAACAACATCTTGGGAACTCGACAAATATCCATGAAAACCTGCTTTGTCAACAAACACAATCAACCCAAAAATGCTGCAATGTTACCTTGAGGGATTTTTTCCCAACAATCTCCCCCTTTGGGTTTGTTGATAACTCTTCACAACTCTACTAAGGATGATTTTCTGCACTTTGATACCTTACTGAGTCTTCTTCCAGCTGCTACCACCATTCGCCTCTTGCGATTATGATAGCGTTCAAGGATTCACTTAACACGTACTCTAAGACCACATGAGCAATGCTCGGCGTGAGAAACAAGAGTAGTATGCAAAGTTCATCAATGAATCACTTCATGTCAGACCCCAGTTGTGGATTCCACCCTGATACCAATTCTTAAAATAAAACCAGTTGTTGAACCACACTGATACCAATTGGTGAATTCTTAAGTTGATACCAATTGTTAATAGCTGGACACCGTCTCACACCATTCCAACACCACTGTACTGTTTTTATCACGATCCCTAGCTGCCGTGATTTCTATGCTTTGATCGATCACTTCTAGCATCATCAGATTTTAAATACTCTCCCCCATTCTCATTGCTCCCCCTTTCTGGCTACTCCACCTGTCAGCTTCTCCCCGTATCATTCATGATTTGTCAACTCTCCGCACTGTCTCCCCCTTGAACAATCACTATTTTCTCCCCTGTTAACAAACACTTTTCTCCCCCTTTGTCAACGAACCCAAAGGTCACTCCGTTGCAGTCTGTAAAAGATTAGAGAACACATTAGCACAGTAGGGAAAAACACATCATACCTCGGGGAGAGGGGGGTGCCACATCCACACTATTTCAAGTGCGGGGAATCAACTGAACTCTCAGAGCCAGTCGATGCCTCTCAAAATCTTCATTGGGTAAGGCCTTTGTCAGAATGTCTGCAACCTGTAGCTCTGTAGGCACGTACTCCAACTTCACGATTCCCTGCTCAACCTTCTCCTTGATAAAATGATACTTAATCTCAATGTGCTTTGTCCTTGAATGATGGATGGGATTTTTGCTAAGATTTATAGCACTTGAGTTGTCGCACTGGATTCCGATCGGAGACTTCACTTCAACTCCCATATCTTCAAGTTGCTGCTTCATCCACAATAACTATGTGCATGCTTGAGTGGCCGCAATATAATCAGCTTCGGCGGTGCTCAATGAAATGAAATCTTGCTTCTTGCTGAGCCAAGATATACACAATCCACCAAGATAGAAAGCACCACCGGACGTTGATTTTATATCATCTGCTGAACCGGCCCAATCTGCATCAGTATATCCCAATAGCTTCGTTTGATTTTATCCATTATACATCATGCCGAAATCCACTGTGCCCTGGATATACCAAAGTATTCTTTTCACTACAATCATGTGGCTTTCCTTGGGATTACTCTGATATATCGCTACTTGGCATGTGGCGAATACAATTTCAGGCCTTGTTGCAGTCAAGTACAACAAACTTCCAATAATCTTCCTGTTTTCAGTGAAATTAACTGCCCTTCCACAGTCATCTTTTGATGATTTCATCCGGGTAGAAACCGGAGTCATCATATCCTTGGAATTTTCCATTCCAAATCATTCCAAAACATCCTTGGCATACTTGGATTGAGAAATGAATGTTCCATTCCTTCCTTGTGTTACTATGCTTCATCTGATCTTCCAAATATTATGTCTTCTTCCTTGACCAGCCTCACGCTAAAAACCAATCTTCTTCAAATAATGATATATCCTTTAGTACCATGCTCTTGGGGAGTATTTTTTGCACACCAGTTGTTCTTTGTTTCGAATCATTGTGCCATCTTCGTTCATCTTATTGTGAAAGACCCATTTAGTCCTGATGACGTTCTTATCTACTAACCTCGAAACAATCTTCCACTTATGATTCTTCTCAATCTAATCTATCTATTCGTTCATGGATGAACCCAGTTTTCATCATTAGCTGCATCAGCAATGTATTTCAGCTCAACCTAAGATAGAAAAGATGCATGCTACAGTGATTCCATTTCCCTTGTCTGAGCTGGAGCTGCCTTATCACCAATGATATTCTGTCTATCAATTTCAGCTCATCTCTTTGGCATCCTTGTAGACACGCACTTGAAACTTTCATGTTAATCATCAGTGTATTCTTCTGAATCAGCATCATCCACTTCTTCTCTCCCTGTGTTGCTTTCTTCCTCAACACTTTCATCAGGAAATTGTTCACTGACTCATTTTTAACAGAGAACTTTTCCCCGTGTCATTGTTCAATGATTCCATTTCATTGATCATATTCCTTTAGGATTTATTTTGACACACCTTGGATTTTCTCTTGCAGCTTCTTGGTATCCTGAAAGTAGTCAGTTGATAGCACATTGTTAGAACAAAATAGATAATCATGAAAACCCGTGTGTTGCTGCTTTTACACCAATCATTCTTCATTAGCATAAACAATCATCCTTCATATCATATTGAGATAATGCATCTGATTAGGATATAGAATGCTCCCCCTATGTTATGCAACTCTTCCAGTTGTTAGGCCCAACAGTTTAGACCCATAACACGTCTTTTCCTCCTGCATCATTTGTTCTCATCTTCCACTCAGATTTGATCCATTAACAAAATCTCTAAGCCTACTGAGTTGAAACTCGGTGTAGGAAACAAGAGATAAAGTTAATAACACAATCACTTCCTATTGTGCTCTATTGCTCCCTTTCTTTGTCAACTCTAGTACCTAATTTGAATCAATTGAAACTCTAGAGCATATCATTTCTCCAATTCGCATCCTTAGATGCCACTTCCCCTTGGATTGTATCTCCCTAAAACCTGAAACACATGGATCATCAGTTAATAGCATTTATATACATAGGGAGAGGGGGTGGGGGTTCTGGACTCCTCAAGATGAGGATTGTGGTTGATCCTGATGGGTCAACCCTTTGATTCTTTCTTGAAGAGAATCACACTCTTTCCTTGCTTCTTCTAGATGCCTTGCTAACTTCAACTGCTCTGGCCATATGACTAAGCATTCTTTACCCATATTCGGAGCCTTTCTATGATATGTAGATTCGACAGACTTAGCCTTTTTCACCATATGGGGTTTAAACCCACTAGTACACATTTTTGTCTTTGATGTTCCACTGAAATTCCATTTCCCTTGATTCCTTCTCTGGGTAGGAATCTCTCCACTTGCCATCTTCCCCTGCTTCTTCCACCATTTCAAGGATCTTACTCTTTCTTTCACTTCTCGCTGAGAAACACAAAATGCAGATTTTTCAATGCATTCTTTGTTCGTCATTCTCTTATCATATGTCTCAGTCACCACACTCTTTTTCGGTGGTGGTGAGTCCTCTATTGAATGTCCATTCTTCTTACTCATAGCTGTAGCGTTTCCTCCTTTTTTCTTACATATTTGTTCATGTTCATTCTTAGAGGTCAGTTGTGAGTGTGACTGAGGAGGTGACTGATACACTTCTTGTTCAGCTCCATGTGATTCCCCTGAGGCTCTACGCCTATTTTCCAATTTACCACTTTGTCTTCCAGTGTACGATTTCTCATTAGACACCACTGGAGTGAGGAATCTCCTTTGATGTTCCTTTTCCTTCCCTGCCTTCTTCTTGCTGCAATGTCTTGCCAAATGCCCAAAATCAGAACATATGAAACATCTTCCATCAAATACATACCTCATTTCGTCACTTCTATGTTGATATGTTGATGCAACTTGAGATCCTCTTTTGATATTGGGCTCCTGAGCTTCATGACACATACTCATTGTGTGTCCCTTTCTTCCACAGAAATAGCATCTGATGAATGTTTTCCTCGGAGAGACTCTCCTCTCTGATTTCTCCTGATGCTTCCTCTTCTTCTCGGATTTATTACAGTTTCTATTTTCACATCCTGAAATGTATTCCAGAGCCTCTGAACAGAAGCTTGATGTGTGGCCATGAATCCCACAGAAATAACACATGTCACCAATACTTTTTGTAACTGTCCTCTTAGGCCTACCTCCAGCACCTATAGGATTTCTTTCACATCTGGAACTGTTCATAGCTCTCTTTCTATCAGAAACGGAAGGGGATTCATCAAACCCAATACCAGTTTTTCCCAAACTGTATGGTCTTTGAGCTGAGAAAATTTTTCCCTTCCTCTTTTCATAAATAGCAAATTTGCTTTTCATTTCATCATCACCAGTCGAAGGATGATCAAATAGCAAGTGCAGTGCATCCTTCAACTTGGGCTTATCTTTGGATTTAGACTTCTCTATTTCCTGCTTGACTGATTCAAGCTCTTCTACCAACTTTTGAATCTTCATATCCCTTGATTTAAGTTGGACATCAAGTTCTTCCTTGAGAAGCTTCCCTCTACTCACCTCATCTTCCAGTTCATGCTTCAGCTTATCAACCATGTCATTTTGCTCCATTACCTTCAATTTTTCTTGAGCGACAGAGTCAGAGCAACATGAATTCTCTTGTTGTAGCCTTTGATTCTTCTGAACTTCTGCAGACAACTGTGCTGCTAGATCATTATTTCTGGCTTTAAGATTCTGTGCTTCATCTGACTTTTGACTCTCTTCATAATCACCAGCCTTTTGTTTTCCTTTCATTCTAGCCATCTTCTGCAGCTCTTCAGCATGTGAATCATTCTTCTCTATTAGGTCAGTAACTATATCAATAAGCCTTTTATTTAAGCCTTTTAGCTTTTTGACCTTAATCTCCAATCCCTTGATCCGGATATCTTTAGTTTTGACTTCTTCAGTGTTTCCAACGTCACTTGGAATATTAGGTTCTTCGATGCTTTTGAATTGATATTTCACTTTTCTATTCAAGCCATCGATCTCCCTTTTCTGTTCTTCAATCTTAATCTTATACTCACTAACCGATTCTGAGTTCTCTCATGTTGATAACTTGAGTTTCTCAATTTCTTCCATCAACTCAGACTTCTCTTCTTCCTGCTGCTTCATATAGAGTTTGGCATCATGAACAACTTTGTTGGATTTATTTGTTTTTGCTCTCCAAACATCTATCTCCTCAAGATCAGCCTCCAACTCAGCTTGCATATCTATTCTTCCTTCAATTTCTTATTCTGTTTCAACATCACTCTGATGCTCATGTACTTCACTCATTCCAACATCATGATTGAGTGAATCAATCCTTTCCCTGTCAGATTCATCCAGACCTTCCTTCAGTAAATTGTTTGATTATTTTAATTGAATCACACTTTTTCCATACATACTTCCACACTGAGGAGTACCACCTGACTTCTGCTTCTTCTTGGATGTTTTTCCCTTTGCCATGGCTTGCCGAGATAAGGGCAGACTAATTCTTTAAGCACACAGATCGACTACACCAAGTTGGAGCAAACAAATCTGATAAAAGCAAACTATCCCTCTGATACCAATTGTTAGGGCCAATAGGGGCCTATATACCCTGAGAGAGGGGGGTGAATCAGGGTATGTATATTCTTTTTCAAAGTTCTTTCTGCCCCACTGGATCTTGACCTCTTTGTTACAAGGGTCACTTTGTTTTCACTTGTGTGGTTACTGTGATAACTTGTCGCCTTTACCTGATGATGATGCTTTGAATGCAATGCAGGGAAGTAAGCAGGAAGACACAGATATTTTTACTTGGTTCACCGCTAAGGGCTACGTCCAAGGAGCATACGTCGACAAGTTTCCAGTTCGTACCAAATTCCACTAGACTTCACTAGCTATGGATTACAATGTTCGGGCTAGATCACTTCTATGCCCAGGCTCACTACCTATGCAAGCTTTAGGGTTAGCTCACTACTTTCCCAAGGGTCACTCTCTGTTTCTCTCTCTGGCTCACTGTGGGTGGAGAGGATCACCTTCTTCCTCTTCCTAAGCTCACTGCTCTGTGAAGGGAATCAACTCACAGTTTATAGACCTGTAGGTCTCTTCATTTCCATTAAGGAATGCATCTTTCTCTGTATGTAGATGCTCTGTTGAAGTTCAACTTTCATCCGTAGATGAATACCTCTTTTCCTCTGAACACTGGGAAAACACCTTTGGAAAGTACCTTCGCAAAGCACCCTACTTCGCGAAGCTCCCAATTTCACGAAGCTCAAACAAGCCCTCGCGAAGCTCCTGCCTTTTCGCGAAGCTCACTCGCGAAGCACTCTCGCGATGCTCAAGCTGTCGCAAAGCAACGGCCCTCGCGAATCTTAGTCCGTCGCGGAGCTCCTACCTCTCCGCGAAGCTCACCGAGCCAACGTGGGGCACACACCTTTCGCGGAGCTAGAATAGCCTCCGCGAAGCTCCCCTTTCGCGAAGCACACTGCCTTCGCGAACCACCTCCGCGAACCGAGAGCAATGGATTTTCTCTGAAAATTCTCTCTGCTTCGCTCGAAGGGGTTGTCCTCTATTTATCGGAGATTCCACCGACCCTCGTCCCTTCCGCGCGAAGTCAACGCCACGTCATCTCAAATCGTGAAGCTCCAAAGTTTCTGTCGGAATTCTGTCCAAATCGCGAAGCTCCATGGAACTTTGCCGTTTCGCGAAGCTTGACGTAGTCGCGAAGAATCACCGTCAACATACCTTCGCAACTTCGCCGCGAAGCTCCCTCGTGAATCCCAACATTCCTTCGCGCCTTCGCCACGAAGCTCCCTCGCAAAGCCCTTCACCGCCGCGATGCACTTCAACTCTGCCGTTCGCAAAGCTTTGACGTAATCGTGAAGCATCACCGCCTCCATTCTTCTGGTCTTCGCGATTTCCAAACCATGCATCCTATCTTCGCGAAATTCATGCCTTTTCCATATAAAATTATGCTCTTCATGAAAATCCACTTTTCGCGATGCTTACCAAACTCCAAATTTTGGACCCCAAAAATTTGGCAAACACTGGGAAACAGTGCCACCTTGTACTGCTCTTTTGTACCGCCTCCAGATCGTCCTTTCCTTTGTCATCGTTCTTTGTCTACAATGATTGTCAACATCATCTTGGGAACTCAACAAATATCCATGAAAACCTGCTTTGTCAACAAACACAATCAACCCAAAAATGCTGCAATGTTACCTTGAGGGATTTTTGCCCAACATAAACTGTGAAATAGTAAGATTACTACTTAAGGATTATCATTCCTAATTCATGTATTATGTAGTCTCTTCTTTCATAATTTAATGGTTTGGTGAATATATCATCATGATGATATTCAGTACCAATGAATTCCAAATTTATATCACCTTTTTGATAATGATCTCTCAAAAAGTGATGTCTCACATCAATATGCTTTGTCCTAGAGTGTGAAACAGAATTTTTCGAGATATTAATAGCACTTTTATTGTCACAATTAATAGGTACATGCTTGAATTCATATCCATAATCTAGTAATGTGTGTTTTATCTACAATATTTGTGCACTAAAACTACCAAAAGCTATGTATTCAGCTTATGCAGTAGATGATGCAATAGAATTTTGTTTCTTATTATACCATGATACTAGTGACTTACCTAAAATGTGACATGTTCCAGAGGAGATTTTTCTATCTAACTTACAACCATCAAAGTCAGCATCATAATAACTAACTAATTCATGTGATTTTCCTATGGGATAGAATAGTCCTAGATTGGGTGTATGCTTGAGGTATTTAGAAATTCTATTAACAATATTTAAATGAAATTCCTTAGGATTTGTTTGAAAACGAGGACACATACATACACTTAATATAATATCAGGTCTGCTAGAAATTAAGTAGAGTAAACTTCCAATAATTCCTCTATAAATGGTTTGATCAACAGATTTTCCATCTTCATCACGATCCAACTTACAAGTGGTACTCATTGGAGTGTCACTACTTTTAGTGTTATCCAATCCAAAATGTTTTAGAAGGTCTCTAGTAAATTTAATTTTATTTAAAATAATATCGTCATTATTTTAAAATATTTGAAATCTAGGAAAGAATTTTATTTCACCCATTAAACTCATTTCAAATTTGTTTTGCGTCAGTTTAGAAAAATTAATTCATAAATAATTGTTTGAAGATCCAGAGATAATATCATCTACATAGATTTGAAAAACTAAAAAATCAATGGAAATTTGTTTTATAAAAAGGGTAGGATCAGCTATTCCTTTTTTAAAACCTTTGGAAATAAGAAAAGTACTTAATCTATCATACCAAGATCTTGGAGCTTGTTTTAAAACAAACAAATATTTTAATAACTTAAAAATATGATTTAGAAAATGAGGGTTTGTAAAACTTGGGGGTTGCTCAATAAATACATCACCAGCTATATACCCATTTATAAATGTGATTCTAAATCTATTTGATATAGTTTCAAATTAGGATGTTCTGCATAAGTAAGCAAAATTCTAATGGCTTCAAGTTTGGCTACTGGTGAAAAGGTCTCTTCATAGTCAATTCCTTCTGCTTGATAGTATCCTTGTGCAACCAATCTAGCCTTGTTTCTTACTATATTACCAGCTTAATCTGCCTTATTTCTAAACACCCTCTTAGTGCCAAATTTGTCTTTGGGTCTTTCAACATGTTTCCAAACTTTGTTCCTTTAAAATTGATTAAGTTCTTATTGCATATATATCACCCAAAATTTATCATTGATAGCATCATTAATGTTTTTAGGTTAATATTGTGAGAAGAAGACTTGATGTTCAGCCCAATTTCTAATAGAATATCTAGTTTGAGTTCCTTTGTCTAAGTCTCCTATAACAACATCTAAAGGATAGTTATTAAGAGTTATAACAACTCTAAAAAATAAGGACTTGTGATTTCATGTTCATCAATAGGTTCAGGCTCATTGTGACTTGAATCTAAGTAATTTCCAAAACTGGAAGTTTTCATAGATTCTTTCAGAGGATGGTTTGAGGATTTTGAATTAATGTCCAGATTTGATACATCATCCTCCAGGTTCTCTAGAGTGGTCTTAGGATCATGTGGATCTATTTCATAAAATTTGACATGTACAGATTCTTCTACACATTTGGTTATTTTATTAAACACTCTTAAGGCTTTACTAGAAATTGAATATCCTAAAAATATTACTTCATCACTCTTGGATTAAAATTTTTCAAGATTTTCCTTAGTATTAAGGATATATAATTTGCAACCAAAGACTTTGAAGTAGCAAATTTGGGTTTTCGATTTTTCTATAACTCATAAGGATTACTTTTAAGAATAGTTCTAATCAACACTCTATTGATTATTTAGTATGTTGTACTTACAGCTTCAGCCCAAAAATAAATAGGTAGGTCATATTCTCTAAGCATGGTTCTAGAAATCTCTTACAGGGTTCTATTTTTTCTTTCTACAACTCCATTGTGTTGAGGTGTTCTAGGGGTAACTAAATTATGACTATAGCCGTTTTGTGAGAAAAAGGATTCAAACTATTGATTTTCAAACTCATGGCCATGATCACTTTTTAAGTATTTAATTTATGTCCACTAAGATTTTCTAAAGTTTTTGAATATTTGGTAAAATTAGAGAAGGATTCACTTTTCGGAGCCAGAAATAAAGTCCACATATATCTAGAAAATTCATTTATAAGAACATAAACATGGTGCTTCCTATTTAAGCTAGAAACTCTAGATGGTACAAAAAAATCCATGTGAACCAGTTTGAGATGTCGAGAAGTTGAGACTTCATTCTTTTGTTTGAAGGAAATTTTGTGTTTCTTTCCTTTTTGACAAGGATTAGAAACTTTACCATTTGGTAACTCAAGTTTGGGTAGGTCTTTGACTAAGCCTTTTCTAGTCAAATTTCTAAGGGAGTGAGTGTTACAATGTCCTAGTATCCTATGCCAAATCCAAAACTCTTTATGAAACAAACATAAACATGAATAATTTTTGAGAAACTAAAGAATATAAGTTAACAGAATAAACATTTTCATTTCTTAATGCAAAAAACACTAATTCATCTTTAGAATTAAAAACATTGAAAGCATCATTTTAAAATTTTACAATAAATCCATCATCACATAATTGTGAGATACTAAGAAGATTATATTTTAATCCATCAAAAAACAGAACTTTAGAAATTAAAACTGAGTTAGAGTTACCGATTTGGCCAAGGCTAATAATCTTTCATTTGGAATTGTCACCAAAGGTGACATGTCCTCCATCAACTTTTATTAAATTCGTGAAGAATGAGTATTCTCCTATAATGTGTCTTGAAAACCCACTATCCAAGTACCATATGCTCTTATAGGAACTCTTTAAGCAGCTTTCCAACAAAATAGTCAAATAAAAACAGATTTTGGTACCCACACTTGTTTGGGTCCAATAATATTAGTGATAAGTGCTTTAGAAACCCATATCTACCTCATAGGTTTCCTATAAGCATTATGTGAAGTATTTGAAAAATAAACTCTATTTGGTCTAGAAAAGATTGAAATAGTAGAGAGTGTATCATAACTTGAACTAGTTGAATGTTTTCTAGAACTGGGAGTAAAGCTATATGTCCTAGATTTAGAAACAAAATTAGTTCTTCCAAAATTTATTTTTCCAAGTTGATAGCCAATGCTAGTAGTATATTTAGGAGCAATTTTTTTACCTATCATTTGAGTAAGGGTATTTTTCCCATTGGTAAAATTTTCTAAGTCTTTATTCAATTTCTCATTAGATATATTTAGTTCATTGTTCTCTTTGAGTAGTTGAGCATTTTTCTCCCTTTCAGTTATAAGTTCAGATTTAACAGTTACAGTAAGAGCATGTAGTTTCTTCAAGGATTTGTATTTATCTTTTAGTTCATTGAATGTCTCTTTAAGAATATTATATTATTCAAATATTTCTTCATTAGACATATTTTCAGAGTCACTCTCATCTCCAGAATAGTATGAATTATGTACAGGAGAGTCCAGTGTTACCTCATACGTGTTTGTCAAAAAACGCATATTGGATTTGTTAGCCTGTTCATCATGTGAATATTATGAGTCACGTGAACTGTCCTTAGAAGCACTCAAGGTTAAATTCATTTCCTTTTTATATTTTTTTTCCTTGTACCTGTATTTATTTTTTACTTGATACTGGGATAGTCAGCCTTGATATATCCCTTGCACTTACATTCATAGCAGACAATCTCATCAGACTTGTCACTTCTTTTCCAATCTTTCTTCCAACTTCCTTTGTGATTATATTTTCCCTTGAAGCTAGGATTTCTAAAAAATTTCTTCTTCTTGTAAAATCTCTTGAATCTTCTAGATAGTTGATTCATCTCTTCATCACTGTGAGGTGATCATTATTCACTACTGAAACTCTCTGTAGAGACCTCAAATTTTCCTCTTTCTTTATGTTTAGAGGTGGTGGTATTGAATGCAACTGATTTTATTTTGGGTTTATCCTCCTCTTCCATGTTGGATTTATACTCCTATTCACACATCATCAGTTACCAAATGAGTTCTTTTAAAGGTATCTTACTGATGTTGCATGATTATCTAATAGAGACAGAGGTTCCTCTCTATCAGTCAGGTAGGCATATGATAATTCTGATGATTTATTCCTTAATAGTGACTTCTCGTCCAAGATAAATCATTGTGTTGACAATTTCATTGAACTTGAGACACGTGTCATAAATATGCTCATCAGGTTTCATTTTAAAGTTATCATATTTAATATTATAGGCATTAAGTCTCATTTCATTCACACTAAATTTTCCTTCATGTGAAATAGATAAGGTATCGCAAATTTCATTGGAAGTTTTAAAAGCAGATATTCTATTAAATTCCTCATCTCCTAAAGAGCAGTATAAAGAATTCATAGCTTTGCAATTTTTATTGTAGGCAGTTTTGGTAGGTTCATCCCATGTAGTTCTATCAGTGGCAGGAATCTTATATTCATCTATAATTGAAGACCAGATTTCAAAGATCATACTTTCTAAATGCATTTTTATTTTAATTTTCCATTTAGAATAATTGGTTCCATTACAAAATGGTGGTCTGTTTGTCGCAGAACCTTCCAATATATTATCCATGATAAATAAATAACTTTAAAAGAGATAAAAATTTATATTTAACTGAAATTTATAGATCTTTAAAGTACAACTACAATCACAGGTGAATAAGGTTAAAAATAAAGTCTTAATAGGATTAACAAATAAACCCTTTGATACTAAATGTTGGTTTAAGTAGATTAATCAAGGGGGAGGGGTTGAATTGGGTACCTATTTAATATTTCTATTTAAAAATAATCCTTAAAAGGTTCCCCAATAGTTTAATATAGTCACGTTAATCAAGGTTATACTGTTATGAAAGTTTGATTGTTTAAATAAATTCTTATAAGATTGATTAATTCTTAGTAACCTTAATATTGGTTATTAACATTACTTTTGAAGATATTATAATAAGGAAATACAATTATAACTTCATTCCAATATTAACTATCAATGTTAATTTAGCGAATTCTGAATTAAATAGTAAAACAGAGAAAACAGAATTAAACAACACAGCGAATATAAAACAAGTGGTTTAGTCTCAAACTGAGACCTAATACACTCCACTTGGTGATCACCTACCACCAAGAAGTTTATATAAATAAACTAGATACACATCTTGTAATGGGATTTACAACAGTACACAAGACTATCCAGGTCACATGACCTCTTCCACAGTTCTTCATGGCTATGAACAAAAGGTTACACACAAACTCTTCCACACTTATCTATGGGTATACACAAGTGTAAAAATATGTTTGAGAAAGGATAGCTTGTATCTATCATTTTAATATAGTAGACAGAGTGTGTTTTTAGAAAGATACACACACTACTTAAAAGCTAAAAAATGTACACAACAGAGAAGAAGTATTGAGATAAGGTTAGAAGTGCTTTGAGTGTTAGTCTATGAAACTCTGGACTTCTGAGATGAAGCAGATGAAGGAATCGAGTCCTCACATGGAAAATATAATATATTAATTTAGCTAGATCTAGGATGTGTTCTTTGGGGTGTTGTTAGTCCGAATATTTCCTTGACTCTGGTATTCAAATATGCTTCATGTGTTCTTCAGCAGTGTCAAGTTGCATGTGTCGATTCTCTTTTCGAAAATGTTCTAAGTGTTTTCTTCATTGTTGTTCTCACACCCTTTTCTTCACGTATTTTGTTTCTGAGATGCACATATCTTTTATTCTAGAGTGCATGTGTTGGACCTGATAGGATTCATGTATTATACACCTCTTACCTCGTACTGTCAGATGATGTTTCTATAAGGAAACATTAACTATATCAGTGTATTTAGAAGCTTCAAATATGACTGTTTGAAATTAAATTGAGAAATGAAAAAAATAGATTAAGAAATGGTGTCACATTTTGTTTATAAATAGTGTCTCTATGAACCGGTGTCTTCTTGAAATGGTGTCTCATGGTCATGGTGTATGGATGGTCACAGTGTCTGGATGATCACGGTGTCTGGTCATGGTGTCTGGATAGTCACAGTAAATGGTCATTGTGTCTGGATGGTCACAGTGTATCATAACGGTGTCTGGGTCATTTTCTAAAAAAACATAACCAGTGGTAGACTCATGGTGTCTAAGACTTATCGAAATATCTGTATTCAGACTTCAACAGTGATATTCATAGAATGTATTAGACTTAATCATTAATCAAAGAAATCATTATAAAGTAAATCAAGTATAGTGTACAGTAATCAAACTTAATGTATAGAAATTAAGATCTTGGATAGATTCACTTAAAGCATAAGGATACTAATCATCTGTACATGATTTAATATATACTACACAGGTTTACTAGGCTTTACAGAATATACAATATTTGTGATTATTAAAACATGATTAATACATGAGGAGTACAACAATAAGGATTAAAATAATTTTAAAACTTGTATAAAATTTATTGTTTGCTTATATTACAACCTTATCTTGTATTATCTTTGAATCTATGTCTATTTGGTGTCATTTGGATAGAAAATTAATTTATTATAATTTAATCTTTTGAAAAATTCCAAAACTGGTCCTCACCTCAATTATAAAAGGGCACCTCCTTCCTCACTTCTTCACATCACTTTGAGCCTTCTAAATTGACCATCCCCTATCAAGTTCTCTACTAAAATTACCTATCCACATTCTAGAGGCTCTGTTCTACTCAAAATATCGATCCTATAGCCCTTTAGAGAGGATCCAAAGGATATGTTTTGAAGAAGTGGTAATTGCTCTAATCGATCACTTTCTTTTTCTACTCTACCGTACCTCATCTAAATATATAATGTTTATAATAAAATAATTACTCTAGTATCCTCAATATTATGAAATATTATTATTATTATTAAAACACCATTATACACCCTCTTTATCATCAAATAAGAAGTAAAAGTATCGTCCGTGCGTGCGTACGAATTACCGTCTCCACATAGTGATACAATTAATTTTTCATCACCATATTATATGGATGAGTATTATTATGGGATTAGTGATTATATATGATATTTATAATATAATTATACCTTTAAAATGATAATATTGTCTCTAAATTATCATCATCTAATCTTTTGAGAAATGATAATGTTGCTCGTGCGTATGTATGGACTACCATCTCCACGATGTGATGTGATTCATTTTTACTTATATATCATATGGATGGTAATAAGGATAATTTTTATGAAAATATATGGTATATAAAACATAATAATGATTCTTTAAATGTGTATTATTATTTATCTTTCTTTCTTTCCATTGGATGGAAAATGGAAACAACATCCATGCGTACGTACGACCTACCGTCTCCATGAATGGTGTAATTCATTTTTCTATCTCTACTTTTTATGAATGATTATAAATATATATATAATTAATATATATTATGTTTAAATAAATATTAACATTATTTAAATTATGGGACCATGATCAAAATATAAAGACTAGGACTACCAAACCGAAACATGATTGGAAAATGAAGTAATTATCACCTAGAATAGTGATTTTAATAACAAATTATTAATAGATGGGTAATAAGATGATATAAACAAATAATACATAATATGATAGATATATGGTTATGTAATACATGTATAATAAACTCATATTCATTATACATGATGTTTCAACACGTACAAATAAAATCAAGACTTGAGGTAAGAGATTTTTGCCACACTTTTATTTCTATGGGACACATGCCATATACTCTACTTGTTTATTTTACACATTTTATATACTTCCCATGAATGTATTTTAAGAGTATTATCCTAAATATTATGTTATTTAAATATCAATATACTTTTCTTTCTTTCATGGGGCATATGATTTGACTGATTACAAAGTGTTAAGGGTTTATTCCACAATCTCATTATTATTAAAGATTGTTTATGTGTAAGTATATATTGGGGAATATTTCTATTCTATGTACATGTTTTCTAATTTTTTTTACCATTCTTCAAAGATTTTTTAAATTCATTTTTACACTTTTATTTAATTTTTAAAAAAAATCAAAAAGAATCTTCTTGCCATTTTATAAAAAGGTATTTTATGTTTTTTCTTATAAAAGTGTGAAAGGGATTTTTTTAACTTATATGACATGAATGGAATTTCCCTCCATCTTGACTCCTTAATACATTGAATCTTACTGAACAATATTACAAGGTTATTTTCAAAGAAATTTTTTTCATTTATAATTTCCCATATCTTTAAAATAAATGATTAAAAAATGGAAATGATATTTTTTTCAAGAATTATTTTATGTGATATTTCAAAATAATTTTCCATCTAAGATAACATTATTTGATATAAATTGTGCATTTTGGGGATATTATTCAGGGATACTATCCTTATTATTTTTATGGTTGGTTTATATTTATAATGACATGATATTTATAAAATCCATCTATTTTCCACGATTTATGTTATGATGAAATGTTTATGAAACTCATTTATTTACATGGGTTCTTGATATGAATAATGACTTATGTTCTTGTAGAACACATATGTATTGTTTTCATTATATGATAGGTGGGAGATTTATCTTCCTATAATTCATTAGGTAAAGATGGATAACTCATGAGGTAAATATTTTATGTGTGATCTTGATTTCAGGTTGAAAATTCTTTACATGGACCTGGATTTTGTGTCCATTAGATTATGCATGGACCTGGTTTCATTTCCATAAGTTTATTCAAGTTCCTAATTTCATGTCCTTAACATAATGAGTGAACATGTTTCTATTTATACAACTTCAAAATTTTATAAGATTATATGTATGATACATTCCATGTCTTGTGAAAATTTTATTTTCTCATGGATCATGCTCCTTTATGATTTTTGTCTTATGAACTACCTAGATGTATTCCATTACTCAAGGTTATGATATATGTTATGCAAGGTATGATTTTTAAATGTTATGTTCATATTTTTATATCCTTCTGGTCATGTTGTATTTTACAGTTACCTACCCTTATTGAGCATCTAACCTCAACCTTTTCTTATGTTTATATTCTAAAAGATATGTAGAAAGGTATTAGGTACAATATGTCAAAAATGATTCTAGTTATGAAGTAATATTCAGGAGATGATGTAGATATTTTATGAAGTAGTTGCTTATGTTTCCACGTTTTCAAAGGAACTAAACCCTTTATAGTTATGGCATGGATTATATTGTTATTAACCTAAAAAGATGTAATATCCATGTATGAAAATATTGGGTTGTTATAGTTGGTATTAGGGAAAGGTTTAATTAACCTTTGGAAACTAGGATGAGAAAACCTTAGTAAGAACCCTAATTATAAGTTTAGGTTACAATACTAGAGTTTTGGTATTGATCATGAATAACCTTGGATTAAACCTAAGGTATCATAGATTTAAATTTTATAAGTAATTTCTCTTGATTGTTAGATTTTACACTATGATAAGTGTTGGTCACACCATGATTTCTTGTTTTAGTCAATGGCGGGAACCAGAAGGAACTGGGTTAACATTGAATGTTATGGAAAATTTTCTAATGATAAATAAAATAGGATAATTAATGGAGTGAAGGATGTCGTGATTATGCCTAAAAATTTTTCATAGAACATGATAAACAATGTATACCCTAAAAAACTCTTAGACCCGCCAATGAAGAGAAGGAAGGAGTTTGCTGAGAGTTCAGGTAATGGAGAACATGGAGGAAAGAAAATTCAGTTTCTTACATGTCAAGAATGTGGGAAGAAACAACCAAGTGGAAACCTTATAGGAACATAAAGATGTTTTGACTATAGAAAAGAAAGATACAAATTAAGTAACTAAAAATGAAAAATGAATATTTCAGTTAACATAATGGATGATAATATTGGTCTCTCTAAGGTATTATTAATAAATTAATGATTTAAATGTGGAAAGTATGGGAACTATGAAAATCGATTTCCATGGGGGAATGTTTATGAAGAAAACCAACAATGTGGTACAAGTAATGTTTATATTGAGACTAAAAATGATAGGTTAAAGGGAAGAAGTGTTAATGAATAAGATGATGAAGCTTAGTTAATTGTTTGAGTAGAAATTAGGATAAATTAAGTATTTATGTACTGTAATTCAAAGATTATTTTATATGAATCATGAAATATATAATTATTTTTCAACATAAGTTTCTAATTAAGGATTTGAAATTATATGTTGAATGATTATGATGGACTTGAAAAGTTATTTAATGGTAAGGTGATATTTTTAGAGAACACGTGAATAAGGGGAATATAACCCTTAATATGTGCATGTTGTTGGGATAATAATGAGATAAATATATGTTTGTTTGTGGGATAATATTGATTACCTTGGAACTGATTAGTAATATGATGAAAATGTGGTTTATGGATTGAGTTTATAGAATTTTGGGGTTTATGGTATGAGGAAGGAGTTAATTTTTGAAAGAAAGGATGTTTTCACTAAGGTTTTATGGTAATTATAGTTATTACCATGTTTCAATAGAATACAATATAATGGTCTTCACATGTTTGGTGTGTCATAATTAAGAGTTATCTCATGTTTTTTGGGGGATCTATGCTATTTTTATTTTTAAAATTTAGTTACCTTCTTTCGAAATTTTTGGATTTTGATCTTTTGGAAGGTTCATAAGGGCAACCATTTATGAAATTGTTTACATTGATATTTGAATGTGGTTTTAGAGATTAATGTATTACTTCACCATATAAAGATTTATGTGTATTGGATAACCTGTACTAACCATTTTGTTATGATGAAAACTAGAGATTGAAGGAATGATTTATCATCCCATTATAGATCCTATGATCCCACTAGTTCTTTAGAGATTACAATTTCAACTTCATTTCTTAGAGTAAGAGATTAAATATAAATTGATCAAGGCACAACCAAATATTGAGTTTGTAATTATGAAATGAAATCAAGTAAGTATATATTCTCAAAGAATTTTGAAATAAAATTTTATCCAATTATCATCAAATCTGATTATATCAATGACCCTTTTCAAACCAATTTTATCTATGGTTTTGTGGTCATTAACCTTATCTTTACCATGTTCTCTATCACTCTATATTAGTTCTTGGGGATTAGTTTTCCCTTTCCAAATCCTTATTTTAATGTTTTTAATATAAGGAAACTTAGTTATGTGTTACTTCAACTAACCATTATGTTTCCATCATTCCATTTTTAAGGGAAGTTTTATTATTCGGTTTTATGATGTGGGTTTCTAGGAATAAATTATCAAATGTTAAAACCTTTGATGGCCGAGATGAATTTAGAGGGAAAAATCATTTTAATGGGGGTGGAATGTAATACCCTATGATTTTTAATAAATGGTTTTTTAAATAATTTTATTTCTTTGATATATTTCATTGCACACAATAACATGTTTAGATAAACTGCGAAATATTATATGCCTATTATAACATAGAAATTAAATTGGTGGGAATAAATATGAATAAATAAATTATGAAATAAATATAAAGGTCCAAATAAATATTAATGTATTGGTAAGTGCTTAAAAAAAGATCACACAATTTTTACCATGTCACTTTATTCTTTAAAAATACATTTTCTTCAAAAATGATGTTTTCTTCTTTTTATGAGTGAATATTAATTACTATAAGTTATATAAAATTTATCTAAAAATAATAATTTAATTTTTGAATTAATAATTGAAAATTTATCCTAAAATTATTATTTTTATAATTTTATGAAAACATTTATTTTTTAAAGAATAGTAAAAATACAGTTTTTTATTGAAAATTTTATTTTCATTTAAAGTCTTTACAAGGAAAAATTATATTGTGGATTAGTTTTAAATTTTAAATAGTTAATTTTTATTTAAAATAATCCAATTATGGTTTTTTAAAATGATTTTATACATGAATTTATTGTAAAAACATTTTATGTTTAAAAAGGGAATTTTTCTGAAAACTACTTTTCATGGTGTTTTTCTGGTATTATTTTAAATTAAATTCTATAATTTTTGTGTTTTAAATTTTTTTAAAATTGACTCCATATTTTGATTCATAATTTTTGAAATTTAGTAAAAATGTTCTTTTATTTTTGGCCAATATTAATAGTAGCCTTGCTAAATTTTGTTACCACAATAAATGATAAATTGGGTAATTTAGGTTAAAAATAAAATGATAAGGACTATAAAATGATTGTAAAACTTTTTCAAATTTCATTGGATGAATTTAATTCAAACCTTAACACTTATGTATCTAAATTGAGTTATTTAATGGACACTTGTTCATGAAAATTACTTATATATTATTTAAATCAAAGAAAGTCACAAAATGTCATTTTCATTGTCTTAAATATCGCTTATGTGTCCGCATCGGAAAAAATGTCTGTTATGAATGAATATAAGTATCCATTTTTAACTTAATAATTTTATTTTCCCAATATAAATTTATTTAGGAATTTTGGGGCCACTTGGATGAGATTATGATGTTTATAATATTTTATTTAATAAAAAGTCAATGATCTCACATTCATGTTATTAATAACTATGTCATTTTTAATATGGATTTATAAAAAATATTTCTTTTACTATAAATATTAGTATAAAATATAAAATATTTATATATATCATGGTATTTTAGTTTTAATTTTTAATGAAAAATTAAGTATCTTAAATAATTACACAAGGATGATGCAATAATTATTCAAGTAATGAAACAATCAAATAAATGATATTAAAATTTTCAAAATAAAAATAATTTTAATTAATTAATATACTCCAAGAATTTTCTATATGAGTATGAAATACTATTGGTGTATTAAATTATTTTTTTAAAGTTATATTGTTGTCTTGATTTTCTTATAGTCAAAGTACTGAATAGTGTCAAAATTGATACGAATGATATTTTATGAAAATAATATTTTATTAAATTATTTAAAATTTATAAAAATATTAAATAAAGAAAAAATTAGATAAGGTATGGTTCGAGATATCATAAATCGGCCAACTGACACTTTATAATTAAAAATTAAAAACTTTTAATATTAAAAAAATTGTTATTGTAGTTAAAATTAAAATTAGTTTACTAAGGGTTAATCAAAATGATAAGGTTCAAAATAATACCATACCTTTTATAAGGTATATTGGTTAATAATATTAAAACATTATCTTATCTTTTATTCAATTCTATGTCCATTTGGTGGCATTTTTATAGAAAATGAATTTATTATAATTTAATCTTTTGAGAAATTCTAAAAGTGCCCTCACCTAAATTATAAAAGGGCACCTCATCCCTAACTTATTCACATTACTTTGAGCCTTAAAGATCACCAATACACTTCAAAATTATCTTATAAACTTATATATTTATATTATTGAGGTGATGGTATTCTCAAAAGACCAACCCTAGAGCGCTTTAGAGGAGATCCAAAGGAGATGTTTTGAAGAATAGGCAATCGCTCTCACGGATCACTTTCATTTTCTACTCTTCCTTACCTCATATAAATATATTATTTTTATCATAAAATAATAACTTAATTATAATAAATATGCTTAATTTTTATTATGATTATGGAAATGTCATTATACACCCTCTTTCCTATCAAATAAGAAGTGAAAGTATCACTCGAGCGTACGTACGACTTACCATCTCCATGCAGTGATGCAATTAATTTTTCATCACCATATTATATGGATGGGTATTATTATGGGATTGTTAATTATATATTATTTTTATAATATAATTATACCTCTATAATGATAATATTATTTCTACATTATCATCATCTAATATTTTGATAAATGATAACGTCGCTCGTGTGTATGTATGGACTACCATCTCCACAATGCGATGTGATTCATTTTCACTTATATTTAACATGGATTGTAATAAGGATAATTTTTATGAAAATATATGATATATATAACGTAATAATAATGTTTGAAATGTGTATTATTATTTACCTTTCTTTCATTCCATTAGATGAAAAATGGAAACAACGTTCATGCGTACGTACGATCCGCCATCTCCATGAACTGTGTAATTCATTTTGCTATCTATATTTTTTTATGAATGATTATAAAAATGTATTTAATGAATATATATGATTTTAAATCCATGACTAAAATTTTAGATATTATGGGGCCATGATCATATTATAAGGACCGAGACTACCAAACAGAAACATGCTTGGAAAATGAAGCAGTTATCACCCAAAACAATGTTTTTAATAACAAATTATTAATAAATGGGTGATAAGATGATACAAATAAATAATAAATTATTTGATTTATATTTATATATATGTTTATGTAATACATGTATAATAAATTCATATTTATTATATAGTATGTTTCAAAGTAAACAAATAAATTCAATACTTGAGGTAAGATATTTTTGCTTCACTTTTATTTCTATGGGACACATGCCTTATACACTACTTGTTTCCTTTGTGCGGTGTATATACTACCCATGAATGAATTTTAAGAAAATTATACGAAATAATATGGTATTTAAATATCCATATAATTTTCTTTATTTCATGGGTAATATGATTTGACTGATTACAAAGTGGTAAGGGTTTATTCCACAATCTCATTATTATTCGAGATTGGATATGTTTAAGTATCAGCTGGGGAATATTTCTATCACATATCTATGTATTCTAAAATGTTTTCAAAAATGATTTTACTATTATTCAATGATTTTTTAAATTCAGTTTTACACTTTTTTTTAATTTTTTCAAAATGTTTTAAAAGGAATCTTCATGTAATTTTCCAAAAAGGAATTTTATGATTTTTATTACAAAAGTTTGAAAGGAATGATTTTTTAACTTATACAGAATGAACAGAATTTCCCTAAATCATGACTCCTTAATGAATTGAAGCTTACTTTACAAGCTTACAAGGTTATTTTAAAATAAAATGTTTTCTTTTATAATTTCAGGACTCTTTAAAAATAAATGATTATAAAATGGAAATGTTGTTTTATTTTCAAGAATTATTTCAAGTGATCTTTAAAAATAATTTTCCATATAAGATAGCATTATTTTTTGTTACATATTTTTTTATAGGGATATTATTCAAGGATATTATTCTTATTATATTTATGGTTGTTTTATGTTTATGATGGCATGATGTTTTTGAAACCCATTTCTTTTCCATGATTTATGTTATGATGTAATGTTTATGAAAATAATTTCTTTACATGGGTTTTTATTTGATGAATGGATTATGTTCTTGTGGCACACATATGTATGGTTTTCATTTTTGATTGTGGAACCTATATCTTTTTCTAGTGCATTGGGTTAATATAGATAACCAATAAGGTAAATATGTTATGCATGAACCTGATTTCATGTTCACAATTCTATTAATAGGCCTGACTTTAATGTCTATAAGATTATACATGGAGCTGGTTTCATGTCCATAAATTTATGTAAGGGCCTAATTTCATGTACTTAACTTAATGAGAAAACCAATTTAAATTTATACATGTTCATAATGTTATAAGTTTATATGTATGCCTCATTCTATGTTTTATGTCAATGTTATTTTCTCATGGTTCATGTTACTTTATGATTTATGTCTTATAAAAAATCAAGATTTATTCCATACCTCAAGATTATGATATATGTTATACAGGGTATGATTTTGGAATGTTATTTTAATATTTTTTATATCCTCATGCTCATGTTTTTCTTGAAATCTACCTTTTTTACCCTTACTACACATTCAAGCTCACCCATTTCTTATGTTTATTTTCTCCATGATATGAGGAAAGATATTAAGTATGATATTTCAAAAAGGGTTATTCTTATGAAGGAATAATCAGGAGATAATGTAGATATTTTATGAACCAGTTGTTTATGTTTCAAAGTTTCCAAAGGCACCAAACTCTTTATGGTTCTGGCATAGATTATATTGTTATTCATATAAAAAGATATAATATTTATGTATGAAAATCATGGGTCGTTATACCCACCTACCATATGAACCATTTAATTATTTTACAAAGTATGCATCTATTAAATTGTCACATGTACTATTATTTGTAGGTGAATATACATCGCATGATATGCATAATGATTAAAATAAATATTGATCATCATATAACATATATAAATGGTCTAGTAGAACAACTAATAAGGTGCTTACAACACTTAAATGAATAATTAAGTTATAAAGTATTAAAAAGTAGTGGTACAATACGTTTATTACACGCATCAGAAGTTTGGTTGGACTGATTATATAAAATCATTTTTTATCATGAGTTGAAAGTAATAAATATATTTTCCTTTATAGAGAAAAATTAATGTATCGACACCATTATGTATTGTCAGATATTTCCACTAAAGTAACACTAATACCAGATAGATTATGAGATCTCATTAAACGTTTTTGATACTATATTTTTATTTTTAAATTATTTCAAAACTCATCAATGATAATGGATTTTGAGATATTTTGGAATCAAAATAATTTGATAAAATTATAAAAATAATAGGTGACATGTTTAATATATAAAGTTTTGGATTAGTTATCTAAAATATAAAGGTTATTGAATTTATATGATCTCATTTTAACAAATTTTTTCCTTTATAATTTTGGGTATTTATATATTTTTATTATTTCCAATTAATGTTTTCATTTTTTATTTATATGCTAACATTGATTTCAACATCTATGGATCCTTAAAGAGTTCAAAATGATTGAAGAATATTCAAAATTATAGAAGTTTTGTAACATCTGGTTACTATTTTTAGGTATTCCTAAACCCCAATTTTTATCATCCTTTGGTTGGGTTTCATTTGGGGTTTCTGTGGGTGAAATTTTGAGAAATTTTGGATGTTCTGGGCTAGTGCATGATTGGTGCATGATTTTCCCAAACCGTGCATGCTCTCAGTAGAAACTATGAGAACCCAAACAGTGGGGTTTTTCATGGTTAGAACATGGTTTGAAAAACCATGAATCACCAAGTAGAAACCATGAACCTTGAGAAAAGGTTGCATAAGGCTAGGGTGCATAGTTTTTCCAAATTGTGTGACTCTTCCCAGGAAACCATGCGCGCATGATTTTTTTTAATCCGAATCTAATTTTTAAAATCAAGAACCATCCTTTTTAGATGCCTAACGAGCCTGTATGACCTCAAACTAATTTATCCCTCCTTGAATGATCCCAAGATCATTTTTTGGCTTCTAAGAACCCTCCTGGAAGCAAATTGAAACATGAGGAATGCCATCCAATCTTCTTCCAGTTAGTATCCTCTTCCCTTTCTCTACCGCCCACTATCTTTATTCTCCTACATAGGGTTCCATGGATCCTCTTGTTGATTTATGGATTTAATAAAAACTTTTTGGTGATCCTAAACCTAGGTTTGATTCCTAGTTTACTTCTTCTTCATTCTTTGTTGGAGAATCCAAATTAGGCCCTGTTGATTTGAGATCCAGTGATCTACGGTAGGTGGTTCCATTATGATGCTAAATTTTCATTATCCCTAAATTGCTTGATTTAAATTATGTTATTGATTTAAATTTAATTACTATTATAAATGAAGTTGATTTCAATTGATTGATTAAAAACTCAATTCCAATGAATTGGAATTTTTTGGAAATTGAATTTTGGCAAAAAATTGGGGAAACCCCCAATTCAATTGAATTGGGGAAACCCACAATTCCATTAAATTGGGATGTGATTGTGAAATTGATGGAAAATTTTGGAGATTTGAATTATTGAATTTAAATTTTGAAATTGATGAAAATTGTTTCAATTAAATTATTGAATTTAATTGTGGGAATTGAATTGTGAATTGATTTAAAATTATTATATATGAAAAATGTATTAAACTATTTTGATTAAAACACATTGGTTTTATTGTGGGAAAATTCATGTTTTTATTAAAACCCCATTTTTGTTTTTTAAATAAAAATTGTCATATTTGAAATGGGAGAATGGGATGAATTATATTTTAAATTGTTTTTAAAATAAATTTCCCGTAAATGTTTGATACTAGAGAACATGAAATCCTAGGTAGTTAGTGAGAATTTTGGATATGCATGCTAGGATGGAAATTCCCTAGCACTAGATTGACACTTTAAAACTCTAACATGAACATTATTTAGCATATCTTATTTGTCAATAGGATGTTGATGAGTCCTCTATTTCCAGTGCTGAGGGATATGTGTACACATTGTTGTTATTATCACATGAGTGTGTGAGTATCCCATAACTTGGAACTATCATACCTCTTGGAAGATGACCATGTTTCTCACTTATTTATATTTGAGATATAAATGAATATATTCCATTATTGTGAACTGTTGTACATAACTTGTGAATTTATATAAACTATTTTATATAAAGTGTTTATTTAAGACAATATTTATAAATGTTCCATAAATTTAAAAGTAAAGCTTTATTTTTTGAAATACGATTTTGAAATTCATTTGTTTAAAAGTACTTCCATCATTTAAAATGAAAAGAATGAATTGTTTTAATTGGGATCTTAAGATGAAAACATTTTTATTTAGAATTGAAAGTTATCTTTGGTTAATTAAATATTGGAATCTGTTATAGAATCCTTTGTGAGACCCTACTGGGATTTTAGATCACACCCTGCCTAAGCATTCAGGTGTTTGTATATTATCTCCTTCCAGGTTCCAGTAGGGGTAAAGAACTACTTGGAGGTGGTTTTAGCTATTGATCCATAGACTTGGAGAGTTGTGCCCATTGGGACTTGGGTTGTTATCCTATTTTTCAGGTACTTTTTTGTAATACATTGGGTTGTTTATACTTGTTTTAATTCTGGTACACAAATCCCTGTGGAGTTTCTTTTGTATTTATACTGATTTTTTTGTCTTATTTTAGCAATGTTAGTGGTAAAAATCATTCCCACGTTCCTTCTATATGATTTCAGGTTCTAGTCGCCAACCCATGGGGATAGGGAATGCCCTTCCAGCTATGTTAGTGATGGATCGATTATTGGGTTACCAAGGTACCTGGGATGGTTCATGAAAAAGTGATATCAAAGAGCTAGTTTGATCTTCTTTTCATGAAGTCAGTATGTAATGTGTAATCTTGTTGGGACTTAGGAGGTAGTTGTGATTGAGTGCCTAGACATCTCTCACCATAATGAACATTAAGTCACCAAGGGTGGTTTGGAAAAGTCATCTTGAGGACTAGTTCTTATATTTCAGGTGATTTTGATTTGGATAGATTGAAATCCAAATCCCATTTGTTTATCTATTGGGATTAATTTTCCCTTGTTTCTCCATTTGAGTCTTAATATGATTTATTCTTTCTTGTCTGCTCATGTTTTGCAACATGCCTCCGAGAAGACGTGTAAATCCGATCTGGGAGGAAGCTACTGCTAAACCTCAATGATTGAAACCTCTTGTGTACCTGAGTCTAGTTGAGGTGATCATACGTACTATCCAATCTTTTTGACAGGCACCACCACTAGTTTCCATTCAGGCTCTAGTTTTGGAACCTTAGAGAGATGTTCTCAAGATAAATTATCAAGAGTTCCTTTTCCAAAATCCACCACCATTAAAAGTCTCAAATTATCCTCAAGAGGATGAGGAATGGTTTAGTATAATAGAGAATTTTTTTGGGTTCTTGGAGATGCCCGGTGAAATCAAGGTGAAGTGTGTTACCTTCGTATTGGAAGGACTGAGCAGGAGAAGGTGGGACATGGTGAGGAAGATGAAGAAGAATAAGAGATTAGAGTGGAAAGACTTAAAGGTTATTTTAAATGATCATTTCTATCCAGATTCGATGGTATTGGCTAAGTCCACATAGTTTTTTAGACTCGAGCAGGATGACAAGACCGTGACAGACTATGAAAATCATTTTTCTAAGCTTGTGTCATTTTCAATTGAGATAGTATCAAATGAGAGGATGAAGGATCGATGATTCGAGTTAATAATTTGATAATATATTCATTATATGATTTTTTTTTTGAATATTCCTTCTTATGATGATATACTAGATAGATCATTAATGGTCGAAATAGACCTGGCTGGTAAGTCATGGTTATAGGGAGTTTCTTTCTCTGATAGTAGAGGTGCAAGTCCCTTCAAAGGAAAATAGAAGTGCAATTATTCTCATGGTGGATCTCGATAGCAGGGTCATTCTAGACCTCCTATAGTGCTTGGAAGAGGACCTTTTATTTATTACCACTGTGTAAATCTAGGTAATTCATAGAGGTTTTTCATTGAGGCACCCAAAATATGTGGCTCCTACGGATGCTCGGGTCACTTTTACAAGTTCTTCCATATCTATCACACTCCATATAGAGGTATGGGGTCATAAGAACCATATAAAACTATGGCACAATCGGATGCTTCATGTATAAAAGGGTTCCAGCCATAGAAATCCAGAGTGAAGCTTCTTCACGTAGTAGAAGAGTCTCCATAGGAAGCATATACAGGTCCAACATCCATGAGAGGTACCATTACTATAAATTTGTCATCAGTGACTACTCTATTTGATACTGATGTATCTCATTAATTTATTTCAACCTATATTATTAATCTAATAAATCTTCCTATAGATATGTTATCTTATTTCATGGATATTACTACACCCCTGGGTATAAAGAGAGAGTAGGGTCTCTATAGTCCTACTTGTTTTTCTCTCTGCCAGATGTTGATATTGCTTGGTGATTTCTGGTTCTTGACATGAAACCGTTTGACATCATTTTTGGGATGTATTAGCTCATTTCCAATAAACCCTGGATTTATTATTACCTTCAATATTTCTCCTTCACTAAACTCAATGATGTGTGTCATGTCTTCCAAGGAGAATGGGACCCAAGGTCGATTAAATCTAGACCTTCTTATCTAGAGTTTAGTAAAGTGATATCTATGTTTTCCTTTGATCTAAAGTAGGAATATTTGAGTGTTGATCTCCCTCTAGTTTTCTTCTAGTTTCTCGATGTGTTTCATTATGACTTCTCTGGTTTTCCATCGGTAAGGGAGGTAGAGTTTTCTATTGATTTGGTGTCTGGTACTCAACCAGTTTATATTCTCAATTACCATATGGAACCAGCTAAAATGAAAGAGATGAAGTCTCAGTTGGATGATCTTCTATAGAAAGGATTTATATTTCCTAGTGTGTCACCTTGGGTGGAACTAGTTCTATTTTCTAAAAAATATGATGGTTCACTTTACCAATGTGTTGATTACCGAAAACTAAATCAAGTTACGATAAATAAAAAGTATTCATTGCCATAGATTGATGATCTTTTTGATTAGTTGAAAGGGGAAAAGTGGTTATCAAATATTGATATTCGATTTGGTTTCCATCAGTTGAGGATAAAAGAATCTGACATTTGGAAAACCACCTTTCAAAGCATGTACAACTATTATGAGTACCTTGTCATGCCCATTGTTCTAACCAATGCTCCTATAGATTTCATGGATTTAATTAATAGGATTTTCCATGACAATCTTAATACTTACATGGTGGTATTTGTGGATGTCATCCTTATGTACTCTTTGTCTGAGGAGGATCATGTGCATCATCTCAAAATAGTTTTTATCTTATTGAGAAATCACTGACTCTATTCCAAGAGTTCAAAATGTAATTTTTGGATTTGGGAAGTGAATTTCTTGGGAAAAATGGTGTCATAACATGGAATATAAGTTGATCTTTAGAGGTTGAAAGATGTTATAACATAGGATCTACCAAAAAAATCAAGATTTAGATCTTCTTGGGATTAGCTGGTTATTAACACTATTTTGTAAAGGACTTCTCAAAGTTAGCTTCTTCAATGACTACTTTTACTCAGAAGGGGGTAAAGTTTTCTTGGGATGTAAAATGTCAGAGTTATTTTGTTGTGATGAAATGTATTTTGAATACTGATCTAGTGTTGAATCTTCTAGAATCTAGGTAGGGATATATGGTCTTCTATGATGCATCGGGTTTAGGTTTGGGCCGCGTTCTTATGCAAGTTTATCATTTCATTACTTATGAATCTCGTTAACTTAGTCCACAGAAGAAGAATCGTATGACCAATGACCTTGAACATGTAGCTATGATGCATTCTCTGAATATTTGGTAGCATTACCTTTATAAAGAAATTTTTACCTTGTTTTCAGATCATAAGAGATTGAGTTATATATTCTCTCAAAAAATTGGAATCTCTACCAGAGGCATTCGGTAGAATACCTACAATATTTTGACTTTAACATTACCTATAACCAAGAGAAAGGGAATGTAATCACAAATTCTTTGAGTATAAAACTTCCAACCCAGGTCATGAAATAATCTTTATAAGTGTGGAACTTGATGGCACTCTTTTCACAATTGCAAATTAGAGTCTAGGAATCAGAGGCTGAGGTTTCTTTGACTAGTGTTCAGTAGTCCTCCTCTCTTATCAATACAATTCTTTAGGAACAATAACTTTATGATGAGTTTCTTATCATTAGAGACTCTCTTAATGGTGCAAATACCATGCTTTATTGGTTTTCTCCACCGAGGGAACTCTACGCTATCAGAATCACTTTTTTGCGCCGTTAGTGGTAAGGAAAACTGTTATGGGGGATTTCTATAATTCTTAGTGGGTTGTGCACCTAGGAACCATGAAGATGTTCTATGACATGCTACGTTAGTTCTAGTGTCTAGGTATGTGATGGGGCATTGTTGAATTTATCTCTCATTATTATACATTGTAATGCCCCAACCCCAGTTACCCAGAGTCGATTCATTATTTTAATACATTGGCATGATTAAAAGGAATCAAGTCCCGAAGGACCGATCAGTTTAGCAGTTTTGGAAAATAGATTACATACATGAATGTTACATTATACTTTAAAACATACAACACAACATAAGTTATCCTTTATGAACTCCATTATTCCCTTATCTTAACCCTGTATATCAATCAAAATACACTTCTTGGAATCTTGGGAAAAATGAAACATAGAAAGGGGTGAGCTCAAATGCTCAGTAAGGGTAAGCAATACAGTGGAAGGTAACATAAATATTAAGCATGGGTAATAATTGAAACCGCATTAATTTACCAATAATAAACATGAATACTTTTATGGTAGGAATATGATCTGAGTAAATAATTTCATAATAAAACATAATCATGGGTATTCTACTAGTCGAATGACCACATGAACCATCAATATTATTTTCATAATGAGGGAATGTATAATGTCGGACATTCTGAAACATTTTTTCAAGGCCTCGGCCAAGACGTCTAAAAATTATTAAGGCCTTAACCAAAACCATATATCAAATTGGGAAAGGTCCTAGACCAATTCCATGTCTAGTTGTCTCATGAGACCTGTCGATGCATCGAGGATCTATAGTGGGCTCCACCCGTCACATACTAAGTCCAATACATTCCTCACACGAAAAGGTTGAAACATAACATAAACATTCATATTAAAACTAGCATATGAAATTTCAATAATTTAACCATAAACAATGAATGGTATAAAAATAACACATCCATAGTCAAACATATCACAAACCTTAAATACAATATGGAAGATTTGTATCATAATAAATCAACTTCAAACAAGTTTAACATCCATCAAATGATGTTGACATAGATGAAAATGATTTGTAAAAATATTTGACAGAAATATCCCTTTTTCATGAAAAAATTTAAAAGATACACAATTTAAAAAGGAAGACATTTAAAGACATTTTTGAATCAAAGTGTCTCATGCCACTTTGAAAATTTTCAAATTAATTAACCTTTTTAAAACATTCATCTTCATATAAATAAATCCTTAAAAACCATTTTGAAAACAAGGACATTAATGAGAATGATTTAGAAGAATAAATATTTAAAACATTTAAAATGATGTTTTAGTAAAAATTACCTTAAAAATAATCCCATCGAAAACTCTTTTATGAAACATGGACATGGATAATAAATATGTCCCAGTATATACTTACATAAAAACAACCTCGGATAATATTGAGATTGTGAAATTAACCCTTACCAATTTGGTAACTTACGAAACATACACCCCATGAAAGAAGTATCATACAATGAATATGTAAATACACATAAATTAAAGTGTATTACACAAATAATACAATTATGGGCAGTACATACACCACACAAAAGGTAATAGTGGAAATATGGCATGAATCTCATGGGAATAAGGAGTGAGATGAAAACCCCTTACCTTGAACATTCCTTTAGTCGAGGGTACGTTTAACCTCCTATATAAAGATAGTATTATGTTATTAAATTATACCAGAACCATATTAATATTTATGATATCATACATGATTCATTTATTACTTTATACTACCCATTTAATAATAATTTCCATGTTAAATTAACATTTCAGGTAATAATCGCTTTCTTTATCTTACGTGTTTTAAATTGTTACTCTTTATTTTATCACTTAGGTCAAGATTTAAATACTTCCAGAATATAAAATATGATTTATATATCATATATATTTACAATATAAATTTGTATAGTAGACATATATATGAAATGAAAAACACTGTTTATGTATACCGTAGTCCGTATGTACACATAAATGATGTTTCCATTTTCCTATCGTATTGAACGGAACTAAGTGAATAATATATATGTAAGTATATATATATATACAGTAGAATTATTATTTCATATATTTAATACTTATTAGTAATATAAATTTTTATAATCGTCGATGAATAGTGAATGTGGAAACGAATCTCATCGCGTCTTGGAGACAGTAATCCGTACGTACGCACGAGCGACAATATCATTTCCTTAAAAGTGTGGAATTGAATGTTATTTTAATTTTAAAGAGACATTATCATGTTATTTTTATTATTTATATACATATTACTCATCATTATATCCATCCAAATAACATAGTGTTGAATAACAAATTACACCACGGCGTGGAGACGATAAGATGTACATACGCACGCATGGTGACATTATCATTCATAAGATGGATATAATAATGAATATAGTTGTTCCATATTTATAATAATATCACTGTATATATAAGATATTTTATTTATTATTTTAGAATGGAAACAACAAAGAAAGAGTAAGTGGAAGGATAAGAGAACTTGAAAGAGGGTGGTGAAATCATTACCTCTTCTTCAGGTTCTTCCATTTTATTTGATAAAAAGGGCTCCATAGGTTGGCTTTGTGACCAAAGGAAGGCCTCTAGGATGAATTTAGGATAGTTGGGAGGATATTTGGGCAGGTTTTGGACGATCCAAATGGCTTTAGAGTTGTGAATATGAGAGAAGGGGAAGTTCCCTTTTATAAGAGGGGTGAGGGGAACCTTTGGAAAACATAAAATATTATTTTTTAATAAATTCATATTCGGTTTATAATGGCTCCAAAGTAACTTATTTCAAGTCTAGGGTGGGGATGGGTCGAATTCCTCTCAACCAATAGGTTTTAGACAAGTTTAGGTTACCATTTTAACCTTATCATTTAGATTTAACTCTAAATTAAATAATTTAAATTTTACCATGTATTCTTGTATTCTTACATTATGTGGCTCATAAACTTACTATATATTGCCAATCGAACCCCAATTGGTTCATTAATGTCATATAAATTATTATATAATTCTGTTTTCCGAACCGTAGATTTTTATGACCATTATGTCAATTAATAATATAATATTTGTTTTAAAAACTATTTAATGTCAATTTTGACACTATTTGGTATTTGTTTTTTGTTAAAATAATAAAAGCATGATTATATCAAATACAATACATTAAATCAATCCTAACATTTCATTTCCCCTATAAAATTCTTGGATGTCATAAAATCTTTGAAATTATATTTATTTTAATATTTATAATACCATTTATTTGATTCTTTCATTAATAAGGTAATTACTGCATCATCATTGTGTCATTAATAAATTTAGTTATTTAATCTCTAAAAATTATAACTAAAATACCATTATGTAGGAACTATTTTTATAATTATAATTAATATTTATAGTCGAAGTTATCTTATGTATAACCCTATATTAAAAATGGTTTAGTTATTAAACTTTGATTTTAACTCTTTTAACTCTTCTTTAAATAAAATAATAATAAATGTCTTAATCTAATCCAAGTGGACCTAAATAGTAATATTTTATTCATAAGGTTTTTTTGGGTCGAAATAAACTTATCCAATAGAATTAGGACATGTTTTGGGGTAATAATAATATCATTTTTACCCTTAATTACCCTATTTACTTTTAACCGTGGTAAATAAAAGTAAAAAGTTACTATTCACAAAAAAATTATTTTCATCTTATTGAACCACATTTTCCTCCTTTATATTCACCATGTATCTAGGATTTTCAAAATTAAACTCACAGAAGTGGTAAAATTAAGTTTTATGTGAATTCGCAAATTCTCCTAGGAGGTGGGTAAAAGACGGTGAAAAGTTCTATAAAAAATTGTATATATCTAAAATAATTATAAACTGACTCCAAATAATTAAATTGAATTTGTATAGGTATTATGTATATATTTTGACCTAAAATAAATTTAAATAAAAAAATAATTATTTAAATAAAAATTCAGTTTTAAACGATAACTCAGTGTTTTTTCACTATTCATCAAAAATTGAACGTTTTTAGAAAAATACCAAAAATTAACTCTAGGATAATTTTGATATTCCAAATCCAATAATTAAGTATCGTTTACCAAATTAAAAACATATAAGTTGCATTTATTAATTTAAAATTAATTCCTGTTGTCAAAACCAAAAGGCATATTTTTAAGAAACAATATCTATCAAAAGATTGACAATTGTTTATGTCCAATCTCAAAATGAAATTACTCACAATAACTATCATTAGATTAAATGGTAAAAATATAATCTAATTATACATCCAAACCATTAAAATTTATAATTCAACACTATAAATTATTTTGATTAAAAAAATTGTTTTCAGTTAAAATATAGTATTTTTCACTATTCACCCAAATATGAAAGTTATCAGAAAAAAACAAAATATTTATTGAAACAAAATTATTATGTCCTGATTCTAAAAAAGAAGCTTATTTTGTCAAATTAAATATATAATAGTATCAAATATTGGATTTAAAAAGGGTTCTCCATTAAAAGGCGGTAAAATTTCATTTTTTGATAAATACTTCTTTTATCTGAAAAAAAAATGTATTTGTTCTTACATTATGTCTAAGAAAATCATAATATGGATTCTAAAATTATAAGGATTATATAAGGTTCAAAATTCAGTTAATACTGTTCATAACTATTTTTGAATGGCTAGTTTGGTAAGTCGTGGTGCACTTGAACTCAGTGTTGCGTGTAGTGCAAGTTATTGAATTACTTTGAAAAAATAACGTACTATGAAAACTTGGGGTGTTACATTCTTCCCTCCTAAAAAAATTGTGTCCTCGTAATTTGAAATTTTTCTTCAAAAATAAAAGCTTGAAAATAGAAAATACATTTGTGGGAAAACCCACATCGGAAATTAGGTTAATAAAATTTAGTCTTAATAAGAGGAAATATATATATATATATATATATATATATATATATACATGACAAGTAGAGTTTCATATTTGACCTAATTCCTACCAGAAACTCATCTTTCACTCCAAATTATTTCAAAAAAAATTCTATTTATCCAAATTGTATAAGGTTCCAAAAATAATTAATTTATAATTCATTTGTCAGACTATTTAACAAAAACTAAATTATACAAACCAGTAAATCATGTAGTCCAGTCGTAGGTGATGCTCCTTTTTCGCTCTTCGGTTGCGGGTTCAAGTCTCACAGCCTTGTCGGACGCGACTAGTTGTCACCTGACCTCTGGGTTGCCCTTTTATAACAATCCAAAAATAACCTTAACAATAGTATCCAATCTCAAACTTAATCCATTCCAACATTTAGACTTATCCAAAATACTTATATCCAAACTCTCAGTCAAAATTTTATAAGGAAGTTAAACACAATGAAGATCATTTTTTCCAGGTAATAACATGTGAATGCCTTCATCATGTATTCTTTTAAAACACCACAACATCCTAAATTACCATAAAACCATATTTATTACAGTCATGCTCCCTTATTCCTTATAGAATACTGGATATACTCCTTCTATCCAAAAATGTTGTAAACTCCAACAATGATGGAATATAAAAATCATTAATCAGTTTCAAGGAAGTCAGGAATAGCCAATATTATTTATCCAAATCAACCATCTCTTATTCCAAAATCACTACCTCATTATCAGGACAATATTAAGGATTACCTTTCCTTCAACCTTGTGTTTTCCAAAAAGTGTAGCTTACTATTAATTCACTTTTCTTATAACCATATAATATCAAATCCTCAATAAAATAGTATTGCAGTACAATCCTTATTTATCTCCATAATTCATATAACCAGTATATTGTTGATACAACACTCAAATTAAATAATTCTATATTAACAACATAAGAACACTAGTCATTCCACTTCAAATGAGGTTGTATCATAACTTGATTATTATCCAATAGCATCATTTAAGGTATACTCTGATGACTAAGACATTGATTCATGTAGTGTCTCAAAGCCTTGCAGATGAAGCATTGTACATTTGAAATTTTTTCTTACCCTTGTAATCACATATTTGGTGTCCTTTTTCTCCACACTTATAACAAACTCCAATTCCCTTCAAGCATTTACCATGGTGATTCTTTCCACAGTTATCACATATTGGAAAATTCTTCTTTTCCCTCTTCCCTTTATCCATCTTTCTCTATTCCATTCTTTTCTTGTCTTGCTTCCCTTCAAAGCCATAGGACTCAGATAATTCTTTACTTATCTTATTAACACATGATACTATTTATTCATATGTTGAGAATACATGGGAGACTATTTCCCTTATAAATGTTGGCTTAATACTATGAATGATATGATCCTTCTTACTCTTTGGATCAAACGTATTTCTGGAGTTCACATTCCTTCTATTGGGCTCTATTTCTATACAATGGCATACACTAGGTCAGTTTATGAATCTCAATTCATAATTCCAAACATGTAAAATACCTAACGTAAATTGAACAGTTTATGGATATAATCCATAATCACAAAATTGTTTTCTTTGATGAGGTATATACTTATAAACCCTTCATAGTGGTTTTTAATGAAAATGAGAATTCTCCTAAGCATATTCCCCGGGAGTGTTGTAACCAAGAGTGCAGAAAGGCCCATTGTCGTGCACCAGTTCCCGTTCGAGTCTAGCTCAAAGCGGGGTTTTTGGGTTTTACCCCTAGGTACATCTGTGCCAGATCCACCTCTACCTACTCATATCCATACATGGATGTATTTTCTTGGTAAAACTCACAAAATCATTACATTACCAAAATTTTATGAAGTTCTTCTATACTAATCTTCAAATTCTATCTTACGGTAATGTGCTCTAAAAAGAGTTTATCTAAATATAGTTTCCAAGGTTATTGTTAAAATTCCTCTGATACCAACTGTAACGCCCCGAACCTAGTTACCCAAAGTTGGTGCATTATTTTAATACATTGTCATGATTACAAGGAATCAAGTCCCGAAGGACCGATCGGTTTAGCAGTCTTGGAAAATAGATTACATACATGAATGTTACATTACACATTATAACATACAACAAAACATAAGTAATCCATTATTCCCTTAGCTTAACCCTGCATATCAATCACAATACTCTTCTTAGAATCCTGGGGAAGATAAAATATAGATAGGGGTGAGCTCAAATGCTCAGTAAGAATAAGTAATACAGTGGAAGGTAACATAAATATTAAGGATGGTGAATAATTGAAACCACATGCATTTACCAATAATAAACATGAATACTTTTATGGAAGGAATATGAGCTGAGTAAATAATGCCATAATAAAACATAATCATGGGTTTTCTACTAGTCGAATGACCACATGAACCATCAATATTATTTTCATAATGAGGGAATGTATAATGCCGGACATTCTGAAACATTTTGTCAAGGCCTCATCCAAGACATCTAAAAATGATTAAGGCCTCGACCAAAACCGTATATCAAATTGGTAAGGGGCCCCAGCCAATTCCATGTCTAGTTGTCTCATGAGACATGCCGATGCATCGAGGATCTATAGCGGGCTCCACCTGTCATATACTAAGTCCAATACATTCCTCGTACGAAAAGGTTGAAACATAACATAAACATTCGTATTAAAACTAGTATAAAAAATGTCAATACTTTAACCATAAACCATGAATGGTATAAAAATAACACATTCATAGTCAAACATATCACAAACCTTCAATACAATATGTAAGATTTGTATCATAATAAATCAACTTCAAACAAGTTTAAAATCCATCAAAGGATGTTGACATAGATGAAAATGATTTGTAGAAATCTTTGAGAGAAATATCTCTTTTTCATGAAAACCTTTAAAAGATACACAATTTAGAAAGGAAGACATTTAAAGAAATTTTTGAATCAAATTGTCTCATACCACTTTGAAACATTTTAAAGGAATTAACATTTTTAAAACATTCATGTCTATATAAATAAATTCTTAAAAACCATTTTGAAAACATGGAAATTAATGAGAATGATTTAAAATAATAAATATTTAAAACATTTAAAATGATGTTTTAGTAAAAATTCACTTAAAAATAATCCCTTTGAAAAATATTTTATGAAACATATACATGTATAATAAATATGTCCCAGTAGATACTTATGTAAAAACAACCTCAGATAATAATGAGATTGTGAAATTAACCCTTACCAATTTGGTAACTTACGAAACATACACCCAATGAAAGAAGTATCATACAATGAATATGAATATGTAAATACACATAAGTTAATGTTTATTACACAAATAATACAATTATGGTCAGTACATACACCACACAAAAGGTAATAGTGGCAATATAGCATGAATCTCACAGGAATAAGGAGTGAGATGAAAACCCCTTACCTTGAACATTACTTTAGTCAAGGGGATGTTTAAACTCTAGTATGAAGATCTTAGTATGTTATTAAATTATAATAGAACCATATTAATATTTATGATATCATACATTATTCATTTATGACTTTATACTACCCATTTAATAATAATTTCCATGTTAAATTAACATTTCGGGTAATAATCGCTTTCTTTATCGTACGTGTTTTAACTTGTTACTCTTGATTGTATCACTTAGGTCAAGATTTAAATACTTCTCGAATATAAGACATGATTTATATATCATATATATTTATAATATAAATGTGTATAATAGATATATATATGAAATGAAAAACACTGTTTATGGAGATGGTAGTCCGTACGTACGCATAAATGTTGTTTCTGTTTTCCTATTGTATTGAATGGAACTAAGTGAATAAGATATATATAAGTACATATATATATATATATATCTAGTATAATTATTATGTCATATATTTCATACTTATTAGTAATATATATTTTTATAATCATCTATGAATAGTGAATGTGGAAATGAATCTTATCGCGTCGTTGAGATGGTAATTCATACGTACGCATGAGCGAAAATATAATTTACTTAAAGGTGTGGAATTGGATGTTATTTTAATTTTACAGAGACATTAGCATGTTATTTTCATTATTTATATACATATTATTCATCATTATATGCATCCAAATAACATAGTGTTGAATAACAAATTATACCACGGCGTGGAGACGGTAAGTCGTGCGTACTCACGCATGGTGACATTATCATTAATAAGATGGATAGAATAATGAATATAGTTGTTACATATTTATAATAACATCAATTTATATATAAGATACTAGAGTTACTATTTTATAATGGAAACAACAAAGAAAGAGTAAGTGGAAGGATAAGAGAACTTGAAAGAGGGTGGCGAAATCATTACCTCTTCTTCGGGTTCTTCCATTTGATTTGATCAAAAGGGCTCCATAGGTTGGATTTATGACCAAATTAAGGCCTCTATAATGATTTTAGGATATTTTGGAGAATAGTTTTGCAGGTTTTTGCTGATCTAAATGGCTTTGGAGGTGTGAATGTGAGAGAAGGGGAAGTTCCCTTTTATAAGACGGGTGAGGGGCACTTTTGGAAAAACATAAAATATTATTTTATAATAAATTCATATTCAGTTTATAATGGCTCCAAAGTGACTTATTTAGAGGCTAGGGTAAGGATGGTTCTAAATCCTTTCAACCAATGGGTTTTAGACAAGTTTAGGTTACCATTTTAACCTTATCATTTAGATTTAACTATAAGTTAAATAATTTAACTTTTACCATGTCTTCTTGTATTCTTACACTATGTGGTTAATATACTTACTATATACTGCCACTAGAATCCCAATTGGTTCATTAATGACATATATATTATTATATAATTCTTTTTGCTGAACCTTATATTTTTATGTCCATTATATCAATTAATAATATAATATTTGTTTTAAAAACTATTTTATGTCAATTTTGACACTATTTGGTATATGTTTTTTGTTAAAATAATAACAACATGATTACTTCAAATACAATACGTTTAATCAATAATAACATGTCATATTCACCTATAAAAGTCTTGTATGTCATAAAAAATTTGAAATTATATTTATTTTAATATTTATAATACCATTTATTTGATTCCTTCATTAATAAGGTAATTACTACATCATCATTGTGTCATTAATAAATTTAATTATTTAATCTCTAAAAATTATAAATAAAATACCATTATTTATGAAATATTTTTATATTTCTAATGAATATTAATAGTAGAAGTTATATTATGTATAACCCTATATTAAGAATGTTTTAGTTATTAAAATTTGATTTTAACTCTTTTAACTCTACTTTAAATAAAATAATAATAAATGCATTAATCTAATCCATGTGGGCCTAAAGGGTCATATTTTATTCTTAAGGTTTTTCTGGGTCTAATTACACTTATACAATAGAATTAGGGCATGTGTTAGGGTAATAATAATATCATTTTTACCCTTAATTACCCTATTTACTTTTAACCGTGGTAAATAAAAGTAAAAAGTTACTATGCACCAAAAAAAAATTATCATATTGAACCAAATTTTACTCCTTGATATTAACCATTTATCTCAGATCTTTGGAATTAAACTCATGGATGTGCTAAAATTAAGTTTTTTGTGAATTCGCAAATTCTCCTAGGAGGTGGCTAAAAGATGGTGAAAAGTTCTATAAATATTTTTATATATCTAAAATTATTATAAACCGACTCCAATGAATTACATTTAATTTATATAGGTATTATGTATCTATTTTTACCTAAAATAAATTTAAATAAAATAAATAATTATTTAAAAAAATCTGTTTTAAACGATAACTCAGTGTTTTTTCACTATTCATAAAAAATTAAAGGTTTTCAGAAAAATACCAAAAATTCACCCTAGGATAATTTCAATATTAAAAATCTAAAAATGAAGTCTATTTTACCAAATTAAAAACATATAAGTTGAATTTATTAATTTAAAATTAATTCCCATTGTCAAAACCAAAAATCATATTTTTAAGAAACAATATCTATCAAAAGATTGACACTTGTTTATGTCCAATCTCAAAGTGAAATTACTTACAATGACCATAATTGTATTAAATGGTAAAAATATGATCTAATTATACTTCCAAAACATTAAAATGTATAATTAAACACTCTAAATTATTTTTATTAAAATAGTTTTTTTCAGTTAAAATATAGTATTTTTCATTATTCACCCAAATATGAAAGTTATCAGAAAAACAACAAAAATTTATTGAAACTAAATTATTATGTCCCGATTCTAAAGAAGAAGTTTATTTTGTCAAATTAAATATTAAAAAGTTTCAAATATTGGATTTAAAAAGGGTTCTCCATTAAAAGTCGGTAAGATTACATTTTTTTAAAAATACATCTTTTATCTGAAAAAATGTATTTGTTCTTACATTATGTCTAAGAAACTCATAATATGGCTTATAAAATTATAAGGATTATATGAACTTCAAAATCCAGTTAATACTATTCATAACCGCTTTTGAACGTCTATTTTGGTAAATCATGGTGTGCTTGAACTTAATATTGTATGTAGTGCAAGTTATTGAATTACTTTGAAGAAATAACGTACTATGAAATCTTGGGGTGTTACATACATGACAATAAGTCAAGGCTTAGCACCAAAAATCTTTAGGTTTGCTTCAGCCACTTCCAATGCCTACTTGTAAGTGGGATGAGATCTCTATTGAATTTGTGGTTGGGTTTCCACATACCCAAATAAATAAGAATGTGATATGGGTTTTGATCGACTGGCTTACTAAATCATCTCACTTTATACCCATTCGTGATACAACCAAATTTGAGGAGTTGGGAAGTATCTATATGAAAGATATTGTTCAGTTGTATGGAGTTACAAATTCTATAGTATTTGATAGTGATACTTAGTTCACTTCTTTATTTTGAAGAGGCCTTCAAAAGGCCATAGGATTTCAAGTCTATTCAAGTACGACAAACCATCCTCAGTCAAATGACTGGACAGAAAAAGATATATAGATTCTTGATGATATGATTTTCTCTTGAGTTCTTTACTTTGGTGGGGATTGATATGACCTTATGGGGCTATTTGAGTTTTCTTATAACAATATTTACTAGTTTGTAATCAGAATGGATCCTTTTAAAACCTTGTATAGACACCCTTGTCGATATCCATTTTGTTGGACGGATATTGATGAAAGTTCCTTGTTTAGACTAATCATGGTTCAAGAGATGATGAGAATGATTTAGTTGATTCTCCAAAGAATGTTGATGGAAAAGATCTGGAGCAAGTCTTGTACTAATTGTCGTCATAGAACTTTGGAATTCTCAGTTGGTGACAAGGTGTTTTTGAAAATTTCACCTCGGTTGGGTTATCTACAACTTGGGAGGTAAGAGAAAATTTCTCCTTGTTTTGTGGGACCTTTATAGGTTATTGAGAAGGTGGGAAAAGTTGATTATCATTTAGAACTTACACGATACTTGATTTCAATACATAATGTGTTCTATGTATCGCAGCTAAGAAAGTATCTGTCTGATCTATCTCACATTCTATAATGGAGTGATATTGAGGTTGAACCTGATTTATCCGTGACTAAACGGACAGTCTGTATAGTTGATTTTTAAACCAAGGTACTTCATGGGAGTATGATACCTTTGGTTCATGTTCTATGGAAACACAATTTTGATTCTCATGAGATGTGGGAGAGGGGGGGCACTGATGACAGAGCAATGACCTGATCTTTTTAACATGGAAACTTCTGAGAAAAATTTCTAGGGACAGAAATTTTCTATGGTGGGGAGTTTGTAACATCTTGTTACTATTTTTAGGTATTCCTATACCTCTATTTTTACCATGATTTAGTTGGGTTTTTTTTGGGGTTTCTTCTGGTGAAATTTTGAGATATTTTAGAAGTTATGGGAAACTGCACGGTTGGCGCATGGTTTTCCCTAACTGTGTTCACTCTCAGCAGAATCCGTGCAAAACTAGACCATGGGGTTTTTTATGGTTACAACATGGTTTGAAAAACCATGCACCACCAAGTAGAAACCATGCACCTAGAGAAAAGGGGGGATACAACTAGGGTGCACCGTTTTTCCAAACCGTGTAGATCTACCCAGGAAACCATGCATATGATATTTTTTAATCTAAATCTAATTTTAAAAATACCAAACCCTCCTTTTTAGATTCCCAATGGGCTGGTATGACCCCAAACTGATTTATCCTTCCTTTAAGGATCACAAGAGCAGTTTTTATCTTCTTATAACCCTCTAAAAATCATATCTAATCTTGAGGAATGTTATTCGATCTTCTCCCAGTTAGTTTCATATTCTCATTCTCCACCTCCTGCTATCTCTCTCCTCTTACCTAGGGTTCTATGGATCCCCATTTTGATTCTTGGATCTAATACACTATATTTTGGGATCTTAATCCTAGGTTTGATTCCCGGTATTTTTCTTCTTCATTCTTTATTAGAGAATACCAAGTAGGGCTTAGTGATTCGATATCCAGTGATCTATGGTAGTTGGTTCCATTGTGATTCCCAATTTTTATTAACCCTAAATTTGTTGATTTAAATTCACTTGATATTGCCAATGAAATTTATTTCAATTTATTGACTATAAAACCCCAATTCCATTGAATTGAGTTTTTTTTGTAAATTTATTTTTTGCATGAAATTGGGAAAACCCCAATTCCATTGAATTGGGTTGGGATTCTGAAATTGTAGGAAAATTTTGGAGATTTAGATTATTGAATTTTAATTGTGAAACTAATGGAAATTGTTTTAATTAAATTATTGAATTTATTTTTGGGAATTGAATTGTGAAATTGAATTGTGAATTGATTTCAAATTCTTATATATATAAAATAGCTTAAATGGTTTTGATTAAAACCCATTGGTTTTATTGTGGAAAAAGGATTGTTTTGATTAAAAACCTGTTTTGGTTTTTTAAATAGAAATTTTCACATTTGAAATGGTAGAATGGGATGAATTTTATTTTAAACTATTTTTAAAAAAAATCCCTTTAATGTTTGATACTATATCACATGAAAGCCTAGCTAGTTAGTTAGTATTTGGGACAAGTATGTTAGGATAAGAATTCCCTATCACTGGATTGATGCTTTATAACTCTAACATTAACATTATTTCTCATATCATATTCCTTAGTAGGATACGATGAGTCCACTCTTCCCAGTGTTGAGGGATGTGTGTACACATTGCGGTTATTATCACATGCATGTATGAGGATCCCATAACCTGGAACTATCGTACCTCTTAAAAGATAACCATGTTTCTCTCTTTTTTATATTTGAGATATAAATAACTATATTCCATTGTTGTGAACTATTTTACATGCATTGTTAATTTATATAAACTATTTTATATAAAGTTTTTATTTGAGACATTGTTTAGAAATGTTCCATCAATTGAAAATTAAAGCATGATTTATGAAAATATGATTTTGAAATGCATTTTTTAAAAAGTATTTCCATCATTTGAAATGTAAAGAATGAGTTGATTTAATTGTGCTCATGAAATTAAAAACATGTTTATTTAAAATTAAATTATCTCTTTGGTTAATTAAATGTTTTCATCTGTTATGGAATACTTAGTGATACCCTAATGGAATTTTATCTCGCACCCTACCTTTCGGGTGTTTATAGATTATCTCCTTATAGGTTTGAGAATGGGTAAAGCAACACTTGGAGGTGGTTCTAGTTGTTGATCTGTGGAATTGGAGAGTTGCATCCATTGGTACTTGGTCTGTTATCCTATTTTTTTGGTACATTTCTATAGTACATTGGGTTGTCTATACCTTTTTGAATTCTGGTACACATCTCCCCATAAAGTTTCTTTTATATGCATACTTATTTTTTTGTCTCGTTTCCACAATGGTAGTGGAAAAAATCATTCCCACATTAATTATTTATGATGTTATGTGTTAGTATCCAACCCGTAGGGATGAGGAACACCATTCAGGATATGTTATTGCCAGATCGGTTATTAGATTACCAGGGTATCCGGTCTAGTTCACGATAAGTTTCACCCAATCTAATAAATTATGCCATGGGTTGAACTGAATAATATGTATTTCATGTGTATATATTAATATATATTCATATAAGGAAAAATAAAAAATAGATCTTTTCATTATGTGGTTTGTATAAATCAATGTTTTTATATTAATCCATATGTTTTGGATAACATCAAAATTCTTGAAGAGTTTAAAAAATCAATGGAATATTTGATCATAAAATTAAAAAGAATGTATTTTTATTTTAAATTAATCATATAGAAGATGAAATATTAAATTTTTTAATTTTTCTACATATTCATGAAAATAGGCTTAATAAATAATTAAATCACTTATTTTCAAGAGTGATGTAATTCATACATGAGAAGATGATGAAGTACTTATTTATCCCTGATGAAATATATAAAAATTCATATTTTATTTACCATTGAAGGATATAAATTTACATGTGCATATGAACCTTACAAATAATATAAGGTCTCATTACAATGAGTTTGATGTAAGGTGAAATTATTCTCCTGCTCATTGAGATTTAACTGGTATAAATAATTGTGTATTCCAAAATTTAGAATCAAAATTGGTTGTTATACTGATGATTATTATTTATCTAAACCATATAAATATGGATCTCAAAAGGTATATTTGTTCACATATGGTCGAACAACAATTTCATGGTGGTCTATAAAATAACATATTTCTATGACTTCCTCCAATCATTCTGATTTGATTGTAATTCTTGAAGAAAGTTGTGAATATAATTGGATAGGATCAATTATTCATCATATCAAACATAATTTTGGATTAGACATGAGTAATTATATAATCACCATCTTATATAAGGATAATGTTTCATTTATGGTGAAATTAAAGGGTGGGTATATCAAAGGTGATAATATAAAACATATCTTACCAAAAAAATATTTTTCACTTATAAAAATTTAAATGAATGGTGAGATTGATATAAAAAAATAAGGTCTTATGATAATATTGTATATTTTTTCACAAAGGAATTACCAACTATGACTTTTTAGAAATTTATTTATAAAATTTGGATACGGAGACTACAAAGTCTATCATGATTTTATGATAGGGAGCTAAGAATGCTAAAATATTTTTCCCTTTTTGGGGTTTTTCCCAATGGGTTTTCTTGACAAGGTTTTTAATGAGGTATCATTTCATGAAATTAAATTACTTTGGTTTCACTTGTTTTTCCCCACATAGTTTATTTTAAGTGAAGATTACATAAAATTATGACATACAAGGGGTAGTGTTATGTAATATTCATTATGTTGATTTTGCAATCCTAAAATTATTATTACTTCACATTCTCATCTCCAACCCTTTATATGAAAACCCCTTAATTTTTTCTAATCATTGGTATTCAAACCATTGGATATCACATGGGAGATAAGGATTAATCTAGACCATTTATTAAAACCTCCATTCACACTATAAATATTGATTGAGTTGGTTCCCTAAATCCAACTAACTTTATACTTTCAATTATCATAATATTAATAAATATATTATCACATGACGAGTGTTATTTTATTTCACATTTTTATGATAATTTCCTTAGAGAATTTGTCACATTGAAAGGTCATAACAGTTACCCACTTTGTTGAGAAGTTGAAAATTCCATGACAATATTATTAAACATATTTCCTATGGTCTAGATGACATCATTTGATAAGATACATATGATATTTTTGATATCAGGTGCTGGATGGTCATGAGCATATAAAGCTTCTTATAATAAAGTGTTATATTTGATAATCTCTAAGAGCGAAGGTTATGAGGAAAGTCTCAATGATAGGAATTCAACATGTTATATGTTTCATTTTATATTCTTCTTTGTATACATATTTATTGATCTTTATACTTGATATTATTATTAATTTAGTTCATGAATTGTAAACTTCCATGTATTGATGAAAACCATGACAACATACACTCATAATGAGGTAGGATAAGTTGGGTGAGTCATAAGTGATATGACATTAATTTAATAATTAAATAAAGTATTTTTCCCTTCTATGTTAATGGAAGAAGATATCTCAATCCCTTTGACTGAAATGGAATTATTTGATTAAGTACATGGACATGATGGTTTTTTGATGAGTTCATTTTAGGTATTCAAAGAAAATATATCAACTATATAGGTTTTTGGCACTATTATACAACCTTTTTAATGAGATATTGAGCCAAATATATTATTTTACACAAAAACAACTCTTATGAGGACTTTAAAGTTGAAAAATTAACTTCATTATATATAGTATCCTTAATGTATTGCTAGACACCAATCTTGGACTTTAAGAAAGTTCACTTAATGCCACCGCTAAAGAGGCCTAGAGGTTCACACACTAATAGTATCCAAAATATAAGTTAAATTCAAGTTGAATTTAATATTAAGAATAAATTTTATTCTCAATTTGTGGAATAATAATTATTTAGGTTTGGATGATCACATAAATTTAGTCGCCAATTATTCAAGTTTATAATATATGTGAGTTTAATATTGAATAAATGTTTATTCCCAAGTTAGTGAAAATAATATTTTATTATTAGAAGAATAATATAAGGATATTTATTTATTTAAATAAATATTTATTATTCTAAATTTGATAAATGAAGAAGAGGATAGACCGAATGAGTTAAGGGTCTTATATAAATGATATATTTTATTTAATATCATTTAAGTAAATATTGATTGATTGATTTAGTAAATGATATTTAAATATATTCAAGTTAACACATGTCATGGAATATAATATTATTATTATTATTATTATTTTATATGGGGTTTATTTAGGATAAATAATTAGTTAATGGACTACGCATAATTAATCATTGTTATCCTTAAGTATATAATTTGGATTGTATAATTTTATAGGGTGTAGATAATTGTGTTCATAATATATTATCTCTAGAGAGTTATCTCTAATACCTAGAGATAATTTCTCATGAATGCTCTCAAGAAGGAGAGATAACCCCCCTTCATCCTTCTTAAGACCAAGAGAACCAGATGGAATTTTTTCAAGACAAAAAGAATTCTTGTTGTGATCAATGGAGAATGATGGTTTTTTTGGCTCCTTCATACTAGTACCTGAAATACCAATTATGATGTTTTGATATTTTTATATCATGTATGAATACTACTAGAGGAATTATGATTTAGATTATTTACCACAATGATGAGACTATGAAAGTGGCTACCAAATTGATCAAAGATAACAGAATTATCAAGACAAGGTAATTGTTGTTTTAAATAAATCATAAATTATCTTTGAAAATATTCTCTATATGAAAAATATGAGGCTTCTTCCTATATTTATAAGGGTTTTATACAATTAAAATAATGAAAAAAAATTTAAGGATGGGCATGCCTTATTTTTCCATACCCCGAATCCTTTTGATGTGATATTAGAGCGGTCACATATTAATTTATAATTATTTTTTATTTTTTAATAAATTATGTATTTGATTATTAGTTTTTAATTTAAAATTTTCATTATTTAATCTCAAAATCAAGATACCATGATTTTTTAGTTTCATATGACCAAAAACAGGCCAAGAATAAAGAATGCTCAAAGGTTATATCCAAAGATTTTGGGGATTTTGGCTACAAGAAATGGTTAAATGCAATATAACTAAAACGTACACAATGTGTACCCTTGTTTAACCACACAAACATGGGTTGTATTAATCATGAAATTAAATGTGGTGGTTAGTACGTGGTGTGTAATTACACACCGCATATTAACCACCAGTTGGAACATGGTTTGGTGGGGATTACACAACATGTAACTAGTGTACATGCTATGTGTAACACCCCACGTTTCAAGTAGGTATCCATATATTTATTAATATTAAGTATGTGAAATTTTTGGGTGAAGTTATGAAAGGTTTGAAGGACTTTTTGAATGTTTTTTGGGATTTTTTGAAGGTGCATAGTTTGAGCATGGTAAGTACAAACCATAAAAGTCATATAGAAACCCCTATAAAGTGAGACAATAGGATATGGGTAGGCATAAATTTAGGCTCATGGTTTGTCCAAACCATGAAACCACCTAGGATAAACCATGAATTTGGGGAAATATGAATTTTATGGTTTCCTAACTGTGTGCCCTAACCATCTACAATAGAAAATTAGATCCAAAATTGTGGATCTAATTCGATTTTTCTTCTTAATTGATGGTTTTTACCCCAGTTCAACCCTAAATTGAATTCCTCTCTTATCAAAGACTGTGGAGACCATTCTTATTGACATGGGAGTGATTCATTGGCAATTCATGGTGTGTTGAAGCCCAAATTCCTTGGTAAGTATCTGTTCTTGGTCATTCTCCTTAGATCTATTCCTATTCCCTCTCCTGGATCAATATATCTAGTATATTGGGGAAATATATATGATAGTTGATTCTAATAATGGTGATATTTACCTGTGTTGATGTTAGGTAATGAGATCCGATGTGGGTTTTGGAGTTTCAACCCGTTTTGTTGAAGGATTTGTATTGTTCTTCATTTCCACCATAGTTTCTGAGGTAGGTGGCCTCGCTCTCAACCTTTATTATTAAAAATTGAATTATTTATTTAAATTTTTTTTATTTTCTTAGTTTGATTTGTGAAATTTATGTGAAATTATTAATTTAAACCCTCTTTGGTGATAGTTTATAGAATTATGAAAATTGGGTTTTTTGGTGGAAAGTGAAATTGGTAACATGATTTTAAAATGTTGATTATAAATTGGTTGTTAGGTTTTTATTCATAGAAATTATTTGGAAAAGTGTTTTCAATAAAAGTATGGTTTTATTGAAATGGTTTGGAACAATTTGGTTTGGAATGGTTTATTTCTTAAATGGCTAAGCATTAGTTGAATGGGATGGATAATGGTCGTGAAGTACCACCATCAAAGGGATGATGTATGGACATGAAGTTATACCATAAATGGTAACACCAATACTGAGTGTGTGTGTGTGTGGTTTTTTGAAAGAAACTAGGTAATGAAAAATTAATTCATGAAATGGCTGGAACAACTTATTTGGTTGATTTACTTGGAATTGATTTGATTGGAAAACTATTTTGTTTAGAAATGGTTTATCTTTGATATAAATTGTTTTAAATTGTTTTATATATTTTTTTATATAAATATGCTAACATGTTCTATCTTAGTAGTGTGAGTAGGTAAATAATATGGGGAAAACCTATTGAGTTTTATACTCATCCCCTGATTGGGCACTTTGGTGCGTTTGCATATTTTTTTTATTGAGACATAGGTAAAGGAAAGTATATCATTTATTTAGTGATGCGTCATGATACATTGGGCATGTATTATCGAGTTGGATCTTGGTGCATTTTGGGAGATGTGGAGTTATGTATGTTAAGTCTTCGAGATTTTTTGGTTTTATCTTTCACTTTGTACTCTGATATAGTATATGGTTGTAGGTTGTTATTGTTATCAGTTTGGTAATATGATGAGTTTTATTACTTTGTTCTCATTCATCATATATTGGTTGTTTTGGTTATGGTATGATTGGTTGTGTTGTTTTATTTTCAAATGGAAATCATCCCATAATTGAATTAAATCCCTTGGTATTTATTTCTAGTCTTTGGAATCTTGGGGATGTTACTTAAGGCCAAGTAATATCCTCCTGCATTCTGAAGCCAATGAGGAGGGGTGAGATGTTAAAAATGATATTAGTCTTGTCCAAGACATCTTTTGTCTTGGTACAAAGGGTATTGTTTGATCTTGTAGTTGAAAATTTATTCTGATTATTCTTTGAGTTGGGATGGTAGTAAGGAGTAGGGGATTCGGGACTTGAAATATAGAGCCTAAAAGTGCATATCTAACCTATTTCTGATAAACTTAAAGTTAACAGAGAGTTGGGTACATAAGTATTTTGAGACACTTATAGGAGTGTTACCTCATTGTTATGGGTTTAGACAATGAGAGGATCATGATATGAATTAGTAAAAATAACTTCCCACTAGTAGTGTATATTTCATTTTGAGTAATTATTTATGATTTAGTGAAAAAATGTTGATTTTTGAAAAATATATTGAAATATTTTTCAAATGTGAGATTTTGAAAAGGAATGATATGGGAATTTTTTAAAATGGTTTGATTTTTAAAATCATGGTGGAAATTTCAAAAATGGGATTAAATTGAAAAAATGTTGAATTTTGGAAAGAAATGTTGTGATAGAATTTTAAATTGATAGGACTTAAATTGATAAAGAGTGAGACTTATGAAGTTTTTTTGTTATAGAAAATGAAACCCATTAGATGTCATAGAAACCAATCAGAAGAAGTTGTCGAGAATTTGGTTACACCTAAGCCATAGGTGAACCAAAAGCTGGTTCAACGTACTATCCAAGATTTTCAAGACATTGATAGAGGGAAATGAAGCTTTGAATCAAGACAAGTGGAACATTACATTCAGTTCCAAAAGTAGAATCCACCCATCTTTCGGGGTGATTTGGAACCAGAGAAAGAAAATGTGTGGATGAATAAGATAAATTGAATATTTTATTTCCTTAGCACACTAGTATAGTTGAAAGTCAAGTTAGTGACGTATATGATGGAAGATCTAGCACACCAATGGTGGAATTTAATAGTCTAGGATAAATTATACTAAGTCATTACATGGGAGTATTTTGAATAATTGTTCAACAAAAAATTCTATCCTCACACGTTTAGGATTTCTAGAATGATTGACTTTTGAATATTGAAGTAGGAGAGCCTCATAGTGATAGATTATAAGGATAAATTCATGAATTTAGTCATATTTTCATCGAAAGTTGATGCTAGTGAATCATTGAATGAATGAATTTTTGAATTGAGGCTAAGGATGAATATTCTCTCGAAGATTTCCATGCTTGGTATAACAGATTATACAGATATGGTAAATAGAGTGATTGTGGAATAAAGGTACATATCAGGAGTTACGGGTGGAGGGATCATGATGATACCTATGGGAAATGGTGGGAAATACAATGTTGGGAATAATAAAAATAGGGACACCTATTTCCTAGGTAGTGGGATGACTTAGAATTAGATGGATGGATTAGTGAATCTTCCTCCAAAACCCAAGATCAAGCCAGGATGATTTTAGTGTGGTTCTTTGAATGACAAGAATAAAGATTGTATAAAACTACATAGATCATGTCATAACTTCAAAAATATGTGGTATCTTTAGTGATATTATTGCAGTGCTCCAAGGTTGGGTGTTTGGGACACATCTCATGTGTTATAGATGTCACATGATTCGATGAGGCAAGGGCAACAAAATACCTCTCATCAGTAGAGTCTAGGAATCCATGGTGATTATAGTAATACCATAACTCTTTAATAAGGTAAATCTCAACAGGGTAATAAAGACCAAAGTGTAGAAAGTAATAAATTACATGGAGATGAGAAGGTTATTATGGATGATCAATCTAGACCATAAATGTTGAGAGGTATGATTCTTTTGAATTATACCGTTATGCAAGATTTATTTGATAGAGGTTCATCCCAATCATTTATTTATTCTCATTTTATTTATATTTTGTGTTTAAATGTTGAGATGATTTCTTCTATTTTGAAACTTCAAACATCTCTTGGTCAAAGATAATTTCAATCCATTATGTACAAAGAATTTTTAATAACAATTGATGGAGATAAATTGATATTGTATTTCTATGTGAATGAGATGTATGTATATGACATAATCCTAGGTATGAATTAGTGGAAAATGTTCAAAGCTTATATCGATTGTTATACCTGAAGAGTTAGTTTTATGATTAAGGATGGATCTGATCATATCTTTAGAGGATAATGGAATGTAAAGGCTGGTGAAGAAGGCTTGTTGGTATCATCAGTTGGATCTATCTCATACTAATTGGTAGGGTTGAATTTGGCATCATAGGAAGAGATCAGGGATAATGATTTTCTAATAGTTGTTGATCACTTTAAGGATATGTTTCCTAAAAATATATCAGGGTTTCTACCCAAAATAGAAGTGGAGTTTATGATTGATATATTATTGGGGACCAATCCTATATCACTTATATATTATTGGATGGAATCAAAATAGTTAAGGTAATTTAATGTCTAGTTAGAAGAGTTGTAAAGAAAAGGGTTTATTCAAACTAGCACGTCTGCATGGGAAATACCAGTTTTTTTCGTGAAAAATGAAGTTATAACTCTTCGTCTCTATGTGGATTATCATAAGATTAACCAATTTATGATAAATAATCAATATCCACTAACATTCATTGATGATATTTTCAATCAATTGAGGGGATCACAGTGGTTCTCTAAAACTGACTTACGATTAGGATATCACTAATTATGTTTCTGAAAGGAGGATATTCCAAAAATAGATTTCAGAAGTATATATGGACATTATGAGTATGTGGTTATGAATTTAGGTCTTATTAATGCAACAATGGTATTTATTAAATTGTTTAATCATATATTTTTTAGGTATCTGGATTCTTTTTTGGTGGTGTTTGTGGATGACATATTGGTGTATTCAAGGAAAAGGGATGAGCATGATCAACACTTGGTGAAAATGTTGGGAATTTTATGAGATAATCATTTGTATTCCAAATTATCAAAGTGTTATTTTTGGATATAATAGGTACATTTCCATGGACATGTTATCTATAAAAAGGGTGTTTCTATGGATATAGAAAAGATAAAGGTTGTTATCTCTTGGAAATCGCCAAAGAATGTCTTTGAGATATGTAGTTTCCTCATATTGGATGGTTATTACAAATGCTTTGTTTGTGATATATCATGACTGGATTCACCACTGATAGCTTGGAAAAGAAAAAAATGTTCCATTCAAATAGAACGAGGAATGTTTGAAGTATTTTTAGGAGTAAAAATTTTACCTTACATTAGCATCGATCTTGATTTTTTCAGAATCAGGACAAGGGTATGTGGTGTATTATTATGCTTTGGGATCAGGGTTGGGATGTGTTATCATGCAGGGAGATCATGTTTTTTCTTATGAATTATGACAGTTACAGTTTCATAAGAATAACTACCCAACACACAATTTAAAGTTAGTTGTTGTAGTCCATGCTTTGAAGACTTGGCATCATTGCCTCTTTGGTTAGAAATTTACATTGTTTACAGATCATAAGAGCTTGAAACAAATTTTCACACAAATATATTTGAATATTAGTCAAAGGAAATGGATAGAGTTTCTCCAAATATTTTACTTTGATTTTATGTATACAGTGGGTAAAGAAAATTTAGTGGAAGATGCATTAAGTAGAAAGTCATATAGTCAGTTGGAAAAAGAGGCTTCAGATCAGTGGCAATTGATATCAGTGATAACTAACATGCACATGGATTGTGAAGACCAAGGTATTTTAGTAGTTTTATTTCTATATTATTTGATTCATGATTCGGTGGAGATAGTTAAAGAGAAAAAAAACATCTGATTCAAAATGTGTTTCTATGAGGTCAAAAGTCAATGGTGGGGAGACCATTGAGGGATAAAATATAGATGGGAGTTCCAATTTGTAATGTATAGGTTAGATGGTTGTACCTTTGTATTTTTAGGAAAAACTTCTTCATGATTACCATAATCTAATAGGGGATGTTCATCCTAGAATATGGAAGATGTGTAAGGCACTGAAAGAAAACTTTTGGTGGGTTGGAATGAAAAAGAGAGTGGCTAAGTTTGTGATGAGATTCATCACCTATCATAAAGTTAAGTTAGAACACTAGTGACAAATGGGAATGTTGTAGTATTTAACTATTCCTATTTGGAAATGGGAATGAATAGATATGAATTTTTTGACAGGTCTCCCAAGGATAGTTAAAAAACATGATTTCATATGGGTGATAGTGGATAAACTCACAAAGTTGGCCCATTCATTTCTAATAATGAATCTCATATGGTTGATTACTTATCTAAAATTCAGATCCAAAAAGTGGTAAAGAGACATGATGTACCAGTTTTGATAGTATCAGATCGAGATTCAAGGTTTATTTCTCATTTCTCTAAATCCTTGAAACAATCCCTTTAATACTCATTTGACTATGAGTACAGCGTATCATCCTCATATGGATAAATAATCTGAACGGACAATGCAAACATTGGAAGACATGATTCGAGCTTGTGTAATGGATTTTTGTGGATCATGGGAGGAACACATACCATTATTAGATTTATTATATAACAACACATATCAAGACTTTATACATATGGCTCCTTTTGAAGAATTGTATGAGCATCCTTATCATTATCCACTTTGTTGAGTGGAAACATGTTAGAATTCACTAGATACACAAAGCCATGTCCAAGAGACAAAAGAGAATATTCAATTAATCAAGAAAATGATAATGGTGACCTATATTCATTAGAAATAATATTTAAACCATCATTTACATCTATTGTCATTTGAGGTGAGTGATCATGTGTTCTTGAGAATCTCTCCAAGGCTTGGGAATCATCATTTTGCAAAGAAGGTAAAGTTATCTCATCGATACAGATGAACTTTTGAGATACTTGAATGGGTTGGTGAGGTGGAATATCAGTTGGATTTTCCATTACATTTCAGTGTAGTGCACAATGTGTTTCATGTATCTCAGTTGAAGAAACATCAACCTGATCCTGACCATGTTATTTGATGGGATCACATTGACCTAGATCCGGATGATTAATTGGTTCATATGATAGTACACATTTTGGATAAGAAAGATAAATTATTTTGTGGTAAAATCATCAGTCTAGTGTGGGTTTTTTGGCAACATGTTCAGATTTAGGAAGAAACATGGGCATAGAAAAAGGAAATGCTTGAGCAATCGCTTGAAATATTTCGAGAAAGTGGTGGTTTTCTACTTTTAGAAGATGGAAAGGCCAATGGGTGGAGAATTTATCACCCCAAGTTTCATTTAAGTATACTTTTATTTATTTATTTTAAGTATGTTAAATGTTTGGGTGATGTTTGGGAAGGATTTGAGTACTTTTGTAATGTTTTTGGGATTTTTTTTGGCGGTGCGTGGTTTGAGCACAGTTACTACAAACCATGAAACTCCTACAGAAAACCATGAAAAGTGAGGTAGTTTACTTTGGGATGGCACATAGTTAGTTGTACAGTTTTTTAATACCATGCAGACACCTAAGAGAAACTATGAATTTCGAGACCGAGGCATTTCCATGGTTAACACATAGTTTGCCTAACTATGCACCCTAACCATGCACAACATAAAAATAGGTATGAAAGTTATAGATATAATTTGGTTTTTATCCTTAATGGATATTTTCTCCCCCTATTTAGACCCTAAATCTAATTCCTCTCTTCTCAAAGGCTATGTAGAGCATTCCTCTTGATTCGAGAGAGATCCATTGGAAATTCTTGGTGCGTTGAAGCCCAAATTCTTTGGAAAGTCTCTGATCTTGATCGTTTTCCTAAGATATATTCTTCTTCCCTCTATTGTATTTATATATCTAGTTAATTGAGGATATATCTATGATATTTTATGCCAATAATGGTGATTTTTGGCTATGTTGATGTTAGGGAACAAGATCTAAGGCAGGTTTTTTGAGTTTCAACCTATTTTGTTGAAGGATTTGTACCATTCTTCATTTCTACCATAGTTCCCAAGGTAGCTGGATTCACTCTTGACACTTATTATTAAAAATTAAAGTCTTAATATCAAATTTATTTATTTACTTAGTTTTATTTTTGAAATTTATGTGCAATTCTTGATGGAAATCCTTTTTGGTGACAGTTTAAGGAATTGTGAAAATTGTTTGTTTTGGTTGAAAGTGAAATTGGTAACATGATTTTAAAATGGTTGTTTTGTTTTTATTCATGGAAATTGGTTAGATTTTTTTCAATAAAAGGATTTTTTTATTGAAATGTGTTGACACAATTTGGTTTGGTATGATTATTGTATTAAATGGTTAAGCATGAGTTATATAGGATGGATAATGGTCATGAAGTTCCACCATCAAAGGGATAGAGTATGGATGTCAGGTTCCACCATCAATGGAAATACCAAGATTGAGTTTTTGTGTGGCGTTGTGTGAAATGAAATGGGTAATTCAAAATTAATTCATGAAATGGTTGGAACGTCTTGTTTAGTTTCTTTCTTTTGAATTAGTTTGATTGGAAAATTATTTTGGAATGAAAGTTATGTTGTTTAGAAATGGTTTGTATTTGATATAAACTATTTTAAAGTGTTTTATATAATTTTTTTATATAAATTTACTAACTTTTTTTATTCTAGTGGAATGATTAGAGAAGTCATTTGGGGAAATCCTATTGAGTTTTATACTCACCCCCTTCTTAATAACTTTGGTATGTTTGTAGATATTTTTTTAACAAGACACATGTAAAGGAAAGGTATCTCATTTCTATAGTGATTCATCCTGATACCTTTGGAATGGATTGTCGAGTTAGGGCTTGGATCATGTTGGGAGTTATAAAGTTATGTGTTTGGAGTCTTTGAGCTTTGTTGGTTTTATCTTCTGCTTTGTAATCTGATATAGTATATGGTTATAGTTTTCTATTGTTGTAATTTTATTAATATTTTCAATTGTATTACTTTTTTCTCATACATCATATAGTGGTTGTTTTGGTTATGGTATGCTTGGTTGTGTTGTTTTATTTTCAAAGGGAAAAGTGTCCCCCGATTTCATTGAAGACCTTTGAATTTTTTTCCATCCTTTGGCATCTTGGAGATGTCTCTTAAGGATAAGTAATATCCTAATTACTTCTTAAGTCAATGAGGAGGGGAGGGATTCTACACTATGTAAATCCACGCGACATTGACTCTATGTAAATTGATCAAGTCGTGTCGTAAAAGGATGCAATTCTTAATTACTACACACCGCATATTGACTGTCAGCCGAGTGACACAATCTAGACGTGATTACATAGATTTTAGCTAGTTTACATGCTATGTAACACATAATATAACATAAAGAATACACACTGATTCCCTAGGAATGTTGTGAAGTGGACATAAATAGATCACAAGATGTGTAGTAGGCTATACACACCATGTAACTTATGCCAACTCATACAAGGTACACACTGAGACAAATGTGTTGTTTAAGTCAAACACATTAAATGAAAAATTAATTAATGAAAAACCAAACTACATAGAATGTATCAATATATACATGTAGTGTCATAGGGTTTCCCACACAAATTACACACTGAGTGATTTTTGGTTATTCATAAGTAATTTAATGCTTAAATAATTATTTTCCACATTATTTCTATAAATACATGATGTGTATGGTTGTTTTACATGTTTTGTACTTAACGGGAATCAATAGTGATACAAAACATGTATATTCATGGTATTCCATGTGGTCATATATGCTACACAACTATATGTACTGACCCATAAAAAAAATGTTGTGTAATATCATGACATGCCGCATAAGAATAAATTCCTTGTAAGTACAGAATACACAAAAAGGCCATACACAATGTAATTCACATGCCGAGTGAGTGATATTACATGTTGTGTAATATAGAAAGGTACGCATTATATTTCCTCTATTACATGTCATGTATATTAAATTCTAGATTGAAATTAAATTCTGAACAGAAGGGAACACATCATGTGCCTTGTCATTACACATCGCACATTAATTAATTTTAAATTAAAATTTGTTTATTTAACTTATTTAAAATTATAGAGGATGATAATCCCAAAGATTGTCTGGATAAATAATCAAGATAAAATAATTAAATAATTAATAAGATAATTAATTATTAATTTGAGAAATTTATCTTGATAAATAATGAATTGAAATGAATGTTATGTAATTTAAATGTGTATTCATTGCATGTTGTTGAGGATCATGAGCTTGAACGACCTATTCAAGTGTTTCATTTCTATTTAATATAATTATTTATTAAATGAGTTTTTGTGATAAATTTATTATTAAATTAAATATGTTGACCTGTGAATCATTCCTTCTTCTTTATTATGTATGGGTCCATGTTTTCATTTGTTATTTATGTAACCCAAAATACCTAACCCCCCTCACATGCGAGTGAGTATGCATATGTAAATGAAGGAGCTCCAGGTAATTGGAGACAATTAAAGACCAAGATGAGGTGAAACCATCCAAGGAGATATATAGGTTAAAGAATGAATGTCGTAACGCGTTCCAAGTATCAACTCAATGAGCTATTCCCTTATGGTCATGGGTTGGTTTATCTTTCATTTTATAATCCAACCAAAAGTTAAAATCACATGATCACATCAAATGATTATTTTATTTTTTTTAAGTGTATGATTATTTATTTATTTATGTGATTCATTGTTTATTTGATGTTTAAAAACAATAACTTAATGCAAATTAATTAATAAGAATGTAAGAATAAATAAAATAAATATATTATTCATAAATTATTTTATCATAAATGGTTAATTGATTATATAAAATCCAAATAATAGTAACAAGCATGTAAAGTATAAAATAAAGAATATTTATGCATAAATATAAACAAAATCCATCAAAGAAAATATCAAGTTAGAAATATCTCTCCATTAATTAAGTTAGAATGAAACTATATATAAAAGTATTGGTCAGGACCTTGTAAAAATACCTCAATTTATTGAGGAATTCTAATAAATGTTTTGAATTGAATTAACCAAGTTGGCATCAAGAGTAATTTCCATTATAAGACTTGGTTTAACTTAGAGGTAAGTGTTGAGGAAATTTGAGTCTAATATTTTAGGATTGGAGAGTCTAATCAATGGATTAAGTAATTGTGAGTTAATATAGTTCAAAAGAATCTATACCTAAATACATTTGAGTAGTTTGACCAGACCCTTTTCTTGGTTATGAGAAGAGAAATATTGATCCTTTCCTCTGGAATATCCATGTGACAAGATATTCTGAATCCAATAGTGAGGGATATTATGATTTGATAAAACAATAGAAGAATAATAAAATAAATTTATCACATCACACATGGTAATAAATATAATGTACTAAAATATAATTTTATTTACTATAAAAAATGGAAAATTATATGACCATGAAATTATATGAGCAATTTATATTGGATAAATACAATATACTAACCAATTCTAACTTCTAAGAGTGGTACATGTGATTACGTATCATAATAAGAAAATATCAGAATTTTTATGTGTTAGAGTCCCCAGTACCTATTGATCATTTTAAGGAGGCAAGTGAGGAGGGGCATTCTATATTCTGAAAAAAAACATGAAAGATGCATTATATTTTCAATGCCTTGTGTTATCCTCTATGACCAGTGATCTCCGAAATCTTTACTAATACTTATATTTATACAAAATGTTGTCTCATATTTTTTATATTTATTATAAGAAAGAAAGAAAATAGAGTTATGATATCTATAAGTAACTCTATAATAATTGAGAAGGTGCACAAACTAGACCTCATGTAGTCAAGATTATTAGATGCATCAAGAATTTGTAAATTTTATGTTTCAAGCTAACTAAATAATTATGCACATACCTAAAGATCTCTTAACTTTCTCATATATTATTTAATTTTATTTTGCATTTTAATATGAAAAATATAGAGAATATTCTTATGAATCTCCTGGATATGATTCTCCAGTATGATAAGGACATGAAATATGACAAACCTTCGGTCCATATGGTGAATAAGAGGAAATTATAGGATAAAATACCTAAGACCAATTACAAGTCTATGGAACCTTCACTATAACGACCCATACTTTACATACATTGTTATTACTTCAAAATTGAAGCACACTTATTACAACATATAACAAAACCATGAAAGGACCGTATAGGTATATTGTCTTTAGAAACTGGAAAGAATAAACAACTGGTTCATAAAGCATCTACTTTGCCTCCCATTTATTTCATCATATCTAGAGTCCCTTTTTGGCATATTCTACTTAATAACCTAATTCCTAACATGGGGAAATAAAAAATACAAAAGGGTGATCTCAAATGCTCAGTAAGGGTAAACAAAAGAAATATCCATCACATCATATACATAAGCACATAACTTTTGAAAATCTTAACCTGTAAAAGAGATCATAATATCATAACATGGGATAAATCATAGTAGTGAAATGTAATCCCAATAATCATAACTTAAAACATGAAACTTTTTGGCATACACACATAATCATAGAGAATCATTTCTTATTATTCAAGACTCATTGCCAAGCCTATCTTAGTAGAAAAAGTCCATTTCTGAACCGAGTTCACTCCTCGTTTCAGTCCTATTTCACTGAACCGGTATAACCTACCATTCCAGCCATGTTTATCTCATGAGATATAAAATCTTTACCCAATTCATTAGAGGGAGATATAGGTCCCACCCATCTCATAATGATACCATTCTTATGTGTGCCACAAAATCATAAATCATACATCATTACATAACCCATGTAATAAAAATGGGAATCTTAAACATCATGCCATCATAATCCATATAAGATAAAAGGACATAATAAAAATAATTCCATCATAACATAATCAAATCAATGTAAAAATAGGTATAGAAACAGAACCCTATATTATCTTAGATGGAAAATAATTTTGATAAAACACTTGAACTCTATTCTTGAGGAAAATATCCTTTCTACTTCAAAAATATTTTTCCTTTCTTAACATGTCATAAAATTTTAAACTAAAAGAAGTTGATTAAAAATAAACTTGAAAACTTGTAAAGGAAGATTCTTGGAAATAATTTTTTTAAAATCCATTCATGTCGTATAAGTTAAAAAACATTCTTTTCGTACTTTTGTCGGAAAAGTCAAAAAGTGCCTCGTATGAAAAACGACAAAAGATTCCTTTCATATCTTTTACTAAAAACTAACTGAAGGGTAAAATTGGATTTAAAAAATTTTAGGTGGATGGAAATAATATTACATATTGAGGAAACATGGATGTGGATGATAAAATACACCCTAGTAAATACCAAAGTACAAACAATCTCGGATAAAAATGAGAATGTGATATTTCCCTTACCTTAGGTCCGATATGCTTTGTACGTGTCTGAACCTCCTGTATAATGATTTAAATAATGTTATTGACTTATTATAGAATCATACTTATTTTTATGATATCATATATGGTCATATTCTTAGCTTCTTATTAGTAATATTTCATTACTACTTGTTATTCGGGTGTTTATTACTTTTTGTTCTTATGCATGTCTTGTCGAATAAATTCTTATTTTTCTTTTTAGTTTATAGATACATCATTTCCAGAATGGTATTAGTGTAATATATATCATATTTATTCACTCAATTCATTTATGTAATCATTATGCAATGAAAATCATGTAGAACGATTCGTATCACATCGTGGAGACGGTATTCTGTACGTACGCACGAGCGATGATATCGTTCCCATGATCGTGGAATTGTATTGGAGTGTATGTATACTATTTCAGAATCAATATCACTTTACAATAGTCATATATAGTCATTATTTACACCATTATACCCATCCAAGTAAGGTGGTGGTGGAAAATAGATTACACCACGGCGTGGAGACGGTATTCCGTATGTACGCACGCGCGGTGATTTCTTTTTCTGTAGGATGGATAGATGGTGAAATAGGGTTGTTTCATACTTATAATAACATATCAGTATATTAGTGATACTTATGTTATTACTTCATAATGAAACAACTAAAGAATAATAAGTGGAAGAAGAAATAAAGATGAAAGAATCGGTAACGGGCATTACCTCTTCTTTGAAGTGCTTCTTTGAGACCTCCTTTTAGGGCACTAAAATTGGTCTTTGAAGAAGACCAGGACCTCTAATATGTCTCTAGGGAAGTGTAGAAGAGAAAGTTTCAGGGGTTGGCCAATCTTGAAGGCTCAAAGTGGTGTGAGGAAGAGAGGGAGGAGGTGCCCTTTTATAAGGGAGGAGAGGGGCACCTTTGGAATGACTAAAAATATTATTTTATTATAAAGTCAAGTTCGGTTTTAAATAGTTCCAAATTGATTTATTTTGAAGCTAAGGTGGGGATGGGTCGAAATACTCTCATCCAATAGAATTTATACAAGTTTAGGTTCCTATTTTAACCTTATCATTTAGATTTAACATTAAGGTAAATAATTTTACTTTTACCATGTCTTCTTGTGTTCTTATACTATAAGGTAAATAAAGTTAATATAAGCAGCCAAACGAACCCCAAGATGTTTATTATTAATATATATAACCTTATCTAAGTAATTTGTCTGAACCTTAGATTTTTAGGAATAATATAACAATTACTAATATAATATTTGTTTTAAAAACTATTTTATGTCAATTTTGACACTATTTAGTAATTGATTTTTGTGAAAATCATAACAGAATGATTAGTTCGAAAAAAGTTAATTAAATCAATACTAACATGTAATATTAACCTATAAAATGATTTTAATTCATAAAAAGTCTCAAATTACATTTATTTTTGTGTTTATAACATCATTTATGTCAATATTTCATTAATAAGATAATTACTACATCATCTTTGTGTCATAAATAAATTAAATTATTTAATGTCTAAAAATTAAAAATAAAATACCATTATGTAGAAAATATTTTTATATTTCTAATGAATATTTATAGTCTAATTTATCTTATGTATAACCCCATATTAAAAATTATTTACTTATTAAACTTTGATTTTAACTATTTTAACCCTTCTTTAAATAAATTAATAATAAATGTCCTAATCTAATCCAAGTGGGACTAACTGGTCCTATTTCATTCCTAAGGTTGTTTTTGGTTGAATTATACTTGTCCAATAGAATTAGGACATGTTTTAGGGTAATAATAATATCATTTTTACCCTTAATTACCCTATTTACTTTTAACCGTGGTAAAAAAAAGTAAAAAGTTACTATTCACCAAAAAATTATTTTCATCTCATTGAACCACATTTTACTTACTGACATCAACCGTGTCTCTCAGATTTTTGAAATTCCACTCACAGAAGCGGTAAAATTAAGTTTTATGAAAAATTCAGTTTTTTAACTACCACTTAGTGGTTTCACTATTAATCAAAAATTGAAAGTTTTCAGAAAAATACCAAAATTTCACCCTAGGATAATTTCGATATTCCGAATCCAAAAATGAAGTCCATTTTGAAAAATAAAATTTATAAAATTTCAAAAGGTGGTTATTACTATTCATAACGGCTAGTTTTAATAATATTTTATTAGCATATCATTGTTTAGTGAAACTCGGTATTGCGTACAACGTAAGCTATCGAGGAAGGTCGTGATTTCATGTAAAGCAAGCCAAGCAAGTGTTGTGTGTAGAAAAAGATTCCTTTGATGATTTATATAACATAAAAGTCTCGGGTGTTACATTCACACTACCCTATGAAGATGGGAATCATTATAGGGTAAGATAATGATATGGTTGTAGTGTGTTTTTATTATGGAAAAGAAAGGCCACTAGAAGAAGAATCGCACCTTAGTAAAGAAGAAATTGAAAGATTCATGTGCATTTTTTATCGAATATAACCTATATATTTCTATAAATTAGTTATTATATATAGAGTTTAGTGCTAAAATTTGTATACAAATGCAGGAACCATGTAGATCCCATAAGGTTTCTAGAGGTGAGGTAGATCATTGACTTTCTAAAAGAGTAAGACTAGATGCACTAGCTATTGAAGACTACCATATTGTATTGATAGGGAGATTTATTTTAGTTTTAAATAATTGTTATTATGTGCCTAGTGTAACCAAAACCATAATATCCATGACTAGTTTAGATATAGATGAATTTATTTTCAAGTTCAGAAATTAGAGATTCTAATTTTATAAAGATAACATATGTAGTGGGATTTCACATTTGAATAATGGTTTTTTCATACTAGAATATAAAAATCAAGTGCTAGAAATCGATAAAAAATCAAGTTCACATGATTCATATCACACCCAATTTTGGTATCACTAGATTGGTCATGTAAATGAGAGGTGTCTGAAAAATCTATATCAAGAAGGATATTTAGATTATTTTGAACTAAAACCCTTGTATATATGTCACACTTGTTTGAAAGAAAAAATGACCAAATATCCTTTCAGTTGAATTGGTGAAAGGGATACAGAGATTCCAGAATTAGTTCATATAGATATGTGTGGAACATTTTCAGTTGAACCTAGAGGTGGATACTCTTACTTCATAACTTTTACTGATGATGTTATTAAATATGAATATATCATCTTAATGAGGTATATGTTTGATCCCTATGAGAAATTTAAGGAATAAAATAGTGAATTAGAGAATCATCTTGGTAATAAGATAAAGAAACTATACTCATACCAAGGTAGGGAATATATTAAAAAATATTTAATCAATTATCTATGGGAGTTTAGTATACTATCAAAATTTTATCCTCCTTATACACCATAGTGGAATGGTGTCAGTGAAAAGAGGAGCCACACCTTATTAGACATGGTGTGATTGAAAATGATTTGTGTGACTATTCCTATATCCTTTTAGGAATACACATTAAAAACTAAAAAAAAATACTAAACCAAGTGATAAAAAAGTGGTAAATTTAATCTCATATGAGTTATGGTGTTGGAGGAAATATGTGTTATTAAATTTATGATTGGGAAGATGCAAGACATTTGTTAAGGTTATCATTGGAAACATAATTTTACCCTAATACTCTCAATGTATATTTATAGGATATATCGATAAAATAAAAATAGATTATCTATATTTATAATTATATAAAAAGGTAAAAATGTATATACAATCCATATAACTTGAGAGGGAGAATATCTTTAAAAGAGATATTGGGAGAAAGATTAAATTTGATGGAGTTGAGTCTCAAGATAAATTCTAGAGATAATATTTTCAATAATTTTACTTTTAATTCTAATGATTTAATCTCAAAAATTTGTTATTTTAAGGAAAATTTTCACATTTTATGGTTTTAGATGTATTTAGAGCTTAATTAAAAAAATTATTTAATTTTGGATTTTCAAAAATTTTAATTTTATTTTGTATTTTAGGAATAAAATATTCTATATTATTCTAAAATAAAAAATTAATTCATTTTAGTATTAAATGATTACATCTATACATTTAATTAAAGTGTACTAAGAGTTGAATCTAAATATTGGAAGCCCAAAAGTAGCTCAAAATTCATACTTTTGAATATGTTCCCAAATCTTGATAGTTTTGAAGATGGATCCATATCTCACCAAGTAAAATCTAAATAGAGATGAAATTTTACATGGAGAAAGAGGAAATCCCAAGAAAGATTTTTTATTTAGGCATCCATGCATGATTCCTACACTTTAAAGGTAATATGTGCATTGTAATATGGATAATGAGAATACAAATAGTCAGCCAGGACAGAAATGTTTTTCAGAGTAAATTTCTCATAAATCCTTCAATATATGGAAAAATGAGAGTAAATTTCGTGATTAAACATAGAATGTAAAGTTTAAAAATTTTCAAGAATAAAAATTTTCCAAATTAGGCCATTAAATGGGTATAGTACACAAAAACTTATGGAAGACAGATTAATAGACAAAATTTTCACCCATTTCACCTATAAAAATGCATATCCTATTCATTTAAAAGGTTTGAAAACTTTAGTTTAACATTTTCAATATATTTTTAGGGTTATATTTTTATTTAATATTATTATGATTTTTTAATATATATTAGTTTTCTTCTTCCTCTCATTCCTCCATTTTTATCTTTTTTATTTCTACCTTGTTCTCATTCTCTATGATCTCTATTACTCGTGATCACAAGTAACTAACCCAAGGAAGTTATCAAGTAATAAATTAAGTGATGAACCCAAGTCTTTGAAAATTTATAAATAATGTTTCTTATTTTCCTATAGTTATTCCAAGATTTGTCTTAGTGGGCAAGGTGCCTCTGTGTCTCCACTTTCCACTCAAAGCTTAGATTTCTCTTTTGTAATATTTTCCATAGATCGAAGAGGTGGTTCATGGTGTACATTATGATCGTTGATTAAACCATGTATTCAAAACATTGGTAGGATAGGATGTTCACACATAATATGGAGAGTTTTAATTAAGTAAATTTGAAACTAATAATGAGATGATGATGGTTCAATCTGGGTGTTCTCTTAGGAGTATCACTTTTCTATCTAACATCATTCGATCCGCATCCATTATATTTTCATTGAATATATATATATATATATATATATATATATATTAATATTATATTCATAATTAAAATCCACCTCTTTATATTATTTATCTTTATATTAGCTATAATATAAATAGTGAAAATAGAAATTTGGTGTTGTGTGAGTTGCCCCCACAAGACAAACCCCTGGGTGCGCACTATATTGCATTATTCGGTAAATAAAATATTGATCAAGGCTCCATGAACAATCCATGTTCATATATTGTATGCTGTTTTTGGGGAGTCACAATAATTTCACACACAGTTTTTCATAAAAACACAAAAAAATCATAACTTTCAAAAAACTAACAAACTCCACATTATCAATGATGTATTCAACATGAAATAATTATACATAGACTGAACAATTTATGTGAAAGAATAAGTTTACAATGATATTGATGCCTAGTTGGAAAGTATTAGTGAGAAAATGAAAAACATAGATGTAAATATATAATGGATTTCAAAATATGTACGTTCATCCTAGAGAAAGAACTAGAACCAGTGGTGGAAGAACTAACTCCACTTATTTTTCAAGTTAAAGAACCTAAGGAATCCTCAAAGTAATTCAATGAAGATATATTCATATTTTGTAAACCATTTCTTGATGAGGTATTTGAAAAATACATTCTTTCTAATGTAATTATGGGAGATCAAAATTAATTAGTTAATTATTGGTCATACTTTGTATAAGATGAAAAGGTAAGTGATTCTCCCATATATGAAAATGAAAAATCAACACCTCTCTACATATATATTGTAATGGAAAATTAAAATGAAGATACACCTATTGATATTGATTTTTCAATGGTCCTAATAAAATAGATCAATTTCTAATATTACTTAATTGAAATAGATTATTTATTTATTGATTCTTCGTGTTTTAATCTTACTCAAGATGAAATAATTTCTAGATTCTACTTTTTTGAAATTATTGACACAGTATATATAGAGAAGGTATTGTATGTCAAGGAAGATATCACCCAAGTGGTGGTGATCAAAGAAGAATAATAACTGAAGGATCATGTGGTGATGAAACTACCTTCTCTATAACAACATGCATACCATAAGGATGAGGACATCATAGAAATCAACAAGGAGTACCCCTATATTATTTTCCCTCCCAATTTGGACCTCAAATTCTATCTTTATTATTTATTAGGGGTTGTGGCTTTTCTTCTATTATTTGGGGGTCTCCATTATTAGTGTATACTCATGGAAACTGGGAAAAAATCACATGTGGTGGTTCATCTCAAAGAAACCACATCCACCTTCTGATTGGGGATAATCCACTACAACTGCTTGACTAAGGAAATTAGAAAACCTAACACTCAGTTGGGGGTTTAAACTAAGAATTATCCCTTTTCATTACACATTCTCATTATTTTTATTTATTTTTCCTATGTTACATTTTTTTTCTTTATTTCTTATTGTTTTAAAGTGGTATAAGTTAGGAGATTAACTCAAGGAATCCATTAATAAATAAATTCAGGTAGTGTCTTTCCTTCTGTTTGTTTTTTCTACCCTTATCTATTTATTTTGTTGATCTAAAATTAAAGGTAGTTAAATTAAATTTTGTAGTGCGATTTTAAAATATATTTAGAATTTTTTTGTGTGTTTCCAATTTTTTTTCATGTTTTTTTGTATTTTTTCTTGTTTTTATTTTTGTTTTTGGTGGATTTTTAGGATTCTTAAGCTAAATAAAATGATTTATAAAATTTAAACCATCTTAGTATTTCTGTAAAATTAATTAATTTCAATATTTATGGATTTAAATGAATTATTGATGTATTTAGTTTCATTATTTACAATATTTTCATTTAAGTAAGTTTGACTTATTATTAAACTAATGTATAATAGTGTTATCAAAATTGAAAATCTTTCCCAAACCATGAGGTTTCTAAACCTTTTGGATATATTTTTTATATTTATATTTTTCTTGAGAGTCTTAATACATATTATGTAATCCATAATTTACTTTTTTTTCTCCTTTTAGAATCTTTTAGAGTTCATGGAATGTTTCAAGTATGATTGAGGCACTATTTTGAAATCCCTTTTTTATATTCAACTCTTATTTTGTCCCACCATTACATATAACCTTTATTAAGTCTACAATATCCGTGAAATAAATTTTTAGGAATCCAAATTTTAATAAATTTATCCCTTTAATACATTTTATAGAAATTGAATTCATTATTATTATTGAACTCAAGTGTGGGGGGCATTGGTTGGGTTGTGCTAATTTAAAGAATTTGTTTGAATTGAATTGAATGTGCTTCCATATTTATTGATAATTTTTTAGAAGAAACATTCATGATGGAAATATGGATGGGTGAACCAAAATATCATTACAAATATGGTCTAGGAGTTCACTAATACTTGAAGCTCAAATTTTCATCTCTTTTCTTAAAAAATATGATTCTAAAGAGAAATTATAGATATGAAATCAAGATGAAATAATGATACTAATGTTAGAAATAAGGAAACAATCTCATCATTGATTCTGAAATTAAAATTGCAAACTTCCAAATAATATAAATATTTATTTGGAGGTGATTCATTTTCAAGCTGATTGTGGAGCACGTCATTCTTGAGAAAAACTATTTTTACGCATTTACATAACTTTTAAGATTAACCCTCATCATTCCCACTCTGAAGTTTTTACATTTAAAACCAGAAACCCCACATACTTAGAGAAACCCAAGTAAAACAACTCGTTATTGGTACATTTATGACCCTTTTAAGTAGATATACTAGTAGGATAGCAAGCCTATAGAGATCACACATGTTCTTGAGAATAAAAAAATCCACATTAAAAAAATATTAAGAGAGAGAGAAATATTTTTATGTGGAGGTAGGTATGAAATTTATATTAGTATTAACATGATATTGAATGTATATTTATGATTTTCGAGGAGTTGTGTAATTTTTATCCATGTAGAAGGCATGATATTTTTTTAGATTTTATAATTGACTAGTGTTTTCATTTCTGTTTTAAGAAGTTTTTTTAACCTTGGTATTAGATGATTGACCAAAAGTGAAATATTTAAATATCGAGGAACTAAAGGAGCCAATATTTACAATAATTTTACTTTTAATACAAATTATTTAATTCAAAAAATGTGTTATTTTAAGGGAAATTTTCACATTTTATGGTTTAAGATGTATTTTGAGAATAAGTGAACTTTTTTCCTAATTTTGTATTTTTAACTATTTGAATTTACTTTCATATTTCTAGAATAAATTTTTTTGTATTGATCCAATATAGAAAAAATATTTTTTTTATGATTATAGGATTATAGTATTATTGGGATATATTTCATTCAACTGACCCAAGAGTTGATTCTAAATATTCAAGGCCTAAAAAACTTATAATTCATGACCTGGAATCTATTCCTAGATCTAGAGAATTTTTTAGATGGATAAATATATCCCAAAATACAATCCCAATAGAGAATACATTTTATATATATCAAGAGGAAATAAAAAAGTAATATTTTTTATTTAGGTGTCCACATGTGATTTTTACACTTTCAAGGTTATAAATGAATTAGAAGATCGGGAGTGGGAATACAAACAATCATACAGTCCCAAAACTTTTTTCTAAATAAATTGATCATAAATACTTAAATATGTAAAAAAATTAGTTTAAATTTTGTTATTATACATAGGAGAGACAGGAATTGTTTTTCAAGAAGTTACATTTTCCAACTTTGCTCATTGAATGGGGATACTATGCACAAACATCAAGCGGACAGATTAAGAGCCAAAATTTTTACTCCTTTTACCTGTAAAAATGTTTTTCCTATTCATTTAAAAGGGCTGAAAACTTTACTATTCCATTTTTAGTATTTTTTTATTTTTTTATTTTGATTTAATAGTATTATGAATTTTTAATATATACTATTTTTCTTCTTCCTCTCATTCATTCATTTTTATCTTTTGTGTTTGCACCCCATTATTCTCCACTATGATCTCTAATAATCATGATCATGAGTAACTAACCCAAGAAATTTACCAAGGGAGAAATCCAGTGTTGAAACCAAGTATTTAAATATTAATTATTAATGTTAATTATTTTATTAGAGTTAGGAAAAGATGAATCATAGTGGTAAAGGTTCCTTTCTGTCCCCACTTACCACCTAAGGATTCGCTTTGTCTTCTATAATATTTTCCCTAGATTGAGGAGGTGTTATATGGTGTACCCAGTGATCATTAAGTGCACCATATATTCACAACATGGGTATGGGAGGATGTTCACACATACAACATAGTGTTTTAATTAACTGAATTTGAAACTAATAATGAGACAATGAAGGTTCACTCTTGGTGTTCTTCAAGGAGGATCACCTTTCTATCTAACATCATTTTATCTAAATTCATTATTTTTGCATTAAATTTATATATATAGATATATATTAATATTACATGCATCTTTAAAACCTACCACTTTATTTTATTTATCTTTATTTTAGTTAGAATATAAATAATGATAATAGAAATTTTATGTTGTGTGAGCTACCTCCTTGAGACTAACCCCTAAGTGTGCACTATATTGTATGCTTAGGTAAATAAAATATTTACCATGGATTGGAGAAAAATTCATATGAATCAATGCAAAAGAGTTTTCACAATAAAAAATTCTATAAATCCCAAAGTAAAAAAAATTTCTATGTATGAACACTAGAGAGCTTAAAAAACTAGATATATATGATATCAAAGTCATTGATTTAGGTGACACAATATTAGTTGAAGATAATAAACCTATGTCCTATAAGAAAGTATTAAGAATCTCAGAAATTACAAAGTAGAAAGAATCTATGAATTATAAAATGGATTCCATGTACCATAACCAAGTCTAAATTTTAGTAGATCCTCTAGTTGATATAAATCATATTAGGTGAAAATGGGTATTCAAGAAAAATCTATACATGGATTATAAAGTCAGTATCTATAAAGTATAACTGATTACTAAAGGGTTTAAGAAATATCTAATCATATACTATGATGAAACCTTTTCACCAGTCTCTATGTCAAGATCCATTAGAATTATACTTTCCGTAACATCTTACCATGATTATGTGATTTGTAAAATGGATATCAATACAACCTTCCTTAATAGAAACCTTATGGAAGATGTATATATGACACAACCAGCATGGTTTGTGGATCCAAAGGATGCTAATAATATATTGAAGTTACAAATATATATTTCATGGGTTTAAGTAAGTATAAATATAGTGAAACATTCATTTTGATGAATCCTTAAGAAAATTTAGTCCCATAAATAATGAATGTGAGCTTTGAATCGATAAGAGGTTTAGTGGGAGTGAAATAATTTTATTAGTAGTATATGTTGTTGATATATTATTATTGGGAAATGAGATATTAGTCTTACAATCAATTAAAACATGGTTAAAATATTATTCTCCTTGAAATAATTGGGTGAATTATCATACATTATAGGGATAAATATCATTTTTGATAGATCTAGGTGGCTTCTTGGACTAATCCAAGGTGCATAAATTGACAGGGTGTTGAAGAGATTTAGTATAGAATATTTTAATGAGGTATTATTGATAATGTCACATGGAATATATTTTTCAAAGAAAAAATGTTCTCAAACACAATAGAAAAGATATATAAAGAGTTAAGTCCCTTACACTTATAAGATATGTTAAATAATATATGTCATGATATATTCCAAAATTGATGTTGTCTACTCCTTAAGCATGGAAGAAATATATCATACAGACCAAGGTGAGCTACATTAAAATGTTATAAAGAATATCCTAAATTAACTGAGGTGTATAAGGGATATGTTTCTAGTGTATAGAGAAAATGAAGAACTAATTATCAAGGGATACACAAATTCTAGTTTCTAGACAAACTATAATGATTTTAAATCATAGTCTAGATATTTTTTCTACCTTAATGGAGGATCTATAAGAGAAAATAGTTCTAAGTAATCAGTGGTTTCCAATTTTATAGTAGAGTCTGAGTATATAGCTAAATTTGATGTATATAAAGAAGCAATTTGGATACAAAAATTTGTCCAAGATCTTGACATGGTTCCTAGAAGTAAAGATGATGAAGTCACATTAATGGGAAAAACATATACTTTGGACGTATCACCTATTGAGGGATTTTTCTTAAAGGGGTAAGGATGTAGTAAACAAAGTACTAACAGAATAAAATGTGGAAGACCTATTGACTAAATACTTATATTAGTATAAGTATTAATATCTTGTGACAAATGACAAACTAATTTTTTAGAAGTTGGATCATGTTCAAGTGAGAGTCTGCTGGAGTTAATTCCCTATAACCAACATACTTTATACATTTTATTAAAAGAATACTAATAAATATCTTATCACATGATGAGTGTTATTTTATGTAAAATTAATGTGATAATGTACTTAGAGTATTTGTGTCATCGAAATATTATAATAGTTACCCTATATGATTAAAACCTATAAATTCAATGAAAATATTATTAAAAATAAATCCTATAGTCTAGATGTCATTTCTCGAATAAGACACAAATTAGGTTTTTACTATTAGGAACTAGATGCTTATAAGCATACAAGGATTATTATCATGAAGTTTTTTACTTGATAATTTTAAATATAAGGGGTTATATGGAAAAACCAATTTATATAAATCCCATAAGATATATGTGTCATTAAATATTCCTATCTACAGACATGTGTATGAAGGAGATATATACCCTAAATTTGTATGCATGGGATGCATACAACCATGATACATATATATGAGACATCTAGATGCATGTATAAAATAATATTTCATGTATGCTACTGCATTTGATCATACGAACAACCTAATATTAAGTGTTTTAATATTCGAATAGTTCAAATTAGTAAATCAACCATTTATTAAAGTATTACATGGGATGTAATAAAATAGTGGAGTTGCATTCATGCATATGATACATGTATTGTATATAAGATTTATTCTTGCATTATAATGAATGAATAAATGAAACAATACCTTAATATCATCCTAAGGTATTATATAAATCACTTCCATGTGATGGAAATGTTAGTGGGTGATTTCTTAATGCCAGGTTGAGACTCCTCCTCACTCGATGATCTCAACATATTTCTCATTTGAATTAGAGGATCTAGTAGGCCATAGAGGAAGGATGGATCTCTTCCATATGGTGGATGATTCAGTCACAACACATATATTCTTGTGGAGAGAGGATGTATTTTGGTTTCAATTATAGTGATATTTATCAAGCATATTAAATGACGATCAAAGATTGTAGATTATCTTTGGTGTAAGGTATTCTGTTTACAATAATTTTTCATTTCTTGTTTTATCATATTTTCATTTATATGCCATGGGAGATCCTAAAATGAGGGTTTTAATTTCTTTTTCTTGTTTTGATACTTCTTATCTGACTCATTCAAATCCCATCAGTGGTATCAAAGAGATCCCATGATTTAAATTTATTAAATATTGATTGAAATGAAGAAGAGACCAAAAATAGAGTAGATTTTTTTTTGTATATTCAGATTTAAAAATGGATTACACTTATGTAGCTGGGCTACGTAAAGACAACCAAGGATTAACCAATAAATATATATCACTGCTTGCATAAAAGTCACCCTCGATTACCTTTATGTAAGCAAGGAAACCCGAGGCCTAACTTTACGTGAAGGGTTCACACAAAGGTAGTAGGTATTGTAACCCTCAATTAAATTATTTTCATAAAAAAAATATGTAAGGGTATGATGTTTCTTACCATTATTCATAAATCTATTCACAACCTACCTTTACATAGATAGGGTTTTCTTAAAGGTCTATTAATGCTACCCTTACACAATGCATCCTATATAAGGGTCATCCTACCATCTTATAAGGTCTATGTAAGGGTTATGTAAGTCTTTCCCTTATTTAGATTATGTATGTAAAGATATAGCTACATTTTAAAGGCCTATATAAAGGTAATTGATGTATAAACTTGATGCAGCTGGAGGTCTACCCTCATGCCGCATTTATAAAATTGGTTCTACCTTGGCATGAGGGTTCCACAAGATCTACATGAAGGTAAAAATCAGTTTACCCTTACACAAAGTGTTTTCATAAAGGTGGTGGGTGGTTAACCTTATACAGAATGGAGATTCTATGTAAGGGTAAGAAAAATGTTTTAAATGTTTTTATGATGTTTATTTTTTCTGAATGATTTATAAAATGTTTATAAATCACTATAAAAGGATTTTTGGGATATTTCAATTTATAAGTAATTTATAAATATATTAACTAATTATAAAAGTTTTATAATTAATTAAATGAAGGTTTATGAAACATTTTATTCCCAGATATTAAATAAAATACATTATGATCTAAAATAAAATTACTATTTATAAATTATATGTGATTATTTAAAAAGGGTTATAAATTAATAAATAAGGCCAAATCATAAAAGTTTTTATATTTAAATTATGAATTTTACATATTTGATTAATTTTAATTGTTCAAATTAATGGATCTTTTTTTGGATATTAGTTAAACAACAACAAAAGTGTTTTGATGAATAATATATTCAAGGTTTAAATAAATATTAGGTATATGATATTATATTATTGGATAATAATATTTTATAATTTATAAAATATAATATATTTAAAATTAAAATGCCATATAATGATAAATATGAAATTGTTCATATTGGATTGAATATAAAGTGTTTATATTCAAAATTATAAAATGTCTACAATATAGAGAAAAATTATAAAATGTTTATAATTATATTTTATTTAGGAATTGTTCATAAAAGGTTATCTCATGTTTAAATATTTTAATTATTCATTTACTTATTGGTGATTCCCTATTTTTATTCATATTTTTTATATGATGAATGTTGTATGTTTAGTATAAAATATTAAACTTATTATAGATAAATCCTTGTATTATATGCTAGGTATGCTAATGAATTTATATTTTCATCTACCTTGACGTCAGTTTCTAATTGAAGTTGTGAAGTTGAATTTAATTATTGAATATAGTTTATGTATATTAGCTGTTTTAGTTACGATGAATTAGAATCATCATTGAGTAAAATATCCCAGGGTGGAGGGACTTAGGGATTAACTACATACCTACCTGGAGGCTTATTCCTTGTCTAGGTTGGTGAATGTGGTTGATTAACTGTCACTTTGGGTTTACTCATGTAGATATTATCAATCTCATATAACATTAAAATATTACATGAAGTGTTCAAGTACCTTATGAATATGTTGAATTTATATATTTATCAATATAATTTAATTCTATTTTTGGGTGATTAACACAAACTTTTGGGTTGTGTAAAGGGTTACACCTCAATATAGTTTGAACATATTGATTTGGTGGAATAAATAAGATTAAAAACTAAATTACTAGAAGAATACATATACAAAGGGAATAACAATAGATAATATGGTGAGATTAAACCCCCTACAAATAATTAGAGTAATATTCCTTCCAAGAGGAACTTATCAAGACCCAGATCATCCAACTGAGTAGTTTCACATTAAAGTGGGGTTCCTATGGATTATATTATGTAAGTCAATAAAGTAATGAGTAATACTAGATCATCCTTGGCAAGTTTCACACCAAATTGGTGTGTCCTTATATTATCTCATGATTAGATAATTTTTTATGTTTTCTTTGGGTTACAATAGCTGGTACACCCAAAGGGTTGGGATATAAGAGAAATAGGGTTGGTTTTATCCATTTATGGATTGGAAAATGATTTTCCCACTCAACTATCCAAGATTCATATATGATATGATCAAGATTACGACCTACCTAAATAACTAAGTGGTGAGTTTCACACTAATGTAGGGTCATTTAATTGGTGAAATATGGATCTTTTCCTATTAATAAAGATTATACTCAAAAGGGGTCATCATTTTTGTAGGATAACATTTAATAAAATTCCTTATTAAATGGGTAATTATACATGATACTCATATGATAAAATAATCTTTTGTAGATAATATCATCATCATCATCAAGATAAACCTTATGATAAATCCTTGATAAGGATAATCTTAATACAAGTATCTCTTAATATCGGTAACTTAAGAAACGTTCATAAGCAATATTTGATATTTAAGAAAAGTTATTAAGGATAATTCTATGTGATAGAACAGTTCCTTCCTAAGTAATTAAGTGTTTAATTTGTACAACAAGTGAATCTAGATTCTTATGAAAGCATAGAGTGATTCATTCAAGGTTTTAAAGTTATTAGATGAAAAAATGACAAAAGTCATATTATCATCTACTCATTAACTCAATATGTTTGGGAACATTAATGATTTAAGGAATTTTAGTCTCATATACTCAATATGATTGGGTATGTAAAATATTTAATATGATTGAATATGTTAAATAAATTGGTGATACTGAAGGTTTACTTAATTATTTATTAGTTATATAATTAAATTGTCTTGTTATGATAGATATATGATATCGATTGTATGATTTAAAAGTGTTGTAAATATATAAAAGGTCACAAAGAGAAAAAAAATTAAAGTTTTGAGCTTGGAGGTTTCTTTTAAGTAAAGGAGAAAAGGATTTTGTTCATTGATAAATTAAATACTTCAATCTTGGATAAACTTGTCATAAGATTTGTATTTTTATCTCATTTATCTCTTCAGAAGATCATGTAACCAATAATTATTTAAATAAAATTATACTTTTGTTTTTAATACACATGATTTTTGATTTTTTTTAATTCTATAAAATACTTTAAGGGGAGACTAAAAATTGATTATTATAGTGAGGTAATTTATAATATTATCATCTATGGAAGTGCTATGATAATATAACGGAATTAAAAGAATTTTTACTAGATATTCTCAAAGTGTTGGGAGCATATATAAACTAGTCATATGATGTTTAGGTTATAATGTAATTTACGGATAGTACAAGTTGGTAAAAGTTAAATTTAGAAGAATAAAAGTTGATCAAAAAGTTCATAAATGTTTCTTCAATAATCCAATCATAGTCATTAAAACCTAGGGTTTTTATTAAGGTAGAGTAATAATTCAATATGATTGGATTATCCAAGATATACCTGAAGAAGTTTTTTGAAACATAATGGAATATCCATGTTAGGTATGGATGTTATAGAAATTAATTATTCCATTTTGAAAGGTATGAGATATTGAATGTGTATTTTAAAAAGTGTTTTAAATATAATTTTTTTCAAAATAAAAGGAATAATTGATTGATCTTGTAGTTTATATCTATAAGATGAAGTCAAAAATTTCTTCATTGAGGATTTATATTTAATAGATTTTATCAAGATCAAATAAATCTAAGTAAAATTTGTGTAAATTTATCTCATTTCTATTATGTAACATGAGAATGTGTTCAATAACAAAGAGTTTTTATGAACAACATGATATTATTAATTGTATACACATGGTTTATGATTCATTAGGTTATAGAACATGTTTATATAAGAATACATGGATAAAAAAGTTTACCCATATTTTTGTTAAAATATGTGGGAATGTGTTCCCACCACCCATTAGTAGTATATTTTAACAATGGTTTATTATCGAAGGAAAAAATGATATAAACACATATAATACCATATATGATATGAAAACAACAATTAATTTTTTTAATATTTTCATTGAAAGTAAATAAATATTATTTCCTAACACAAAATGCTTGTGTTGTTTATTAACATGATATTTTAAAAAGAATGTAGTATCTAAGAAGATAGTAGGAGTATGTTAGAACCTAGATAATTTCAAAATTAAAAAACAAATGATAAAACCAACCCTAAGTTAATTTTTTTAATTAATATTCATAAATATCGAGGATATTTTATGGTAAAGAAAAAAAATGTGTTATATTTAATTACCATTTAGAAAGTAAATATCACTATTTTCTAAAAGATTATACCAGTCCATGATTAATGTAATATTTAATTAATATCCTTAAGATTTTAGTAAATTTAATGACGTAAATAGGTATATTCATTTATCTTGAAAAAGTTAAAGACAAAAATTCCTAAAGGATTAAACCCATTAAAACAAAATGTGAATTACACCAGATATCTTAAAAGTGTTTAGGGTATGAAGATAAAGAGAAATTTAAATATTTATATTTGTTACCATAAAAAATTAGTTATAAATTTATACTAAAATATTTTAGGGTATGGAGGTAAAGATAAATATAAGAGTTACATTTACTTAACATATTAAAGTAATTTTCACTTTATCTTAAAGGAGTTTAGGTGGACCGCTAAACAATAATGTAATTAGTTAAATTATTTAAATGAAAAAAAATAATGGAATAGGGTTCCAATGATGATGATGATGAACTTAGAAATATTTATAAGTAGAAAACATAATTTTACATCATAAAATTTATTATTGTGAAGTTAATAAGTTTGAATATTTTCAAAAAGTTGAATAGTTAGGAATATGATTCATAAGTCTCACCATTATTCAAACTAGATACCTCATAAATATTTCTCAATAAATAATTTAGTTGGAGGGTTTTATCAGATGGTCACATATATATGTGATAGGAATTACATATGATGTAATGATTTAACAAAACCCATAAAGTGAAACAAACATAAGGCTAATATGATAGTTTATCAAATATGATATGATAAACTGGTTCTTATGTTGGGTTTGTTAAATATTATTAAAAGGTTTTAAGAGTGTGAAATGTATTATATTAAAATAAAATCTCTACTTTATCATTATTTCACATTAGTTTTATAAATGTATATACAAATATACATTTCATAATGTGTAATGATAATTGACCTCTCAAAGTATGACTTTGAGTTTATCCCTAATCAATGTTCACCAAGGAGTGTTATAGTTTATGATGAGATGTCAAGGTTATAAGGATTATGTAACAACCTAACTATATTAACCCATATTTTTATTTATTTCAATACATTGGTACACAATATGAGGGATAAAAACCTGAAGTATCGAATAATTTAGTAGTATTGAGAGACTAGATACATATATGAACCTCACATTAAATAAAAAAAATGAAATAAAACTTACAAAATACTTGTGATAACTCTATTATTTATTATAGTAAATGTTTAAAATCATTCATAGATACCTTCTTGGTATCTTAGGAAAAGTAAAATATAATAAAGGGTGAGCTCATATGCTCATTAAGGGAAAATGTATAACATAATCTATTATAGAATAAATAAAGAATGAATAATATAGAAGATATAAAAATAATAAAATATGATATATAAATAATATTTTAAAATGGGACTAAATACATGGATGATATTTTAATATAATTAATCACAAGGATAAAAAAATGGTTTCATAATGATAGAATTTATAATGTCTCACATCATAAGCTTACCGTCATTGCCTTGTGGCATGGCATCATATGTAAATAGGTAAGGAATGTGACAAATACCCAAACTTGTTTGTATCATGAGACCCATCGATGAATCAATGGGATATAATGGGCCCCACCAATCACTTATTAAGTCTGGTGCATTTATCATATGAAATAAATTAATAACAATTTAATATAAAATCAACACAAATATTCATATTGCAAAACACGCATATGAAATGTTAATATTTCCTTATTTAATCACTGTAGTGATATGATAATAAGACATAAAAATTAATATGGTGGATGGTATCATTATATTATATCCCCATTAAATCAAAATATTCATCAAAGGAAATTTAAATAGATGAAAATATGGTTAAAATATCACTTGAACATTTATTGAGGAAAATATCCTTTTCATTTTGAAATCACTAATTTAAAATCTTAAAATTTACATAATATTAGGATTTTTTTCAGTTAAATTAAAAATGGAAAATTTTTAAGTAATATTCAAGGAAAAAAATAGTTTTTATTGTGGAAAATCCATTTGTGCAATAAAAGTTGAAACAAAGATTCCATACACACTTTTCATAAAAAGTACCTTTTCAAAAATTAACAAGAAGATTAATTTTAATATTTTTTATAGAAATAAAATAAAGGAAAAAATAATTTTAATAAACCATTTAATAATATTAAAAATATTTTTGGAAACATTTTAGAGAAATTATGGGCATGAAATAAAAATACTCCTGATTGAATATAAAAAATTCGGTTTTCCTTGAAAATATTATTTCAAACTATGTAGTACTTAGAGTAAAATGAAAGAAAAAATTAAAATTTATAGAAATAAATATAGGAAAAAAATAAATTGGGTTTAATATAGAATGTTCATATAATCCCCCCAATGGAAACTTGAACATAAACACTCATGAATAGGGATGAGTTTGTGAAATAAACCCATACCTCGGTTCTGAATTGCTTCATTATTACATTTAACCTCCTATATAATAAATTAAAATTTATTATAATTATATAAAAGAACCATATGAATAATTATAATATCATATATTATTCAATTATAACTTTTAAATACCCATTTATTAATAATTTCTTATTAAAATCATCATTTTTGAGTGTTAATAATTTCGCTTTTTATATAAGTTTTGGTTTGATAAGTTCAGTCCTTATGTCTTTCTCATGGTTGCAACATCATCATAATGTTAATATTGATATAAATATAATATATATTTATTAAATACATATTTATAATCACTATTTAAAGGAATATATGAAAAATTAATCACATCGCTTCATGGAGGTGGTAGTCCACACGTACGCATGAGTATCATTATCATTTTTTAACATCTAGAAGGGTAATAAGGTAAATGATATATTATATTTAAATAATCATAATTATTTTATTAATTATATATATAAACATATGATATTATTTCAATTTGATTTATCTTTATGACCAACTATAAGAGGTGGTAATGAAAAATTAAATACATTGTCTCCATGAGGTGGTAGTCTGCACGTACGGACAAAAGATGTTTTCATTTTCCATTAGATGGATAAGTATATTGAAAAGGGATATACCATAAATATAATAAAATTTAATTATATGGTATGTAATGATGTTATTATATAATAATATTTAGGAGAGTTTTTAATGAGGTAAAAGAAGAAATAAAAAAGAAAACTCTTAGTTAAGAACTATATATCTTATTCCAAAAACCTCCTTAGGTTTATACCTAAAGCCTTCTTAGGATGATATTTTGATCAAACCAGGATCTCTAGAATATGGGTAAGGATGTTAGAAAAATATTATTTAGGTATTCTCTGAGATAATAGGATATTGATGTGTGGATAAGAGAGGATATACATTGTCCTTTTTGTAAGTGAGGGAGATGACACACTTGGAATTTTTCAAAAGATTAAAATATATTAATGTATTACTTAATACAAATAGCTCAAAAATGACTCATATATGAATAATAGATGATATATGGTCTATATATGACCATAAAATATTATTTAAACATTTTTTTAGGTTATTTTAACCCTAATCATTTTAATTTTAATCCGTTTAACTCATTTTAACTCTTACCATGGTAACTGACTTTTTACCAAAGTTATTATTCATAATGAAAAAAATAAAAGTGGCACAATTATGAAATTTGGAAGTGACGATTTAAAATATGGATAATGTTTTATCAAATTTAATTTCTATAATTGAAAAAAAAATTAATTTAAAAATAAACACACAAAACATGATGACAAATAATTTTTTCAGAAAAATAAATTTTATGTATAAAAATGATTTTAGAGGAAAATAAATTATAATGTTGATTACAATGGAATTAATTTTATTATATTAAATAAAAGCATAATTATTTTTATTTTAAAACAAAAAAAATTAAAGTAACCTTATTAATACATGATTTAAAATAGAAGAACTAAAAATAATTTTTATTTGAACAAAAACATTACTTAGATTTCCAAAATACTGAACATATATTTATAAGTTAGAATTTATATTTTTATATAAATTATAATTATTTTTAAATATATTTTTTTCTATTAAAAGGTTTTATAAAACATAAATTTATTCTTATATGATTATAATGTTATAAAAGTGACAGTTTTGTGAAATTTGTGTTTTCACTATTCACCTAAAAAATCAACTATTTCTGAAAAATCTAAAAAATTCATCCTAAGATAATTTTGACATGATGAATTAAAAAATGAAATAAATTTATTCAAATTAAATTTATAAAATTTTATAATCTAGGTATTAATCACATTCTTGAATAAATATATGTGCATTGTTCTATAGTTTCTTTAAGAAGAAAAGCTTACTTACTATAATTGAATCTCAGGTGTTACATTCTTCCCTCAAAACAGTTCACCCTAAAAACTTATAGAATATAACATCATGAATAGATTTGGGTATTTATTCATCATAATTTCTTTAGGTTCCCATTTTACCTCTTCTATTTTTATTATTTTTTCAAATTACTTCTACCAATTAAGTCACCAGATTCAGAAACACTTATTCTCTAGTGTCAATAATATGGATAGTATTTTCATAGTAAGATAAATATACGTCAAATTATATTTCCTCATATTTAAACACATCTATTGGGTCTATAATGTACTTCCTTAATAGATAGACATGGAACACATCATGAACTTTAGAGAGGCTAGGTGGAATTTTCAAATGGAAATCCATAAATCTCATTATTTCCATAATATAAAAAGGGATGATGTATCTAGGACTTAGTTTCTATTTCTTATAAAACATTATAATTCCTTTTATGAATATTACTTCAATAAAACATGATCTCTAACTTGAAATTATAAATCATATCTTTAGTTATCAACATAAATATTTTTCTACTTTGGGCTGCCTTAATATGATTCTAAATAGTCTTTATTTTCACCATTATCTCCTCAATAAGATCTGTGACTACGAGATTAATTTCACCAAATTCATGCCAAAAATTTGGGTTATGACACCTCTTTCTGTATAGAGACTCATATGGTTTCATTTGAATTCTTTAATGAAATCTATTATTATATGCAAATCTACCAAAGGTAAATAGTGATCTCATGTAACTTGAATATCAATTGAGAATGAAATCAAAAAAATTTCTAATGTTTGAATAGTCATTGCATACTACCCATATATCTGAGGATTATAGGATATTCTCAAATATATATTAGCATCGAGATCTTTCTAATGAATCTTATAGAATTTTAATGTAAACTAAAAATCATGATCATATACAATCAAAATAGGTGCACCATGAAGTCTCATAATGGATTAATAGAGAGTACCGTGAGGCGTTTGGGAGGTGGATCCTATCTTATACTATAGAAATGTGTAGACTTGGTAGAGGATAAAAAATAACCCATATAGAGTCATTATTTCTCAGAGTATATGGAAATCTACCGAAAAATTCCATAGTAATATTATCCCATTTCCATATGGGAATATGTAGAGGTTATATGAATAATTTAGGATGTTGTATATTAGTATTTAACTATTAAAAAACAAAGCATATTTATACATTTTCTGCAATTTTATATTTAGTATTATCACACCAAAAATGTTCCTTCAAATCCAGATACATTTAGTTGCTACTGTGGTGTATAGATAAATTCAAGATATAAGGTTTATAAAATAATTCTATCTTCATCTCATGTATGGATGGAACACACAAACTCTTTCAAAATTTTAATATCTCATCTATATATATGAACTCTTCAAGATTTCCATCATTTATGGTTCTAATTTTATTTTGAATATTCTCATCATCAAGCTAATAATTTTTTATTTTTTTTAATAAGGATGGTTTTTCAATTATTTGGAATAGATGTGATGTTTCCCCTTACTTAATGATTCCCATATTCAACTTTACTATATCCATGAATATAATATATTTTTCAATCCCCATTTTTGTGAAAACTCTATGATCTTTCATACTAAACACATCAACCACCTTATTTTACTTCCCAGAGTGGTAGGGTATTGAGAAATCATAATCCTTGAGTAGTTCTAACCATAACCTTTAACTCATGTTGATCTATTTCTGTGAGAATATGTATTTAATTTTTTTTATAAGTATATATTTCATATCATTTACCATAAATATAATTTATCATTATCTACATTGAAAATATTACAACTGCATGCCAACGAGCCTGTACCCTAGTGGTTCAGGCTCCTAATTGGCATCCAAAAGACCCAGGATCAAATACGGGCAGGGGAGAATTCCCGAGTACTGTAGCAGGGTACTGTAGCAGCACTATAGCATTACTGTAGTAGTGTAGAACTGTAGCAGCAACAGCACTGTTGTGGCGGAGGGACTGTAGTAGGGTACTGTAGCGACGGCGGTACTGTAGCAGGTACTGTAGCTGCGTGGGTACTGTTGTAGTACTGTTAACCGAGGGGTCATTTGGGCTAAAAAATGGGCTTTCTAGAACTGTATACAGGCCACTTGGCCTTGGGACTTCGGGCTATGTAATGGGTCACCCTCTACCCAGTCTAAAGAGGTCTTTGCTTTAATAATAAATTGAGGCTTCAATGCCAACCTTTAAAAAAAATTACAACTGCAACTCTAGAACATGGGTTGTATAATTAGATTTATGAATCTTTAACTGCCTTGATGCATAGGAAATAACTTTATCATTCTTTATAAGTTCACATCCAATGACCTTATTTTATATGTCACTATATATCACAAGTCTATATCTTCATGATGGTAAAGTAAACATCGATGAATTGACTAATATCCTCTTTAATTATCAAAAACTTTCCTTATGTTACTCTGACCATATAAACTTAACCCCTTTATGTGACAACTTGTTTAATGGGTTATCTATCCAATTTTTTTAAAAAAAATCACTGATAATAACCCACTAATAAAAGGAAACTACATACCTCAGTTATATTCATTGGTATTGGATATTCTATTACTACCTTTTTCTGTAAAGGATCAACTGATATTTCATCCTTAGAGACAATATGTCCAAGAAAAGAAAATTCCTAAATCTATAATTCACACTTTCTGAATTTTCCATATAACTCCTTTTCTCTAAGAGTCTTAAGACTAAATCACAAATGACTCTTATGATCATCATATATTTTAGAGTATATCAAGATATCATTAATAAATAACATAATGAAATTATTGAGTTAATCCTTGAATACTATATTCATCAGAACCATAAAAATTGAGGGTTCAATTCAATATATAGGGAATTATTTTAAATTCACAATGTATATCTATCCTATAAAATTCCATCTTTGTAATAACCTCCTTTACTCCTAGTTGATGATACCTAGAATGAAGATCAATATTTGAAAAATATTGAGCTCCCTGAAGTTGATCAAATAATTCATTAATTTGGAGCATAAGATGCTTATTTTTTATAGTAATGACATTGATTTGCCTAAAATAAATGCATAACCATATAGACTAATATTTATTATTAATATAATGAAAAATGGATCCCCGTAGTGAAACACTGGGGTGTATAAATATCTTATCATGAAACTTATGTAGTTGTTTCTTCAGTTCCACTAATTATACTATATACATCCTCTAAGGATTCTTAGATATAGGTTTTCCATTAAAAATGAGATTAATTTAGAACTAAACTTCATGATCAGGTGTGTTTCCAAGTAGTTCTTTAAGAAAAACATTAATATATTCATGCACAATAGTTACATTCTCTATTGTAAGGATAAATTTTCCATTCTTAGGTTTTTTATTCACTTATTCTCCAAGAATTTTATTAAGGAGAGCTACTATATGAGGATTCATACATGATTCATATGATGCATTCCCCCCTTTAAAGATGATAAATTTTATATATTTATCAAAAAAAATAATCTACTTCTCTTAGAAATAAAATTTCACATTATAATATGAAAGATAATCCATACCAAGTATTATATCAAATTCAACCACATTTATAACTATTAGGATTGAAAATAGGGTAAGTCTATGTGTCATAATGGGAACTGACCAATATATCCTAATTACAATAATACTTCCACAAGTATTTTTGATTGAAAATTCCCTTATTAAGGTTCTAGTTAAATATCTAATTTTCTCAGTAAACATGGAAGATATAAAAGATTGTAAAGACCCAGAATCAAATAAATAATTAAATAATTTGAGTCTATAATCAACATACTTACCACCATAGATCTAGAAACTTCAATATCTACTATAGTGATCTCATAAGCTTGGACTTTATATATTTTAATGTTCCAAGGAAAATCCCTTGATGCTTGGGGAATTCATTCTAATAGTACCCCTTCTTCTTAAAGTTAAATCATTGAACATTATAAGTTTATTTATATCCCTAGTAATCATTATCCTAATGTCCTTTCTCTTCACACTTCATGAAAACTTCCATTACCAGTAATCATATTCCCTGGTGTTTTTTTCCACAATTATTACAATTTGGAAATTACACCCTTACCTTCTTCCCTTTTTCTATATTTCCTTTTTTAGAGTTCTAATAAACTTTTTTATATTCTTGTTTTCATTATAAAATATAATACTTGGAGAATCATTTCTATGTATTGATATCACTTTATAAAATGTCCAAATATATGAAAAAAATTTAAGAGACTAATTCTCTTCAAAGGATAGTATTTAACCTTAAAAATAAATGATCAATATTACTCAGATTATGTACATAATCCACAAAATGAGTTATCATCTTTGTAAATCTAGCTTCATATTTATCAATATTTTCTCCTTCCTTGTGCCTTAGATTGAGGAATCACCCCTCTATATAAGCTCATTTCTTATAAGGAAATTATTTTTCTAATAACATATCTTTAAAAGTCTTCCAAACCATTACATTTATTTCTTCTGAATCCTTAGTGTTATAGATCAATGAACATCATTGACCACTGTCTTCTTAAAGATAATAAATCGCCATGATAACCTTCTCTCTTTCCCTACTTCTCAAAGTAAGAAATATATTCTCTAGGTATTTGATCCATTACTTAGATAATAATTTATTAGAAGTAACTTTGAATTATGAGGTTAATGATGCATGAAATGGCCCAAAATTGTTATACTATGTTGGGGATTTGTAGGTTTCTCCACACAGGTAAGGTTATTAGTCATAACCTATAACACCATGTTACCGGTCTTTCAGGTACGTATTTAAAATAATTATTGTTTTACTTTTTTTATTCATTGTCTATATAGGGATATGAAGGAATTGGGAGGATACCTATAATGGTGAAGTCATATATTTTTTGGAATCTCAGCATTAACTGGTGGTTTTCACAGTCTGCAAAATGATTTCATGCCTTGTAACTAGGTTGCATGATGTGTAAGCATTGTTGGGTGAAAGTCATGAATTGGATTCATGCTTTGAAAGGTTATAGGATGTGATTAATGATTACAGATCGCGATTTAATTAAATATTGTATTTTTAATCTGAGGTGACATTTTTTTGGCATACTTGAACACTGTGAATTTCACGATGTGTAAAAAAATTACACATCATGTAAATTAATGAGTGGAGATTTTTAAGGTGCTTTATGGATATTAGTACCCATTTTGGCCACCATATATACTTTTCTCTTGACCAATGGTTTCTATACGATGATTTTTTGAGACACCATTCCTTTCAGATCGATCTGTTCGACATTTGATCTTTTTTGCGGTCATGGTGCATCTCTCTGGGCGAGTGGCCTTCCTGATTATTTGTTTCCATTCATCACGGTAATGACCATGAGTTGCATTATCAAATTCATTGGACTGAAATTGGTGTTTCTACATGTATTCTTCTAGATCCATTCTGGGATCTTATTCTGATGGTCATTCCTTTATTTTTTGTGGTGTGGCGGATGTTCGTTATTGAGGTATGTGGATTTCCTCCTTTACAAAAAACACTTTTTCTAAATTTAATCTATCTTGAGATGTGGATTGGATTTTAGTGACTTTGTTAATGTCACTGAGTTTTCATTGTTGGTGGATCCTATTATGGGTGTCTATGACCTGAGTTTCGAGGTAGGTGGTTCTATCTCTATCCTATGTTGATGAACCTTATTATTACTGCTTTTGAACTGATTCATACATGGAATTGGCATGATTGTTTTGTGTGTGTTGAAAATAATTTTTACAGCAAAATGGTTTTCCCTAGTTATTAAAAAATAGAATGAAAATGGGTATTTTTAAATCAATGAAATGGATTTGTGAAATGGTTTTGAAATGGTTTTCAAAGTAATGGAATGAATTGTGAAAATGATCACATGGGTTACCTTGGGTACTTAGGTGTAAGGTTTATCTTGAGGCCATCATCCATGTTTTTTGATTTATCAGGGGTTTTTCTCATGGGGATTTCCTCTATTTCCAAGGCCCATTGTTCTAGGGGACTGATATTGATGTTTTTAGGGGGGTTTACTTATAGGGTATTCCTCTGTATCCAAGTCTTGTGCTCTAGGAACCAGATTTTTCACTTGATTGATTGTGGTATTATTAGTCTTTTATTATCAAACTATAGTGATCTTTGGTGTTGATACCTATGATTCTATTTTTTATTTATTGGATTTCTATTTTATCCTTGATATGTATGATTATTCTTGTGAAAGATGGTATGGAGAATGTTTTTGAAGTTGATATTCCTGATTTTGTTTTAGAAATGTGAAAAATGGAAATATTTACCATGTTTTCAATAAAACTACCTTACTACTTATCATTTCATGTTTTATATAAAATGACCATACATGAATTTTTATACCGAGACTTGTTATGGAACACCTAGGTGGGATCCTATTGAGCATGTTATCTCAAACCTTGCACACCTATTCGGTGTTATGCATACTTATGTATGTATTCTAATGTAGAGAAAGACAAGGAGCCACAATTAGTTAGTGAGGTTTCATGTTAGTTGAGTTGGGAATCTGGTGGTGAGATAGAGGGAGTTTGTCTGGGCCATCACATAGAGTAGTTGTCGGGGTTTTGTCCTTTGCAGTTGGACTTGTCTCTTGGAGATTTTGGATACTTTTATAGTAATTTTTTCTACCATATTCTTATAATTATGTAATATATTTATTATCTTTCCATTATCCCTTCATGATTAGTGTATATATGTGCCATGTGTTTGTTCAGGTTGGGAGAAATCATTCCATTTGGTTTTTTGTTCGATGCCCAGGCACTTGTCGCCAACCCATGGGTATCAGGAATTCCCTTTGGGTATGTGATGGAATGGGTCCGGTTCCAGGTTTGATGGTTACTTGGGTCGGGTCGTTACATAACCTGAGTCAGCTTCCTTGATATAGTTATAATTTATTCAGCTCCATCTTCAGCTCCAACATCATTGTATTTACCAAGTGGAAAATACCTACATATATTACATGCATTGATATAATTTCAATTCATAATGTTAAGTTCCATTTCTAAATAATGACATATACTAAATTTTATCGTATCATTATGAATTTTAAGTCATAGTATATGATTATAAATCTAGCTTAACACTTAACATAAATTGAAAATTTATGCATATCCAATCTCAAAAGTGTATTCTTAATATCATTGGGAATATCCTCAAATCATAAAAATATTTCAAAATATTTCATAATGGTTTTTAAAGATTATGAAAATAAACCAAAGAATATCTCTGGGAGTTTACATCTAAGTGTGTAGTCTTAGGCCCACTCATTGTGGACTGTTGAAAATATAGTTAATACCCAATCTAACCCTTTTAGATTTGTTACCTCTAGGTGAATATATGCCACAATTGAATTAAATTTCTTGTATTTAGATAAGGATTTATTTTCAAGGAAAACCACACAATATCTATTTTATCAAAACTTTAAGATATTTTCCTATACTTAGACTTATCCTCAGACTCTATCCTAGAGTTATGTTCTCTAAGTTATGTTTTCCTAAATCTAGTTTCGAAGGTTTATACTAAAATTCATTTCATACTAACTTTAACACCCAAAATATATTAACCCAGAGTCTCTAGTTATTTTACTAAATTGGTACAATATATAAGGGACTGAAACACGAAGGATCAAATATTTTAATAGTTTTGGGAGACTAGATACATATATGATTCTCATATTACATCTGAAAATATAAAATATAGATTAAAAAATTCTTATGATAACTTTACTATTTCTTCCAATAAATCCATAAAATCATTCATAAATCCATTCATGGTATCTTGGGTAAAGGAAAACATAATAAATGGTGATCAAAGATGATCAGTAAGGTAAAGAGTACAACATAAGCTATTATCGAATAAATAAATCATGAATAATTTAAGAGAGTTGAACAATAATCAAATATTAAATATAACTAATATTATAAATGGGGAATAAATACATGCATGAAATAGAAACATAAATAATCACATGGACAACAAAAACTAGTTTCATAATAATATAATGCATAATACTGGACATCAAAATCTTCCCTTCAAGGCCTTGTGCAAAGATATCATTAAAAAATAGGTAAGGTGTATGAAAAATACCTAAACTAGTTTGTCTCAAGAGACATATAGATGCATATATGGGTTATAATGGGACCTGAATACCACTTATTAAATCCAATTCATTCATCATATGAAATAAATTAATAAAATTTCACTACATAATTAACACAAACATTCATATTAGAAAACTAGCATATGAAATGTTAAAATTTCCCCCAATCAATCACTACATAAATATAATCATAATCTATCTAGAGTAATATGGTGGATGATATCATTAGATTATATCCCTAACAAATCATAATATTCTTCAGAGAATATTTTCATAGATAAAAATACATTTAAAATACCATTAGAACATTTCTTGATGAAAAACACCATTTTCATTTTAAAATGAATTATTTAAAATATAAAAATTTCTAGAATATTAGGAAAAAATTTCATTTAAAATAACCATGTAAACTTATAAAATAATATTCAAGAAAAATAATAGTCATTCTAGTGAGAAAATTTGTTCATATGATAAACTTTAAAATAATGATTTCATTCACACTTTCAGTAAAGAAGTATTTTGTTCGGAATATGATAAGAAGATTCCTTTTATTTTTTTATAGAAATTAAAACAAGGTTAAAAATGGATTTAACAAATCATTAGATAATAGAAAAAAAATCTTTATTTTTTTAAATAAAATATAGACATTGAATAAAAAAATTCCCAACTGGATAGAAAAACAAAATCGGTTCTCCTTAAAAATATTTTTCAGATTTTTGAGTACATAGGGAGAGGAAAATGAATGGAAAAATTATAATTTACAGAAATTAATAAATGATAATAAAATATATGGGTTTTAATATAGAATTGTAATATAATTCCCCCAATGTAAACTTGAACATAAACAATCTTGAATAAGAATGATATTGTAAAATAAACCCAGACCTTAGGTTTGACTTGCTTCATAAGTGATTTCAACCTCTTGTATAATAAATTTAAATTTATTATACATATATAAAATAAATATATAAATATATATAATATCATATATTATCCACTTAAAACATTTTAACATTATAATATTAATAATTTATTATTAAAATCATTGTTTCTGAGTGTTAAAAAATTTGTTTTTCATATAAGTTTCAGTTTGGTAGTTTTAGTTCCTGCATATTTATCATAATCTCATTATATAATTTTTTTTAATATTGATAAAAATATCATATTTATTCATTATATACATAATTATAATCATTATTGAAATACATGCATGAAAAAGGAATCACATCACTTCGTGGAGGTGGTAGTCCACACATATGCACAAACAATAATATCATTTTTTAATGGGTGGAAGGGTAAGATGGTAAATGATATATTATATTTAAAAAATCATAATGATTTTATAAATATCATATATATCATAATATTTCATTTAGATCCATAATTATGACTAATCATAAGAGGTAGTGATGAAAAATGAAATACATCGTCTTCGCAAGGCAATAGGCCGCATGTAGGTACAAAAGATGTTTTAATTTTACATTAAATAGATAAGTAGATTAAAAAGGTTTATAACAGAAACATAATAACATTTAAAAATATTTAATATACTAATTTTCTTATATCAAAATGTTTAAGATAGGTTTATAGGAGGTAAAAGAAGAAATAAAAAGAAAACACCTGGTTAAGAACTATACCTCTTCTTTAGACAACCTCCTTAGGATTATATCCAAATCCTTATTAGGGTGGTATTCTACTAAAAAAATACCTCTATGAAATGTGTAGGAATTTTAGAAATGTATTTGTGTAGGTATTTTCTAAGATAAGAGTCTCTAGAAGCGTGGATAATATAGGAGTGGTGGTTCCCTTTTATAAGTGAGGGAGACAACACACTTGAAAGTTTTCAAAATATTAAAATATATCAGTGTCTTAATCAAGAACAATAACTCTAAATGAATCATATTTTATGAGGATATGAGATAGGGTAAAAATATGACCAAAAATAGGATTTAGACAACTTTTTATGTCATTTTATCCATTATCATTTTAGTTTTAACCCATTTGGCCTATTTTTACTCTTACTGTGGTAATTGACTTTTTACTAAAGTTATTATTCATAATGAAAAAAATGAAAGTGGTGTCATTACCAAATTTGGATATGATGATTAAAATTATGGGGTATATTTTATTAAATTTAATTTCTATTGTATCCAAAAGAGGCTTTAGTGAGAGATTCCTTGAGTTAGGGGGTAAATCAGGGTAGGGAACTCATTAATGTTTCCCCACACATACCCATGAAAATATCACTATCCTAAATGATTTTGAAATCACTTGTTAGAAGGTTCACTCTCTTTTTCACCTTTTAAGTCATGTTATGATTAATTGGTACACTTTTCATAGCCTTATTCAGATAAGATCGATGATCACTCAATCCACATGCACTGATTATCATCCTGTATAATATAAAAAAACAACCACACAGGACATAAGAATTTTACTTAGTTCACTCGTACTAGGCTACATCCACGGAGTACACACTGGCATTGTGTTGATGAACCAAAATAAAATAATCATTATTAGTACTATGGATATAATGTTTTGGATATGGCCACTCTATTAAAAGATCACCACATTTATAAGATTTAGGGTTTTGATCACTACCACCCAAGGGTTACCCCCCTTTTCCTCTCCCCTCACTACTTAAGAAGGGAAATATTTTTAGAACACATTCCAATGCACAACTACACTATCATGTTTATGTTTCACTATTTATTTCTCATTGATCTTATATCATAATAGGATTTTAATACATAAAAACACCATCTTTTAGATGAATATTCAATACATTTCACAAATACACACCCCGAGGACCGTAAAGGTTTAGTGTATTTAGAGACTAGATATACATTCTTCTAATTTCTTGAAATATCTTCAACATATACCATGAATATCATCCCATATAATACTCTTCTTAGATATACCCTACTTAAAGCCTTATTCATAACATAGGGAAAAGAAACTGAAGAAAGGGCCAGCTCAGATGATCGGTAAGGGTAATCAAGGGAGATATAAATGATCACTTAGGAATAACATGAGAATAAGAGTATAAAAACATGATCTTAACATTTAAAAACTATACCCTACATTACATAGATCATATTCATGTGTCATGAAATACATCTTGGAAATTCATAAGACATGAATCATAAAGGAAATCAATAAACATGATCCATGAGAGCATAAAATAGACATAGAAATGTAAAAAAATGTAATATTATAACATTGTGAACATGTATAAATAAAAACATGTTCATTCATTAAGTTAATGACATGAAATCAAGACCTCGAATAAACTTATGGACATTAAAACCTAATCCACACATAATTTTATAGAAACAAAATCTATATCCACCTATAAACTTATGAACATGAAAACTAGGCCCACACCTAATCTTATTAACATAAAATCCAGGCCCACACATGAAATTTTTAACATGAAATCAGGTTCACGCATATCATATTTACCTCATTATTTATCCATCATTGCCCAATTCAAAGGAGGGAAATATAATTTTGGACCCACCTTTCACATAATGAAAATCATAAATATGTGTTCCATAAGATCATAAAACATTCATCATAGCATAACCCATATAAAGTAAATGGGTTTTACAAAAATTTCACCATAACATAACTTGTGGAAAATAAATGGGTTTCATAAATATTTCTTCATTTCATCAAATCATAACCCATGGGAAGGTAACAGGTTTCATAAAAATTATGTCATCATAATCATAAACCATCTAGAGAAAGAATAGTGATGGTATCATTGCATTATATCCCCCGTATAGCATAGGTATAATCAAGGGTTATTGTCATTGATGAATAGAAATTCCATTAAAAACATTCTTTATGAAAATAGAATTTTCACTTTGAAAATCACTTTTTAAAATTTTATTTTTTTCAAAATATTAAATAAAACATTTTATTTTAAAATAAACTTATAAACTTTTAAAATTAAGATTTAAAAGTCTTATTTGTCAAGATGGTGGGAAATAATACTCATTCCATACATGTTAAAACATTGATTCCATTCATATTTTCTATAAAAATGTAAAACTACCTCACTTTGAAAATGAAAAAAAGATAATTTTAATTTTTTATTTAAAAATTAAAACATGGATAAAAATGAATTTAACTAATATTTTTATAATTTATTTTTTTTAAACACTATTAAAAAACATGTACATGGAGGAGAAAAGATTTTCGACCGAAGAGAGAAATAAAGTCAGTCTTACTTAAAAACATTATTTTAAACTAATAAGTACATAAAGTGAGTAAAATGAAAGTAAAACATGTATTATAAATAAATAAATAAAGGATAATAAATTAAATAATTTTCTTGAGTGTTTGATCATAATACTTCATCATCATAAACTTAATCATAAACAATCCTAATAAACAATGAGATTGTAATATAAACCCATACTGCTTTGATAACTTTTGAATCATAAGCCTCATAAAAAAAATACATTCAAATGAAACTTTAAATACAATGAAAATAGATTATTTCATGATGTAAAATTTAAAACGGGTTAGTATATACCTCACACAAAAGAAACAAGTGGTTAATTTTGCATGTGTCCCATGAAAATTAAAGTGATACGAAAATCCCTTACCACAAGTCTCGACTTCATTCGTACATATTCAAACCTCATGTATAATAAATAAAGTTTTATTATAAATATATTAAATAAATATAAAAATATATATCTTAAAATATATATGATATACTTATAACTTTTTATCACCCATTTATTAACAATTATTTATTAAAATCACTTTTCTGGGTGATAACAACTTTATTTTAATGTATGTTTTGGTTCTGTAGTTTTGGTGTTTGTAATTAGATCATGGGTACATGATATATAAAATTTTAATAAAAATATAACATATATTCATTATATATATATTTATAGTCATCGAATAGATTAAAATATAGAAAAATGAATTACACCATTCATAGAGATGGTAGGTTGTACATATGCATGGACACTATTTCCATTTTCTCGAAGGAAAAAATGAAATAATGGTGAATATTAATTAATATTTAAATAATAATTTTTATATCATATATATCATATATATTAATTAAATATATCTGTATTACCATAAATTTCAAAATAAAATGAAAGACGAATAACATAGCTTTGTAGAGGTGGTAGTCCACACATACGCACAGACGACGTTATTATTTTTCAATAGATTGGAAGATAAGAAAGTAAATGTGATATTATAATTCTTGAAGTATAAGTATTTAATTAATATCATATATATAGTTTAAATCCATAATTATTTCAATCCCTGAGAGGTGGTGATGGAAACAAATTACATCGGTTCACGAGGCGATTGTCTACCGTACACACGATCAGCGATTTCATTTCCCATTTGATGGATTGGAAGATGGGTATAGGTTATTATATTAACTTAATAGAATATAATTTTATGGAATATATGATTTTTATTATTTTATCATATTTAGATAATATTTTAAGGATGTGGAAGCAGAAATAAAATGAAAACGCATTTTTTAAGAATTATACCACCTCTTCGGAGAACCACTTTAGGCTTATACCTAATTCCTTCCTAGGGTGATTTTATGATAAATAAAGGGACTATATATAATGGGGATTCAATTAAGGAAGGATATTTTATATGTATTTTCTAAACCAAAAGGATCTTGAAGTGTGTATTGGAGAGGAGAGCATGTGTCCTTTTATAAGTGGTGGTGAGAACTTGCATTGAAATTTCCTCAAAGAATTCAAAATGATAATGTAATTCCAAAGCAAAATGATCCCAAATGGACATATATTTAAATTTGGGATAATATAAGTTCTAAATTTGTCCACATAAGTTTCATGACCCATACCAGAGGGTCCCGTTCTATGACTATCCTAAGCCCGCCTCCAATAGGCCAAGGGCTGGTGACTAGCATCGAGTAAGCATATCCCAAAATTGGAGGAATTGGCCTAGAGAACTTGCAAACATGAATGCATATCCAAGCCACAAAATGATGAAATGTAAAAGAACTTAAATTATGAATTCATACATATAATATCCTAGAATATAGTACAATAATGAAACTACTAGAAAGTAAAAAGGGCCAAAAACAAGCCCACCATAAAGAGTCTTTATCCACAAGTCCAACCAGAAAGTAAAGGGTACTGGAACTGCTGTATGAAAGCTGTAGGAACACAACATGGTTTATCTGGTCTCACTAAGAACCATATGGTCCTATTCCTCCTAGGGATCCATCAAAAGGTCAATCATTTTCACAAGACAAGACTCGTGCGGGTAAAAACCATGTAGGAGTGTGTATAACAATACTCAGTAGGACACCTTGAAACCACAAAGTAATACAATGATGGAAAGTATAGTTATCCATACAAGGGTATATGTTTATAACACATATAACAAGAACATATAGATATACTCAAGTGAGACACAACATCATTATTCATTCATAACAAACTTTCTAGCCATATGATTCTGCTCAAAGCATGCTCATTCTGGGAGAACTCACTCCTCGAGCCATGATATCATCAGAGATACTCAATAAAGAGGAATAGCTCATTTGGGACCGACCTAAAGAGAATTAATTGGTCAATGAAGACTATGATACAAAGATATGGGGTCATTCCTAGAACCATTGGGGGGATGCCACAAACGCAATCTGGATCAACCTACTACATAGGGGATCATATGGCAATGATTCTATAAACCATACCAAAATGGCCCACTAGATGGGGGATGAACACCCTACTCACATAGGTCGTGATAATTCCAAAAAACTCCACTAGGGGTCATATAGGATTTTACTCTAATCTCTAGGAGGGATACTTTATCTTTATTTGATACTTGGCCTTTGGAGGGGATTACCATCTAGTGATGTGGATGTAACGCTATACTGAACCCTCAAGGAAAGGAACAAGGGAACACTCCAAACCTATACTAGTCCAAACTAAAAACCCACAATTGGTCTCAAAATGACCATATCAATGTTAGGGTCTCAACATCATAGAAGACTCATCGATTGGATGCTCCATTTAGGAGATATGCTCATTTGAACAAAACCACCTGTAGGCCTGTCAGGGCTTGCAGACCTACCACCGCAGTAGGTCCACCTTCCGCCATGGTCGAACGCCATAGTCAAATGCCACAGTCGGTCCACATACCACATAGAATAGATTTTCGTGGAAGGTCCATCACAATTAGTCCATCGGCCGCTTCACCTCTCGGTCAACCACAATCGAGCTACATCCTGATTACCCCAGATTCAAACCTGGTCCGGCTAGACCCACAGACCAGACCTAATCCACCAACTCAACACAGCCTTCTAACCTAACCTAGACTACTATCCCAACCCTCTTCATGTCCATCACTTCCACTTTGTGCCCCCCACCACCACATCTACCATTGAACTACAAGTGCGATAGGTCCACTTACCGCTGTGGTCGAACACCACAGTCAAATGTTGCGATCAGTCCACATACCACATGGACTGGCTACCTGTGGAAGGATATTCACAATTAGTCCACCGGCTGCTTCACCTCTTGGTCGACCACAATTGTGCTTCACCCCAGTTAACCCAGATTGAAACCTGGTCCGGCCTAACCCACTGAACATACCTGACCTACCGACTCAACTCAGCCTTCCGACCTAACCTATCCTACTAGACCTACCCTCTTCATGTCTATTGATTCCACTCTGCATCCCCCACCACCGCATCTACCACAATGTCCACCACCACCATCCCTGTGTCGCCACTACATCCCACCGCCTCTGTTGCCGTCGTCACCTCACGCTGCCACCTATGTCGGTCACTGCCGCCATCGTCACATACTTTCGCCTAAGCCAACTGTCACCTCCACGTCGATGGTCCCTTACATGGACTACCACACCTCCTCTAATTCCCAAAAAAAATAAATGATAACAGATCCGAGCTCCTTGGGTCCTGATGTGCACATATCCCGCCTCGGTTGTCGATTCACCTCGAATCTAGTGGTACGCCCGAGTTCTGAACAACCCTACAATGTCGATCCAGGAATTTTGGGTTTACAATAGGGAATAATGTGAATAATAGAGGGAGGGAATCACAAGAACAAAGGTTTAATCATCATCAGCCAAGTGTTCTTGGCTAACGATCTAGATCGGGGGATTTAGGTTAGAAAATAGACTAAATAAATCCTGATAAACCCACAAAACAATCACATCCTGTAAATACAATAGATATGAGGGCTAATCTATTCTTGGATTAGTCTGATTTCATCATAGGAATCAATAAAGGGGACAAACATGTTGAATCAAAAGTCATACCTTGATTTGGATCGATTGTTGACAGAAAACGATCATTGCATCGTCGTCGATCCTCAGTCTATTATCATTCATTAGAAAGGATTCCCATATATCTCACCAAATATCCTCTAGAGGTTATGTAGTTATATGAACAACCCAATAATTATGATATAAGGATACATTTAAAGTTTTCCAATTCTCTATATCAAAAATAATTTTTGTAAAATTATTTTATTCTTTTTACGTCTCGCAACAACTTTTTCACAAATGACCTGCGTCGACTATTGTTAGGTCACCCCTAGGGTAAATCCACTATTCGAAACTCGATAGTGCCCTCATATTTATGATTCGGGCACCTTCTTAAGAGTTATTCAATTTTTTTAGGGAAACTACGTGAAGATGCTATTAAATATTTTAATATTTTTGGAACATTTATTCTGGGCACACCGGGCCTCGGAATCGCACGTCGTATTAGCACCTGGTCTTGAAAAAAATCAATATAATATCCAAAAATAATAGATGGAAAATCATAGACATTAAAATAATAGAATTTTTACAAGTTTAATTGGAAAACTTACCCTTATCTTTTGATTTATTTCCCCCAGTAAATCCATTTCAACCTTAACTACAGTAAATAATTTTTAGTTTTATTACTATTCATTATGAAAAAAATTAATTTGAACTTATTATATAATATTAGTTATTATAATTATAAATATTTAATCTATTTTAATAAATTAAATTCACATAAGCAGAATAATTTAATTTAAAATTAAACATGTTGACGTGATGGTAAGCAGTTTTTCAAGGAAAGGTTTTCTTAAGTATAAAAAGTCTTTAAATAAAAATTCAGCATAAAATTAATTAAAATTAACTAAATTAGACTAATTATAATATAATTTTACTAATTTTAATTTTTAAATAGTCTTAAAACAAAATGTAATTTTGTAAATGCCTTAAATGAAAAGGTAGTTTAAAAAAATAAGTATTTTCACTATTCATCAAAAAATTAATCTCTTTAGAAAATTATAAACATTTCGTTGTAAGATAATTTTGGAATGTTGATTTAAAAAATTAATTTCATTTTTTAAAATAAATTTTCTAAAATTTGAAAAAATTAATTGAAAAATAAGTGTGTAAAATGCGATGAAAAACGATTTTATAGAAAATGCATTATTCAAGGAAAAGATGATTTAAAATTAACTCTGTGACCAATACTCTTAATTATATGAATTTATATTCATATATAGAGATATATAATATATAAATTTTATCTAAATAGTTCCTCATTATGGGTTACCTTTTTAATTAAAATTGGAATATATTATGCACTTTAGATTAGTTTTCAGAAAAAACGAATTTTCAAGCATAAAAGTATATTTATATCAAAATCATGAAAATTGATGATTAAAATGAAATTAATTAAATTATTATAATTAAAATGGATCATTTTAAACTTTAAGTTTAAATTAAAAATATAATGGTACTTTTAAATCATATTATTTAATGAAAATAAATGACAGTATTTGAAAAATCTGTAATTTTGACTATTTATTGAAAAATCAATCATTTTAGAAAAATTCCAAAATTTCACCCAAAGTGAATTTTGATATAATGATTTAAAATTGAAGATATTTTTATCAAATACATTTTCTAAATGTTCTATAAATTAATTATAATATTTTCTCTTAAAAATCAATAAAAATCATTTTTGAAGAAAACATATTTTTGATGAATAAAACAACATTACTAAAAGTTGAGTGATTATTTATTAATAATTTATCAACTCAATTATATTGAGTAGGAAATTTATATATGTTTCATAAATTATTTAATCTTATTAATACCTACTGATTTAATGGCTAGGTTATAACAGTTATATTTATATAATACTATTTTAATAGTACAATGTGGTTCGTTAAAAATCAGTGCTGCATTTAATGAAAGCTATAAATAAAATCAAATTTATGTAAAGAGAAATATATTATAAAATATTAGGGTGTTACATTATACCCTCTTAAGTAAATTTAATCCTCACAATTTGAACTTGCTCTTGGTAATCAAGGGTTTGACATTTGAAATTTTCTTTGCAGAAAATCCACACTGTAAAGTGTTGATAAAACTTCCTCATAAAAATAAGGAAAGGGAAAATATGAAGGCCTTTTGGAATAAAAAATGACTAGGTTTACATATAAGATAACATTTGTGGGAATTCGAAATATTGAAATGGAAGAGAAAACTAATTCCCAAGTACTAATAGTGAGTGATAGAGAACATTGTTAGGAGAAAGTTATCGACCACACAGTCGTAAATCTATGATGGGTGAAAAGACAATTAATTAATCAGAAATGAAGGTAAATGTATAAAATTTTTATTTCAGGATCCTTTTTCTAAATTTGAGTAATTTTAATGTGAAGATATACTTACTTGATTTCATTCTATTTTATAATCACAATCACATCCTTTGATTGTGCTTCGATCAATTTACACTTAATATCTTAATCTAAGAAATGAATATTAAAGATGAATTTTTAATTCCAGAATAACTAAAATGAACTTTTAATGGATCATTAATTCCATAAAATGATGTAAGGTTATTCCTACTATCAATTTACCAAAACCAGAATGGTTAAAATAAGTTATCTAATATGGATAAATAAAAATAATTAAGTTCTAAAAATTCAACAATAACACCCAAAGTTCAAATTAAACCATTTCATAAATATTTAACCTTAAGGATCCTACAAAATCAATTTGACCAAAATTTAACCCCAAATATTGGAATAATTTGATCTTATATCCTTCCACGATCAACTTGACAATTATCTTGAAATAATTTTAATGACTTATAAATTCTCATACCAAATTGTATATACCCTAACCCTTTTCCAAAATAATGTCACCTTAAAATTAGATATGCTTCTAAAATATAATTTACCCTTCATTTCTTAAATAATCTCCTATTGTATACAAAAAAAATCCATAGGAATCTTGGGATCATCCTTGCACTTATAGATGATCAAATATTGATTTGAAATATCAAATGTGATTTCATTATTCTATAATATATATAGAGGGAGATAGTCAATGTTAGGAATTACTTTAAATTTAAATAAAGGATGAATAATAATATTTTTCATAGGTATTATTCATACAAACTCCAACATGAAATTCTGAACTCTGGAGTAGAGGATATGTGTTCTCTAATTATCATGATTCACTTCAGCTGTTGTGATCATATAAACTTTCCTTTTCTCTTTTTTCTTCAGAGGTTGTTGTGGATTATTATCCTCATTATCACATGGATTAGGTAATTGAATTTCAAAATTCCCAAACTCCTTTCATATATATCTTAATGTGTGGGTGGTGTATTCTATCGATCCCTCTCTTTATTCCCTTTATTTACTACCTTCTTCATATTACTTTTATAGAATTTTAATTGATGGTCAGGTTTCCCACATTTCAAATATATTCTTGTTACTTTAAGGTATTCACTTGAGTGTTCCCACATTTTTTGGAAGTAGGAGGTTGAAATATTTTATTCTCTCTATGTGATATTCCATTATAGCTTCTATGAAAAAATTTATTCATTTTCATATCACCAAAACCATGAGGGTTTAAATATTCTATTCACACTTTGAGTGCACATATAATGATTTCTTCATAGCTTCTAGATTCCCTTATTGATAATGAATTTTTAAGACTCATTTTCAAACCACTAAATAATCAATCAATTTTTCTTTTATGGCTGATGATTAAACTAGAATCATACCATGAAAGTCTTATATAATTTTATTCAAAAGTAAAAATGGATTCATCATCCTTCTGCTTAAGCTCAAGGAATTCCTTCTACATTTTTTATGTAAAATTTTAGGGAATTAATTACTGAAATATATCTTCTTAAACTCATCCCATTTTATGGAGTCAATTTTATTCTATTGCATCATATTGTTAATAATATTCCATAATCGATCTGCTTCACCTTCCAAATGATAAATGGTTAGGACATATTTTTCATAGTCTGAGTATTAAAGATTGGAAAATATCTTTACCATCACATTTATCCATTTCTCAATAACCAATGGATTAGAATTACCATAGAAGGAGGGTGGATTTTGTCACATAAAAGATTCAGTGGATTATTTCTCCCTCCTTGGTAAATTCAAAAGTTCAACATGACCCATTTTACCACTTATAACTTGAGATATTTGAGTGAGAATAGTCATAAAATATTTCATCCTAGATTCTAATACATTTTATTTATCATGAGGATAGTTATTTCATCATCCATCACATATTCTGTTCACATGGTTCCTTTAGGTTCTGGTCATTGACTAAAACCAAAATGAATAGTGTGAGAAACAATAATCACAATAGGAAACCACATAATCATAAAAAATAATTTATAGGATGTCTAAATCATGAAACCATATTTTAAATATATTACACCTTAGGTTTAACCAAGTTCATTTATGGTCATAATCCATCTTAATACTTTATTATGGTTTATAAAGAGTTTGTGAATTTCAAAAAAATATCACCTGAGAGTGTCAAACTAGGTGTTAAACAAGGTCCATTGTCATGCACTATGTGAATATTAAGTTAAATCCCAATGTTCCATTTTAAGAGTTATTACCCATAGGTACAATTTTTCTAGATCCACATCCACTTATAGTATCAAGACATAGATGTATCTCTTATAAACCACTCATTATATCCTTCACCAAAATTTCAGGATATTTTCCTATACTTATAATAATCCTTATAATTATCCATAGTGTTCTCACTATAATTTTCTCATTATAGTTCCAAAGGTTGACTGAACCTATCCTTTGATACCAAATATTGTGACCTAGTATTTTTATACATAAATACTTCATATTTTAGATGAATATTCAATACATTTCACAAATACATGATCAAGGATCGTAGAGGTTTAGTGTCTTTGGATACTGGATACAAAATCTTCTTATTTCATTAAATATCTTCAAAATAATCCCTAAATATCTTCGCATATAGTAATATTCTTATAAATACCCTATTTGAAGCCTTCTTCCTAACCTGTTGAAAGGAAACATAAGAAAGGGTTAGCTTAGATGCTCAGTAAGGGTAAAAAAGAGTGATATAAATGATAACTTAGGCATAACATGAGAATAGGGATATAAGAGCATGATATTAACATTTTAAAACCATATACTACATATCATATATCATAATCATGAGTCATGGAATAAAGATTGACTATTCATAAGACATTAATCATAAAGGAAATTAATGAACATGATTCATGAGAACATAACACAGACATAATAATGTAGAAAAACATAAGATTATAACATTTTGAACATGTATAAATAGAAACAAGTTCACTCATTAAGTTTTATACATGAACTTAGGCCCTCTCATAAACTTATGTACATCAAAACCCGGCCCACACATAATCTTATAGACATAAAAGCTAGGTCCGCCCATAAACGTATGGACATTAAAACTAGTTCTATACTTAATCTTATTAACATGAAATCTAGGTTCACACGTTAAATTTTGAGCATGAAATCATGTTCACACATAAAATATTTACCTCTTGAGTTATCCATATTTACCCAATGCATTGGAGGGATATATAATTACAAGCCCACCCATTATATAATTAATATCATACATATGTGTGCCATAAGATCATAAAACATTCATCATATAATAACCCATATAAAGTAATTTTTTTATAAATATTTCATCATAACATAGCCTGTGGAAAATAAATGGGTTTCATAAATATTTTATCATTTCATCCAAGAATAACTCATGGAAATTAAATGGATTTCAAAAAAAAATTATCATCATAATCAGAATCCATACAAAAAAAAGAATAGGGTTGGTATCATTGGATCATATCCCCATTATATCATAAGTATAATCAAGGGTTGTTGTCATTAATGAATAAAAATAACATTAAAATATCATTAAAAAATATAGAGTAAAATAACCTTTCTAATTTAAAAATCACTTTATTAAAATCTAAAAAATTACCAAATATTAAATAAAAATAATTATTTTAAAAAATACTTGTAAACTTGTAAAGGAAGCTTTAAATCATTGAGTATTAATGATGGTATAAAATACTATTCATTTTGTACATGTTAAAATAAATATTATTTTCACATTTTTTGTAAAAAATCAAAAGTACATTGTTCGGAAAAAGATTAAAATATTCCTTTTAATTTTTTTAAAAATTTAAAAAAAGGGTAAAAATGGATTTTAAAAATATTTTTATAATATAAAAAACCATTATTTTAAACATTTTTACAAAACATGGACATGGAGGGGAAAGTATTTTCGATCGAAGAGAGAAATAGAGTCTGGTTTACTTAAAAAAACTATTTCACACTAATAATCACATAAAGTGAGTAAAATTAAAGGAAAACATGTATTATAAACAATTAAAAGTATTATAATAAATTAAATGAGTTTATTGAGATAAATATCAAAATATTTCATTATCATAAACTTGATTATAAATAATCCTGATAAACAATGAGATTATAACATAAACCGTTACCACTTTGGTAACTATTGAATCATAAGACTCATAAATGAATAACTTTAAATGAAACTTTAAATATCATTAAAATATATAATTTCATAATATAGAATGTAAAATTGGCAGTATATACACCACAAAAAAGAAAAATCTAGTTAATATGGCATGTGTCCCATGGAAATAAAATTGAGACAAAAATCTCTCACCTTAAGTCTTGAATTCCTTAATACAAGGTAGAACCTCTTCTATAATAAATATAGGTTTATTATAAATAAATTATAGAACCATAACCATATATATTATGCCATATATTATTTACTTATGACCTTTTATCACCCATTTATAAACAAATCATTATTAAAATCACCATTCTAGGTGAAAACTGCTTCATTTTTCTTTTATGTTTTGATTTGGTAGTTTTGGTCCTTGCACTATGATCAAGATTACATCATATAAATAATGTTAATAATTATATAAATATAATATATATTTATTATATACATATTTATTATCATCCATAAAATTTATATATATAAAAATGAATTACATTGTTCATGAAGATCGTAGGTCGTACGTACGCATGAACATTGTTTCCATTTTCTCAACTAATGGAATGAAAGAAAGGTAAATATTAATTCAACATTAAAAAATTATTTTTATATCATATATATAATATATATTTATTAAATATATCTTTATTACCATACATGTCAAAATAAAATAAAAGACACATCACATCGCTTCAGGGAGGCGGTAGTCCACACGTACGCACGACCGACATTATCATTTTTCAAACAAATGGAAGGTAATAAGGTAGATCTTATATTATAATTAAATAAGTATAATTATTTCATAAATATAATATATATACTTTAAATCTATCATTATATCCATCAGTGATAGGAGGTGATGGAAAAAAATTACATTGGTTCGCGAGGTGGTAGTCCTCCATACACACGCTCGACGATTTCGTTACCCATTAGATTGATGAGGAGATGGATATAGGTTATAAAATTATCATAATAAAATATTATTATATTTAAGATAATGGTGTTATTATTTCTACATATTTGGAGAATATCTGAAGGAGTTGGAAGAAGAAATAAAATGAAAATGCATGGTTAAGAACTACACCTCTTTTCTTAGAGAACCTCTTTAGGTTTATACCTAACACCTTCCTAGGATGGTTTTATGATTAATAAAGGGACTATAGGTGATGGGTATGGATTTAAGGAATCATTTTGGGTAATTATTTTCTGAAATAAGGATCTTGAAGTGCGAATAGAAGAGGATAGGAGGTTTCCTTTCATAAGTGGGGGAGGGAACCCACTTGAAACTTTCTTAGAACAATCCAAAATGATAAAATAATTCCAAAGAAAAATGCTTCCAAATGGATATATATTAAAATTTTGGATAATATAAGGTCTAAATATGTCCATCCAATAGTATTTGGACAAGTTTAATTGAAAATATTAACCTTATATTTTATTTTAACCCTCAGTAAACCCATTTAAACCTTAACCGCAATAATTAATTTTTATTATATTTTACTATTCATTAAGAAAAAAAATTAAGTTTAACTTATTTTATAATATAAATTATTTTGAATAAAAATATGAAATCCATTTTACCAAATTAAATTCATATAAGTGGAATAATTTAATTTAAAATTAAACCTACTTATGTGAGGAAAAATAGGTTTTCCAAAGAAAATTTTTTATGAGTAATTTATTTTAATATCAAAATTCAACAAAAAAATTGATTAAAATGTCCTAAATTTAATTAATTATAATATAACTAAACCATTTTTACTTATAATTTTTTTTAAATGTAATTTTATGAAATTTTAAATCTTTCAAAACTATCCCTTGGACTTATAGACATCGATTATTTCTTCACAAAACTAATGTTAACATTACCAATTCACATAAGAATCTGTTTTTTCACAACTGATGTCTGTGTGAATGCATTTGTGAAACTCAATTGGTCAAACTAACACAAGTCTTTTCTTCACACAATAATTTTTTCATGAATGATTCACACAAGAAATAACTTCATGCAAATATTTCATGAATTTAGAGCCTTAAAATATTTATTGAGTCTAGATTATTTAAATTATGGGGGCAGTGCCCATATTTATGTTTTACACATTTATATTAAAATCGATTTATACTACTTATAGAAATTGAATAATGAAAAATTAAATCCATTTTTGTAATCATGAGGTTCAAATTTGGTAAATAGGATCCTTTTATTTTTTGTCATTAGGAATAGTGAGCTTGGTAAAAATACAGTCACCGCGGTAAGGGTAAAACTGGAAAAATAGGGTTAAAACAATGAGATAAGGCCTAAAAATCTCCACAAAACTTGTATTTATTTTATTTAATAAGTTATTTTGAACCATAACCATGATATATTTTAAAATATAGAAATTTCTGGACACTTTTCTTTGATTATAACCTTTATATTATTTTAAGTAAAGGATAAATACAAAAACATCACTCTCTTGATTTTAATATCTCTTATATATTGTATTTGGGATAAAAATATGTTATAAATGAATATAAAAGATTATTTTGAACATAAATAAGTTTTTTTTATTATGATAATTTAATTTTAATTTTTATTGATGATATAATTACCTTAAACACTTATGTAATGCTGACACTGTGCTTGTGAAAGCAAGAGAAAAATCAAAGTAAATGACATTAAAAACATTAAAAGTAATATTTTGGGATGCATTATATTGTTACATAAATTTTATAGTTAATGATAATGTATAATTTATTGTTAAAGAGTTTATATTCAAAATAAATTTTTATTTTTATGTGTTTAAAGTCAAATTCTATGAATAGTCTCAAAAAATGACTAATGGCATTTTATGTTAAATAATATTTTATTAAATAATTTAAAAATCATAAAAATATGAAAATATGAAAATTATAATTTTAAATGGTCTAAAATTTTATCCATGGACCAATTTTTAGTTACATTTCACCATAGAATAAAATTTATAACCCTTAAATACTGATGAAGTTGTTACCACGGTTAAAGTTAAAAGGGGTTAATGAGGGGGTTAAACTAAAAGATAAGGTATAAAATATCAATTAAACCAATAAAAATTTTATATTTTTAGTTTTTATTATATATAATTATAATATATTCAAATTTACGTATATTTGGTGCCTCTTAACATGATTATGATATTTATTATATTTAAAAGTTCTTAAAAATTACAACTGTGTCCTTTATCCCTCTTATAAAGGGACACCTCCACTTCTATATTCTTCACACTTCATGAGATAATTAGATTAACCAAAACCTACTAAAATATATTTTAAAATTACATAAATACATTCTAGGTTTTTTTATTCTTAAAATATCAACCCAAGTGTCCTTAAGGGGAGATCTAAAGTACGATTCTCAAAGAATATGTATAATTCTTAACTGAGTTCTATCACCTTATTTCTTATTTTACCACCTTAAATTATATTTTATCCATGAATATAAAATAAAATAAGTATCTTATATATATTTATATTCTATTATGTTGATGTAAAAACATTTATTTATCTCTTTTTCTATCAAATTAGAAATGAAATCATTGTTCATGCATACACGTGGACTACCGCCTCCGCATAGCGATGTATTTCATTTTTCATCACCACCATCCATGGATGGTTATTAAGATATATAAAATATTTATATATTATTTTTATAATTATACTTCTAGAATTTAAAGATATAATCTACCAATTTATGACTTCATCTAAAAGAAAAATAAAAGTATCGATTATACGTATGTATAGACTACCGTCTCCACATAGAAATGAGTCTCATTTTCCATCACTACCTCACATGGTTGGAAATAATGATGTATTTAATGAAAATATATGATATTTATGATTTAATTATTATTTAATAAGAATTAAATATTATTTACCTTTATTTTATTCATTTTATTAGAAAATGAAAACAACTTTCATGTGTATGTACGGACTATCATCTCCTTGAACGATGTATTTCATTTTTATATTACCACCTATCTTGAATGGTTATAAAAATTTATATAATAAATAAATATGACATTTATAAATTTTATAATATTATTAAAATTATTAAACTATGAAAAATATTTAAGGATCAAAACTGCTGAATTGAAATTTATATGAAAAACAAAATAGCTAGTACCTAGAAACGATGATTTTAATAAAGATATATCAATAAATGGGTGTTTAAATCATATAAGTGGATAATATATGATATTATAAGATTTTATATGGTTTCCTTCATATAAATATAATAAATATAAATTTATTATACTGGATTTAAAAGCGCTTATGAATAAATTTGTACTTAAGGTGTGGGCTTCTCGTCTCACTTTTGTTTTTGTGAGACATGTGTCATATTCCCTAGTTGTTTATTTCATGTGGTTCATATAATACCTATTTTATATGATATATCATGAATATATTTATATTAATGGTATTTAAAGTTTCATTTTAAGTTATTTCTTTCATTGGGTTATGATTCAAAAGTTATCAAAGCATTGAGGGTTTTAAGTTGCAATATCACTATCTACAGAGATTATTTATGATTAAAGTTATGGTGATAAAATTATATTATCTAGATCTCATAAATATTTTTTATTCAATTATAATCTGGTTATTTATAGATATTACATGTTTTACTTTTATTTTTATCTCTCTAAGTACTCATAATATTGAAATAATTTTTTTAAGTAAAACTGACCTTATTTCTGTATTCTGTCTGTAATCTTTTCTATTCCATATCCATGTTTTATAAAACATTTTCAATAATGTTTTTACTATTCTCCAATTATTTATTAATGTTTTTTTCCCATATTTGACATATATAAAAAAATTTAAATAATATTTTAGTCATTTTCTATATGAGGTATATTTTACAAAGGTGTGATTGGAATATCTGTTTTACATTTATTGAATGTTTGAATTTTCTTATTAACATGGCTATTATTTTCCTTGAATCTTATTTTAAAAGTTTTAATGGTTTTTTAAAATAATTTTTTTTTCTCATATTCTATAAATTCTTAGATTTTAAATAAGTTTTTTCAAAATTAAAAGTGTAATTTCTTTAAGAAATGTTTTGGTGATATTTTAACGGAATTTTCATATATAATAACATCCATTGATGATAATTATTCTTCATTAGGGGTATGATCCAATGATACCATTATTATTATGGATGGTTATTTATTATGATGATGAAATATTGATGAAATTTATTCTCTTTTCCATGGGTTAATCTATGAAGAAATAATAAATGTTTTCATAATCTTGTGGAATACATATTAATAGATAATGATTATGTGATTGGTGGTTCCATTATAGTCTTCCAATGAATTCATAAATGTTTAATGTTTATGAGCTCAAGGAGTTTATGGAAGCTTATCGCAATCCTGAAAGAGGGTATACAGGAGGTTGTCCCAAGCTCAAAGAGGGTATATGGGTAGTTATCCTAATCCCAGTATGTGATGAATGTATTGGTAGATATATTTGACAAATGATTTCTATGATTATGATTATGCCACACTTTATGCCACACTATTATTGAATTTTCTTATGCCAAAGTTATATTCTCATGGATCATGATCTTTTATTTTCATATTATTCTTATCTTGTGAAATTCCAAATATTTATGCCATGATTCATTATTATTATCTATGAAATAGTGGGTGTGATTTTCTAATTTTAAGATCATGCTCTATTACCATTATGATTATCTTATTCTCACTTATAATTATCAAATGTTATCTTCCATGTCTACCCTTACTGAGAATTTTATCTCACCACTTCTTATGTTTCCATTTCCCCATGTTATGAATTATGATGTTAAGTAAGTTATGTGTGTAGAATTTTATGGGAGTTGTTAAATACTTTTCATATAATAACAAAAATTGGGTATTATGAGAAAAATGCTCACTTTAATACATTGGTATTGTTATGAAATATTTTTTCCTAATTCTCTATAACTTTAAACCTAAAAAGTTATTTGGGATATAAGTGACACAATATTCCCCTTGATGTTGTAATGGAAAAAAATGGTACATGTTTATTGGTATCAAATATAATATGTAAATAATATATGTTTTATCATTGAATCTAGGTACATAAGATCAGGGTTGTTGTAGTTCGTATCTGAGTAGGGTTTAGATAAATTTGGAGGTTAGGATGAATTTATATGAAGATAACATAAGAGTTATGAATTAAATCCTGGGTTAAGTTTAAGGTTGGTCATATGATTCAAATACTTAAATCCCTTTTCAAAGTCTTATATGATTATTATTTAAGGTTATTTAATAAGAATAAATAATTAAGTAATAGATACTCAGTATGATCTTATTCTTAGGTGATTAATAACATTTTGGGAAATATGTTTAGAATAATACACAATAGAGGAATAGAGAACTATTGGGGTTTTTATGTGATTTTATGATGAGGTAATTAAGGATAAAATGACTATTATATTTTTTGAGACATATGTTGAACGGTAAAAATAACCTTGGAGAATAATAATTAAATTTATTTTAAATAATTTCATTGTATTTTGGGAAAAATTGTGGATCATTGCCTAGTATATGATTTTATAATTGAAACTATTTTATGAATAAAGATTAAGTTAATTTTGGGAATCATATATAATTATATTATGGTTTTATATATGGTGATTCATGTTGTTTTATGGAAAATATTATCATATTTTGGAGAATATATGATTATGGTATATTCATTTTTGACATTATAATTATATGATCAAATCTTATTAAATTTTAAGGTTTAAAAGATTAATTTAAGCATAATTTTAATAGTTTTATGGTTAATTTATTTTTTGAATGATCTATATTTAACCATGGGTTTTATTGAGAAAGTTTTAGATATTAATATTTTACTTTATCATATGAAGGCTTATTTAGTGTTATCTTATCTTGAACTAACCATTTTGGTTTTTATAAATGGATATGAAGAGGTTGAATAACCTTTAATACTTTTATAGATATAAAAACCAACTAAAATTATATTTTATCACTTTAGGTATGAAAAAATTGTATTGGTCATTCATCATTGTAATGTGAGATGAGTTAAAGGAGTAAATTTATTGAAACACAATCGAATGATGAGACTTTATATCAAATAAGTATATCGTCTTATGTTTTCCTTATCAATGATAAATAAATTCATATGACTAAAATAAGAGGAATAAAAATATATATATTATTATGTGGAAATCATCACTCTACTACAAAGGTATGTTTTTATAAACTCACTTACTATATTAGTCTTATAAAATCATAGTTTAAGAAACCCTTATTTTAGAAATGATATATTTATTATTCTAAACCTAGGAATTTTTGTTCTTCATGAATATTACATATTATATTATGAAAAGATACACTTTTTTAGTATGAAAAAAAAAATTGATGAAATAGTTTCATTAAGGGGGTGATGTTACACACTATGATTTTAGAATATATTTCTCCTTAATAAATTTAATATATTTGACAGCTTTCTTGAAACACAATACCGAACTTAAATAAACCATGATTTATTATATCATATTCATTGGATTGTAGAGTATGAATAAGAGTAACTATATTATGATATATATATATATAAAGGTCTCACATAATGAAAATTTATTGATTGATTCATAGTAAATTAGCACTCAATTTATAGTAAAGTTGTTTTATGTTTCATAAATACATTATCATTAAAAATGGTTTTTATTATATTGTTTGCATTGATATTATAATTAATTTATTGAAATTTTAGAAATAATATTTTATTAAATTAACAACCTTTTTAAAATTATCATGTAAAAAATAGCTTAGGGTTAATTGTTTGGATTTTTCGGAAAAGATTGATTTTGAGTGAATAGTGAAAAAATACTGATTTTTCCAACACTGTTACTTGTTTTCTCTAAATAAATTAATTTATAAGTTAATTTTTTTATTAAATTAAAAAAATTATATTTTAATTATAAAAAATCTAATTAATTAAAAAATAATTAGCATCATATATTGATTTTGGTGTAAGCTTATTTTTTTGCTTAAAAAGTCATTTTTTCTATAAACTATTTTTCGTTTCATTTTACACATTTATATTAAAATATATTTTTTAGATTTATAAAATTTTAATATTGAAAAATTAATTCCATATTTTGAATTATTATGTTCGAATTTGGTAAATAGGTACCTTTTATTTTTTTTCATTATGAATGGTAACTTTGGTAGAAATGTTGTCACCGCTTTAAGTGTAAAGTTCGTAAAATAGGGTTAAAACTATAAGATAAGCCCTAAAATCTCTCTAAAACTTATAATTATTTTATTTTTTGAGTTTTCGTAGACCTTAAACATCCATTAATTAAAAAAAAAATTTCTTTCCACTTTTCTTATAACCTTTATATTATTTTAAGTAAAGGATAAATATAAAATTATCACTCTCTTGGTTTTAATTTCTCTTATATGTTTTCAGTGGGATAAAAAGATGATATGAACAAATATAAAAGATTATTGTTTACATAAATAAGTTGTTTTTATGATAGTAATTTAATTTTAATTTTTATTAAAGGTATAATTACCTTAAACGCTTATGCGACGCTAACACAATGCTTGTGTAAGTAGTATAAAAATCAAAGTAAATGGAATTAAAAACTTTAAAAGTAATATTTTTGTATAAATTAGAGTTTTAAGTAAATTTTTTAGTTAATAATAATGTATTATTTATATTTAAATAGTTTATATTCTAAATCCTTTGTTATTTTGATGTCTTTAAAGTCAAATTTTGTGAATAGTCCCAAAAATGAATAATGATATTTTATGTTAAATAATATTGAATTAAATGATAGAAAAATCAAAAAAATATTTAAATAGTGCTATTCGAATTCTAAATTATCTAAAATTTCATCCATGTTCCATTTTTTAGTTAATTTACACCTTATAATTAAATTTATAACCCTAAAATATTAAAGAAGTTGTTGACGTAGCTAAAGCTAAAAAGGGGTAATGAGGGGGTTAAACCAAAACATGATGTTTAAAATTCTACTTAAACCTATAAATTTTTTTATTTTTTGTAGTTATTTATATATTTAACTATAATATATTCAAAATTATGTTCATTTGTATCCAATTTACATGATTATGGTATTTATTATATTTTAACGTTCTTTAAAATTACAAGTTTGTCATGTTCCTCTCTTATAAAAGGACACCAAATATCATCTATTATTCACACTTATTGAACCATTTATCTCAAAAAAACACTATAAAAATGTATTATAAACTTATTTTAATAAATTATATATGTTTTTCTATTCTTAAAATACCAACCCAAGTGTCCTTAAGGGGATATCCAAATGAGGATTCTCAAATAAGTGGTATAACTCTTAACCAAGTTATGTCATCTTATTTCTTCTTTTACCTCCTTAAATTATGTTCTAGCCATGATGATATAATAACATTAGTATATTACATATAACTATTTGTAATTATGTTTATTTCACAACCTATATTCATCTCATTTTCTATCAAATGAGAAATGAAATCATTGTTTGTGTGTATGTGCGGACTAACTCCTCCACATAGCAATTATTTCATTTTTTACCAAAAAAAATAATGTATGGTTATTATAATGGATATAATATTTATATATAATGTTTATAATTATTATTATATTATTAATAGATATAATATACTTTTTTATGACTCCATTCAATGGAAAATTAAAGTATCGCTCGTGCATACGTATGAATTATCGCCTCCATGTAGCAATGAGTTTCATTTTCCATCACTCCCTCACATGGATGGACATAATTATGTATTTAATGAAAATATATTATATTTATGATTTAATTATTATTTTTAAATAATTAAATATTTTTTACCTTTCTTTTATACTTTTCATTAGAAAATAAAAATGTTCATACGTACGTACAGACTATCATTTCCATGAACAGTTTATTTCATGTTTCAATTAAAACCTATCATGAATTGTTATAAAACTATATATAATGATAAATTATGATATTAATAAATTTTATAATATTTTACAAATTATTAAACTATGATCTATATGCATGGAAAAAAATTAATGAACTGAAACTTACATGAAAAACAAAATAGTTAACACCCAGAAATAATGATTTTAATAAAGAACTATCAATAAACGGGTGTTGAAATGTTATAATTGGAATGTATATGATATTATAAGAATTAATTTATTTATTTTATAGAATTATAGTAATTATAGTAATTATAAATTTATTATACATGAGTTTATAGTGCTTACGAATCAAGTCAAACTTAATAAAGGGTTTCTTGTCTCACTTTTGTTTTTGTGAGACATATGTCATATTCACCACTTATTTCTTTCATGCAGTGTATATAATACCTACTTGATATAATATATAATGAATATATTTATATTAATGGTATTTAAAGTTACATTTTAAGTTATTTCTTTAATGGAGGTTATGATTCAAAAGTTACCAAAGCAGTAAGGGTTTTATATTATAATCTCACTATTTAATGAGATTGTATATGGTTAAATTTATAATGATGAATTTATATAATATATATCCTATAAATATAATTTATTTTCTTATAATCAAGTTATTTCTAGATATTACATGTTTTTGCTTCATTTTTCTCTCTCTAAGTACTCATAAGGCTGATAGAATTTTTTTAAGGAAAACTGACTTTATTTCTCTCTTTGGTTGGAAATATTTTTTCTTCCATATCCATGTCTAATAAAATGATTTCAAGATTGTTTTTACTATTCTACAATGATTAATTAAAGCAATTATTACTTGTATTTTAATTTTTATAAAAAAATTTAAAAAGAACTTTCTTTCTGTTTTCCAAATGATGTATTCTTTAACAAAGGTCTTAACAGAATCATTGTTTTAACATTTACTGTACAAATGACTTTTCCCAATAAAATGATTATTTTTTTCTTTAAATATTATTTTAAAATTTTACATGGTTCTTCTCAAAGAATATTTTTCCTAATATTTTAGAAATATTTTGATTTTAAATAAATGTTTTTAAAATTAAAAGTGTTTTTTCTTCAAGATATTTTATTGTGATTTTTAAAGGTATTTCAATATATGAAAATATCCATTGATGTTACTTATAATTCACTAGTGAAATGATCCAATGATACCATACTTATTATTTATATGTATGGTGATTTATTGTGATGATGGAATCTTGATGAAACTCTTTTTCTTTTTCATGGGTTAAGCTATAATGAAATTGTAAATGTTTTCATGATCTTGTGGAATACATCTGAATGGATTAAGATTATGTGATGTGTGGGCATATTATAGACCTCAAATGTATTGGATAATGTTTAATGTTTATGATCTATAAGGGTTCATGGGAGGATATACCAATCCCAAAAGAGGGTACACTGGAGTTTATCCCAAACAAAAAAGGGTACACAGGTGGTTAGCTCAAGCCCAACATGTGATGAATGTATGAGTAGATAGCCTTAACAAATGATTTATATGATTATTATTATACCACACTTAATTTTAGTCTCTTATGAAATGTTCTTATGACAAAGTTATATTCTCATGGTTTATGATCTTTGATTATCTTATTATTCATGTCTTATTTATTGCCAAAGCATTATTTCATAATTCATCATTATAATCTATGAATTAATAGGTATGATTTTCTAATGTTAAGATCATTCTATCATACCCTTATACTTATATTATGATCAATTATGATTATCAACTGTAATATTCCATGTTTATCCTTACCGAACATTTGAGCTCACCCCTTCTTATGTTTTTATTTCCTCATTTTATAAATAAAGATGTTAAGTTATGTGGGGATATTTTTATGGGTTATTTTGAATATTTTTCAGGAAAAAATAAAATCAGGGTATTATGATAAAAATTATCACTTAAAGACATGGGTATTGTCATAAAAGATTTTGTACTAATTCTCTAAAACTCTAAACCTAAAAAGTTCTTTGGGGTAAAAGTGAATCAATATTCTCTTTGATGTTGTAATGAAAAAAATGGGTCATGTTTATTGGTATCAAATACAATATATAAATAATATATGTTTTAGAACTAAATATAGGTGTATAGGTTCAGGGCTATTATAGTTAGTATTAGAGTAGGGTTTAGATAACTTTGGAGGTTAGGATGCTTTCATGTGAGGATAAAATATGAGTTATAAATTACATCATGGGTTTATAAGTTTAAGATTGACCATATGATTAAAAGTCATAGATAAATTTTTAATGTCTTATATGATTATTATTTATTGTGATTTAGGAAGAATACATGATTATGGTATAGATAATTGATATGATCTTATTCTCGGGTGATTAATTATATTTTTGGGAAATATATTTTAAGAAGGAATATATAATAGAGGGATAGATTACCTTTGGGGGTTTTTATGTGATCTGATGATGAGTTAATTATGGAAAAAGTTTTTATTGAATTTTTTTATACATATATTTAATGGTACCAATAACCATAGAGAATATTGATTAAATTTATTTTGAATAAGTTCATTAAATTTTAGGGAACATTATGTATTGTTGACTAGTATGTGATTTTATGATTTAAATTATTTTAGGAATAAATATTAAGATAATTTTAAGAATAACATAATATAAATAGATTCAATATATAATTAAACCAATATAGAATAATGATTAAATTTATTTTAAATAAGTTTGTTATATTTTAGGGTTTTCTATTGCACTTTGTGCATAGATATTATAATTAATTACTACCACATTTAGAAATTTTATTTGATTATATGAACATTTATATTTAAATAATCATGTAAAAAATAAATTAGGTTTAATTTTTAATATTTTTTTTGAAAAGATTGATTTTGAGTGAATAGTGGAAAAATATTGATTTTTACAAAAGTGTTATTTATTTTCTTTAAAAGGAGTAATATTAAAGTATCATTATGTTTTTGATTTTATATTAAATTAACATAATTATATTTTAATTATACATCATATAATTAATTACAAAATAATTATCATCCTATTTTGTTTTGGTATAATCTCATTTTTAGGCTTAAAAACACATTTTTTCTAAAAAAATGTTATTTGTTGTGTTTTACAAATTTATATTAACATTTATTTATTCCACTTAGATAAATTTAATATTTAAAAATATATTCCATATTTGGAATTAGGAGGTTTAAATTTGGTAAATATTACCCTTTTACTTTTGGTCATTATGAATAGTAATTATAGTAAAAATGTTGTCACCGCGGTAAGAGTAAAATGGGTAAAACATGGTTAAAATAATAAGATAAGGCATAAAAATATCTATATCACTTGTATTTATTTTATTTTAGGATTTTTTTTACCAAAATTATCCAATATTCCAAAATGAGGCAATTTATTTCCACTTTCCTTTTATTATAACCTTTGAATTATTTTAAGTAAAGGATAAATACAAAAATATCACTCTCTTGATTTTAATTTTTCTTATATGTTTTTATTGGGATAAAAAGATATTTTGAATAGATATAAAAGATTATTTTGAACAAAAATAATTTATTTTAATTATTTGTATAGAATTTTAATTTTTATTGATGGTATAATTCCCTTAAATGCTTACACAACGTTGACACAGTGCTTGAGCAGGCAGTAAAAAATAAAAGTAAATGACTTAAAAAAATTTAAAAGAAATATTTTTGGATGAATTGTGGTATTAATTTATTTTTTTGGTTAATAATAATTTATTATTAATGGTTAAATAGTTAATATTCTAAATCCATTTTTAACTTGATGTCTTTAAATTCAAATTTTTTGAATAGTCCCAAAAATGAATTTAATGATATTTTGTGTTAAATAGTATTTTATTAAATGATTGAAAAACATAAAAAACATCCAAGAGGAAAAATGGAATGAAAAATTTTATAAAATTAGTACATATACCATTTTTGAGTTACTTTATAACATATAAGTAAATTTATAATCTTTATAAATTGAATGAGTTGTCACTACTACTAAATTTAAAAAGGGTTAACAAGAGGTTTAAACCAAAAGATAAGGATTAAAATGACACTTAAACCTGTATAAATTTTATTGGTTATATATAATTTTATATTTACCAATCATATATTCAAAATTATTCCCATTTTTTATACTTTACATGATTATGATATTTATTATATTTTAAAGTTCTTGAAAATTACAAGTGCGTCTTTTATGCCTCTTATTAATGAACACCACCTATCCCATATTCTTAACACTTCTTGAGCCACTTATCTCAACCAAACCCTAAAAAATATATTATAATTTTCAATTAATAAATTATATTGGTTCTTTTATTCTTAAAATACCATCCCAAGTGTCCTTAAGGGGATATCCAAAGTATGATTCTCAAAGAAGAGGTATAACTCTTAACTGAATTCTATCATCTTATTTCATATTTAACCTCATTAAATTTTTTCATAAACATAATGATATAATAAAATAAGTTTATTAAATATAATGAGACGTTTGTATATTTATGTCACAACCTTTATTCATATTATTTTCCATCAAATGAGAAATGAAAGCATCATTCATGTGTTTGTGCAGACTACCGCCTCCACAGAGTGATTTATTTCATTTTTCATCACCACCATTCCTAGATGGTTATTACGATGAATATAATGTTTATATATGATTTTTAAAATTATTATTATAGATTTATAATATATAATATACCTTTTTATGACTACATCCAATGTAAAATAAAAGTATCACATGTGCGTACGTACATACTATCGTCTCTACATGGAGATGAGTTTCATTTTCCACCACTGCCTCACATGTCTTGAAATAATGATGGATTTAATAAAAATATGTTTTATTTATGATTTATTTATGATTATATAATGATTAAATATTTTTTACCTTTCTTTTATTCTTTTTATTAGAAAATAAAAACAATATTCATGCATACGTAAGGATTACCATCTCTATGAATGGTGTATTTAATTTTTATATTAAAACCTATCAAGAAAAATTATAAAATTTTATATAATTAATAAATATTATATTAATAAAATTGATAATATTCTTTAAATTTTAAAACTATAATCAATATATAAGGATCAAAACTACCGAATTGAAACTTATATGAAAAATGAAATAGTTGACACTCAAAAACAATGATTTTAAGAAATAATTATTAATAAAGAGGTGTTAAAATGTTATAAATTAATCATATATGATATTATAAGTATTTATATGGTTATATTATATAAAATAATAAATCTAAATTTATTATACAGGAGTTTATAGTGCTTGAAAATCAAGTCATACTTAAGATAAGGGTTTCTCATCTCACTTTTGTTTATGTGTGCCATGTGTCATATCCACCACTTGTTTCTTTTTTGTGGTGTATATACTACCCATTTGATATGATATATCATGAATCTATTTATATTAATGGTATTTACATTTTCATTTTAATTTATTTATTTCATGTGGGTTATGATTCAAAAGTTACTAAAGTGGTATGGGTTTTATGTTACAATCTCACTATTTATCGAGATTGTTTATACTTAAATTTATGATGATTAAATAATCTGATATATCTCTCATAAATCATATTTATTTTATTATTATATGTTTTTTATTACATGTTTCCTTGAATTTCTCTCTCTTTAAGAACTCTTAAGATCGAAAGAATGTTTTTAAGGAAAATTGGCTTTATTTCTATCTTCGGTTAGGAATATTTTCTCTTCCAATTCCATGTTCTCTAAAATTTTTCCAATAATATTTTTAATATTATCTTCTTATTGATTAAATTAATTTTTAACCATATTTTACTTTTTATAAAAAAAATTCAAAAATGTATTCTTGTCATTTTTCGAACGATGTACTTTTTACCAAAGGTATGAATGAAATATTTGTTTTAAATTTTACCACTTGAATGGATTTTCTCATAATCATGAATATTATTTTACATGAAGCTTATTTCCAAATTTTCCATGGTTCTTTTAAAATAAAATTTTTTTCCCTAATATTATGGAAATTTTTAGATTTTAACTATGTTTTTTCCAAATGAAAAGTGTATTTTTCTCAAGAAATGTTCCAATTACCTTTTAGTGGTATTTTAATTTATGAAAACTTCCATTGATGTTTCTTATGTTTCACTAGGGATGTGATTTAATGATACCATCCTTATTATTTCTCTAGATGGTTATTGATTATGATGATGAAATCTTGATGAAACTCATTTTCTTTTCCACGGGTTAAGATATGATGAATTGATCAATGTTTTCATTATCTTGTGGCATGAATATGAAGGTATCATGATTATGTGATGGGTGGGTACATTATATCACTCCAATGAATTAGGTAATATTTAATGTTTATGAGCTTAAAGGGTACATGGGCGGTTATCCCAAACCCAAAATATGGTACATAAGAGGTTATCACAATCCCAAAGAGGGTACATATGTGGTTATCCCAATCCTAACATGCATTGAATGTCTTGGTAGATATCCTTGAAAATGGTTTCTATGAATATCATTATGTCACATTTTATTCCATTCTCTTATACCATGTTAATATAGCAAATATATATTCTCATAGATCATGTTCTTTGATTATCTTATGATTCTTGTATTATGAACTACCAAAGATTTATCTCATGGTTCATGATTATGATATTTGAATTATTGAGTATAATTTTCTAATTTTAAGATTATGATTTCATATCATTGTGATTATCTTATGATTAATTATGATTATCAAATGTTATCTTCCATTTTTACCCTTACTGAGAATTTTATCTCACCCCTTCTTATGTTTACACTTCCCCAAGTTATAAATAATGATTTTAAGTAATTTGTGTGTGGATACTTGTATGATATATGTTGAATACTTTTCATGGAATAAGAAAAGTTGGGTATTATGAGAAAAATTATCACTTTAAGACATGGGTATTATTATGAAAGAGTTTTCTCTAATTCCTTAAAAATATAAACCTAAAAAGGTATTTGGTATGTTAGTGACATGATATTACCTTTGATGTTGTAATGGAAAAAAATAGGTCATGTTTATTGGTATCAAAGAAAATATTTAAAGAATATATTTTTAAGTGTTTAGTCTATGTGTACAAGTTACGGGATATTATACCAAACCCCTAAATCAGAGAAATGGAATCAAGAGAAAACCAAGAGAAATCAATAAAAATGATAATAGATGAGAAGACTCACTGGTAATCTCTGAATAAATCCACTAAAATCATCCCAAAATAATGGGAAATCAAATAAGAAGGATGGGGGGTCGGAAAAATCATGCACATAGTAGGAGGAAAGAAAGAGGGTCTACCCTCTTAAGAAATTGGGAGGGGAAAATAATAATTTTTCTTATTTTAAAAAGCCACATAGTTTGGCCACATAATATCTAAAAAATTTACAAACTGTGTGACATTCACTATCCAAGGCTATCACCTCCACATAGCTAGGTTGTATGGTTTACTAAACTATAAACCAACCATCAAAACCGACATTGGACTCATCTAAAAAATTTTATATGTTTTCTCTATAACCATATGTCAACCGTGTGTTAGAACCTAGGTCCAATACACCATACATGGTTTTTCCTAGGATCCATACTGTTTTCTCTAAATTGTTCACTAACCATTCAAGATAATCATGAAGCATACAAAATGAACTATAAAAATCACCATGTAATGGTAACTACATGGTTTGACATAAATAGTGTGACCCAAACTGTGCTCTCAAGGTATATTCCTTTAAAAACTCCCAAAAATTTACCTCATGTTCCTTAGACTCAGCCTAGAACATAAGTCACCTCTTGGGCCTCAAAATATATCCAAATTCATGTCATCGGGATACTCCAACTCATAGAATTTTAATTTGAATCTTAGTTATCCAAATGAACCTTCCACCAGATTTCCAAAAAATTTAATTTCCTATGAAAATAAAAACTCATAAAAGAGAGAAGTTTTATATATAACATAACCTCTAAGGGTTGACCCACTTCATATATACTCTGTTAAAATATTAAAGCCCAAAGACCCACTATTTTATGGACTGAAAACCCCTTATTCCCAGCCTAATGGACCCCTGCCTATGTCTTATACTACACCAGAATGTACCTAGGATTGCAGCCCTCCCTTTTTTATTAACTGTAATAACCCACAAAATTATAGGTATTTTTTTAGAAATAATTTATATTTTCTCATTTTGTGGCTGGTTTTTTTATAATCAGAGCTTTGGTTAGGAATCTAAGGGTTTTAATACTTATAAAGGATGTTTTTAGGTGAGGTTTGAGTCACTATAGGTGTTGGGAGTGAGTTTGGGGGTATCAAGAGGGACTTGTAGCTCTCAAGAACTATGAGTTGGAATTCACAACATTAAAAGGGGTGTCACATCGTGAATTATCAAGCTTTGTAGGTTTTGGAGTGATGAATCAAATATTCACAGCATGAAATCATATTTTGTATCGTGGATGACCCCCAGAAAGCATTTTAGCAGTTTGAAAATAGGGGGCCTCTTGGGAGACCCCCCCCCCCCCATTTCTCCCACTCTACCTTCCTATCATAATTTTGGGCTTATAGGATTTCTTCCTACCTCATCCCTTATCAGATCGAAGAACTATGCAATCCTATGGATTATTTTTGGTAAGACTAACCCCATGCATATCTTAGATTTGGGTGTCCTGAGATGTCATCTATATACTGTAATTTTTCACTTCAATAAGGTTTTTCATCATGGTGGATTTTCTAATATTTTTGGATTAAATTAAATTAAATTGGTGAATTATCAGGTTCTATTAGTTGGGTATTTTTCTCAAGTTGGTGTCGAGGGTGTGTTGCGGACCCTTTGGGTGTGGTTAGTTGAGATTTCAGTGACACAACGATACGCATTAAGGCATGTAAATGCATGAGTGAGGCTAGAGAGAGCTTGGCACAGATGGTAACTCCTTAACAGAGGTAAGTGGTCCCTTTAATATAAATTAATGTGTGTTTATGAATGATAACATGCATGCATGCATGTTTCATGGGAATGGGTAGATGAGGAACTATGAATGGCCATGGATAATAGATAGGATGTCATTGGGTTTCTTATGCTCAGGATGAGTGTTTTTTTTCAGTTTGGTAATTTAGAGTCACACGATGAATGTGTTTCCAAGGGGATAGAGTGATGATTGGCCTAATGTGAGACCTTAGGTGGTCTTGTGTTATTAGGTGAGACTTAGGTATCCTAGGATGGGTTTTCTAGGGATGGTTGGTAGGTTCCATAGGATTAGGCTTGGTGACGATGAGTGAGATGACCATTCATCTCCTACCTAAATAATGACACCCTTCTATGGGTAGAATATGGATCGCTGAGTTTTGTGAGCTGGATGAGTCCTTTGGGATAATATGAGGTGTGATGGAGAGGGGTTTCCTTTGGATAGAGGTTTTAGGGATATCTCTTAGGATATGTGATATGGGACTCAGGTGTGGGTCATGGTAATTTTTCATGATTTTGCATCGGGATTCTAAGGGGATTGGAATGCATTGACTTATAATGCTCCATGGGTAGCAGGACCAGGTGAATTGAGGTATATTGTTAGGGATTTGGACAAGACTTTTAGTTATGTGTTAGGATGAGCTTCTATGATATGGTTTCACTATGGGGCGATGGGTATGAGATATTATCGATGATCAGAAATTGTGATAGGTCTGGAGGACTCAGCGGATTCTTGAACATGTGAGTTGAGGTTTGATGGGATTAGGGGATTGTTCTCAATAATTTATCACCCTAGGATCAGTTGGTGAGTTTGGTGATGAGCTACAACCATTCTTGTGTTCATGTGCTTGATGTAATCCCCAAAGTTTATGGGGATGGGATAGTGTGGTTGATGGCTTCCTAAGAGTTTGTGTGGGTGGGTCAGTATGCTTATGACCCCAAAAAAGTCTGTGGGGATGATTTGGTGGGATTATTATTCCCTGTAAAGGGTATTGGTTCTAGGACCTTTCCATACATGGCTTGGGTCAATGGAAATATCATTCCTTGTTCTTTGGGTGTTAGTAGAGGACCTTTCCATGTAAGGATTGGGTCAGTGTGTGTGAATTATAACTTTCCTTATATAGGATTGGGTAAAGTACTATCCTAGGGGTTAAGTTATGGTTTAACATGATGAGATCAATGGAACTCCCTTGAGTGATAAGGGATGGGTTGAGGTTTATAGAAGTTTATTGTGCCCAGTTTCTACAGGTAGTGGGTCAAGGTATTGGACACTGCCCTACCTAGAGTCCTTAGGTATGAGCTTGTTATCATTGTGATAGTATGATAATATGATGAGATGATGAGGTGGATTCTTATATGGTGATAAATCAGGTATGATCAGGTTCCATGGTGGTCTGGTTAGCACATGGTGACCTAGCATGTAGGGATTTGGGGTGGCTTGGTTAGCACTTGACATCCAAGGTACTTGTGTTACATGTTTATTTTTTATTATTAATACACGTATATGATGGATTTTACATGGGGAACTTGGTGAGACCCTATTGAGATGTATTTATCACACCTTGTATGGGCACCCCTGTGTGCGTGAAAACCTTATGTCTATTTTTAGGTTTGGAATGGGATGTGTGGTGGATCAGGTTGGTGTAGTTTAACAAGTTTTGGAGACAAGGTGTGTGAGTCCTAGGGATGGGAGTAGGTCTAGTGTGTGTGCATTGTATTTTTGGTTTATTTTGTATTTGGGACTAACCCATAGGGTTATTAGTGATGTATTCTTATATTAATTCAGCTTGGTATTTATTATACCATTTTGTTTTATGTTTTTCTTCACTCTAATGTTACTGTTGTAGATGATTTTGGTTATTTTACCACTATTTTTTGAGTTTTATTCAAGTTAATAGTCTAAATATTGTATGGATTATCCCCTCATCACTAGTAGGTATAATCTGACATATAGTGAGATGCACATGAGGTCACCTAACAACCCCGGTCTAGGCACTTATGAGTGGACCTGGGGTAGGGTGTTACAAAGTGATATCAGAGAATTGTTTTATTTTTATAATTTGTGGATATGATAGATAGGTGGTTTAGTAATGTTTTGTAGCTTATGATAGACCTCAGACTGGTGATTCATGAACACCTTTCTGGTGGGAATTCCAAGTTACCAAGGGTACATGATTACTATTCTTTATTCATGCTATTAAGGATGATATTTTTATTAAATATATAGTGTTTAATAGAGATATTATTTTTTGGATCTTGGACCAAAAGAAATAGGTCTATAGAAATTCATCATGATTAGGTATGTATGACTCACATATCATGTGCCTTCTTGTATTTGATTGGTTTTTCTAACGATAAGGTTCGGTTGTTTAAAGTGTCAAAGAAAACATATATGATTTTTCCCATATAAATTGTTTGTGGAATTCTACTTATATGAACCATATTATTTTATATAATGTGTGGTCATATGGATCCTGACACTAGTCATTCTGTAGTGATGATGAAAAATGCAGTCCCTTTATCAAGGGTTTCATGGGGCTTGGTGGGTCGATGTATCCGTTAGATGCCTCGGTGATAGAACCCTGAGGGGTTGTAGAAAAAGGTATGATATATGTCATGGACTTTTGGGATGCAAAGCACTTGTACTATTTCTAGTATTGACATTGAGATTTTTAGGGTGGGATCATATGTGTACCTAGACCTATGGTTATAGGGATGTGCTTTTGTATAGTGTATTATGGTTCTTGAGATGATTCCCATGTGGTGGGTGATTTGGGGTTAGCCTTGGAATTGGATATGCCTTGGGTTGTTGGTTGAGTTGACATGCAGTGGGGTAAAGTCAGCGAGTTAGGCGTGTGAGCCTATGATAAATGGGATGTGACTCATGGGAGCATGAGTTGGTGTTGTAGATCCCCAGGCCATATTGACCACTAATAGGTGTTGAATTAGTAGTTTACATTTATGAATGCTTTTTCTTTTAATTAAACCTCTCAAACTTGTTAAGGTTCTCAATCCACTAAATAATATCTCAAAATCTCACCTCATATACAAAATAACAAGATATATCACAACACACTATATTTACAAGGTTAGGTATAAATTCTTACTCTATGCCATGTTAGTTAGACCCCCCACCCCCCAAATGGATTATCTACTATAATTTTATCAATGACTAAAATGGATAAGGTAGAAAATGGTTATACACCCCATTAGTTGATCCTCTAGTTGATCTTGGTTCTACCTACTAGCAATCTAACTCTTCGGTCTCTATTGGTTAGACCCCTAACTATCTTCTATTCTCATTAACTGGTTATACACCCCAACTTTGAGCCTCTTCAGCAACTATTTAGACACCCCGATCATAAAATCCTTCTTCTTCTCTATGTTGATATAGTAATAGAAATTCATATTAATTATTTAGAGTGATCTTCCTCCACAAACATACTAGATCTAATTCACTTATGTATAGCTTTAAGATCTTAAATAGCTTCTTAGAATAAGTTTGTTCATCTTAAAAATCATTTACACCAGATCTAAAATGATCTACTTCTTCTTATCTCACTGAATTATCATACCTTAAAATATTCTCCTACAAGTATATATTGACTTCATTCTCAATAACTTCTAATCTTCAGTGAATAATCAGATCTTCCTCGATTATTCAAACCCCTAGGAAAGAATTATTCCTTCTTATGATAAAGACTTGGCCTCAAATGAAGGTGAGAAAGTAATTCACACAATTAATATTATTTTATGCAATAATGGACTTGCACAAATTATAATAATTCATCTTCTAATTCTCAACTTAATTCATGCATGCATTCAGTAATTCATAGTGTATGAACATTTCACATTACCATTTATTATTCTCATTATTTTATGTGACTTATCTAATTTATTCAATTATTTAGTATCAAAATATAAAAAGAACCCATTAATATTATTCTTACCATTTCTTTCCAAATTATTAAAGTGTTTGAATTCTAACAAGTATGGTGAATAGCATGCATAAACTACATGAAAATATTTTGTGTCCTCCTTTTCATAATGGAACACATGAGATCTTCACTACCTTCACATAACATTTGTGTATACATGGTGTATCATGTTTTCTTTAGGCTCACTGTCTTCACATAATAGGAAATCACTTTTGTGAAAACCAATATTCCTTTGTGTGAATAGGATAGCCCTCAAGATCTTTCTCCTGTGTGTGATCAAAGCACATAGAAGGCCTTATCCTTCATGTGAATGGTTAAGTGAAGACTCCTTCGGATGACCAACAAAACACACAGACTTATTCCTTCCTTCACACTGTCAGTGTGTTTGTATAAGCAAGTAAGGTGGATCAAGGGTTATTCTCTTTAACATGAAGGTATCACATGATTTTATTCTTTGTGATGCTATTATATATTTTTCATGCTCTTTTTAAAATTATAATGATATCTATTCTCAAATACCAAATAGAAGAAACATCAAACTCTTGACATTGGCTCTATATTTATAGGTGAGGCATTCACCACCTTTCCTTTGATTTTTATAGATATTCCAATATTATTGAAATGGACAGAGATATCAGCATATATTATGGATTTTAAATGATAAAAATATCAAATTCTCCATGTTCATGTGACATAGAATTTTTGCTTGATCGGATTATCTTGATCATGTGACACCTTAGTAGATGAACCATTCATGCAATTGAGGTTGTCTAAGGTGGGATATTTTTACATACATTCTTCTTCATGTGATGTTGTAGTGAATATCAGTATAGCATCACATGATCATATCTTGTTCTTATGATGTTTCAGTGGAACTATTATGTAACTTCAAATCAGCTCCATAGTATCATTTTTCTTTGAATGGTCGCATGCATTAAATACAAATATTCAATGCATGGTTTGTATCAATCACCTAATGTTTCAAGATTTCATGTAGAAACTCTTCATTATTCATAGGAATAAGATTATGACATGGTAAAAATTACATAACCCAATGTAATATGAATGAATGGTTGTGTTATATCCATAACATTTCAAAATGCATGAACAGTAAACCATGTTTAAAGAGTCCCACATCATTCTCGAAAATGACAAGGCTTCGCTATATAGAAAAACACATTTCACTGAGATATCACTCTAGCACTAGGTTCAATACTCAAATACACCTTCACATACACATATGGGGAACACACACGTGAATTACCCAATATACCACTCATTCACACCCCTATAGGAACATTATGCCCACTCTCTCTTATGTGCTCTCTGTGGGAACTATGCATCCTCACACTCATACCTGTTTCCATACAGGTTGCTTAGGATGGATTTACCTTGTAGTTTAGCTAGCTCCCACAATAATGTTGATTGATTTGGCCCTTATGAATTGTATGGTTGGCTGATTTTTTTAGACAAATTCCACCTTAAATCTACTTGGTAAAATAATTATGACCTATAAAGAATCCTCAAAATTCTTCATGTAAATTCATGACCTTATTCAAAATCATTTTCTCAACCAATCATTGTGTACAATATTATTTTTCATGGTCTTTATATTTCTTTAACCTTCTTTAAATTCATCTTTATAAATGCACAAGGAATTTTTTAAGTATCCTCATGCAAAAAATAAATTATTTTTTCCTAGACTTTAATCAATTATTTATCAATTACTTATGAAATTAATTTATTACATAGACTTCTTCAAAATATTTCTTTATGAAAATAAATATTTTCATGGTATTGAATTATTGTTAATTTTTTAAAACAATGTATAATTTATTCAATACCATTAAAACATATATTTTATCTTTAATATTAGTTTAACAACTGTTATAATTAATATTGTAACTAAATCTTGAACTTTTCTCTTCACTTGAACTCTTCAAGATACTAGCCTCATATAACCTATGTGCCAAAATGGATGCTTTATAAATCATGAAATCCAATACCCCATCATCATCTCCTTGTGTAGGTATTTATTCATATATTAAATTTATAATATACTAAAAAACATTTATTCTTTAAACATTCACTTGTGTTATTCAATCCCCCCACCCTTTTGTATTTTTTGTCGATACTTCATCACTTTATAAATTCAATACTTTTATCAACCTTATTAATAATAAATTAAATGGTGAAGTAGGTATTTTATCATTTTCACCAATCTTATCCTCTTATACATTATCATTTCAAGCCTTGTAATTAGAGACTTATAAGAGAAGAATGAAATTAAATGTTTTTTCTTAGTAAAGATCATTTAGATAGACAACTCTAAATATATGTCAGAAAACCCATTTGTAGAAAAAAAATGGTGTATAGACAATGTGTTCAATGTTGTACATAAATAATATAGTATGTGATACCAAACTCAGGTAACTCACTTCTTCATGTTTTGGGGTTTCTAAAATAATCAAATCTAGAAATATATTTGTCCATCACTCATCTCAACAAACACATAAAAAACATCAAGTGAAAAAAAGATATAACTCCCCCTTATTAGCTCAATATCAACCCCCCTGATAATAACTATCAATTTATCCAGAGTAATGATAAGGGATTAATTTTCATACCTAATATTCCAATTTTAAAAAAAAATTTAAAAATTCCACATTTACTATTTAGTAAATATTTAATAGATTTAATTTTTCAATTCTCCATTTAAGGTATGCATCTATTCCCTTCAATTACTTTCATGTGAGTAAAAATTCATATATATATATATAAGAGAATAAGGAGAGTCCTTTTTATTCCTTAGTAATATCATTTATGATGAGAATTTTTTCTCAACTCAAGCCATTATTTTCTTCCAATCTCATCATGGGGATATTTCTTTAGACTCGTATTTCCATTTTGAGTATCATTTATTTGAATAACTGTTTTCTTCCCTTGAACTTATTCTCTATGTGGAATACCATTATCCACCTCAGTCTTCTATAACATCAAGCTTCTAGTTGTAGAAAACATATCATTAAATTTATCCTCACTTTTTGAAGATACTTTATTTAATTTAGTTTTAGAAAGTTTTTAGAAACTTCTAATTGTTTATCAAATTTCAATTGATTCAGCCAAATAACTAGGAACTCATTATTGATATTCTCATCTTCTTTGGAATTATCACATTTCTTATTAGATATAAATGAATTCCTATATTTTATATTCAGATTTTTATAACCTTTTATATTATAGGGAACCTCTCTAGGTAATTTGGTCATGTATACCTCAACTCTATGACCGTCTAATCCACATCTTTTGCACACTTCTTCTAAGCATTGATACATGTTTTGTATTGGAATCTTGGATGGATTTATGGTTATTAACTCTCCACTTTGATAATTTTTTCTCATTTTTTCACCATGAATACCCCTTGATTTATACATGTTTCCTAGAAATTTCATGTTATATTAACAATATTAATATTTATGTCCATACTTTTCACATCACCAACAAAAAATATCTAAACTTAGATCTTCCACCATGATATGTATTATATTCAGAAAATTTTTTGTTATTGTACTTATTAAAACTGAGAATTATTTTTCATAAATGGTAGTGAATTTATTAACATTTTTATATCTCTCTTAAATATAGGAAAGTATCCTTCACTTTTCTTATTGGTCCATGCAAGTTCAGATTAATTTTTTTCACCTGTATTACATTATTTTTCTTTTGTCTTATACTTTTGGTCAATAATTATTATATTAATATTAATATATTATTTGTTCATGATTGGTACATACCATCACTCATTGTAATAGTGACCACTTCTATTTTAGTACTCATAGAAATATTCAAATAATTAAAATTTGTTCCTTGTAGACAAATTCATTTTCTAAGAATTTTTCTTCTCTAGTGATAATATTCTATTTTATTTAGATTTTATCCCCCTAAATACCAAAATTATATTGTTTTAATGAATTTACATGTTATTAAAACATTCTAAATCCTTATTCTAATAATTATAGTAGAACCAATAATATCCTATGAATCTCATTCTCTTCTTTTCTAGTGTATTTTGTCCATATTTCACTGATTTTAAACCTTGTTGATTTTGAGTGGAACCACAACTATTTTAGAAACTTCTTGGTGAATAGTTATTCATACATCTTTTCTCATAAAACCTTAATGTGTTGGTTTTATCTGTATTTTTCACCATCCATACTTTCCAAGAATTTGGTTTAAAACCCTTTCCAAAAATTGAAGCATCATTAAAACATAATTCAAATTATGGGTTATGGGTAACCTTCTTCTTGGAGGATGTTTCCATTTTATTATAGTATGAATTCATGATCTTCATAAAGTCATGAATCTCAATGAAAACTTGTGCAGAATCATCTCTATTTCCATAAATTTGGTAAGTTATTTCTTTTAGTAATTCTTTATTCTTGAATCTCACCTCCAACTTAAAACACTTCATGTTGAGGGAGTTCTTCTCATACTCAACTGATATCGGATCATCCTAACAATATTTATTCATCTTATTTATTTATGATCCATTAATTTTTATTAATTATTTTAAATAATTTTCAAGATTCTTTACCCTTTCTTTTTTAACCCCTAATTGAGTGGTTCTGAAATCCATAGAAACTTTTTGCAATTTTCTGAGAGCATAGAAAAATTATACAAAAACAATCTCAAAAAAATATTTCTCAAAAACATTATTGTTCAATTATTTTGTAACTTCAGAATATCTTTCATTGAAAATATAGATTATTTTATCCTTTTCTTTTAATTATTTTGTGAGAGTGTTTCATACTCCAACCTTTTTAGCCAATGCCTCTTCCATAGAATTGACCTCTTCTTCCAGCTGTAATTTTTCATCATGGAGACCCTTGATACCTCAAAAAATACAATTTAAAAATTATTTGGGAACTTAATTCATATTCTATTTTAGTTTAGAATGAAAATTACTAATTTTTACATCATCATCACAGCAAGAACAATATTCATTAATAGAATTGTAATCAAAATAATCATTATAACTTATACCACTCTGATTACTTTTAGTTAGTGGTGTCTCTACTTTTATTATAATATAATCCTTCAGCTTCATTGATTGCCTTTTCTTTTTATTCTTCTGATTCTTGGTATAAATATCTAAATTTTTATCCTTAGTAGTAACTTCCTTTTTCTCCATATGAGTTAGCACACTCATTTATTGAAATCTAAAATTCATAAAAGTGATCTTGGATCTTTATAGGGAATCATGGCTCTAATACCACTATAGATCCCCATTCTGGATTGACCACTGAGGGGGGGTGAATCAGTGGTTTAATTTTACAAATTATTTTCTTTTTAATTTAACCTCTTGAACTTGTTAAGGTTCTATATCTACTCAATGATATCTCACAATCTCACCTATTATATAGAAATAATAATATAAATCATAAAACATATTATTTACATGGTTTGGAACAAATACATACTCTTTTGCATGTTGGTTAAACCCCAAACATGGATTATACACTATAATTTGATCAATTATTATAATGGATAAGGAATCAATTGGTTATACACCCCAGTAGTTTATTATCTAGTTGATCATCATTCTACCCCCCCCCCCCAATAATCAAACTATTATGCCTTGGTTGGTTAAACACCCACAACCATATTCTCTTCTCCTTGACTAGTTAAACACCCTAGCCTCAAGACTCTTTGGTAATTAGTTAGATTCCCTAGTCACAAGATCCTTCTTCTTCTCTGTATTGATCCTATTATAGAAATTCTTTTCCTTTATTAGAGTGATCTTCCACCACAAACATACTGGATCTGATTTGCTACTGTAAAACTTCAAGATATTTAATGGATTCTTAGAATAAGCATGATGGTCATGTAACTAGTTCACAACATATATAAAATGATCTGGTTCTTTTCAGATCATTGAATTCTTATACCTAAAAATATTATCCTTTGAGAATTTTATGTATTCTGTTTCAATAAATTTTGATCTCTAGTGAATGATCATATATTCCTCAATTTTTCAAATTCTTAAGAAATAATTATTCCTTCTTCAGATGAATCCCTAGACTCAATTTAATGTTTGAAATTGATTGACACAATTAATATTATTTTATGAAATAATGGAATTTCTCAACTCAGAATGATTCATCTTTGGATTCTCAACTTAATTCATGCATGCATGTAATATTTAATAATGCATGAACATTGCACATAACTATTTTTTATTCTCATTATTTTATATTACTTCTCAATTTTATTCAATTATTTAATATCAAAATACCTCAATCACCATTTAATATTATTATTATATATTCCTTCCAAGTTATTGAAGTGTTTTAATACTGAAACGTAGGGTGAATGGCATGCATGTACTACATGCAACGATTTTGTGTCCTTTTTCATGTAATGGAACACACAAGATCTTCACTGAATTCACGTAACATATGTGTATCTATGATATATCATGTTTGTTTTAGGCTCATTGTATTAACATAATAAGTAATCACTATGTGTGATAACTAGTACTCCTTCATGTGAATAGTATGGTCTATGGGATCCTTCTCCTTCACATGGTCAAAGCACATCGAAGTCCTTATAATTTTCATGAATGGATAAGCAAATAGTCCTTCACATGACTAGTAGAACATGTAGAATTGTTCTTTTCATCACATTGTCAGTACCTTTGCATAACCAAGTAAGGTGGCTCACAGATTCTTCTCTTTTGCATGAAGGTATCATGCATGTTTTTTCTTTAGTAGAATAGGGTAGTTTGCAAATTCTATTTTTAAAGGAAAATAATATCTCTTCTCAAATATCTAATGGTAGCAACATTAAAACCTTGACTCTAGCTCTATATCTATAGGTGAGGCATTCACCACCTCTACTCTGAATTCTATAAAAATTCAAAGATTCATTAAATGTCTATAGATCTCTGAATATATCAGGGATTTTGAAAGTTGAAAATTCCAGCTTCTTCATCCTCATACGAAGTCAAAGTTTCAATTGATTGGATTCTATTGATCATACGACACCTCAATAGACACACCATTCATGCAACCAAGGTTGTCCAAGGTAGGATACTTTTTTATATTTTCTTCTTCAAATGATGTCATAGTGACTATTAGTATGGATTTTCTTTATTGTCACATGTTCTTAAAAAATCTTGATTAGACTCTTTTATAAATTCAAATATGGTTGATAGTGTCATTGTTCTTCAAATGACCGCATGCATGCAAGGTAGCGATTACATGAATAGCCTCTTTCAGTCTTCTGAGGTTTCAAGATTTCTCATAGAAACACTTCATTATTCATAGGAAGAAGATGAAAATGTGGTAGCAATTAGACGTCCCAGCATAATCTGATTGAATGGTCATATTATATACATAACATTTTAAAATGTGTGAATAGTTCACCATGTTCAGCACATCTCGCATCGGTCTTTAAATTGGTCGGGCTCTATTATATAAAAAATAATATTTCAGAAATCTCTCAAGTTGACACTGAGGTAGAAACCCAGATGCACCTTCACACATATATGGGGCATGCTCACTTGCATTCCCCTATGCACCACACATGCACATCCATGTGGGTGTTATGTGACCACTCTATTATGTGCTCTCTCTATGGGATCTATGAATTCTAACACTTATACATGTTACCATGTAGGTTTCTTAGGCTATATGTACCTTATTTTTTATCTATCTCCCATAATGAGGTTGATTGAGTTAGCCCTTATGGCTTGAATGGTCGAATAAATTTATTAGATAAAGACTAGCTTAAATCTAATTAATAAAATAATTATAACATGTAAAGACTTCAAAAAATTATTCATATAAATAAATTTCATTCTTAAAAATCATATTATCAACCAATAATTATGAAAAATATTATTTCTGTATGGTCTTTATATTCCTTCAACCTTCTTTAAATTCTTCTTCAAAATCATTAGGAACTTCTTCAAGTCTCCTAATTCAAAAATAATTTTTTTACATGGAATTAAATAAATTATTTATCAGTTCTTTTTTAAATTGATTTATTACATTTCCATCTTCAAAATATTTTTTAATTAAAATAAATACTTTTATGGTTTTCACTTCTTCTTCAATATTTCAAACAATATGTTTCTTATTCAATAATACTACCACATATCTTTGAGATTTCATACTGGTTCAATAATCATCAAAATTAATATTTCCACTAAGTCTTGAAATTTCCTCTTCACTTTAATTCTTCAAGCTAGCAGCCTCACACAACTAATGAACTTACATGGATGATTTATCAATCATAGCATCCATTTACCTAAGAATCGACATCTCCTCATGTATTTTTTCCTTTATATATTGACTTTATAATATACTGACAATGAACACAACATTAATTCTTTAAATATTCACTTTTGGTCTTCATTTTTTCTGATCAAGTTGTATAGGAGCATGCAGCCATTCAGTTCGGGTGAGACTAAGTTGGATTAGGAGTGGGAACCTATTGGAAGGTTATTGGTGAATTACTCTACCTGAGGTTTAGAACATAAATTGTTAATAATTTTTGGGAAATTCTCAATGTTCTAGGGTAGGGGTGTGTTGGTTTCATGCAGTGTCTATTAGGTTATGAATCAGTGAACGGGTCGTGTGTGGGTCTGTTGAGAAATGTATGGGTTATGGATGAACCCGAGTAGTGTTGCGGTGTAGTGGTGGTTTCATTTTGGTGGTTTCAATTTAGGGTCACTCTTAGAGTGAGGTGACCAGTTCGTTTGGTGAGATTCCCATGGGCATGGTATCCTAAGGTTTGGTGAGATGGGATTTATCCCCCGATAGTGGGAGGTCACATTGGAAATTGATTGGGGACCATGGTAAAGTTGATTTAGGGTTTTAACCCTTTTTAGGTATTTATAGGATGGGTAAGAGTGGGTTTGGGACCCGTTTGGGATCATTTCTTGAGAAGATGAGCAATAGAATTCATATAGTGGGGATTGAATCACTGGTTGTTGGAGGATATAATTCTCGGTGTGTCAGGAATAGGAAGAATTTGGTGTTTGGTGTTAGTTCTCATAGAGGAGAAAGATAGCCATTTTCAGTCATTTTTTATGGTAATAGAAGATCATAGGTCATGGATAATGGGTTTTTGGTTCCTTCAAGTGATGAAACTAATACTCCTATAGTGGGGAACATTGTACTGGTTATGAATGAATGACCCTCAGGTTTGAAGGTTTGTGGTTACAATGACACTGGTTGTTGTCTAATCATGATGAAACCAATATATATGTCTATGGTAAGTTCCAATGATATCTGGTTCCTTGGAAAATACCATATTTGGGATTTGGATGCAGTTTTGGTTAGATTTGGTGCATTGGCATTAGGCTCGAGGTGATTTCTGTGTAATCTAAGGGTGATTTGTGGGGTGATCCATAATTCTTAACATGGATTGGGGGTGAACTAGTTTCATATCATATTATAGGGGGTGAAAATACATTTTATTACATGGTTAAGGGGTGAACCAGTTTCATAACATGGTTCATTGGGTGAAACCCTATTTTTCCATGTGATTCAAGGAGAGAACTTGTTTCATCGTGTGATTTGGAGAGTGAAACCCAGTTTCATTACATGGTTCAAGTGGTTAAACTTGTGAAAAAAATTATTTAAGGTTCCATTTTGGGTGAAAATGATTGGGAATCAAGGATAGGTAATATTGTGTCATGGGGTATGAGCGAGAGGCCTCATGTAGGGTTCATTAGTGGAAATATCAAATTAAAGGCAGGTGTTTCTTTTGTGGACACATCAATAGGTGAAGCTGAGTGTTTTGGGAAAGTTGTCCAAAGGAGGTTGGTTGGAATCCTTTCTTGAGTTTGGACATAGTGAGATAGGAACTGTGCAGGGAGTATCATGTGTAATGTGTTTAGTGGGTTTCTAGATCACTGGAAGAGCATTTTTGGTAAGCGATTCCTATGGTGGGGAGCACCATGGTTTAGAATCAGCCTTGGAAAGTGGATTCTTATAGAGGGGATTATCATAATCCCTAGGATGAATCAGTTACAACACTATGTAATGTCGATAGAGACTGGTGAAGGTGAGCATTATCTTGGTGTTCACATTGATAGTGAGCGAGTGGCTCAACTTTTGGTGTTTGGAGTTGTAATTCCCTTATTTTTCATGTGAATATTTTAACATTTTGATGATAAATTTTATTAGTTTTTTATTATTTTTTCCAAAAAATAAATTATTTTATTAAAATTTGTGTAATTTGAATTTGAATAATCAATTTGGATAAAAAGGAATGAAAATGTTAAATTTGATGTTTATTTATGATTATAGAATTTTGGATGAAATTTTTTCTAAGTGTTTAATTGTTTGTTAGGTAAAACAATTGGCCAACTCCTTGTCTAGCCTCCTTCTATCACTTTTCACTAGTGCTTCACTAATACTGGTGCCCCAATTCTACTCATACACTACCGTTGGGATGTGCTACCACCACTATGGGTTGTTACTGCCACCATGGATTGCTACCACCATCATCACCCTACCTCTAGCACCGCCAATACTAGCCTATATCTAGGATCATCGATTCAAGAAAATGCCTCTGCTGAGTCAAGGTCGAGGAATCCCATTTGAGAAGAAAGGTCGATGTCACCTGAGCCTTTAGAATTGAAGAGAGACGGTGTAGCTCAAAGCATACACTAAAAAAGAATGAAGCACATTTTACATCCAATGGTTGGGTGATGCATGAATGAGATATAAATATGAAATGGAATATCCTACACCATGTTATATTTTTAAAACTGTTTTAAAGGAAAAGGTATGAGATAAGTTTTACACACAGATAATACTAAAGGTATAGTTTGGGTTGGGTCACCTCCAAGCACACTCATTCCAATATGATCAAAGAGGTGTTGAGTAAGATTCCATGTAGAGTATAAAGGGATGATGGAATCAAATTGAATCAAAATATGGCCAAAGTTAAAGATACTGAAATATGGGTAAGTCAAGTATATGTTCTCTCTCATAAATAGTAATTTAAAAGAAGATATTCATGAGTGTTTAAAATGGGAAATCTTTGATTGGTTAAAATATTAGTAAGTTAAAAAATGAGATTCTATGGATGGATTTTTGAGATTCAAAAGGTTTGGACTTTGGATACCAATGTATATAAATATATAGACTTTGTTTCTAGGAAGGGGAATCAACTACTTGAGTGAGAAATCTAGTTAGAGCTTCTACTTTAGTTTTATACTATTGTTTATTTTCTTTAATTTTATGTAACTGATATTCATGTTTTAATAAAATTTCTTTCATCTCTATCTCTCTCTCATATTTCTCCAAAATAGTCACTTGTACTCACGATGATGAGTAAATGACCCGAGGAATGTCCTGAGTGAGTAATCTGGTGTTAAAACCAAGTTTGTATTTAATATTTTATTTAGGTTAATTTGTGGATGATTTATAATGGTTTTATACTCATTGAAATTATATATGGTTTAAATTCTTATTCTATAACCATTATCCCTTGATCGAGGATTTGGGTGTTCGGTGTACTTAGTGAAGGTTCAGTTCACTATATATTCACAACTGGGATAGAAAAATATGTTCATGTATACATTGGAGTGTTTTAATTAAGTTGATAATAAACTATACAATGGAGTTTCACATTAGATAAATCTCTTGGGAGAATTTACTTTCTTATCTAACCTACATTCATTCTATTTCATTAAATCTATACGTTTATTATGGTTTTACATTTACATTCTCATATCATATTTCTTTGTTTTTATAAAATAATAAAAATAAAAAAATATAAATAAGTGAATTAAGAATGGTATTTGATAGAAAAAAAATATCCTCAAGTGATATAGACATCGTCATCCATTCTACTATACTCGAAAAAATTGTAGTTTTTGTACTTCCATATGACATGCGCATCAAAACTTGGTGTCATTGCTGAGGAGTTGAGTAATTCTTTGTCTCACTATTTCTATTCACATTTGTAAATAACTTTCATTGTTTTATTAAAAAAACTTTTTCCATGATGAATTATAATTATAATTATTCTACATAGACTAGTTATTCATAGGTGCAACAATATGAACAAATGGTTCACAATTATATAGAATCTTGGTTGAAAAAGATTAGTGACACAATGCAAAAACCCAGAGATCAAAATGGAATAGTTCATTGAATATGTTCATGCATCCTAGGAGTAGTAGCTAGAAAAACCTAAATCCAAATCTTCACAAGAATAAAAACTGGTGGTGGAAGATATTTCCCCACTAATTTTTTTCAAATCAAATAACCTGAGGAGGCCAAGAATGAAATACTTAAAGATTAATTCCACCTCTCTAAACCATAGTTAGAGTATATACATGAATAATATTTTCCTACTAATGTACATATGGTATATCTGCAACATTTGGATGAATTTTGGTGTGAATATGCAAGTGATGAAATACAACATGATCTTCCCACCATTAAAGAAGAAGAATAAACACCTTTGTATCTCTGTCTAACTTTATAAGAAGGAGAAACCACCCAAGTGGTGGAGTTTGAAGAAATATTGTGGGAGCATGACTACCTACCTCCATCGACTACCACTCTAATCCATGAGGATTTTTCCAATAAAGAAAAAATTGAATTCATACTGACACATGGAGATGTTCTTATCTTGAACTCATTCTCATCTAATTTTATTGAGACTAAATTGAGTATCCCCTATCATCATTTTGAATTTTTAGAATCGTCTATATCTTATTTTTTCCTTGGAGGAAGATGATAAAAAATAATATACACCTAATGAGGAACACATGGAGCTCCCCATACATGTTGGAAATCTATCATATGAAGTACATTAAGAGATACAGGTGTATTGTCTAGAGAAAAACTGAGACTGTAACGTCCCTATTCTGAAATCCACCCAGAGGTGCCCCATACCTGGTTGGTCACATGGCCTCAAACGCATTTCCCTGAACACCAGAGGCTTCTAACTAGCAGTGAGGGACATTGTAACACCCGAGATTTTTATGTTATATAAATCATCAAAGGAATATTTTTCTACACACAACACTTGCTTGGCTTTCTTTACACGAAATCGCGACCTTCCTCGATAGCTTGCATCGTACGCAATACCGAGTTTCACTAAACAATGATATGCTAATAAAATATTATTAAAACTAGCCGTTATGAATAGTAATAACCACTTTTTGAAATTTTATAAATTTTATTTTTCAAAATGGACTTCATTTTTGGATTCGGAATATCGAAATTATCCTAGGGTGAAATTTTGGTATTTTTCTAAAAACTTTCAATTTTTGATTAATAGTGAAACCACTAAGTGGTAGTTAAAAAACTGAATTTTTCATAAAACTTAATTTTACCGCTTCTGTGAGTGGAATTTCGAAAATCCGAGAGACACGGTTGATGTCAGTAAGTAAAATGTGGTTCAATGAGATGAAAATAATTTTTTGGTGAATAGTAACTTTTTACTTTTTTTTACCACGGTTAAAAGTAAATAGGGTAATTAAGGGTAAAAATGATATTATTATTACCCTAACACATGTCCTAATTATATTGTACGAGTGTAATTCAACCAAAAACAACCTTAGGAATAAAATAGGACCAGTTAGGCCCACTTGGATTAGATTAGGACATTTATTATTAATTTATTTAAAGAAGGGTTAAAATAGTTAAAAGCAAATATTAATAAGTAAATCATTTTTAATATAGGGTTATACATAAGATAAATTAGACTATAAATATTCATTAGAAAGATAAAAAGATTTCATATATAATGGTATTTTATTTTTAATTTTTATACATTAAATAATTTAATTTATTTATGACACAAAGATGATGCAGTAATTATCTTATTAATGAAATATTGACATAATTGATGTTATAAACACAAAAATAAATATAATTTGAGACTTTTTATGAATTAAAATAATTTTCTAGGTTAATATGACATGTTATTATTGATTTAATTAACGTTTTTTGAACTAATAATTTTGTTATGATTTTCACAAAAATCAATTACTAAATAGTGTCAAAATTGACATAAAATAGTTTTTAAAACAAATATTATATTAGTAATTGTTATTTTATTCCTAAAAATCTAAGGTTCGGCCAAATTACTTAGATAAGGTTATATATATTAATAATAAACAACTTGGGGTTCGTTTGGATGCTTATAGTAAGTTTATTAACCTTATAGTATAAGAACACAAGAAGACACGGTAAAAGTAAAATTATTTAACTTAATGTTAAATCTAAATGATAAGGTTAAAATAGGAACCTAAACTTGTCTAAATTATACTGGATGAGAGGATTTAGACCCATACCCACCTTATCTTAGAAATAAATCAATTTTGAGCTATTTAAAACTTAACTTGACTTTATAATAAAATAATATTTTTAGTTATTCCAAAGGTGCTCCTCTCCTTTCTTATAAAAGGGAACCTCCTCCCTCTCTTCCTCACACCACTTTGAGCCTACAAGCTCGGCCAACCCCTGCCCCGTTCTCCTCTCCACTTCCCTAGAGACATCCTAGAGGTCATGGTCTTCTTAAAAGACCAATTTTAGTGCCCTAAAAGGAGGTCTCAAAGAAGCACTTCAAAGAAGAGGTAATGTTCGTTACCGATTCTTTCATCTTTATTTCTTCTTCCACTTCTTCTTATTTATTTGTTTCATTATTAAGTAATAAAATAAGTATCACTCATATACTTATATGTTATTATAAGTATGAAACAACTCTATTTCACCATCTATCCATCCTACGGAAAAAGAAATCACCGCGCGTGCGTACGTACGGAATACCGTCTCCACGTCGTGGTGTAATCTATTTTCCACCACCACCTTACTTGGATGGGTATAATGGTGTAAATAATGATTATATATGACTATTTTAAAGTGATATTGATTCTGAAATAGTATACATACACTCCAATACAATTCCACGATCATGGGAACGATATCATCGCTCGTGCGTACGTACGGAATATCGTCTCCACGATGTGATGCGACTCGTTCTACATGATTTTCATTGCATAATGATTACATAAATGAATTGAGTGAATAAATATGATATATATTACACTAATACCATTCTGTAAATGAGTTATCTATAAACTAAAAATAAAAATAAGAATTTATTCGACAAGACATGCATAAGAACAAAAAGTAATAAACACCCGAATAACAAGTAGTAATGAAATATTACTAATAAGAAGCTAAGAATATGACCATATATGATATAATAAAAATAAGTATGATTCTCTAATAAGTCAATAACATTATTTAAATCATTATACAGGAGGTTCGGACACGTACAAAGCATATCGGACCTAAGGTAAGGGAAATATCACAATCTCATTTTTATCCGAGATTGTTTATACTTTGGAATTTACTGGGGTGCATTTTATCATCCAAATACATGTTTCCTCAATATGTAATATTATTTCCATCCACCTACAATTTTTTAAATCCAATTTTACCCTTCGGTGAGTTTTTAGTAAAGGATATGAAAGGAATCTTTTGTCATTTTTCATACGAGGTACTTTTTGACTTTTCCGACAAAAGTACGAAAAGAATGTTTTTTTTAACTTATACGGCATCAATGGATTTTTAAAACATTATTTCCAATAATCTTACTTTACAAGTTTTCAAGTTTATTTTTAATCAACTTCTTTTAGTTTAAAATTGTATGACATGTTAAGAAAGGAAAAATGTTTTTGAAGTAGAAAGGATATTTTCCTCAAGAATAGAGTTCAAGTGTTTTATCAAAATTATTTTCCATCTAAGATAATATAGGGTTCTGTTTCTATACCTATTTTTACATTGATTTGATTATGTTATTATGGAATTATTTTAATTATTTCCTTTTATCTTATATGGATTATGATGGCATGATGTTTAAGATTCCCATTTTTATTACATGGGTTATGCAATGATGTATGATTTTTTATTTTGTGGCACACATAAGAATGGTATCATTATGAGATGGGTGGGACCTATATCTCCCTCCAATGCATTGGGTAAAGATTTTATATCTCATGAGATAGACATGGTTGGAACGGTAGGTTATACCGGTTCATTGAAACAGGACTGAAACGAGGAGTGAACTCGGTTCAGAAATGGACTTTGTCCACTAAGATAGTCTTGGAAATGAGTCTTGACTAATAAGAAATGATTCTCTATGATTATGTGTGTATGCCACAAAGTTTCATGTTTTAAGTTATGATTATTGGGATTACATTTCACTACTATGATTTATCCCATGTTATGAGATTATGATCTCTTTTGCAGGTTAAGATTTTCAAAAGTTATGTGCTTATGTATATGATGTGATGGATATTTCTTTTGTTTACCCTTACTGAGCATTTGAGCTCACCCTTTTGTATGTTTTATTTCCCCAGGTCAGGAAGAAGGTTATTAAGTAGAATATGCCAAAAAGGGACTCTAGATATGATGAAATAAATGGGAGGTAAAGTAGATGCTTTATGAACCAGTTGTTTATGCTTTACAGTTTCTAAAGACACTATACCTATACGGTCCTTTCATGGTTTTGTTATATGTTGTAATAAGTGTGCTTCAATTTTGAAGTAATAACAATGTATGTAAAGTATGGGTCGTTATAGTTGGTATCAGAGGAAAGGTATAGTCAACCTTTGGAAACTAGGATGTGAAAGCCTTAGTAAGAACCCTAAGGATAAGTCTAAGCATAGAACACAATCTTAGTGTTTTAGAAATGTCCATGAATAACCTAGGATAAGACCTTAAGTGTGAAATTTTATTCTTGATTATGTGGTTTTCCTATTATAATTAGTGTTGCTCACACTATTATTCTTGGTTTTAGTCAATGGCTGTAACCCGAAGGAACCGTGTTAATGCGGAATGCAACGGGCAATGCAATGATTGTCCCCCTGAGCAACCAAACGTTATGAGAGCTGGAATGAAAAATCTTGTAGCCATGCTCACACAACTTTCTCAAGCTATGAATCATGCAGGACTTCCAAACGAGTAAAGGAAGGAGCAAAATTCTGTTGAATCCTTCATGAGATAGCGTCCACCTTCATTCAACGGGTCTACTAATACATTAGTTGCTGAACAATGGATTAGTACTACTGAAAAGATATTTTCAGTTCTTCAATGTTCTGAGCATGATAAAGTCATCTTAGCAGTTTATAGTTTGGAAGGTGATGCTGATCAATGGTGGAATCTTATTAAGAATATGAGGCAAAGGGATAAAATTGAGTCCATGGAATGGGACGAGTTCAAGAACTTATTTTTCAATAAGTACTTCCCTCGTATTCTCCGAACAAAGATGGAGAAAGAGTTTCTTGAACTGAAGCAAAAGGATGATGAATTTGTTGGTACCTATGAAGAAAATTTTACAAGACTTGCAAGGTAAGATTCTGGTATTATTATCCAACCTGAGAGTAAGATCTATCGATTCTTTAGTGGATTAAAACTAAGTCTTTGAAGGGCCTTATCCATAAGGGACTTCAATAGCTATGAGGAAATCATTTGATGTGCTCTCAAAGTTGAGATGGAGATTGGAGTAACTCATCAGTCATATGGGTTTGATAAGAAGAGGAAAATGGAATTCAAAGGAAAATCTAAAGAGCACACTGAAAAGAAGATGAGCTTTCCCTTATCCTCAAAGTGTGGAAAGAAACATGGAGGGAGTTGTCTTAAAGGGACAAGTAAATGTTTCAAATGTGGAAAAGAAGGTCATCGGGCATTTGAATGCCGCGATAATGGGAAGAAGAAGTCTAATGATGCAAACAAAGGAAGGGATACATAGAATGAACCTAATACACTTCAATGTTTCAAGTGCAAGGAGATGGGACATTACACCAATAAATTCCCTAATCCAAGGGTTGATGATGATGGTCGACGTCAACAAACTCTTAAGGCTAAAGACAAAGGAAAGTCACATGAAATTTCTATCAGCGATGTGGAGTACGATAACGATGTGGTGAAAGGTACACTTACCATCCACTCTAAAGTAACAAATGTTTTATTTGATTTTGGATCCACCCACTCTTTTATTTCTGAAGAATTTTCTAAGGGTATCACCATATTACCTCAACAATTAGATGTTGAGTTAGCTGTGACAACACCTAATGGCACAATAGTCGCATCAAAAGTTTATAATTCTTCTCCGATTGAAGTTTGTGGGAAAGTGCTTCCTGCAAATCTTGTGATCCGTCCTATAGTGGAATTTGATGTGATTCTTGGCATGGATTGGCTTTCTCTACATGGAGCTCATATCAATTGCCAAAGAAGGGAAGTCACATTTCATATTCCAGATCAATCTATGATCGTCTATCGATGCAAGGATGAACATAACCTTCCATTGGAAATTTCTTCCATTTTATGGGTATTGATTCCACTAAATGAAGGTTATTTATCTCAAATGGTTGGTGAGAAACTCACGATTAAGAATATGCCCATTTTATGGGAGTTTGATGATGTCTTTCCGGAGGAATTACCGGGTCTTCCACCGAATCTCGAAGTTGAGTTTTCAATAGAACTCGTACCGGGTGCTTTGCCTATTTCAAAGACACCTTATAGAATGGCCCCAATTGAGTTGCAGGAATTGAAGAAGCAACTCCAAGAGAATCTTGATAAGGGGTTCATATGCCCTAGTGCGTCACCTTGGGGAGCACCTGTTCTGTTTGTTAAGAAGAAAGATGGATCAATGAGACTCTACATTGATTATCGAGAACTTAACAAGATCACTATCAAGAACAAATATCCTCTCCCATGCATTGATGACTTATTTGACCAACTACGAGGAGCTCAATACTTTTCCAAGATTGATCTTTGTTCAGGGTATCATCAATTAAGGGTCAAAAGGGAGGATATACCAAAGACGGCTTTCTGTACAAGGTATGGACACTATGAATTCATAGTGATGCCATTTGGTCTTACTAATGCCCCTGCTATCTTCATGGATCTAATGAATAGAGTCTTTAGAGACTATCTTGATCAGTTTGTGGTAGTCTTTATAGATGATATTCTTGTCTATTCAAAGAGAAAGGAAGAACATGAAGATCACTTGAGAATTATATTGAAGACCCTGATAAAGGAGAAGCTTTATGCCAAATTTACCAAGTGTGAATTTTGGCTTCAAAAAGTTGCATTTTTGGGTCACATAATCTCAAAAGAGGGGATATTTGTGGATCCAGAAAAAACAGAGGTTATCTAAAGATGGTCGAGACCAACAACAGTAACTGAGATCCGAAGTTTTCTTGGTTTGGATTGATATTATCGACTTTTTGTGAAAGATTTTTAATGATTATCTAATCCACTCACCAAGTTGACTTGGAAAGGAGTTAAGTTCGTTTGGATGGAAGAATGTGAAGAGAATTTCAAGGAGTTGAAAAGAAGGTTATCCAGTGCACCTGTGCTCACACTGCCTTGTAGTGGAGCAAGGTTTGTGATCTATAGTGATGCATACAAGAAGGGATTGGGGTGTGTTCTTATGCAAAATGATATGGTGATAGCTTATGCCTCACGACAATTGAAAATACATGAGCAAAATTACCCAACTCATGATTTGGAGTTAGCTGCGGTAATATTTGCATTAAAGATTTGGAGGCATTACCTTTATGGTGATAGGTGTGATATTTATACTGATCATAAAAGTTTAAAGTATATTTTTACACAAAAGGAGATGAATATGCACCAAACAAGATGGTTGGAGCGGATTAAGGATTACGACTGCTCAATTCATTACCACCCTGGGAAAGCAAACAAGGTGGCAGATGCATTAAGTCGACAAGACCATGCTAGTTTATCCATTATGAGGATCACAAAAGATCCAATATTTATGGATTTACGAAGGATGGATCTTGGAATTATAATGAAAGGGGAAAACCGTATCTTTCTCAAATGAATGTTCAACCATCTATACATGTGAAGATTAAAGAGGCACAGAAAGAAGATGTCGAGTTAAAAAAGAAGGTGAGAAATGTTCCTAAATTAAACCTTGATTGTGATGGGATAATAAAGTTTAGGAATCGGGTTTGTGTTCCTCCCATCCCCGAATTAAAGAAGGAGCTACTTGATGAGGCTCATAGTTCTTCATTCTCTATTCATCCTGGAAGCACGAAGATGTATAGGGACCTGAAAGAGTACTTCTGGTGGGATGGCATGAAAAGAGATGTTGCTGAATATGTCTCTTGATGCTTGGTTTGTCAACAAGTTAAAGCTGAGAGACAGAAGTCTAAGGGGATGTTACAACCATTACCCATACCCGAATGGAAATGGGAAAACATCACTATGGACTTTGTCACAGGACTTCCTAAAACATCCAAAGGCAATAATGCTATCTGGGTCATAGTTGATCGTCTTACAAAGTCTGCACACTTCATTGTTATTAGAGAGGATTTCTCTCTGAATCAGCTTGCCAGGATATATGTAAAGGAAGTGGTAAGATTGCATGGAGTACCACTTTCTATTATATCTGATCGGGATCCGAGATTTACCTCAAAGTTCTGGAAAAGTCTTCATCATACTCTGGATATAGAGTTGAGTTTCAGCACTGCTTATCATCCTCAGATAGACGGTCAGTCTGAGAGAATAATTCAAACTCTAGAAGATATGTTGAGAGCTTGCTCTATGGATTTAAAAGGTGGTTGGGATCAACACCTACCTTTGGTGGAATTTTCTTATAATAATAGCTTTCACTCTAGTATTCATATGGCTCCTTATGAAGCTCTCTATGGAAAGAAATGCATGACTCCAACTTGTTGGGATGAAGTTGGGGAAAGAAAACTATTAGGACCTGATCTCGTTGATGAAATGGCAGAAAAGGTCATATCTATTCAACAACACATAAGAGCAGCTCAGAGTCGACAGAAAAGTTATGCCAACAACCGAAGAAAAGACCTAGAATTTGAAGTGGGTGATAAAGTGTTCTTACGAATATCTCCCTGGAAGAGGGTCATGAGATTTGGAAAGAAGGGGAAGTTGAGCCCCAGATATATCGGTCCTTTTGAAATACTGGATCGTTTTGGGAAGGTAGCTTACCGATTGGCGCTTCCACCGAATCTCTCTCAAGTTCACGATGTGTTCCATGTATCTCTCCTGAGAAAGTACATACCTGATCCTTCACATGTACTTAGCTCAGAAGTTGTACCGCTTGAGCAGGATCTTTCTTATGAAAAACAGCCGATAGAGATTCTGGATCATAGAGAAAAAGTCCTATGAAACAAGACCACTCGATTGGTGAAAGTTTTATGGAGGAACCACCAATTAGAAGAAGCTACATGGGAGCTTGAGGATATGATGAGGGAGAGGTATCCTCATCTGTTTGTTACAAAGTGAAGAATTTCGAGGGCGAAATTCATTTTAAGGGGGGTAGAATGTAACACCTGAGACTTTTATGTTATATAAATCATCAAAGGAATCTTTTTCTACACACAACACTTGTTGGCTTGCTTTACACGAAATCGAGACTTTCCTCGATAGCTTGCATCGTACGCAATACCGAGTTTCACTAAACAATGATATGCTAATAAAATATTATTAAAACTAGCCGTTATGAATAGTAATAACCACTTTTTGAAATTTTATAAATTTTATTTTTCAAAATGGACTTCATTTTTGGATTCGGAATATCTAAATTATCCTAGGGTGAAATTTTGGTATTTTTCTGAAAACTTTCAATTTTTGATTAATAGTGAAACCACTAAGTGGTAGTTAAAAAACTGAATTTTTCATAAAACTTAATTTTACCACTTCTGTGAGTGGAATTTCGAAAATCCGAGAGACACAGTTGATGTCAGTAAGTAAAATGTGGTTCAATGAGATGAAAATAATTTTTTGGTGAATAGTAACTTTTTACTTTTTTTTACCATGGTTAAAAGTAAATAGGGCAATTAAGGGTAAAAATGATATTATTATTACCCTAACACATGTCCTAATTATATTGGACAAGTTTAATTCGACCAAAAACAACCTTAGGAATAAAATAGTACCAGTTAGGCCCACTTGGATTAGATTAGGACATTTATTATTAATTTATTTAAAGAAGGGTTAAAATAGTTAAAATCAAAGATTAATAAGTAAATCATTTTTAATATGGGGTTATACATAATATAAATTAGACTATAAATATTCATTAGAAAGATAAAAGGATTTCATATATAATGGTGTTTTATTTGTAATTTTTAGACATTAAATAATTTAATTTATTTATGACACAAAGATGATGCGGTAATTATCTTATTAATGAAATATTGACATAATTGATGTTATAAACACCAAAATAAATGTAATTTGAGACTTTTTATGAATTAAATTAATTTTATAGGTTAATATGACATGTTAGTATTGATTTAATTAACTTTTTTTGAACTAATCATTCTGTTATGATTTTCACAAAAATCAATTACTAAATAGTGTCAAAATTGACATAAAATAGTTTTTAAAACAAATATTATATTAGTAATTGTTATTTTATTCCTAAAAATCTAAGGTTCGGCCAAATTACTTATATAAGGTTATATATATTAATAATAAACAACTTGGGGTTCGTTTGGCTGCTTATAGTAAGTTTATTAACCTTATAGTATAATAACACAAGAAGACACGGTAAAAGTAAAATTATTTAACTTAATGTTAAATCTAAATGATAAGGTTAAAATAGGAACCTAAACTTGTCTAAATTCTATTTTATGAGAGTATTTAGACCAATAACCACCTTATATTCTAAATAAATCAATTTGGAGATATTTAAAACCGAACTTGACTTTATAATAAAATAATATTTTTAGTTATTCCAAAGGTGCCCCTCTCCTCCCTTATAAAAGGGCACCTCCTCCCTCTCTTCCTCACACCACTTTGAGCCTTCAATCTCTGCCAACCCCTGCCACTTTCTCCTCTCCACTTCCCTAGAGACATCCTAGAGGTCCTGGTCTTCTTAAAAGACCAATTTTAGTGCCCTAAAAGGAGGTCTCAAAGAAGCACTTCAAAGATGAGGTAATGTCCGTTACCGATTATTTCATCTTTATTTATTCTTCCACTTCTTCTTCTTTAGTTGTTTCATTATGAAGTAATAAAATAAGTATCACTCATATACTTATATGTTATTATAAGTATGAAACAACCCTATTTCACCATCTATCCATCCTACAGAAAAAGAAATCACCGCGCGTGCGTACGTACGGAATACCGTCTCCATGCCGTGGTGTAATCTATTTTCCACCACCACCTTACTTGGATGGGTATAATGGTGTAAATAATGACTATATGTGACTATTGTAAAGTGATATTGATTCTGAAATAGTATACATACACTCCAATACAATTCCACGATCATGGGAATGATATCATCGCTCGTGCGTACGTACGGAATACCGTCTCCACGATGTGATGCGACTCGTTCTACATGATTTTCATTGCATAATGATTACATAAATGAATTGAGTGAATAAATATGATATATATTACACTAATACCATTCCAGAAATGAGGTATCTATAAACTAAAAAGAAAAATAAGAATTTATTCGACAAGACATGCATAAGAACAAAAAGTAATAAACACCTGAATAACAGGTAGTAATGAAATATTACTAATAAGAAGCTAAGAATATGACCATATATGATATCATAAAAATAAGTATGATTCTGTAATAAGTCAATAACATTATTTAAATCATTATACAGGAGGTTCGGACACGTACAAAGCATATCGGACCTAAGGTAAGGGAAATATCACAATCTCATTTTTATCCGAGATTGTTTATACTTTGGAATTTACTGGGGTGCATTTTATCATCCACATCCATGTTTCCTAAATATGTAATATTATTTCCATTCACCTACAATTGTTTAAATCCAATTTTACCCTTTGGTGAGTTTTTAGTAAAAGATATGAAAGGAATCTTTTTTCATTTTTCATACGAGGTACTTTTTGACTTTTCTGATAAAAGTACGAAAAGAATGTTTTTTTTAACTTATACGGAATGAATGGATTTTTAAAACATTATTTCCAAGAATATTCCTTTACAAGTTTTCAAGTTTATTTTTAATCAACTTCTTTTAGTTTAAAATTGTATGACATGTTAAGAAATGAAAAATGTTTTTGAAGTAGAAAGGATATTTTCCTCAAGAATAGAGTTCAAGTGTTTATCAAAATTATTTTCCATCTAAGATAATATAGGGTTCTGTTTCTATCCCTATTTTTGCATTTATTTGATTATGTTATGATGGAATTATTTTTATGATGTCCTTTTATCTTATATAGATTATGATGGCATGATGTTTAAGAATCCCATTTTTATTACATGGGTTATGCAATGATGTATGATTTTTGATTTTGTGGAACACATAAGAATGGTATCATTATGAGATGGGTGGGACCTATATCTCCCTCTAATGCATTGGGTAAAGATTTTATATCTCATGAGATAGACATGTCTGGAACGGTAGGTTATACCGGTTCAGTGAAACAGGACTGAAACGAGGAGTGAACTCGGTTCAGAAATGGACTTTGTCCACTAAGATAGTCTTGGAAATGAGTCTTGACTAATAAGAAATGATTCTCTGTGATTATGTGTGTATGCCACAAAGTTTCATGTTTTAAGTTATGATTATTGGGATTACATTTCACTACTATGATTTATTCCATGTTATGAGATTATGATCTCTTTTGCAGGTTAAGATTTTCAAAAGTTATGTGATTATGTATATGATGTGATGGATATTTCTTTTGTTTACCCTTACTGAGCATTTGAGCTCACCCTTTTGTATGTTTTATTTCCCTAGGTCAGGAAGAAGGTTATTAAGTAGAATATGCCAAAAAGGGACTCTAGATATGATGAAATAAATGGGAGGCAAAGTAGATGCTTTATGAACCAGTTGTTTATGCTTTCCAGTTTCTAAAGACACTATACCTATACGGTCCTTTCATGGTTCTGTTATATGTTGTAATAATTTTGCTTCAATTTTGAAGTAATAACAATGTATGTAAAGTATGGGTTGTTATAGCCTTAGGTGTGATAGTGGGTAAACTATGACCTCATTGGTAGAGTACACAGAAGAAGTAAACAACACAGAATAGTGGAAGCAATAAATATCAAACAATAGTAAACATCATAAGGCTGATAAAGAAACAATTGGATAAAAATATATATATAAATGATACATGTTACATATATGTCTAGGAAAGTAGCCAAACAAGTGACAATGCTGAAATACAACAGTGCTAAACAAAAGTGGAAAAGAAAGCAGATAAACTCCTCGGCATCGTAAGGCATAGCTTGGCCCCATGCACTCCAACTCCACAATAATCAAGAACCTGAAGTAGAAGGGTGCTTTACCTTATCTATACCTTCAACAATATAATCTGTTTGGTCCCAAAAGCATGACCCAAATAGGGTGTGAGACTAATCCCAGTAGGAAACCACCCGAAAATCCATGCCTAATAGTCAGTGAATATATGGCAGGTAAAAGTACAGAAAGCAGTAAACAGGAAAGTAATCTGTAGCAAGCAATCCACAGTCAGCCTATCCCCTCTGGTCCTACCTAGCAGATACAGGCAACCCTCTGGGAAGCACACACAGTCTCACCCCTCTGTTTTAGCTAAATTATAGACTCTCTGAGGAAGCACTCACCGTCAATTCCCCCTATAGTCTCGTATTGGTACTAAAGGTGCTCTAGGGAATCACTTACATTACATTCCCTCTATATACCACATCAAGGAACTATATACTCTCCAAGGAAGCACTCAACGTCAATTCCCCTTGTGTTCTCGCATCGTAAATTATAAAGACACTCTGGAGAAGTCTTTACGTCCATTCTCCCTATGGTCTACTACACTAGGTTCTCACAGCCCCGTGTAAAGTCAGCAAGTATCGTATCGTGTAATGGCCAAAGTAAACCTCAAGAACTGCATGGCTACCATTCTACAGCAGAACAGCATGTCAGAAAAAGAACACTCCATCCTACAACACTTGGCTTGGAACTGGCAATAGCCTAACAGGAAAAACTAGACCAAACAGTCATAAAAATGAAAAAAAATAATGGTCAATACATCTAAATCACAGAAAATTACCCTATTCACAAAAAATAACCTCTACTCAAGCATACAAGCAAACAAGGCAAAAAACAGGGGGAAAACAGTAAACACGCAATACCCCGTTCAAGGGTATTGGTGGAATTTTTACATAATACTCAAAGAATTTCTACAGAAAGGCACAAACCACCTACCTTGAGGTTAGGAGATCAATATAATTGAACCAAGAGGCTTGAATCATCTTAAAACACCATAGATATATGAAAACACATAAAACATTCAACCCACGAATAATTTGGAAAAGAAGAGAAATTGGAAAACGATGCTCTAAAAGAAGAGAGATATCACCGATGTGATTCCAACGAAACTGACGGAGTTCGATTCGGAGGACGGGTGGAGGCTTGGGGGTTTGTCTAAGATCCATGGTCATGCGGGTTCTCTCGGACAAACGGGACCTAAAAGAAGTTGTTTATGTCCTTCAGACGTGACCCCGGTGTGTTTAATGAAAAAAACACATGACATATACTTTTTAAGTACACGGAATGTACTTGACTTTTCTACACTCCACTTTAGGTAGCCTCCACGTCACCCCACACGATCGTGTATGTGGCTACTGGACAGCCAGCACACCGCCTTCAGCGGCAATGAATTACATGGCGTGTACACATAAAGTACAAGGCGTGTACTTCAAAAATTTCCAGAAAATCCTATTTTCTAAAAAAACTCTATAAAAAGTAAAAACATACATGAAAATAAGGTCTGGGTTCTTACAAACTTCCCCCCTTAAAGAAATTCGTCCCCGAATTTCCCTAGCATAGTGTAGAATAAGAAACCCCGAACAACTCTGGCCACTATGATCGTACGTTGGATTCCCTCTCCGAAGTCTCGTCTTGTACTCGCCCGTGCTTCCATAGCACCCATACCAGAGGAACAAACTAGCCATGAAGAACCTTCATACTACAATCAAAAACCCAAATAGGATGCTCTTCGAAAGATGCATCCACCTCTAACTCAACTTCCTTGGGTTGGAAAGCATGAGACAGGTCTGAAAAGTAATGTCGAAGCTGAGAAACGTCGAAAACGTCATGCATATCCCAATACCTCTGAGGTAAATTCAACCGATAGGCAACTGGAACAACTCTCTCCAACACCTCAAATGTCCTGACATACCTCGATGAAAGCTTACCCTGTCTCCTGATCCACTTGTGTCCCAAACTCGGTGTGACACATAAAGAAACTTGATCCCTAACCTCGAACTTCAGAGGTCGTCTTCACTGATCAGCATAAGACTTCTGACGAGACTGTGCATTAGTCATCCTTTTCCGAATCAACTCTATCTGTTCTATGGTCTCCTGAACAAGATATGGTCCCAGAAAAGCTACCTATCCTACCTCCAGCCAACATAAGGGTGACTGGCATGGCCTACAGTACAAATCCTCATAAGGTTCCATCTGAATAGTTTCTTGAAAACTATTATTGTAGGTAAACTCCACAAGAGGTATATGTTTCTCCCAAGAACCTCTAAAATCTAGAATTAATGCTCAGAGCATGTCCTCAAACACCTGAATCGTGTTCTTTGACTAGCCATCTGTCTGAGGATGGTAGGTTATACTCAGAAGCAACTGCGTACCCAAAGCGTTATGTATCCCCTGCCAGACCCAAGAAGTAAAATGTGAATCCCTATCTGAAACGATGGATTGTGGAACCCCATGCAGACGTACAATCTCATGGATGTACAATCATCCCAGCTCGTCAACACTAAAGGTCTCCTTGATCGGAAATAAGTGATCGACCTTCGTAAGTTTATCGATGACAACCCATACTATGTCGTTCCCCCGAGGAGACCTCAGCAACCCTGACACTAAATTCATCGATACATCATTCCACTTTCACTCAAGAATGGGTAACTGTTGTAAAATCCCTACTGGTCGCTGATGCTCCGCCTTCACCTGCTGACAAGTGGAACACCTCATGAAGAAACTAGCAGCGTCCCTCTTCATACCTGGCCACCAATACTGATGGTATAGATCACGATATATCTTGGTGACGCCAGGATGAACTGCCCAAACTGAGGAATGAAAATCTTGCATCACCTCCTCACGTATATTTGCTAGCACCCATATGCATCCCTGGAAATGAAAGATCTCTTCTTCGCCTACGGTCCATCCAGGAATAGGGTCCTCTCCTAACACACTCTCCCTTAGGACTAGGACTTCAGAATCTGATAGCTGCCTCATTCAAACTCGGTCAAGAAGCATAGAGGTAACAACTATAGAAGATAGAAAAGTATGTCATTGTCAATCGTTCACCTCCAGATGCATCTCAAAGAACAGAGCCATAATTTTCCACTCGCTACTGGCCTCCTGAACTGCCTACATCTGAGTCCTACTACTCAACGCATCAGCCACTAAGTTTCCCTTCCCCAGTGTATAGGCAATCTCCAAATCAAAGTACTGAAGGTACTCAACCCACCTTCACTGTCTCAAATTCAGATCACGTTGAGTGAAAATGTACTTGAGACTTTTTTGGTCAGTGAAAACCACAAAATGATCTCCCAAAAGGTAATTCCTCCAATATTTCAAGGCACAAACAACAGATGCCAACTACAGATCGTGTGTTAGGTAATTCTGCTCATGTGGCCTCACCTACCAAGACCCATATGCAACGACTCCATCTCCCAGCCCGATACCTGAGGCATCACAGTAGAGAGTGTATCTCTTTCCTGGATCTAGAAACACTAGTATTTGTGTTGAAGTCAACCTCCCTTTTAGCTCCTGAAAGACTGAATCACATGAATCTAACCATAATAACTTCACACTGTTCTTGGTTAGACCCATCAGCAGTGCTCCTAAGCGTGAAAAGTCTTGTATGAAGCATCTATAGTATCCAGTCTACCCTAGAAAACTCCATACCTCAAAGACGTTATTCGGATGCTCCCAAGAAACTAATTCACTCACTTTATCTGGGTATACTGATACTCCTGTCTCTGATATAACATGACCCAATATGTGAATCGGATCCATCCAGAAGTATAATTTTGAGAGCTTAGCATATAACTGATGCTCTCTCAGTGTACTCATAACGATCTCAAGATATGGGGCATGGTTGTGTTGAGTGTGAGAGTACACCAAGATATCATCCACGAAAACAACAATGAAGGAATACAAGTATGGATGGAACACTTGGTTCATCAGTACCATGAAAGCTGTCAGCGCATTCGTGAGGCTGAATGGCATAACCATATACTCGTATAGACCATACCTACTCCGGAAGGCTGTGAGAGGTATATCAGATAGTCTAATGTGCAACTAATGGTAACCGGACCTCAAGTCAATCTTCGAGAATACCCAGGATCCTTGAAGGTGATCAAAGAGATCATCAATCCTGGGCAACAAATATCAGTTCTTGACCATCAACTGGATCAACTTCCAATAATCCACATAGAGTCTGAGGGTACCGTCAGCCTTTTTCACAAACAGGATAGGTGAACCCCAAGGTGATGTACTGGGTCAGATGAAACCCTTTTCCGGAAACTCCTCCAACTTCTTCTTGATCTCCTGTAACTCAAGTGTAGCCATCCTATAAAAAGTAATGGACACATGTGCCGCTCTCGACACAATCTCAATAAAAAAGTCAACCTCTCTCTTCGAAGGAAAACCTGAAAAGTCCTTTAGAAAGACATCCCTGAAATAATCCACCACTGGAGGGAAGTCTAACTATGAAGTCCCCTGGTCATCCAGATATAGACTAGAAATATGGGTTGTAACTCCTCCTAGCCCATGATGCTCTGGACATTCTCTGTTCACATGTCCATCCCACCCTCCCTTCTAAAGAAAAGATCCACCCTCTGGTGGTATGAAACTCACCCTATGGTGATAACAGTCGACGACTGCCTGTAAGGGAACAAGGCAGTCCATTCCAAGAATGAAATAATAGCCTATCATCTCTAGGACATAGGGATCCCACAAGAAATGACACCCACCAATCTCTAGATGGAACTCCTTGCACTATCGTACACTAGTAGTTCTAGTCCCCAACGGAGTGTCTAACGTCAAGATATCAGCATAAGAGACAATAAAGTTCCCAAGGATATCTACAACAGAAATAGATATAAAGCTATGGGAAGCCCCTGTATTGAAAAGAGCTAAAGATAAAATTGAGGCAACTAGGATCGTACCTCGAACTGTAGAAGGTCCGGGATCCTGCTCTGACTGGGTCTGCTCCACTACCAAGGTCTAGCTTACTCTACGGCCCTGTGACCCTGCCTGACCAAGCTGAGCTGATCCACCCTATTATCGTAGAATGACTAGCGACTGACCTACATGGCCATAACCTCCACCTCAGCCTGAATAGCTGGAAGAACTCCAGTTCCCAGACTGGTGAGAAACTGGCGGCGTTTCTCCCGAACACGGAGTCATAGAAGAACACCTGTCACCAGCTATCGGTGAGAAGATCTGACAGAAACACTAAAGTTGACCCATCTTTCCGCAAGATCGGCACTCCATTGGGTCTCTCTAGAACTACGACCTCATATGTCCAGCCCTTCCACACTTGTAGCATACCACCTAGCTACCAGAAGATGTGTCTCGCCTCTACGAATCATCAAGAAAAGACTCCCTACGATGCTTCCTACTATCAGTAGGAGGGATTCTAACTCCATATGTCGATCCACCCTAGCTCACAACTCTGGAATCCCTTAGATTGCGCTCTGTGATTAGCACCTGGTTGATGATAGAAGTAACGGAAGTCAAACGAAAGATGTTCACCTAGGAACAGATGTCGTGCCTAAGAACATCCCTGAACTTCCTTACCAGGAATAACCCATCTCCTCCCAGGAAGGGTGTAAAGCACTGAAGCTCGGTGAAGTGTGAGGAATACTCCATGACAGAAAGAGTACCCTGCTCCAGACCCATGAACTCATGGGCTCAATCAGCCCTCAGGGTCTCCGAATAGAAGTAGTCATAGAAGATGCGATGGAACTCTTCCCAAGACATAAATTGCTGATGATCCACCTGTTAGATCACGTCCCACCACCTCTTGGAGGAGTCCCATATAATATAGGTAGAGAGCTTGACCCTCCTCTCTGGAGGAATCTATAGATGCTTGAAGATCATCAGTATGGATTTTATCCATGACTCTACTTCCTACGGTCCTCCTTCCCCTGAGAAGGTGGGAGGATGCTACTACTGGAAAACTCGCGTCAAGTCTTCCATAGACGTGGCAGGAGGAGGAGCCCCCTAGAAGGTCTGCATCATCCTCATAAATCCCTCTCGGAACTGAGCATCAGCTCCTGTAACAGGTATAACTATTGGTGCCAGGACTGGATCAACAGGAGGATCTACAGGTGGTCCCTAATCAGCCATGTCTGGTGTCTGATCACCGCCTGGAAACTAGCGTACAACTGGAGGATGTCTCGGTGGCATGAATCTGCAAGGTCAGGTGCACACCTTAGGTCAAAATTATCAAGGACTGAAAACAAGGAGTTTAAGAATAAAACAAGAGGAAGAAAACATTCAAGTTTTAAAAAACAAGACTACAAGGCGTGTACACTACCTACACGGCATGTTCCCTGAAGTCATTCACATGGGCTTGTACTTTTTCCTAAACTGGTCATGTAACACCCCAAACACACAGAGTGTTCTCAAAACACATGGTGTGTACCTGAATCCTCTTCCCCTGCTCAGGTCCTTCTACACGGTTAAGACACACGGCTCTCCTAGAACAAAACTACACGGCGTGTTTAAGGTAGACACGGTGTGTACTGGACAAGATTCACCTGTCCCATGTTGTTAGTGACATGGTCAGACACACGGCTCAAACTACACGATGTGTTCCTGACAGACACGGCATGTACATGAAAAGATAACATCGACCCGTGTTGTTCATGACACGGCTGGGTACCTAGGTCAGACTACACAGCGTGTTCAAGGGGGACACAGCGTGTATAAGAAGAGACTCCACCGACTTGTGTTGTTAGCTACATGGCCAGGTTCCTAGGATTATACTACATGGTGTGTTCAACGCGAACACGGCGTGTTTCCTTTAGACTTTTCTCATCCCATGTCTCTGCCCACATGGCCTATGACATGGTTAGAGACTACATGGAATGTATATAAAATACATGGCATGTACTTAAGAAAAAATGTTTCTTTCTGAACAGAAGAACACATGGTGTGTACTTAACATTAAACTGTGTGTATTCTAGGTTTTTTCAGACAGTAAGCCTCATAAACTACTCCAAAACCCAGAAAACACTGAAACAAGCATTGAAATTACCAAATTCCGATCCGTGAGGGACCATGCTCCCCGTGAATGAAATTTTGGCATCCCATACAAATTATAAACAAGAATATGGTGCAATGATCCACCAAATTTCATCCCATGAGGGCCCATAACACCTCAAGAACCAAAGTTTGGCATTCATTCAAACAAAACCTTACACACAATTCCCTATAAAATAGTTGGTATCTCTATCAAGGCATCTATCACAATAGAATGCATATTCTAAACAACATCTATCACAACAACATGTAGTCGCTAATGCATCCTATATGACATGGAAATAATGCATGGAATGTGTTTTCTAATAAGTGCCTATATGATGCATGAGATGGCATACCCTCATCTCATCGGGTTGCGACAGAAATAGAACCTCAATAACATCAACAGTAACCGCACAAAACATGTGAATCACCCAACGGTGAAATCAAATCAACTATAAAATTGCAAACCAGAAAAATTTCAATAACGAGGTAGATTGGATTTTCCCTGTACATGGGTTAGCTACTCCCAGGAACAGCTTATTACCAAGTACCTATTCCTTCCTATCTCTAGATAAAGGCTCCAAACAATAATTCAAGATAAAAGAACCCTCTGATGCCACTTTGTAACGGCTCGGTTACAGAATCCACCCAAAGGTGCCTCGTACCCTGTTGGTCACATGGCCTCAAGTGCATTTCCCCGAATGCCAGAGGCTACTGGCTAGAAGAGTGGGACTTGGGTGTGATAGTGGGGAAACTATGCCCTCGTTGGCAGAGTACACAGCAGAAGTAAACAACACATACTAGCGTAAGTAGTAAATATCCAACAATAGTAAATAGTGGAAGACTGATAAAGAAACAACTGGAGAAATATATATATATATATAAATGATGCATGTTACATATATGTCTAGGAAAGCATCCAAACAAGTCATAATGATGAAATCAAACAGTTCTAAACCAAAGTGCAAAAGAAAGCAGATAAACTCCTTAGCATCGCAAGCCATAGCATGGTCCCATGCACTCCAGCTCCACAGCAATCAAGAACCTCAAGTAGAAGGGCACTTGCCCTTATCTATACCTACAACAATATAATCTGTTTGGGCCCAAAAGCATGACCCAAACAGTGTGTGAGACTAATACTAGTAGGCAACCAACCGAAGATTTGTGTCTAACAGTCAGTGAATATATGGCAGGTAAAAGTACAGAAAGTAGTAAAGAGGAAAGTACTCAGCAGTAAGCAATCCACAGTCCAATTATCGAGAAACATCTAATAAAATAGATAACACAAATAGGTAACCCTCTGGGAAGTACTCACAGCCTATCCCCTCTGGTCCTACCTAGCAGATACAAGAAACCCTCTAGGAAGTACACATAGTCTTGCCCCTCTGGTTTAGCTAAAGTATAGACTCTCTGAGGAAGCACTCACCATCAATTCCCCCTATAGTCTTGTATTGGTAATAAAGGCGCTCTAGGGAAGCACCTATATCACATCCCTTTATGGCCCATGTTGAGGAACTATAAACTCTCTAAGGAAGTACTCAACATCAATTACTCTTATGGTATCGCATCGTAAATTATAAAGACACTCTAGAGAATCTCTTACATCCATTCTCCCTATGGTCTAATACACTAGCTTGTCACATCCCTGTGTAAAGTCAGCAAGTATCGCATCACGTAACAGCCAAAGTAAACCTCAAGAACTACTTGACTAGCATTCTACAACAGAAAAGCATGTCAGAAAAAGAAAACTCTATCCTACAACACTGGGCATGGAACTGGCAATAGACTAATAGGAAAAACTAGACCAAACGGTCATAAACAGAAAAAACATGCATGGTAAATACATCCAAAGCATACCAAATTACCCTATTCACAAACAATAACCTCTACTCAGGCATACAAGCAAAGTAGGCAAACAAAAGGATAAAAATAGTAAACACATAATACCCCGTTCAAGGGTATTGGTGGAATTTGCACATAATACTCAAAGACTTTCTATAGAAAGGAACAAACCACCTACCTCAGGGTTAGGAGATTGATATACTTGATCCACGAGTCTTGAATCGCCTTAGAACTTCGTAGATCTATGAAAATGAATAAAACTTTCAACCCAAGAATAACTTGGAAAAGAGGTGGAATTGGAAAACGATGCTCTAGAAGAATATATATCTCACCGATGTGATTCCAACACAACTGAAGGAGTTCGATTCAGAGGACAGATGGAGGGTCAGGGTTTCTTCGAAGATCCACAGTCATGTAGGTTCTCTCGGACGAACGGGACCTAAAAGAAGTTGGTTTTGTTTTTTAGACGCGACCCCAGTGTGTTTAATGAAAAAAACAAAATACATGGCATGTACTTTTGGAGTACACGGCATGTACTTTCCTTTTCCATACTTCACTTTAGGCGGCCTCCACGTCACCCCACACAACCGTGTGTGTGGCTACAACATGGCCAGCAGACGGACTTCAGTGGCAATGAAGTACACGGAGTGTACTCATAAAGTACACGACATGTACTCATAAAGTATACGATGTGTACTCATAAAGTAAATGACATGTACTTTAAAAATTTCCAGAAACTTATCTTTTCTCAAAAACTCTAGAAAAAGAAAAAACATACCTAAAAAGAAGGTTCGGGTTCTTACAGAGACCAAAGTCGCTTATATTAAAGGGGAAGATTTTGATATTGATTCTTCATGTTTTAATTTTTTTTCAAATATAATAACACTTTGATTGTCCCTTTGATTATTCCATTGATTCAGAGTATCTTAATAAAGAAATATAGAATAAATAATTAGTTGTGTAAGAAGCAACCAAGAAGAAATAGGACCCATTATATTTCCTACACCCACCATGAAAGGTGTATCTCATTACTAAGGGAGTGTATTTGGTGTACTATATCCATGTATTCCTTATCAACAAAAAGAAATGAATATAAACTGGAAGGAAGTATTATTGGTTGTTCAAATAAAAGAAACTACACCCACCATCGTATTTCAGATAATAGTTTTTACTACCCATCTGTAGGTAGTCAAATACCAGGACCCACTTGTGGGTAAAAAACAAGATTCATCTTATTTTATTTTGTATTTATTTTCTTTATAGGTTTTTTATTTTTCAATTTATTTATTAGGAATTAGTTTTATAAATATATTATGATATATCTCAATCCCACTCATTATTTATAATCTTACTTTACAATGGAACTTATTCTTTGTTGAGTTATTTTATTTTATAAGACTATGGTGATGGTGGCATAAAGAATCACAAAGGAAAGGTCATGAAGAAGGAAGAGTACTAGAGCTTCATTGATAAGGGAGTTCACTGCTACACTCATTATCTTTTAACTCTCTATATCTTTGTTTATGAAAATATATTTTTAGATTTAGTGGATAAATATAATTACCACACCAAAGACTCTCTACTCTAATTAACTAATCTATGAGACATTAGTTTCTTAGAAATACTATGATTCTATTTTTAGACGACTAATTTAATTTAATTTAATGAGTAAAGTGGGGTATTTAATGATTTGAGTGAATAAAATAATGTAATTTGATGAATTTTGATTTGAGGGAATCTATTGATTCATGTAAATAAAATGTCCCTATCATTTTCATACATTGAATTTATGAAATTCATGATGATTGATTTGTTATTATTAATACATACCATTAGTGATTGCCCCAAATTTTATGTTCCATTCCTAAAAGGAATTATATAACTAATAATTCCTATTTTTATCTTGAGAATATTTCTTGAGAGATCTTGGATCATGCCTCCTACTAAAGATTTCATTGGAACTTTTCAAATCTATGATTGTTTAAAGTAACATTTAATTTGATTGAGGCAATTTCATTGATTTAACCCTTATCCTTGAGACCACCTCTCACATTAATCATTATTTAGAATATAGAATCCATGAATGAACAATTTAGGAATGAGACACATTACAATCTAATTATATCCATCCCTACCCTACTCTATTGATTCTATATGATATTTTAAAGTTGAATTGTAAGGTTAAGGGAATTCATGGTGGAAGGGATGAACTACATTAAAAGAAATATTTGTGAGGGTTCTCGTTTGGGTATTGGTAAAGCTTCATGTTCATTTACTACATTCCCTTGCTGAACCTCTTGAGAAAAAGATAAAAAAAAAAAAAAAAAATTGGTTGTGACTTGGCAGAATCAAAAATCACCATTTTTGGGCTGATGAATTTATATATGGGATTAGGTGGTGGATTTAAGATTTGTCTTAAACATAATTTTCAAAAAAGTCAAAAAAATATAAAACAGTTTGAAAGGGAAAAAAGTGAAACAAATAGAGAAAAATCAAGATGGTGTATATTATTCAATGCATTAATTACATCATGACCTTTACTTTGAGCTTATAGGGAAGTGGGAGTAGTCACTTTAAGAAGGAATAATTTCATTAATGATTTTACTTTTTAATATCATGTATTATTCTTTAGAGATAAACATCATATTTTGATCCTTAATGTTTTAAACATCATTACCCACCTACCCTAATCCTCTGATTCATTTTAATCATAATTGTAAAGTACTCATGATTTCATGTGATTTTTGTCTTTACAAAGTGAAGAATGTAGGTCCATTACAATCCTGTGTAAGGTGAATTTATTCAAGGTATGAGAACAACTCTAGTTCAAATTGTTACCTTGAGTGATGAGAGAGAAAAACAATTATTGTGAGGTAAGTCACAACTTGTAATGCTTAATAATAATAAATTATGATATGTGAATAAATGAAAGGTGAATATTCACAAATTTCCATTGGTAGAAGGTAAAATGAACGATTGACTTGGTTTCTTTGAAATGTGTGAATTTTGCTTAATATCTTATGTGATTCATGAAATTTTTATTTTCCCATTGATAATTATTTTATTTTGTTACTTTGAAATTTGAATATTGGTAAGCATGGGTACGCTCTGAGATTCTATGTTGATATTCAATGCTTGAGGACAATCATAGCTCAAGTGTGGGGGTATTTGATGCCCTTATTTTTCATGTGAATATTTTAAAATTTTGATAATAAATTTTAATGGCTTTTGATTTTTTTCAAATAATTAGTTATTTATTAAAATGTGGGCAATTTACATTTGAATAATTAATCTAGATAAAAAGGAATGAAAATTATGAATTTGAAGTTTATTTGTAATTATAATTTTTTGGTTGAATTTTTACCAAGTGTTTAATTATTTTTAGGTAAAAAAAAGTGGCAATTTCCTTACCCAGCCTCCTTTTATCACTTTCCAAAGGTGATCCACTATCATTGGTGCCCCACTTCCTTTGAGTCTCTAGCATTGAGATGTGTTGCCGCCACTATGGGATACCACCACCACCATGGGATTCTACCTCCATTATCACCCATCCTCTACTACCACCACCACTAGCCTGTATCTATTATCCTCAGTCCAAGAAAGATGCCTTCGTCAATCCAAGTATGAGGACTCCCATTTGAGAATAAGGGTTGATGTCACTTGTGCCTTTCGAATTGAAAATAGAAGTCACAGCTTGAAGCATCCACTAAAAAGGCTTGAATCCCATTTTTAATCTCTTGGTGGGGTGATTCATGCATGATATATGAAGATTAAATGGTTGAGCCTATGTCATCGTACATTTTTAAAACTATTTTGAAGGCATAGGTGCAAGCGAGTTTATACATAAATAACATTGAAGTGAAAGTTCTGGTCAATTCACCTCCATAAATGATTATACTGATATGATTAAATATGTATTGATTTAGATACCAGGTAGAGTGTGAATGGAGGATAAAAGAAAATTGAATTAAAATATGGTTGAAGTTGAAGATTCAAAAATATAGGTAAATCAAATCCATGTTCTCTATCATTGATAGTAAGTTAAAAGGATGTATTCATGAGGATTTAAAAGGAAAAACTTTGACTAATTCATAGATTGGGAAATTATGAGTGATATTTGAAGGGTGGATTTTGGAGATTCAAAAGTTCTGACCTTTGGCTGCTGATGTATATAAATATAGAGACCATACTGATGGAAAAGGGAATCATCCACCTGAGTGAGAAATCTATCTAGACATGTTTCTTTAGTTTTCTACTATAGTTTAGTTTCATTAGTTTTATGTAACTCATATTCATGTTTAAATAAAATTTCTTTCATCTCTCTATCTCTATCTCTATCTCTCTATCTCTTATTTATCTATCATGATCTCTTATACTCGTGATGGTGATTAATTAACCTGAGGAATATCTCGGGGGATTAATCTAGTGTTGAAACTAAGTTTTTGTTTAATATTTGTTTTAAGTTAATAATAGGATGATTTGTAGTGGGTGTAATCCTCATTGTGGTTATCTAAGGGTGATATTCTTCTTATATAACCATTCTCCATCGATCGTGGAGGTGGGTGTGTGGTGTGATTGGAGAATGGTTAGTACACTATATATTCACAATAATGTTGTAAAAAGATTCTCATGCATATGATAGAGTGTTTTCATTAAGTGAATAATAAAATAGATAATGAAGGTTATCATTAGATGAATCTCTTGGGATAATTTTCTTTCTTCCCTAACCTACATTCATTCTATTTCATTACATCTATGTGTTTAGTTTAGTATTTTATTCACATTATCATTTCACCATTCTTTGTTTCCATAAAATAATAAAATTATAAATATGTTAAGTAGGAATAGTGTGTGATCAACTATAAATATCCTCAAGTGAGATTACTCTGGTTAGCCATTGTGCTACACTAGGAAAAATTGTAGCTTTTGCACCACCCTATGAAAATCATGTCGAGTTGTATAGTAGAAGCATGGTTAGAATTCAAAGTTGAAACATGGAGACCTATTGGTTAATTAAGAACCATGTTAGGTCATAAAATGATGTTTTGGGACTACCATGGCTTCTCAGGGATGAGAAGTGTTATAGTCAAAAGTTTTTAATGACTTGAAGAATTGTAGATCATTGTTTTAGAATGGAATTTAGATTTTTCTATTAACTAGATGGTTTATTTTGAGAAATGGAGATTGAGTTTGGAATCTAAAGATTTGAAAACCTCTAAATGATGTTTTTAATCAAGGTTTGAGTCGTTGGAGGCATTGGGAGTGAGCTTGGGGGGATTAAGAGGGACCTGCAGCTCTTGGGAGCTTCATGAAGGCATTCAAGGTGTGGCAAGGGATGTCACACCATGAATTATGAGGGACAGTTGATTTTGGGGTGTTGGATCAAATTTTAATTGAATGAAATCATGTGTAATTAAATTAATGACCCCAATACATATTGTTAAGTGTTTTAAAATAAAGGGATTTCTTGGGAGACCCCTAGTTTCTCCCACTCTACCTTTCACTCATGATTGTGGACTTCTAAGAGCTCATCCGCTCTTGTTTATTACTGGATGTAAGGGTCATTTGATCCTATAAACTCTTATTAGTAAGTCTAACCGCACAAATTTCCTAGATCTATTCATTGTCCCTTGTTTTTTCTATGCATTGATTTGGGTGTTTTATTTAGGGTTTCAACTCTAATTCAACAGAATCATGGAGGAATCAACCGATTTTAATGGGGATTTAGTGAATCCTAACCGATGTTCATCACGAGATGCCATACACATGTTGATATTTTTTTGTTTTGATGGGGCTTGTCACTAAAGTGGATTTTCTAATGTTTTTTTTTCTTAAATTAAATTAACTAGGTGAATGATTGGGTGTCAGTGGTTAAGGATTTTTCTCATATTGGTGTTAGGGGTTTGTTTCGGACCCTCAGGGTACAGTTGGTTGAGGTTTTGGTGACACATTGGTTCTTAGTGATTGGTTCGGTGATTATGGAACATTGTGTAGTGTCCTCAACCAGTTTGGTCACCAGAATAGTGCTTTCAGGCTGGGTGCCACTGGCCTTAAGCGTACCTCCCCAAATACCAAAGGTTGATGACTAGTAATGAGGGTGTAAAGAGGGAATAGTGGGGAGGATATACCATCAAGGAATCATATAATAATGTTCTTAGTATATATATATAACATAAAACATAAGAAAAGACTCAGTAGACTCAAACCAGACCTGCCAATGGTGAAAGCACAATCAATAACAACCAATAGAGAAAGCATAAGTAAATAGCAGCAGCTGAATAAATGAACATGTCAGCATACCCATTGCAGCCACTAAAACAAAAAATTCATTTAATACATGTCATAAAATATAATATCCATAAGGGGTTTCCAATGGAAACCCATGGTATATACATACATATAAAGCATGCTGATACAGAAAGGTAAATAAAAGGGAAAAACCTCCAACTAAGGAAAAACCTCAAGGTCCCTTGACAATATCCCATGAAAAATCAACTATGATTTAGCTCCTAATTCCTAACACTTACATGGACATAAAATCATAAAGTCTGCATGCATCCTGAAGGGCCCGTGTATGGTGTGAGAATGAGTCTCAGTAAGATACCACCCACGTGTGCATAACCAAAATAAGTGTTTAAGTATGTCTGTAATATAATAATAATTAAATGCGAAAATTTAAGAAATTTAAATAAATACAAGCTTCTATGGTGCTCAATAGTCACCAGGAAGTTATCTCATGCTTCGTCTAACGCCAGAATCGCTAAAGAGAAGAGGATCCTTAGCATATTTCCCAAGGAATCCTCTAATATAGAAAGTCCAGGTGAACCCTTAGGTTCCACCCCCAAAAGTCACTAGCACCTCATGTAAACTAAAACCTCATGTCCCAAACATTTCACTGATTCCCTAAAGGCATTCCCAAACAAATAGAAACCTGGTCCCTCATACCACTTCTCGAAAGCACATGTCAGCTGAAAGCCTGATGTATGGGGGCACAATGATATATTTCCTCAAAGAAAAATCCCCATCATCTCATAACATGGATTTCTAAGAAATGATGATATCCGTTCTCAAAAAATAATCCAGGCCTAATGGCCTCAAGCATGGCAAGCCTCAGCCCCCAAACAATAGCTTTAACATTGTCATCTGACGGCTCCTCAACTTTCCTATGGATTTATATGGAAATCACCCCCAACAAAAGTTCTTAAGACACGTTAACAGGGGCCTATACCCATACAAGTGGTAAAAATCAGCTCATCACTGAGTCAACCTGTATACACACGACTCCAATCTTCACTTTGTCCATCATAGTTGAGAGAAAATCACTAAATTAGTTCTTAATCCATATCAACTCTGACACCTCATGTCCCTATGACTATGTCACTCAAAACTAATGGACATGACATATAATATCACGGGTCACACCATCAACCTGATGGTCTAACCTCCTCAAACTGATGACCAAATCACCCAACTGATGGTCAACACCACTAACTGTCTCGGACCATGTCTGTCCCAACGATCACATCACCTCAAAAGATATTTGTTTCTATCTCAATCCTCAATACATGCCTATCACATCCCATAGTAACCCATCAATATATCATAAGCATCATACATAAATAATCCAATTTAAATCAACAAAATAATTAAATGTAATTGAATTGTATAATTCCAATTATACTAAACAAGTGAACTAAATACATATCACACCCCGAACTAACTACCCAAGGTGGTCAACGGCCTCTAACCCAACCTCATACATATGAATTGGGATAGGTAATTCCTAAATGGATCCCATAAGGTCACACAAACAATTTAACATCAAGAAATCAAATTTAAAAGGGAATCACTCAATTACCCAACGGCGTGCTAAAATACACACCCCCAAAACGACCACAAAAACACTGAGAAAGGTATGAACCACCTACCTTGAATCCGTAGATATATGAATGTTCTATATTAGCCTCTAATTCCAAGTGATTTGGAAGAAATCCATGTTTCCATCGAACACCCTAAAAATAGGGTAAAATTGCTCGCACGAATTTAGTAGTCTATAAGGTAAAAGAAAAATTAAATAGAATCATGAGTGATTAGATACTTACCAATATAGTTCCAATTCACCTAACGTCTTGAATAATGGAGCACCAGTGAAGGAGGTGGATTAAAATAAAGAGGAGGAAGAAAAATAGAGGAAACCCTCATGTTTTTCATGTCCTATGGGAGAAGAAGGGGAAAAGAAGGAGAAAAGGAAAAATAGTGGGAGGGGTATAACTTTAATTTCACCCCTTAAATGATACCTCATGGTTATCTCGCATAGTTAGCCAAACTGTGTGGAAACTGTGTGAGCTAAAGTGCATGGGTACTGCCTAAGTGGCACTACCCATGTGGCTTACGCACAATTTTCCCTAACTGTGTGCAAACTGTGAAGAAGCCCTCTATAAAAACTATAGAGGTTCTTGCATATCCATTCACCTTTCCCCACATATTTTACCAAAATTCTACTCAGTACAAAAACAAGGTGCACAGTTAGCTGGAAGAGGCCGCACTGTTTTCCCTAAACCATTCACCTTGACCTCCAACTCCCAAAACAGGCCTTCAGGCCTCTAATGCACCCAAAACCCTTACGAACACCCGAGTCACTCTCCAAGACTCTAAAACCATCCAAAGAATTCATATTGGGTTGATGAAAAAATTTTAATTGAGTTCAAGTGATCGATAAAGAATTTTGCGTACCCCCTAATTCCAAAATTAAAATAAGGAGAGGATTTTGACCCGATTCAAAAAAAATCAGGATGTTACACATTAGTTTAAATTAAATAATTATTTATAATTATTTATAATAAATTATTTATATTGTTTGATTTGAGGTAGGAGGTCGGGTTGTGGTATGATCTCTTTTGTGGTATGAACATGTTTGGTCGAGGCTCAATAAAGACTGGTGTAGATGGTAACTCCTTATCAGCAGTAGGTGGTCCCTTTAATACAAATCCATATGTGTTTTTATGGATGATTTTATACCTTTTCACATATTTCATGGGATAGGGTATATGTATAGGGACTAAGAGTGTTCTGGGATAGTATATAGGACATTGTTGTGTCTCTTATTTTCATGATGAGTGGTCTCTAGTACTTTGATAATTTGGATCTTCCCGGATGTCGCCAAGGTGAGAGAGCGACGGTTGGGATGATGTGAGACCTTTGGTGGTCTAGATTTGTGAGGTGAGACTTGTATACCATATTATGGGTTACCCTAGGGATGGTTGGTGGGTGTTAAAGGTTTAGTCCTGGTGGCGGTGGGTGATACTATAACATCCTTAGCCTGGTTCTCCCTCGCGTGATTGAATCGGGTCCCCACAAGACCTCAAGCACACCTCATAGTATGTCAAAGGATACTAACAAGTACAAGGGTCTAATAAATAAAGTTGGGAGACTATACCCTCAGTTAACAAAATAAAAACATAGTGAAAGCATGATAAACAAAACAACATACATCAACTCCAGTAGATAAATAGGCAATGACCAAAACAATCATGTATAATCAAACGTGAAAGTTCATACTAAATATCATACAATCATCTAAATTAAAGAAATAATATAAAGTAAAGACTCCCAAAACTATCCATGAATCCCATAATCAATACTAACACAAAGTTCCAATCCTAGTAAGCAAATCAACCAATCAACCACAGGTCCCCTTGCTCTTGTCTAGACCTGTATTCATGAAGTCTGTTCGGCTACCAAATGACGGACTGAACAGGGTGTGCATAAAACTTAGTAGGCCATAACCAATAGTGTATAAACAAATCTAATCTATGTAATATTTCATGAAACAATATGATATGCATAGGCATTAATTTATAAAATAAATTTAGAACATCAAAATAACCCCGCAGACCCTTGAGCTCCAAGTTGATGCTCGGGGCCTGCCATACCTACTACGACAAAATTCCAGTTATCTTTTTCCATACTCACCATTGATTTTAGGAGGATTCTCATTCTAAGGATCAATCATACATTCAATTCACAACTAACCCAAGGAAAATTATCATGCTGAGGGTGAATCAAATATTTCAAGTATCAATGGACCTAGTGTAAATTCCCATGCTAGGGATGATTTGTATAAAAAAAACAACAAGACCCAATTCATACCAAATTATCAAACAATCCAAACATTTTAACATTATAAAATCTTGGTTAACTCATACTATTTTCCAATTAACATTCCATTTATTCCATTATGCCAAACTACCTATTTATAGGTCTATTATGATCAAATTCCAATTAGCAATTTTATGCCAATATTTTAATGACAAGTCAATTACCAATTTCATGCCAAGTTACCAATATCATACTAAGTTACCAATTCACATAAAAATTCTAACAATTATAATTATCTTTCAGTTTATTCTCAATTATCATTTAACATTTCAAGACAAGTTTTTATTTCCATTTTAAAATCCTTAGGGTGACAAGGTTCACAAGGTTTGATCCAAAGATCAACCCACAATTATATAATTCAATTACACGGGGTGAGGTTCAAAAATTCAAGTTCCAACCTAGAGTTGAGGATAGACATTCCTCTTAGGTGGTCAAAATTATAGGGTCTAATTATCAATGAATCTGATGGGATCTTTGGGAGGTCTAAGTATGAGTATTCATGTTATACAAGTGAATTACAATTAGAATAGGTTTAACACATGTCATGTTGATGGGATCACACATGTTTCACATACAGGAAAACCAATTCAGACCTTGAGGATATGTTTTATACCAACAAAATCAAAAGTATAAAAGAATAAACTGAGAGATCAAACACTCAGATCCACTCCTAACACCATGATCTCCTATTTAAAGTGATAGACTTGTCTATTTGGGGTTAGAAGAAGAATTTCCAGGAATAAAACAAGAGGAATTCACTAATTTCAAGAAAGAATTACTGATTCAAGATGTTCAGATCGAACCACAGATCAAGGGACTAAGAGAAGGTGTTGGATAAGTCGAGGAAGCCATGTAGAATCCTTCCAAAAAAATTAATCTTAAATTAGGGTCAAATGAGTGGGATTAAGGAGTTAAATGGGGGTTCCATGTGGTATAAATAAAAATTTTCCCCTTGCATTCTTATCATGGAATGGAACCATCAGATATATGTTAGCTCTCATCAGCTAGCCACTAGCTACCACTAGCTATCCAGTGGTTCCATATAGAAAATTTGAAACCCTAAAAACCCCACTAGATATCCAATGGGATTCATTTAGGAATCCCTTTATATCAAATAATATATCAGTTGACTGGTGGTATTCCTGTAGGAATCCCTTTCTGGAAGGATGCCATCAGTTGGTCGGTGGGCTTCCCATAGTCTTACCAAGCTACGGCCCCATCCACCATTTAGCAAGAGGCACTAAAATATTCTCCTTGCTATATGTCAGCACTATATATTTCTACATCACCTCATTTGATCCCCCAATCTCCTTAGAAACACTAATTTAACTGGGGTACAAGGCACGTTAACAAAATTTAAAAGGACTAATCTAAAAACTTAAAAGGAGAAGTGCCTAAGTAAAATATGGGGTCTTACAACCTCCTAATCATATAATAGATCATCCTAGATCTATTATCCCACACATCACTGAGAGGTGTCACTGAATAACTCAAAACATTGTGCTCATAAATCGAACTCCCTATCCTAGGTCACCTCCTACACACACCCATCCTACCACTACACTCACACTAGGGGAATGGTCTTTCCTCAGAGATTCATCTCACTACGGTTGATGAAATGGATCATATTCTCCTCAAATGATGCATTGACATCAATATCAACATCATTAACATTTATCATGTGAGATGGATAGGGGTGATATCTCTACAGATGAAACACATGAAACATGTCATGCATGGAACTATAGCATTGTAGACGAGCTAATAAGTACACCAATGGATAGATCCTCTATATTATCTCAAATGCTCTGAAAAACCGGGGTGATATGTTCCCTTGATTCCAGATATGGCCTTTACCCAACCTAGGAGACACCCATAGAAAGTCCTAGTGACTAACCTCAAAATCCAGAGGTTGTCTCTGATGGTCACCATAAAATTTTTTCCTAACCTGTTATGTTTCAAACTAATTTTTGATCCACTAAACCTACTTAGATATCTTTTAGATGAGACTGGGTCCAAGAAACACTAACTCATCCACCTATAACTTGAACAAAGTTGAACAACATGACCTCCTATATAAATCATCAAAAGGATCCATTCGGATCTATGATTGGAATCTATTATTATAGGTTAACTCCACAAGATCCAAATGATTCTCCCAAGAACCACCAAAGTACAGAACATGGGATAACAAACATGTCCTCCAGAACCTAAATCATTTATTCAAAAAGGTTGTTAGTATAAGTATGATACGTTTTTATTAGATGAGCTTATGATACCAACTTATTGTGAAGACCCTTATAGAAACATGATGTAAAGTGAGGGTCTTGATCAGAAATGATACTCTATAGAATAACATGAAACTGAACTATCACATGTACATAGAGGTTACCCAAGTCACCAATGGTGAAGGTCTCCCTAATTGGAAATAAATGGGCTACCTTTGTTAGTCAGTCCATAGTCACCCACACCACATCACTTTTCTAAAGTGTCCTCAGTAATCCTATCATAAAGTCTGTGGTGATATCATCTAATTTACTTTCCATAATTGGAAGAGGCTGCAACAACCTAGTAGGATATTAATGCTTTACCTTAAACAAGTGATAGGTGTAGCATCATTCCATGAATCTCGTTGTCTCTTATTTCATCCCTGGGAACCAATAATACCTATAAAGGTCAAGATATATTTTTGTTGACCCATGATTTATCATCCACTTCAAAGCATTGGATTCCCTCATTAGCTCGTCATGCATGCTCATAGGAACCCAAATATAACCATGGACATGAATAACCTTGTCATTATCAAGGAAGAAGTGTGATGGTGGATCCCCATCATATATGTTGTACCTTAGGTCTAAACCCTTCAGAATTGATAAGTTAAAGCCCTCGATCTGAATCAGAATTTAGGGAACAAAAGAGGTTGGTGTTAGAGTTATTTTTCCCTCATAATCTTGAACATCTAAATGAAAATCTACAAAAAGTGTTATCAGTCTCCACTCATCACTTAATTCCTGCACTGTCTAAGTCTACAACTTATAAATCAATGCATCAACACTAAAATTTCCCTTTTCTAGGAGTATACACCAAATTGATGTTGAAATACTGTGTATACTTGAACTACCTACTCTGTAAAAGATTCAAGTCCATTTGTGAAAATATGTACTTTAATATCTTATGATTCGTGTAGACCATGAATCTCTTACCCAATATATAATGTCACCAAAATCCTAGAGTATATATCACTAGAGTTAAATCTAGGTTGTGATTAGGATAATAACACTCATGAAACCTCAAATACCTAGAGCCAAAAGCAACCGCTTGATCCTACTTCATCATAACTACTACAAGCCCAACTCTCAATGCATATCAATACATGGTATGATCCTTACCCAACTCAGGTAAGGTCAAATTTGGTGATAAGGTTAACCTTTTATTTAATTCTTGGAAAGTATCCTTGCAATAATTAGACCAAACATACCTTACGCCTTTCTTGGTCATACTAAACATCAAAACTTCCATTGAAGAGAATTACTAGATGAAACACAAATAATATCCTACTAAAACTAGAAATATCTGAATATAAAAGACATTATAGGGTTGCTCCCGAGATACTATGGCAGCCACCTTATCTAGGTCTACTAACACTCTAGCCTCTGAGATAACATGGCCCAAGAAGTGAACTTTGTCAATATAGGAATAAAATTTAGATAGTTTGGCATGCAGCCAATTCTCTCTCAACATACTTAGGGATGATGTCAAGATGTTGGGCATGATCATCTCTAGATTAGGAGTACACCAAGATTTTTTCGATTAAGACCACCAAAAATTGATCCATATGTGGTTTAAAGATCCAATTCATCAAGGCCATGGATATTTTTGGCGTGTTCATCTGACCAAATGACATTATCATAAACTCATATATGTTGATTCAGTAAGGATTCCTTATTACTTTTCTATTCCTTCATGTTTTGAAAATAACAAACACCCTATCTTAAAGCAAATTTCATTTTCCCTAAAAATTTTCTTAATAAGGAAAATTTTCCTTCCCCAAGGAAATCTATCCTTACCTATTTTTAATTGTTCAAATTTTAGTCCCTCTAAATTTAACTCTTTTTATTCCTAAGTGAAAAATTTGGTTTCACATCTAAAACCTCGAAATTATACAAATACTTAGATATATGGTATTCTGTTTTCAGGATCAAAATTCAGGTTTGGAATTCTCTAAAATTCAGAATCCGAATTCTCTAAAATTCAGAATCTGAATTCTATGAAATTCATAATCCGGATTCTCTGAAATTTAGAATCCAAATTCTCTGAAATTCTAGTTCTGAATTATCCGAAATTCAGACTCCGAATTCTCTGAAATTCAAACTCCAAATTCTCAGAAATTCAGACTCTGAATTCTTCGAAAATTTAGACTCTGAATTCCTTAGAATTCAGACTCTTAATTCCATAGAATTCAAACTCCAAATTCTTTAGAATTCTAGTTCCGAATTCCTTAAAATTCAGACTCTGAATTCCTTATAATTCAGACTCTCAATTCCTTAGAATTTATACTCCAAATTCCTTGGAATTTAGACTCCGAATTCTGTAGAATTCAGACTTCAAATTCCTCATAATTCAGACTCCAAAGTCTACAGAATTTTGATTCTGAATTCCTTGATAAACAGAATCTGAATATTCATATAATATAGACTCTGAATGTTTACTTTCTTAGACTCTGAATTTTATTTTTTCCTTAGACTCTAAAAAATAAATTTGGTTGGGCAACCTTATTTTACTTACTCTTGTTATAGTTATAAACCAATGTCGTGAATTCTGTTTCTAACCAACCATTCTTTGAGTGACACATGTATAGGTCCCTCCAAAATTCAAGGAAAAATATGACCGTTGGAGGAGGGATTCGACCGTTGTAAATGTTTCTATAAATAGGAGCTCATTTGAATGAGCCCAAAACATTGTTCTACAACTCTAGAGATTACATGATAAAGTGATTTCTAGAGAGAGACTCTCATTATTTGTGTGTATTGAACATATTGTTTAGATTTCTTTATACGAATATGATTGTTTTTGTGTACAATCGAGGGCTTCCGATGATAGGAAGACAGAGGTTCTGACTACCTTAATGTTCTAGGAATTCCTTGATAAGGAAGGCAGAGGCGTCGAATACCTTGAAGTTCAAGGTCTTGTGGGGATAGCAAGATAGACTATGATATTCCTATTGAGGTCTTACCCAGGTTTTGGTAAGATAGACATTCTTAAAAGTATAAATAAAGGGACCTTTATCCAATTTTGTTGGATACCCTACTCTTTGGGTTAAAATATTTCTTATTTTTTTCTTGTATTGTTTCAAGTTAGTTTTCTGCTACATTTTTATTAATAACGAAAGTATAATTATCTTATACTTTCTTGTACTTATATACTCTGATTAGTAAGATTCTATATGCTTTAAGGTAGAATCTTTGTCTTTGTAAAATTTTCTTAAGTTTCATTTATGGGACCATATTTCTGGAATCTTGCAAGTTTGTAGAACTAAAAAGTCTTGTGAATTTACCCTATTTAACTTTGTTAAACAATAGGAAGGTTTATACCAACTTAAAGGCTCCAAAGAAATTTTTAAAGTGTACAATTCACCCCCCCCCCCCTCTTGTATATTGAGCATCTGCATTCATTATTTTGATCCTTCAATTGGTATCAGAGAAGGTCACTGAAATACTTATATTCGCATATAAGTTTTCTTTCTCAAGTTTTCATTGTTCTATTTTTTCCTTGCTTAGGATTTTTATCCTAGTTTACAAAATTTTATTACTAACAAGATTCTGTGGAAATATATTTTCTTCTAGAATATAGGAATGAATGTTTTTTTTATTGACAATTTTAATCCTACTAGACCACCTATATTTGATGGGAATTATTATGAATATTGGAGAGATCGTATGAAGACATTTTTCATTAACACTGGAGTGGAAAACTTTGTAATGCTTACTATAGATTACAAGATTTCTGATAAGGAAGTCAGAACTTTTACTAATCAAGAAAAGTCATAATTTTAACTAAACTATAAGGTATGAAATGCATTGTTGTGTTCTATGACTAGGAATATTTATAGCTTGATTTCTTCTTGTGAAGCTACAAATTGTATTCAGAAGAAATTTTAGGTCACTCATTTTGGTACATCCAAATTTATAGAAACTATAAGAGCTATGCTCAGAGCTGAATATCATGGTTTTTTCTTTCCTTATGGAGAACCAGTTTGTATGGTACAACAAAGGTTTATGACCATTGTTTATAGTCTACAATATGTTGGTGAAAAAGGTTTATATGATGAGGCACTTGTGGACATGATTATAGATATCATGCCTAATGAGTAGGAATCTAAGAGAACAACTATTGATGAGAATAGTAAAGTCTCACAGATTACTCTTGATAAGCTTTTTGGAACTCTTCTTCAACATGAGACTAGAATGAAAAGAGATGCTAATCTAAATAAGAAGAAGAATGGGAATGGAAGTGTTGATTTTACAACTACTTCAAAACATATGAAATCCAAGACTCTTGAGAGAGTTACAAGATCCAAATCTAAGAGGACTGTTATTCAGTCTGAATCAAGTGAAAGTGAACATTCTGAGAATAAACTAGCTAATCTTGCTCAAAATATGAACAAGATAGTTAGGAAGATATAATTTTAGTATATATACAAGAAGAAGGAAATAAAGGACAAGAATGACTCTAATGTCACTTGTTATGAATGCAAGAGAGCAGGGCATATAAGTCCAGATTGTTTTATGATTAAGAGAATAGACAGAAAGGAAAATCATTCTGAGAGGAATAGAAAGAAATACAACAAGGATAAATCTAAGAATGTTTTGAAAGCAAATAAAACCCGGAGTGTCATTGGTGGTGACTCTTCTAAAGAACCCTCAGAGTACAAATCTTCTAGACAGAAGAATCTTGGTTTATTAACCAATCTACCTATTGAAAATCATTGTTTAATGGATAAGGTACATAATGATGAATCAATAACCAATGTATCCTTGAATGCTAATTATAGTGATAGTAAATATTATGAATCTTCAGATGAAGAATCTTCTTCTGAAGAAGATAATACTTTACCTACTTATGAAGAAGTTTATAGGTTTTCTAAGCTCCTTGAGAATGAAAATTCTAAAGTCAAGAAAAAGCTCGATAAGGAAAATTCTAGGATTTCTATTCTTACTAAAGAAATATCAGATCTTTCTAAAGATCATGACAAAAAAACCCTTAATTTTGAATGTATTTCAATAAACCTTGAGAAAGTTAATTTTGAGAAGGATAAACTTTCTAAGGATCTTGAAAAAGTGATTTCTACAAAAAATGTTTTCGAGACTAACTCTAGTGCTAAAACTGATGTTTTTTAGGATAAAAACTTAGTTATTAAGCTAAAATTAGAAATATTTCCCTTGAGGAAGTGTTTTTAAAACTTTACCTTAAGTAAGGAAAACTTTGATAAAATGTATTCCCAAATTCGACCTCTAAGGAATAATTCTGGTTTTGGTTATACTCATTCAAAATCGGTTTTTAGTAACAATTATTTTGTTCCTCAAAGTGATCCATTTTTCACTAAGTTTAAGTGTGGTGGGAATTGGGAAAAAATTTATTCCTCAAACAAAACTCAGTCTTTAGGTTTTAATAAAGCTCATTTTTTAAAGAAAATGTGGATTTCTAAAAATTTTCTTTCTGAAGTTTCCGGATCCAAGAAATTTTGGGTTCCAAAAGTCTAACACTCTTTTTTACAGGAAAGTAAAGATAGTACCAACATTAATACATGGTACATGGATAGTGGATGTTCCAAGAATATGAATGGTAACAAAAACTTTTTTGAAAAAATTGTTAAGATGAAGAGAGGAAAAGTAACTTTCGGAGATAATTCTTAGGGAGAAATTATTGGAATAAGTAACATTGTTCTTCTTGGAAAAACATTGATTTCAAATGTTTTATTTGTTAAGGGACTTAAACACAACCTTTTTAGCATAATTAAATTATGTGATGAAGTTTTCCTTGTGAATTTTAGGAATGACAAGTGTTTAGTACACAAAACACATAGATATTAGGCATCACTTTCTTAGGGATGACACACAAAAAGGAGATATCATTCTTCAATTTATCGGAATGCAAGATCAACTTGTTGATATTTTAACAAATGTGTTACCATCTAATAGATTTGAATACATTAAATAGAAGTTAGGAATGATAACCATAAGGTAATCTTCCATATTAACTTCTTATTGAAATACATATACTTATAGGTTAAAATTTTCGTAGTTAAAATTTTCATAGTTGAAATTTTTGTAGTTAAAATTTTCGTAGTTGAAATTTTCAAAGTTAAAATATTCGTAGTTAAAATTTTCATAGTCAAAATTTTCGCATTCAAATTTTTTCATGGTCAAAATTTTTTTTATAAGTCAAAATTTTTTGTAACCTAATTTTTCAGAATCTAAAGTTCTTCAAGAACAATTTTCCTTATTACGAATAATCTTCCTGGAAATCCGAAAGGTATGTTTCCTTTCCTAATTTTTTGTAATCATTTTTTACTTGTTGGAATTCTCTTTTTGTTTTTAAAATTGTTGGATTTACTTTTCCTTAAATCCAAATGTTTTTCTTAAAAACCTCAAAATATTGGAATCTATCAAAATCCTTCTTCGGATATCATCTCAATCGTTAGATCTTCTAAATAAGCTTTCAACCATTGGATCAATCATGGAAGGTGAACCGTCACCTCTATAGCCTATATAAAGGACCCCCCCCCCCCCCCCCCAATGGTTGTCCCACATCAAATTTCAAGCCTTCACATGCTGAAGCTCTGCCTCTGTTTTTAAAGTCGTTTTGGATTTCTAAAGTTTCCTTACTTCTGAATGTCTGTTGAAGCCTCTTCTTAGAAAGAAATGTCATATGTTAAGAAAATCTCGGAGTGGAAGATATACCAAGAAAGGTTAGTCGATTTGAAGTTTTATGCCAAGTATGATTCCATTTTTTCTAAGAATATCAAGCTGAATAGCTGGGAGAGTGTATGTATATCAAATCAAATAGAACAAGATCCAGTGTATCTAGAATTGATGGTTTAATTCTATGAGACAGTTAGTTTTTCAATGAAGGAGGAAGAGATCAATTTTCTTTCAAGAGATATGGGAAGACATACTCTCTTTCTTATAACATGGCAGTAAATCTGGTAGGAATTTATTATGAAGGAGAAGTAGAGTTTTGCTCACACAAGTTACCTGATGTAATAGGATATTTTGACAAGGAAAAGCCTCTAGCTTGTCTTTGTATTTCAGAGGTAAAGACTCCAAAAATTATTCAACTCTCTATAAATCTTTTGATTCTTCAGATATGGGTTCATGTTTTTATCATTCTGAGAAAATGAGACAAGGGTACTCCTAAGAAAAGAAATATGTATGTTCTATATTTCCTGGTGAACCTAAGAAAGATAAACCTGGTTAAGAATATCTTGGTTACGATTGAGAATATAAAGAATGGAAATCTGAAGTCTCATATTATCATGTATCCAACCATTCTTTTAAAGATCATTGTTCTTTGTCTTTAGTCATTCAAGATTCCTTGCAGTTCTAAACCAAAAAATTGTAAAGTGATTCTTTTGAGTGATGATACTCTAAGGAGGATGAAGATTGGCTTTAATAGTCAATCCGGAGAATTTCATTATTTTTCGGAAGAAGATGTTGAACCTCTATCAAAAAATCCATAAGTGGATGAAACTTCTATGAAAGGTGGAAGGAAGAGGAAGGTGAAGGAACCAGATGAGAAAGGAAAATCTCCAGTGGCTAAGGAAACTCGGTCAGCACCTCCAAAGCCAAAGAAGAAAAAAGCATATCCTGATGAGGTAGTGGCTAAGTGGAGAGAATATAAGAAGAACAAGAAGTAAGGGGAGCCTATGTTTAGCTTGGACCCTGCTAAGGAAAATGCATTGAAGGAAAAGGCTGCTGAGAATCCTGAAAATGAAGAAAAATAAAAGAATCAAAGGAAGAAATTTTCAGAAGCTAAAGTCATTCAATCACTTCTTAAGGTTGCTTAAAAATACTTTAAACAAATTCTGGTACAGGAATTATTTTTGATAGAACCATTACCATAGAATCTGAGAAAGAAATTGGTGATTCTGGAACGACATCAAGAAGAAGAAATAGTGCAAGAAGAAGAAGTGGAAGAAGAAGAAGAAGAAGAAAGAAGGTAGTGGTGATACTGAAGATATGATAAAGCAAGTAGAAGACTATCATGAGAAGGAGAGTCCTTATGAGAAGTTATCAATCTGAACATCTGGAGTCGAGTCTTTAAAACTTGCTACCCCAGGTAAATATGAGAAGGCTGAGGAAGAAGTGAATAAGTTGTCTGAAAATTAAAGTAGCAATCATGATTTCATTCACCCAGGGGATGTTGAGGCAGGATCCAAGAAGGAAGAGGTTGATGAAGATAAAATTGTTCAGCTATCAGATAGTGAACATGAATCTCCTAATCAAGAAGAAGTCATTCCAAAAGATGATAAAGGAAAACAGTTAATATTTGATACACCTATAAAATTTGTGGTAAATAATAAAGAAGTGTGTGCTTTATCAAAAAGGAAGGTTGTTGAAATAGAAAGATAATCCTCACCAACCAAAGTCTTGGATTCAGAATCATCCCCACTTGGACATGACTTTGTTGTTCAGTCTTTGAAGAAGCTGGTTGGGAATATTCTAATATTATTTAGAATAGAATCAAGATGTCAAATGATTCATCATATATAAAATAAAAAATCAGATTCAGTATCCATGGTGATGGATAAATGTGTCAGTCTCGAGGCAGACTTCCAGACCTTTCTCATTGGTTACGAGGCTCATAAAAGATCTTGCAAGAAGATGACTAGCTAATCAAGGAAGACAATAGAAGAGATGAGAATATTTGATGAATTTACAGATAGTTTCAAGGATTATTTTGACACCAAAGATGTGAAGATTAAGGATCTCACTAATAGTTTTGAGGAAAATCTATCTCTTGAACAGACTTCTCAGAAGTAAGAAGTTAAAGATCTGAATGGTAAATTGAATTCAGTTGATCGAAGTTAGAAGAGAGAAAGGGATCTCAAAATTGTGAAAGAAGAGAATCTTTTTAAGCAAGAAGTAGTTCTGAAGGCCTAGACAGAATATCTTAAGGCTCAAGAAGAAAAAATCAAAGCCTTAGAGAAGAAAACCGAAGATCATGATCAGTTTCTCAAACACATGGAAGAGGTTCACAAGGAGCTCAAATCCGGGTAGAGGCATATTTCTGGGGGTACTATAGCAGTACTATAGCTACTGTAGCAGGAACTTTCCAGGTACTGTAGTTGTTGTACCCCTCTCTCTTGGATTTTAATGATCACAATCACTCTCATCGTATTCTAACTTGTTTTCAAGTGTTTTTGATGATAGTAAAAAGGTTGCCAAAGAGTTGGCCCAAGAAGACTGGAAAAGGACTCTCTGAGTCCACCGACCAACCGGTGGATTACCACCGGCCAGCCGGTGGTCTCTGGCAGGAGCAATGCTCTCTGCCAGGTTCCACCGGTCAGCCGGTGCCTGACCACCGGCCAGCCGGTGGAACCAGACAGTAGGCTTTGCCCACTACCAGGTTCCACCGGCCATCCGGTAGAGCCCAGACAGAAAGCTCTGCCTTCTGTCTGGTGCACTGGCCAGCCGGTGGCCAAGCACCGGTCAGCCGGTAAGCCCAGTCAAACTAGCCGTTGGGCTTTGACTGGACTTTTACTTTTGACCCCTAACGGCTCCGGAAGCCCTCCAACGGCTATATTGAAGTATTTGGGGATATTTCTCGTATAAATAGACGAAGATGGATGCTGGGAACACCACCGAAACATTGGAATGATATTTTGATCCCTTAAAGCTCTAAACGACAAATCTCCAAGGCTACTTGTGATCCACCTCTATCCTTGAAGCTTGGGCTGCCTCTACATCAACTAATCTCACACTCTTGGTGCTCAAGGCTTCCTCAAGTTTGTTGTAATTTATTTATTTCAATTGTTTAGTTATTCATTGGGTTTGTATTAAAACAAACCATCTTTTTTCTTCCTCACTTTCATTTTGGGTTTCTTGCTACAACCATCATAAAAAAGAAAGCTGTACGAAGGTGATCTAGCCTACCTTAAAACGGCTAGTGGGTTTCTTGCTACAACCATTAAAAAGCAAGCTGAAGTAAATCTCTCAACGGTTGAGTTGGGAGCGGAGACGTAGTCTTTGGTTTAAGCCGAACTCCGTTATCAAATTGTGTCTTGCCCCTTTTATTTCCGCTGCATTTATAAATTGTTTTTAAATTGTTAATTAATTTTTAAAAGGCAATTCACCCCCCCTCTTGCCATCACTCTCCGACCAACAGTAGTAGTACTATAGCATGCATTGTTAGGTACGGTAGCAGCATGAACTATTCATCCATCTGGGCCTTCGGGCCACCGGTTTGGTCCTCGGGTCCTGCAAGGCTTTCGGACCACCCAAGGCCTTTGGGCCAGTTGACTCTCAAGGCCTTAGGGCCACCTTAAGGCCTTAGGGACACCCCAAGGACTTCGGGCCACATGAATGAAAGCCCCAGACACACTACAAAAAATGAGCAGCCCTTGAAGAGGATTCAAAGCAGGTGCACTCACCAGATTAGAGCCAAATGGATTGTCAAAATGAGAGGGTATGGATATGCCATCGGTACCATTCTGTACTTTCACAGGAAGCCTAGCCAAACGGTCATGTAAAGGTAGAGAGCTACTATCAAGATGCAGATGTTGGGGAGGGGCGGTTCCTTGTAGATAGTATGGTTTATTTCCCTAAGACCTTCGGGTCATGTAATCTCCTTAGCCTACGGTCCATGTAATCTCTAAGCTTATGGGCCTTGTAAGGGTTCCCACTCATCCCTTGAAAGGGGGGTTATCAAAAATCAATAAAAATGAAGGCCTTCGGGATATTTAGTCATATTGAAGACGCTGATGTCGAAGGAGAAGGAAGGATAATATTTTCTAAATCCGATCTTTTATTGTATTTTCCTGTTGTACAAATTCTTTCAATCCTAATGAAATTCTTATTGCACTTCATATTTTTGGTTGTTTAGTACTAATCTTTCAGGTACCATATTTTCCTTTCCATTCCCTATCTTTTTGAAAATCACAAAGGGGGAGAAAGGAATATCAAAAAAGAATACTTAGTAAAGAAGAAATTTCCCTAAGGGGGACTTCATCTAAGGGGGAGTTTTCATCATGAAGATTTTCATATGAAAGAAAATGAAAAGACTCATTCAAAGAATTTAGAATATGATCCTTAGTGTTTCCAAATCCTAAGGGGGTGTTAGTCTTATTCACATTGATCCATAAGTAAAGGGAGATAAGTTATTTTTACAAGCCCATAAAATTTAAAAGTCCTTATATTCTTTTTTGTAAGGATGTTTGTGCTTTCCAAAAAGGGGGATATTGTTGAGTCAATAAGGTTTCCTTATGAATTTTCCATTCCTTCGTGTTTTTAAAATCACAAACACCCTATCTTAAGGAAAATTTCATTTTCCCTAAGATTTTTCTTAATAAGGAAAATTTTCCTTCCCCAAGGAAATCTATCCTTACCAATTTTTCATTGTTCATATTTTAGTCTCTCTAAATCTAATTATTTTTATTCCAAAGTGAAAATTCTGGTTTCACATCTAATACCTTAGAATTATATAAATACATAGATATAGGGTATTCTATTTTTAGGATCAGAATTCAGGTTCTGAATTCTCTGAAATTTAGAATCTGAATTCTCTAAAATTCAGAATCTGAATTCTCTGAAATTCAGAATCCGAATTCTCTAAAATTTAGAATCTGAATTCTCTGAAATTCAGAATCCAAATTCTTTGAAATTCAGGTTCTGAATTCTCTAAAATTAAGACTCTAAATTCTCTGAAATTTAGACTCCGAATTCTCTAAAATTCAGACTCCAAATTCTCTGAAATTCATACTCCAAATTCTCTGAAATTAAGACTCTGAATTCTCTAAAATTCCGACTCTAAATTCCTTAGAATTCAGACCCCGAATTCCTTATAATTCACACTCTGAATTCCTTAGAATTCAGGTTCTGAATTCCTTATAATTCAAACTTTGAATTCCTCATAATTCAGACTCTGAATTCCTTAGAAGTTTGATTATGAATTCTTTGATAAACAGAATCCAAATATTCATATAATATAGACTCTGAATGTTTAAATTCTTAGACTATGGATTTTATTTTTTCCTAAGAATCTGAAAAATAAATTTACTTGGGAAACCTCATTTTACTTACTCTTGTTATAGTTATAAAATTATGTTGTGCGTTATGTTTCTAACCAACCGTTGTTTGAGTGACACATGTACATGTCCCTCCAAAATTCAAGGAAAAATATGACTATTGGAGGAGGGAGTCGACCGTTGGAAATGTGCCTATAAATAGGATCTCATTTGAACGAGCCCAAAACACTATTCTACAACTCTAGATATTACATGCTGAAGTGATTTCTAGAGAGAGACTCTCATGATTTTTGTATACTAAACATCTTGTTTAGATTGCTTCGTGAGACTCCAATTTTTTTTGTGTACAATCAAGGTCTTATGGGGATAGGAAGATAGAGGTACCGACTACCTTAAAGTTTGAGGACTTCCTTGATAAGGAAGATAGTGGTGCCGACTACCTTGAAGTTCTAGGGATTTCGGGGATAGAAATATAGACTATGATGTTCCTATTGAGGGCTTACTCTAGTGTAGTTAAGACATACTTTCTTGAAAGTATAAATCAAGGGACCTTTATCCAAGGTTGTTGGATACCCTACTCTTTGGGTTAAAATATTTCTTATTTGTTTCTTGTATTGTTTCAAGTTTTTTTTTCACTGAATTTTGATTAATAAGGAAAGTATAACTATCTTTTACTTTCTTGTACTTATATAATCTGATTAATAAGATTCTATATGCTTTAAGGTAGAATCTTTGTCTTTGTAAACTTTTCTTAAGTTTCATTTCTGGAACCATATTTTCAGAATCTAACAAGTTTGTAGAACTAAGAGGTCATGTGAATTTACCCTTTTAACTTTGTTAAACAATAGGAAGGTTTATACCAACCTTAAAGGTTCTAAAGGAATTTTTAAAGTGTACAATTCACCCCCCCCCCCCCCCCTCTTGTATATTGAACATCTACATAATATTTTGATCCTACAATATAATCCATACATGCTCCTAAAAGTAGTTCGAGGTGTGCCAAATGGTATTACCATCAATTGATGGTACCCTAACCTCAATTAAATATTTGAGAATATATAGGCACATCTCAGTTGATCAAAGAGATCATCGATGCATGTAAGGGGATACCAGTTCTTGACTATTATCTACTTCAGACTCCAGTAATCCATTCATAGACACAATGTTCCATCTACCTTCTTAAAGAATAAAATGGGGGAACCCCACAGTGAAGTACTAGGCCACATAAATCCTTTAGATTAAAAATCCTCTAACTATAATTTCAACTCCCAAATATCTATTGGTGTCATCAGATAGGGTTGAATAGATAAAATTTCATCTCCTGGAATTGACTCGATAGTGAACTCAATCTTTTACTCACGTGTTAAGCCAAATAACTCTTTTGGAAATAAAATCTGAAAGTGGTCCACCACTAGAGGAAATGTATTCTTCTATGAATCACTATTATCCAAAATAATTATATGGGTCATGAGACATCCTTGTGATGAATTGGTCCCACATGACCAGCCTAAAGATCTAATTCCCCTTGAAGGATATATCTTCCCCCTTCTGGAGATAGAAAATCACTCTCCTTAGATAATAGTCGATGTGAGCCTAGCATAGAACTAGTCAATTCATAACTAGAATCAAATTTAAACCAATCATTTTCTAACATAAATAGATCCCATAGAAAATAATAACCTCTAATATCAAGAGGAAACTCCTCATAGTATCTGATACCCTATGATCACACCCCTAATAGTGTGTTAATGTTCATAACCCCATCCATGATTTCCTCAACCAAACCCAGGTCATTAAAAAATTTATTAAATATAAAAGAATGTGATTTTCCTATATCAAAACAAACACAATAAAGGTAAGATGTCACAAGAATCATACCTCTAACAATGGAAGGTCCTGTTGTACCTCTCGAACCCCTCAAGGTTTTATTTTCATGATCACAATCACCCTCATATTTATCTAATCCTCTTTAAAGTGTTTTTGGTTAATAGGAATCAAATCAGGTGGCCAAGGAATTGGGCCAAGAAAGAAAGAAGGCAAAGTGGACTGAAATTCAGTCCACCGGCCAACCGGTGGCTTCACCACCGGTCAGCCGGTGGAGCCTGGACAGAAGGCATCCTTCTGTCCAGACCACCGGCCAGCCGGTGGCACACCAGCGGCCAGCCGGTGGCACACCAGCGGCCAGCCGGTGGCACCTGCAATCAAGAGGGAGCCACTGCCTCCCCACCGGCCAGCCGGTGGCCTCAGCACCGGCCAGCCGGTGGCACCCTCTCCAAATAGTGTCAGCTACTGCCTCACCACCGGCCAGCCGGTGGCTCTGGCACCGGTCGACCGGTGGCCCCTGGACAGGAATCCAATGACTTTTTGCAAACACCGGCCAACCGGTGGCCCTGCACCGGCCAGCCGGTGGACACAGTCAAACTAGCCGTTGGGCTGTTGACCAGCCTGCCCACTTGGCTCCCAACGGCTCTTTTAGCCTCTCCAACAGCTCCGAAGCCTCCCCAAGGGTTCCATGCCTATAAATAAAGGCCAAGGAAGCCCCGGACATCTACCGGAACTATTGTGAAGCCCACGGACATATTTTGCATCAATTGGCCAACCTCCGGCGACTTCCTCCAAGGGAACCCCAAGTGCTCCAACAACTTCCACATCCAAGGAGCTCCTTCAAAGAAGCTTGGAAGCAGCCTTCAACTTCTCCAATCATCAAAGGCGCCCAAGGCTTCTCCTCAATTACGGGTTTTATTGTTTTATTTTTTATTGAGCTTTAAATTTGGGTTTGTGCCTACAAACCCCAAACTCTTTCTCATCCCCATTTCTTTTGGGTTCTCACACCACCATTAAGGTGTGAAGAGGTTAGTCAAGCCTTTCCTTTTAAAAGGCTTGAGTTTTCGGTGAGCTAGCCTTCACCCGTTAAAAAGGCTAGTGGGTTCTTGCTAAACCATCAAAAGCAAGTGGGTTCTTGCTAAACCACGAAAAGCAAGCTGTAATAGGTCCTAGTGCTACCTCAAAGCCTAGTGGGTTTCTTGCTAAAACCATTGAAAAGCAAGCGGTAGGAATCTCTCAACGGTTGAGTTGGGAGCGGAGACGTAGGCCGGGTTTTGGCCGAACTCCGTTATCAATTTCTTGTGTCTTGCCTCATTTATTTCCGCTGCATCTTAACTTTGATTTTTAAATTGTTAATCATTTTTTAAAAGGAAATTCACCCCCCCTCTTGCCATCATTCCCCGTTTCTTCCGACCCAACAGGTCCTACATCCTAACTAGTAGGAGTATACTATATAACATGCAACTGACTCACCTCTCTACCTTGAACTCCATATTGACTCCCCTGTGATGCTCCTTCCTGCTGGTATTATCATTCCTACATTGGGTTTTCATGCCCCAACCCCATCCAGAGTGACTTGTGGAACTCCAGCTACCTATCTACTGAGGGGTAGTCGAGTCCATCCCAGACTCTAGTGTCTTCCATGATCCCCTACCACTACTCAATTATTGAGTGCTCAAGCAGAACCTCTATAGGTGGTTCATCTTACCACAATCTCAGCACTCCACTATAGGGAATTGACACTAAAATTGTTTATGGACATCCCTACCATAATGATAGCACTTACCATATTTGTGGTCCTCAGATGGTTGTCCACTCCTCTAGCTGCTTTTCCCACCATGGAAATGGCAAAAATTCTCATAACAATGTTTATTGTTTCCTGAAGTGAAACACCCTAATCATCCCACTAGGACAACAATCCTACCACTTAGGGCCTCCTTCTAGTTCCCTTTAGTGATGAGATCATGATTAATTACTTCATATAATTTTTTCAAGTAGAAAACATTCACCTACAACTTGATTTCATATCAAAACCCATCCTAGAAACACTTTGACCTAGATATCTCATCTCCTGCTAGTGATGGAGAAAAACACTACTAGTTGGTAAACTGATCAATGTAGTCCATCAAAAACATCCCCCCCTACATCAGGTGTTTGAACTCCTAATCCCTTTCATCCATCAATGTCTATGGGTAGAATTGGCGCAGGAAATTCTTCTTGAATCCTTTCTAGGTTAGATCATCATGTTGTCCAACCTATACTATGATGTCCCACCAATGTTTGGTTGGTCCTCATGGAATATAGACTGTAAGCTTCACCCACCTCTCCACGAGTTCCTCCAAGTGACTAAAGATCATCTAGATGTATTCAATCAATAACTCTTCTACCTAAGGTCCTCCCTCCATAATGAACATGGGTGACTATTTTATTTGGAACCCCCTCATCAGATCTGACATAGAAGGGATGACACGATTAGTCTCCCTTTCCATGGATCACATGAATCACATGAAACTATCATGAATATGATCATCCATTAGATTAAATAAAGCTTTTAGAATTCATTATTCTTCTAAGTTAGGTGTGTGTTCATTACCACTCTCATGTAGTTCAACCAGAGGATGATGCAAATTCATTTCTCTACAAGAGTCTAAACACTTCTCAAATCACATTGTTCACAACATGATCAAACCTAGATGGAAAATGAGTCAATAGATAACCATATATACATGGTCGCTTCATTTTTAATCTTAACAAGTGAACTAATCATATTTTAAAAGTTTAAATTTTATTCATTTTATTAGAAATTTCATGCATTTTCATGTTCAATAAATGAATCCCTATCATGAATAATGCATGATGACATAATTTCCTATATACCTATTATAATGCATGCATACATACCACATGTAATATAAGACCATAAGTAAAATCTCATAAAAAATAATATAAAACAACAAGTGCATCACCCAAGGTGAAATAACATCACAACTATAACAAGAGAACCCCATAAATAGTAATTTTATCCCTTCCAACTTATATTTTACCCCATACATAGGTTATCTACTCTCATGCACAAGCTCATTAACAATCCCTAAAACATCTCATTATCTTATATACCATACCATAAATAGTAAATAAAAAGAAAATACTCCCTTTGATACCACTTTGTAATGTATCTAGACCATTTATCCCTTGTGTAACTGAGTTAGGTCACCAAGAGACCTCAACTGTGCCTCTTCATACACCAGAGGTTGCCGACTATTAGTGATGGTCTAATAAATAAAGTATGGAGAATATACCCTTAGGTACCAAAAGACAAACATAGTAGAAGATAACCAGTAAAAACCCAAAAGAATACAATATAATCAAACATGGAATGTAATATTGAATATCGTACTAAATTTCATACAATCATCCAACAAAAATAAAAACTCTAGAGTAAATACTCCCAAGAATAGTCCCAAATCCCATACTCGGCCCCAACTCCATGATCTAATCTGAACAAGAAAATCAGTCAATAAATCAAGCACAAGCCTCATGCCCTTGTCCAAACCTACATCCATGAAGTCTACTCGGGTACTAAATGACAGCTAAAACAGTGTGTGAGTAAAAATCATTAGGCCACCACAAATGATTTCCAAACAAATATCATCAGAGTAATAGTGCATACAACAGTATAATATACACAATCATTAATTCATAAAATAAATTCAAAACATCAAAATAACCCCTCAAACCCTCAAGCATCTGGTTAACACTCGATATAGACAAACATACAATGGCATGATGTTGGATGCCTCTATCTATACTCACCACTGAGTCCAAGTGAATTCCCATACCAAGGACTAATAACACATTCAGTTCATAGCCAACCCAAGGTGGATTCTCATACCAAGGGTGGATCACATATTTCAAGTATCAATGGACCTAGTGTAAATTCCTATGCTAGGGCTACTTACATGCTTAGTGAAAATTAGATCCAATGAAAATTCCCATGATAGGGCCAATTTCACATTAAAATTTGAAAATCAATAAGAGAAAATGCACTAAATTACCAAAAATTCCAAATACGTTAGCATTATGTTATCTTGGTTAAATCATGTTAATTACCAATTATCATTCCATTTATTACATTATGAAAAGTTACCAATTTACAAGTCAATTATCCTCAAATTAAAATCAATAGTTTCATTCCAATATACAAATGATAAGACCATTACCCATTTTACACCAAGTTACCAATTTCATGCCAATTTACCAATTCACATAAAAATTGTAATAATTCTAATTCACACTCTATTTATGCCCAATTACAAATTCACATGTCAATCCAAGTGTTTATTTCAAATTTCAAACCCATAGGGTAACAAGGTTCATAAGGTTAAATCCAAAGATCAAGCCACAATTCTATAATTCAATTACAAGGTCACTAGGTTCACAAATTTAAGTTTTAACTTAAGGTCAAGGATAGGAACGCCTCTCGGGTGGCCAAAAGTCCATGGTATCCTTACCAATAGACCTGATGAGATCTATGGGGTGTATAATCATTAGGATTCAATCCATACAAGTGGATTACAATTATAAGAGGTCACACACATGATATGCCAGCATGATCACATGTGTTTTAGATACTAGAAAACTAAAGAAGACCTTGGGGGATTTTTTATACCACCAACATCAAAATAAGAGAAGATAAAACCAAGAGATAAAATGTATAGATTAATTAACAACACCAAGATCCCCAATGTATAGTGATAGACTCATCTTGTTAGGGATAAAAGAAGAATATCCAAGAAGAAAATAAGAGAATTCACCAATTCCAAGAAAGACTTACTGATTCAAAACATTCATATTAAACCATGGATAAAGGAACTAAGAGAAGGTTTTGGATAAGTCAAGTAATCCCTAAATAACACTTCCAAAATGTTAATCCTATATTAGGGTATAAGGAGTGGGATTAAGGATTTAAACATGGGTTTTAGGTTGTAGAAATACGATTCGTCCCCTTGTAATCTTAGCACAAAATGGTACCATCAGCTAGACAGTGATGTCTGCTGGAATAGATGTGCCCCTAGAAACCCCACTAGGTGGTTAGTGGGATTCCTATACAAAGAATTTTTTTTCATGATGTTATTGACTGTACAGTGGGTCTCACCAGCTTTTTGATGGGATTTCTATGGCCTTACTAGGATATTTCCCCTTTCACTAGTTATTTGGTGGCACTACAGTAGTTCCCTTATTGTATACCACCATTAACTCTTGCTACCTCACATCCTCCAAGAACTTGGGAACCTATAGAACACAAATTTAACTATGTTACATGTATTTTTAATAGAATTTAAAAGGACTCAATTGAAAACATAAATGGAGAAGTGACTGGGTAAAATATGGGGTCTTATAGAGATGATTGTTCATCCCATGCCTGAAGAATGACACCCTTATGAGGGTGGTCTGGGGCTTGGTAAGCATTGTGTGTGGAGAGAGTCATTTGGGATAGGATGAGGTGTGATATAGAGGGGTTTCCTTTAGATGGTGGTTTTATTTATCTCCCTAAAGAGATGTGAGAAAAAACATAAGTGTGGGTCATAGGAATTGTTTGGGACTTGGCATCGTGATGCCAGGGGATTAGAGTGAATTTACTTTGTACGGTATCTAGATAGTAGGACCAGGTGAATTAAGGTGTCCTATCAAGGATGTGGACCAGACCTTTAGTTCTAGGTTGGGATGAGATTATGGGATTTGGTGTCACTATAGGATAACGGGTATGAGCTCCTATTGATGACCAGAGATCGTGACCGTTCTAAAGGACTCATTGGACACCCTTTTTAAGTCAATGAATCACTTATTTCTTTATTTCATAAATAAAAATAAACTTTAAATGAAAATTATCTAACATGAAGTTTTTGTTTAAGTCATTTGTATTATATAGAAGCACTATATTGGTGTTAATTTAACTCATCAATGAATAAAGAAACATGATGAACTCATCAGTAGATGAAGAAGTTATTGTCGATGCATTTAAGACTGAATCTAAATTTTAAGGAATTAAATCCTTGGAGTTTCTTACAATGTATCCTATAAATAAATTTATTCCATGAAAGTTATAAGTACACATGAACCTATGGACTGAGCATTCTGAATGTTGTTGTTCATTTTGAAGCATTGCGATTTTGTGTTGCTAAGATCACTTATGATCAGTGTAATATCTTTCTTTATGATTGCTTCTATTAATAGCTTCCATTGTAAGTTTTTAATTATAAATATATTAGTAGTTTTTATTTTAATTACACTTCTACCAATATTATGTTATCGAGAGATTCCAAGGGAGGGTAGACAGAGTAATTTTTTATCATCTAATCGAGTAATTTTGTGGCTGAGAAGATAGATATTGTAATTCTAATGTATTGAAAAGAGTTGCTACCAATAGGCTTAGTTAAGGTATTTTGAGGATAGGAAGACATACCTTCTAATAAGTATAAAATCAAGGATACCTTATGATATATTTAAATTCATGGATGCCTTATATTTGATATACAGATCAAACTTATACTTTGATTTAAAAGTGTGGTTTCAATAATATCCTTTTAAAGGAGTAATTGGTTCACTAACCAATACTCTATTTTATTTTTGAATCCCTATTGTGTTAACTTGTTCATTAGTAATATAAAATAACAATCACTTTATTTCCATTATGCTGGTTTTATTTCATATGGTTTATAATTTCATTACTCTAATCTTTGATTTGATTGGTAATTCAATGAATTGATCAAATTAATACTTGAATATAATGAAACTTGTAAGTTTGTTTTAAAATAACAATTTACCTCCCCCCATCTTTTATTTTATTTATCAGCATACCTAGGGATAACATTTGGTATCAGAGGGGGGTTTTACCATGATTATGAGATTAACTATAAAGATTTTACTTATTTCTTATATTCCCATTATTTTATCATATTTTTAACTCTATTTCCTTACACAATTTTTGTTGGTAGAGTAAAGATATTTTGTGACGACAGAAGTACCAGTTGGAACAGTCAAAAAATTAAATCTGACTCGACCACCTATTTTTGGTTTCTTGATTATGATTACTAGAATGATTTTATGAAATCCTATATCATTAATACTAGAGTCAACAATTTTATCATGTTGGTGGGAAACTATAAATTGTTAGAGAATGATATAGTTCAATTATCTCATGATGAAAAACTAGAATATTAAGTAAACCATACAACTCATGATAATTTATTGTGTTCTATGACTAGGAACATCTATAGTCAGATATCTCCATGTGAAATAGAAAATGGAATTTGGAAAAAAAATAGATATAATACATTTTGGAAATTACAAAGTCTTGTAAACTCATAGATCTATTCAAATATTTGACAATCCATCCTTTGAATTTTTTCCTTGAGAAACTATCACACAAATGCATCAATGAATTATTACTATAGTAAATAGTTTACAATATTTTGGTGAAAAAGAGTTATAAAAAGATCAAAACATTGAAAATATTATTGATATTATGCCTAAAGTATGGGAGTCTATGAGGATAGTTATCGATGATACTAAACATTTGAAAAAATTTAGTCTAAAAGACTTAATTGGAAAACTAATGTAGTATGATGTTATATATAGATGAGATTCTAAAAAAGAGAAAAGGAAGAATATAGTAGAATTTACTCATACTTCAGGTAACCCTAATTCTGGTACATTTAATACTTTTTCTAATAGTTATAAATCTCTTATTTTAAAGAGTAAAATTAAACATTCAGATCAAAGTGATTTAGATGAAAAATACAATTAACTTTCTCAAATTTCAAGATGAATAAATAAGCTTATTGATAATGTAAATGTTTGGAATGTTCATCAGAAAGACAGAATAGATAAGAAGTAGTCTTTAAAAGTTATATGATATTAATGTAATAAGGAAGGTCATATCAGAATTTATTATTCAAAATTGAAGAAGAAAAATATAAATTTTAAAAGGCATTATAAAATCAACAAAAAGAAAAACATAAAATCTTTAGATACCAAGATCACTAGTAAAAGTGATATATATCTGGATAGTTCATTAGAAGAAAGTGGAATATAAATCCATAAAATAATTGTCCTCTATTCAAATATTTTAAGGAATTAAAAATGATTCATGGAAAAGGTAACAATAGAATCCCTTACATATTTAATTATAGATTCTAAATTCACCTATAATATTGAAAATGATTATTAAACTTCATTAGAAGATGAAAATGATAATATATTAGATGTTGGAAAATTTAATTCATTAGAATAGGAAGAAAATTTGCCTACTATAATTGAAATGGCTAGATATGTAACTCGTGATTATAGAAAATAATAAACTAAAAATTACCTATGTGTTTACTGAATCAAAACTTATTAAGGATAATAAAAGAATTTCAAAATTAACTTTGGAAATTTCAAAAAAATCAGCCAAATTAAATTCAAAAACTAATTATTATATAAATTGTGTTGATCAAGATTTAATTGATCAAAAATCTATTAATAAAAATTTAGATAATCGGAATTTTATTGTTCAACTTAAATCCAGAGTTTGATGTTTAACGAAACTGTTATCTAACATTACTTCAGGTAAAGGGAATTTTGATAAAATTTATAAACAAATAAAACCCTCTAGAACTTCAAATGGAATTGGTTATAATTTTGATAAAACTTGTGTTCAATAAAACTATTGTATACATAAAAGTGAAAATTTTGTACAAAATGATGAATATGAGGTCACTGGAGTAAGTAGTGTTCTCTAAACAAAGTTCAATCTTTTGGTTTCTACTAAACTTTTATTTCATAAGAACTACTAGTTGTACAATATAAATGAGTTGGGTGGATATGGATTCCTAAATATTTATTTTCTAAAATAATAGGACCCAAACATGTGTGGATACCCATAACATGATTTTATCTTTTTTTGGAAAAGAAGTTGAGTACGAGTAGTAGAAACAAATGGTACATGGATAGTGTTTATTCTTAACATATGACTGGACACAAGTCCAACTTCTGAAATAGAAATAAATCTAAAGGAGCAAGATTTTGGTACTGAGGTGTACAACAAAAGATGGTGGGTCGGAGATTTAAAATTGTACATAATCAATGTAATGAAACTTCATCATATTTAGTGATTCGATCCTTAGTAGTGGTTTATGGATCTCATGTGAATTTATTAAGCATAAAATTTAAACAAACATTTACCTCATTCGAAATGGTAGTTCATTCGACTACAGCTTATCACCAGTGACCATTGCTTGAAGGACCTAAACTCAAACCCCTATAGATATTCCACACATGCTTCAACAATCTTCATGTACACTGATCAACAAATTTCATAGGCTAGTTCAAATCTTTGACAATTCCTTTGATGTCGTGATGATCGCCTCAATCCCGTCCCTTCAATATGTAAAGGAATTCTTAGATCGATCACTTAAACAGAGCACTTCTCTCTCTAGGACATGGGAGGAGAGAGAATATATTAATTCTAAAAGAATGAATAGTCATTGGAATGAGATCACTTATCTTCTTATATAGTGGATGTCCAAATACCCAAAAAGGGTTTCCCAACACCTATACATCCAACACCTCCTAAATAAGCTATAAATGGCTTGTTATGATGAACTAATTGTGTCATAAACATCATTCATATTTTATCACATACTTGTGATAAAACCATGTCATTAACTTGACTCTTAATTTTCTCAATATTAAAAGAACCTTGAATATTAAAACAATATTCATTCATATAATTTTTTCCCATGTATTTACTTAAAATACTTTTAAATATTTTTAATAAATAAATTCAACTCCAATTATTCAGTACTTGAATAATAATGAATTTATTTATTCATTGGTGATCGATAATACTTATACAACTCTCGCACCCCATGGTTGGGACCACCATTTCCTATAAACCTATTCACCAAAATAGGGTATAGTTTTTTAATATGTTATTGTGTGTGACCCTATATGCCCTTATCTCGATAGCAGTGAATACTATTCATAGACTAAGAGAGGATTCTAGAAACCCATCAAGTCCCCTAAGGAATAAGTAAAAGACATAGCAATGACAACCTTTCCTATGAACATACTATGTGTAACATAATCTATTTGTCTCATGATATCTCATAAATCAAGATTCACACTTTTTGTTATCATCCTTTTTTGTTTTATTATTCATTGACCTTACTGGATAGACTTACCTTATTCTATCATGGACATGAATTTAGTAATGGTATTTTCATCCTGATCAATTGGGCCTAATAAATCTCTTCATATCAGAAGAAACAACTTCTATCTTAATTATTCAATCAATGTCATACTACCAATGATGAACTCAATGCAAGCTGCCTCGCTATGACTTCATTTCCATAGTTTTTTCCTTGTATCAAAGTATATGCTCAAATAGTAATCATCGATAGTAATCTCAAGTCAGGAGACCATTACAAATGTTTCCATATATGGACAACCAATGACACCTACAACATGTGGTGTTTCTATTTATAGGTCAGTCCTCATGATCTCTTCAACTCAAGATCACCAAGTGTGAACATCATGAGAAGAAGTCTCAATGCTTATGATCTCCCGATACCTGATAGTTAGAAATCATATGTGTCAAGTCATGATGATTTATCTAGACCATAGAAAAATTATTTAAGATTAATGACATAATATCTTGAGGTTCTCATTATAGCTTGGGAACTGGTATAAAATTTTGATACAATAAATAATATATGGAAATTACTATTTAAATTGTGGATGTAGAAATATCAACACTATCATGGTAAGATTACATCATGCATAACTCACTATATACATGCTATGGTTGTAACACCCTAACCCCAGAAGCCCAGAGTCCATGAATTATTACATAACATTGGCATGATCACAAAAGATCAAGTCTCAAAAGACTGATTAGTTTAGTAGCCTTGGAAGTACTAGATACATTTATAAGGTTTACATTACATCATAAAATGAAAAACTACAACAACATTGTTTCCATAGACCACACTCATATCCCCTCAGACTATCCCTGCAGGTAAGTCAAAAAATACTTCTTCACATCCTGGGAAAAATAAAACATAGAAAGGGGAGAGCTCAGATGCTCAGTAAGGATAACAATATAGCGGAAACTTTCATAAATAATCATAAACATTTAAGGCAATGTATAACTAAAACAAAATCCTTTTAAACTTGAACTTTAGCATAATATGGAAAAAATAAAATGAAATAATGCCATTTACTTATTCACATGGATATTCTACTAGTCGTATAATCACATGCAATATCAATAACCACTTTCATAATAATGGAATGAATAATGTCATACTATCATAACCCCATAGTCAAGGCCTTGTGCCAAGACTACAAATAATATTTTGTCAAGGCCTTATGGCAAGACACTAGTTTGTCTCATGAGACCCACCGATGCATCAAGGAGCTATAGCGGGCTCAACCCGTCACTTACTAAGTCCAATTCATTCCTCATATGAAAAGTTTGAAACATAACATAAACATTCGTATTAAAACCAGCATACAAAATGTCAATACTTTATCCACAAACCATGAATGGCATAAAAATAGCACATCCACAGTTAAACATAACTCATTCGATATAATATGGAAGATTGTATTGTATCAGATTAACCTTAATCGAGAATAATGAAGGATATTTACATAGATGGAAATAATAATCAAAACTATTAGAGAGAAATATCCCCCTTTTATGAAATCATTTAAAAGTCACACTATTTGTCAAGAAGCCATTTAAAAATAGATTTTTGAATAAAAGTGTCCCATACCAATTTGAAACTTTTAAAAGTAATTTTAATTTTAAAACTTTAATGTCCATATAAATAAATCCTTAAAACCATTTTTAAAACATGGACATTAATGAGAAAGATTTAGAAGAATAAATCTTTAAAACATTTAAAAATGATATTTTAGTTAGAGTTTCTAACCAAAAGAGAGACACTTGAATACAAATAATTGAGGTAATAAAAACATTTTAATATCATGAGAATAAATGGATTCATGATATACTATGTCAAAGTACATTATATACACCATATAAAAGTGATTTGGTGTATAACAACAAAGGAGTCTCAATGGAATGTAAATTGAGATGAAATATATTATAAAGGCCATATACTTAGGTTAAGGATAAATCAACGACATAATTATGTGTGAAAAATATAAATACACTAAATATTATTGGATATTCAGTGTAAAACAATCAGAGGACATTCACACATATTCTTGTAAAAACAACACCAATGAATTGGATGTTTAACTCAATAAATGGAGATTGTGTTAAAATTACTCTTATCAAGTTCATATTGACGACTTGATAATTTATAAATGGAGTGATTATGTGTATCAAAATTATATCAACATAAAGGGGAGTGTAAATTATGACATAAGAAAATGAATAGTGATTTCCCACATAATCATGGAGTAAAATAATCAATGAAGTATGCGTAAAGCCGAATGAGTGGAAATTGAAATTTCAAATTCCATTATCGATTTGGTATCTTATGAAAAATACACCCATGAAAGAAGGATTATACAATTATGATGTAAATATCCATAAATTAAAGTATATTACACAATGAATACAATCCTGGGCAGTACACACACCACATGCATTAGATAAGTGGTGAACAATGGAAATCTCATGAAATTAAAAGTGAGATAAGAAACCCCTTACTTTGTACTTTTTCCTTGGTCGAGGTTAGGTTAACCTCCTTTATAATGGTGAAATAGTTTTTATTTAATTATAAAATAATCATATATATTAATATGATATCATATATGATCTTTTAACATTGATTTGTTAATAATATCTTAGTATTATCGTCGTTTTGGGTGTTAACGGATTCATTTTCCATTATATTATTTGTTATGTGAGTCATATTTGTTATGTATGGGATGTATCTTATTCATATACAGAATTATATCATGTCTCTAAACATTATTTTTAATCATCAAATGAAATTTAGTTTTGAATGGATATTATGGGGAATGAATCTCATCGCGTTCGTGGAGACGGTAATCCGTACGTACGCACGAGCGACAATATCATTATTTTGATATTAAAATAATATATAATTGGATGTTATATCATATATACAGAATAATTATCATGTTATATTTATTATTTACATGAATTACACATCATTATTATACTCATCCAAATAATAATATATTGAATAACAATTACACCACGACGTGGAGACTGTAGGTCGTACGTACGCACGTATGGTGACATGTCATTCAAAGGATGGATAGAATACTGAATATGGTTGTACCATATTTATAATAACATAATTTTATATAGAAGATACTGGAATTATTATTTTAGAATGGAAATAACAATGAAAGAAGAAGTGGAAGAATAAAGGAACTTGAAAGAGGGTGGTGAAACATTACCTCTTCTTCGGGTTCTTCATTTTGATTTGATCAAAAGGGATCCTTAAGTTGGATTTATGACCAAAGAAGGGCCTATAGGATGAAGTGAGGTAAGTTGAGAGAATATTTGGGCAGGGTTTGGCCGAACCAAAGGCTTTTAGGGTATGAATTTGAGAGAAGGGGGAGTACCCTTTTATAAGAGGGGTGAGGGGCACCTTAGGAAAAGCTAGAAATATTATTTTATAATAAATTCATATTCAGTTTCTAATGTCTCAAAAGTGTATTATTTAAAATATAAGGTGGTTATGGGTCTAAAACAACTCAACCAATATGTTTTAGACAGGTTTGGGTCACTTTTTTAACCTTATCTTTTAGTTTTAACTCTTAGTTAATTAGTTTGACATTAACCATGTCACTTTGTATTTTTGTATTATATGGTTAATAAACTTACTATATACTTCCAAGAGACCTCCAAGTGGTCCATTAATAATACAAATATCATTATATAAGTCCTTTTGCCAAACCTTATATTTTTAGGAATATAATATCAATTAATAATATAATATTTGTTTTAAAAACTCATTTATGTCAATTTTGACACTATTCAATAATTGATTTTTGTTAAAGTCTTCAACTTTATTAATTCGAACAAAATTCATTTAAGAAATAATAACATGTCATATTAACCAATAAAATTCATGTATGTAATCAAAACTTTCAAATTATATTTATTTTAAAATTTATAATACCAATTATTTGATTCTTTCATTAATAAGGAAAATACTGCATCATTATTTTTTCATAAATATATTTAATTATTCAATGTCTAAAAATTATAAATAAAATACCATTATGGATGAAATATTTTTATCTTTATAATGAATATTTATAGTCAAAAATATAACATATATAACCCTATGTAAAAAAAATTCTAAAATATATATGCTTATGTCATTTTTGTATTTACTTTAACTTAATTAATATAAAGTGTCATTATCACTTACAAGTGGATCCATGGGGTCCCAAAATCAACCCAAAGATGCCCACGGTCAGACATGTATCAACCAATAGGGTTAGGACACGTTTTAGGTTAAATTAATATTATTATAATATTATTTTTTTACTCTTATTTACCGGATTTACCCTTTAACCATGGTAAATAAAATATTTACCGAAGTAATTATTCAAAATGTCTAAAAATAAGAGTTACCTATTTACACAATTTGTACATCCTGATTCCAAATATGGAATCCATTTTTTAAAATTCAAAACACAAAAGTGGCAGAAATTAATTTAAAATTAATTCCCGATGTCAAAACAGAAAGCGTGTTTTTAAGAAAAAATAACTATCAAAAGATTGACACTTGTTTATGTCCGGTTTAAATGTGAAATTACGTCCAATTACCAACATTATATTAAATGGTAAAAATATATTCTAAATATACTTTAAAACCACTAAAATTAATAATTTATCACTATTAATTATTTCAATTAAAAAAGTTGTTTTTAATTAAAATTTAGTAATTTTCACTGTTTATAAAAATATGAAAGTTATCAGAAAAGTACAAAAAAATCACCCTAAGACAATTTTGATATTACGAATCCAAAAATGAAGTCCATTTTGAAAGATAAAATTTATGAAATTTCAAAAACTGGGTATTACTATTCATAACGACTAGTTTGATTGGTTGTGGTGTGTTAGAATCTCGAAGTCGCGTAAAATGCAAGCTATTGCATTATTCAAAGGGAAACGTACCGTGGAAGCTTAGGGTGTTAAATTCTCCCCTCCTTCAATAAATTGCATCCTTACAATTTAAAATTGGGCTTTGGAATATAATGGAAAGTCCCACATCGGAAAAAGATTCAATAAAACTATCACTTTAAAAGAAAGAAATAGAAGTACAAAGGTCACCTGAGATAACCTATACTAGGATTCCATGTAGAAAAACATGGATATGGATGATAAACTAAGTTTCATGTTGTGATGGAGAGGAATAGAAACATGATCTAGAGAAAGTTAACAATAAGAAAACCACAAACTTGTGATGGGACAAATGGTCATTAGTTTCCCAGTAGGAAAAGTAAATGGACAACATTTTTATTTTTTATTTTTAAGTTACATTACATAAATATGAGGAATTAATTTCTGAGATTGACTAAGAACATAAAGAGATATACTTACTTTTTAAGTAAAGTTTCGATCTTTAATAAATTTCTACTACTAACTCATTTTTAAATGATGACTATTCCGGAATACTTGGTCACACTATAAGAACTAGAATAAACTTCTTATAGAATCACATGATACATGAAAAATAAACTATATATTTACCTTGTCTTTAGAGATTAATCAAAACCAAAACGGTTAGTATAGGATCTGATGATCCCCCAAAAGGATATTCCATTACAGAAAGAAACACTAATCTTAATTTCTAAAATTAAACCAGCAATACCCCAAAGTTAAATAAATAGAATTCAATAAACAATTGTCCTTAAAATCCTTCAATAAAATACAAAATAATATTTAAACCCAAAACTTAGAATAATTTGGTTATATAGTCTTCCACTTTAAATGGTATCTCCAAATGACATCAACTACTCTTAAAGTCACATACCTAAAGGTAATTAACCTAATCACATATTCTCTATTATAGGTTAATCATTTCCATAAATAACTCAAATCACTATAAATCCACAATAAAAACATAGATAAAAATCCACCATTACTCCTCAAATGAAATTCCATAGTATTCTATTTTCCTTGGGCATATAGTGTTCCCAACAAGGTGAAAATCTTCCAAAATAACATTTATCACTTAATCACCAAATCATTTTCCTATACTAAGGGTATTAATTTGATAAGACATAAGATCCAAAATCAACTTATTATTGATTAATAAAATCATTTAACTAAAAATAATAGTCACACTCACCAGGGACTTCATGTAGTCCAGTGGTAGGTGATAAATCCCAATCGCACCTTGGTTGTGGGTTCAATTCCCATATCTTTTTCCGACGTGAAGGATTGTCACACGGTCTGTGTGTTGTCATTTTTCAAAAACTATATTTTATAAAATTACCATATGAGATAAATTCCTTAAAATAACCATAACATAATTTAACCACAAATGTTATCTCATACTTTGCATTTTCATCCCAAAATATAATAACTTGTAATTGCCTCAAACCCAAAGATCATATAAAACCAAATGGTTATTTATAACTATATCCAGAAGAGAAAAGATAAGTCTTCCTTAAATATCATTCTCACATGGAAAACTGCAGGGTTAAAAATACAAGAGAAAATTTATTCCAAAGTAATCCCAACAACAAAGATCACTAATACCTTTAAACATTTTTCCATCCATTTATTTCCTCATAGGATCTTCATTGACCAAGAGGTTATCCTATATAATAGGGAATTCTCTCGGTTAATGGCAAGGTCCCCTAAATTTATGGAAAATGACTGTAAATGGATTCTTGGGACCATTTTTTTTCTTACATAGTACTCTTCATTTTTCCTCGGCAATTCTTCACTTTATGTCCTTCTTTCCCACACGTAAATCATTTCTTTGTTCCGTTGAGACACTTTCTGGGTGTCTCCTTCTACATTTACTACATGATGGAAATTTATAATTCTTTTCTCAATGGTCTCCACTGCTGGAGATCTTATCATTCATCACCTTTCTCTTCTTTGTTGAGGCTGGGAGTTGGTTAATATATATGTTGTTGATCATATTTTTGGAAAATTGATTTGGCATGAACACAATATCTTTTATGCCTATAAAAATTCCATTTTTTTCTCATTTCCATCACCTTTCCCACCTTGTACAGCATTCTCAAAGTTACTATGACTTCTTTGGAATCCATCCATTGACTAAAACCAGAAAGCATTGTGTGAGTAACAGTAGTCATAAAATAATTTAGATAATATCATGACACCATATTCTTTATTTGAATCACCTTAGTATTAACCAAGGTCATTTATTCTCATATTATATTAAAATACTTTAAATCGGTTTTTAAAGAAAATGTAAATTATCCTAAGAATATCCCCCTGGAGTGTCGTAACCAAGAGTGCAGCAAGACCCATTTTCGTGCACCAGTTCTCGTTCGAGTCCAGCTCAAAGTGGTGTTTTCGGGTTTTACCCCTAGGTACATCTGTGCCAGAGCCGCCTCTACCTGCTCGTATCCAGACAGGGATGTATTTCTTATTAAACTCACAAAATCTATACAATACCAAAATTCTAGTAAGTTCTTCTATATTAATCCTCAAAGTCTTTCTTAGGGCTATGTGCTCTAATCAGAGTTTATCAAAATCTAGCTTCCAAGGTTTGTACTAAACTTTCACTGATACCAACTATAACGTCCAAACCCCAGAAGCCCAGAGTCAGTGCATTATTACATAACATTGGCATGATCACAAAAGATCAAGTCTCGAAAGTCTGATTATTTTAGTAGTCTTGGAAGTGCTAGATACATTTATAAGGTTTACATTACATCAAAAAATGAAAAACTACAACAACATTGTTTCCATAGACCACACTCATATCGACTCAGACTATCCCTGCAGGTAAGTCATAAAATACATCTTCACATCCTGGGAAAAATAAAACATAGAAAGGGGTGAGCTCAGATGCTCAGTAAGGATAACAATATAGCGGAAACTTTCATAAATAAGCATAAACATTTAAGGCAATATATAACTAAAACAAAAGCCTTTTAAACATGAACATCAGCATAATATGGCAAAAATAAAATGAAATAATTCTATTTACTTCTTCACGTGGATATTCTACTAGTCGAATAATCACATTAAAATATCAATAACCACTTTCATAATAATGGAATGCATAATTCCAGACTATCATAACCCCATAATCAAGGCCTTGTGCCAAGACTAAAAATAAGATTTTGTCAAGGCCTTGTGCCAAGACACTAGTTTGCCTCATGAGACCTACCGATGCATTGAGTATATATAGCGGGCTCCACCCGTCACTTACGAAGTCCAATGCATTCCTCATATGAAAAGTTTGAAACATAACATAAACATTCGTATTAAAACTAGCATATGAAATGTCAATACTTTATCCACAAACCATGAATGGTTTAAAAATAGCACATCCACATTCAAACATAACTCATTTGATACAATATGGAAGATTGTATTGTATCATATTATCCTCAATTGAGACTAATGAAGGATATTGACATAGATGGAAATAATCATCAAAACTATTAGATAGAAATATCCCCCTTTTATGAAATCATTTAAAAGTAACACTATTTATCAAGAAGCCATTTAAAAATAGTTTTTTGAATCAAAGTGCCTCATACCACTTTGAAACTTTTAAAAGTAATTTTAATTTTAAAACTTTAATGTCCATATAAATAAATCCTTAAAAATATTTTTAAAACATGGACATTAATGAGAAATATTTAGATGAATAAATCTTTAAAACATTTAAAAATGATATTTTAGTTAGATTTTCTAACCAAAAGAGGGACACTTGAATACAAATAATTGAGGTAATCAAAAAAAATTAATATCATGAGAATAAAGGGATTCATGATATACTATGTCAAAGTACATTATATACACCATATAAAAGTGATTTGGTGTATAACAACAAAGGAGTCTCAATGGAATGTAAATTCTGATGAGATCTCTCATAAAGACCATATCCTTAGGTTAAGGATAAATCAACGACATAATTATGTGTGAAAAATATAAATACACTCGATATGATTGGATATTCAGTGTAAAACAATCAGAGGACATTCACACATATTCTTGTAAAAACAACACCAATGAATTGGATGTTTAACTCAATAAATGAAGATTAAGTTAAAATTACTCTTATCAAGTTCATGTTGATGACTTGAGAATTTATAAATGGAGTGATTATGTGTATCAAAAGTATATCAACATAAAGGGGAGTGGAAATTATGACATAATCAAATGAATAGTGATTTTACACATAATCTTGGAGTAAAATAATCAATAAAGTATGCGTAAAGCCGAATGAGTGGAAATAGAAATTTCAAATTCCATTATTGATTTGGTATCTTATGAAACATACACCCATGAAAGAAGTATCATACAATGATGATGTAAATATCCATAAATTAAATTATATTACACAATTAATAAAATCATGGGCAGTACACACACCACATGTAATAGATAAGTGGTGAACAATGGAAATCTCATGAAATTAAAAGTGAGATAAGAAACCCCTTACTTTTTACTTTTTCCTTGGTAGATGGTAGGTTAACCTCTTTTATAATGGTTAAATAATTGTTATTTAATTATAAAATAATAATATACATTAATATGATATCATATATGATCTTTTTACATTGATTTGTTAATAATATCTTAGTATTATCGTCGTTTTGGGTGTTAACGGATTCATTTTCCTTTATATTATTTGTTATGTGAGCCATATTTTTCATGTATGGGATTTATCTTATTAATATAAATAATGATATCATGTATCTAAACATTATTTTAATCATAAAATGAAATTTATTCTTGAATGGATATGATGGGGAATGAATCTCATCGCGTTCATGGAGATGGTAATCTGTACGTACGCACGAGCGACAATAAATAATATATAATTGGATGGTATATCATATATACAGAATATTATCATGTTATATTTATTATTTACATGAATTAAGCATCAATATTATACCCATTCAAATAATAATATATTGAATAAAAATTACACCACGACATGGAGACGGTAGGTCGTACGTACGCATGTATGGTGACATGTCATTCAAAGGATGGATAGAATACTGAATATGGTTGTACCATATTTATAATAACATCAAAATATATAGAAGATACTGGATTTATTATTTTATAATGGAAATATCAAAGAAAGAAGAAGTGGAAGAAGAAATGAACTTGAAAGAGGGTGGTGAAATCATTACCTCTTCTTCGGGTTCTTCCTTTTGATTTGATAAAAATGGATCCTTAAGTTGGCTTTCTGACCAAAGGAGGGCCTCTAGGATGAAGTGAGGGAATTTGAGAGAATATTTGGGTAGGTTTTGGCCGAACCAAAAGTCTTTGAGGGTATGAATTTGAGAGAAGGGGGAGTGCCCTTTTATAAGAGGGGTGAGGGGCACCTTAGGAAAAGCTAGAAATATTATTTTATAATAAATTAATATTCAGTTTATAATGGCTCTAAAGTATATTATTTAAACTCTAAGGTGGGTATAGGTCTAAAAAAACTCAACCAATAGGTTTTAGACAGGTTTGGTTCACTTTATTAACCTTATCTTTTAGTTTTAACTCTTAGTTAATTTGTTTGACATTATCCATGTCACTTTGTATTTTTATATTATATGGTTAATAAACTTACTATAAACTTCCAAGAGACCTATAAGTGGTCCATTAATAATACATATATCATTATATAAGTCCTTTGGCTGAACCTTAGATTTTTAAAAATAGAATATCAACTAATAATATAATATTTGTTTTAAAAACTCATTTATGTCAATTCTGACACTATTCAATAATTGATTTTTCTTAAAGTATTAAAAATGTATTAATTCAAACAAAATTCATTTAAGAAATACTAAAATTTCATATTAACCAATAAAATTCGTGGATTTCATCAAAACTTTCAAATTATATTTATTTTAACATTTATAATACCAATTATTAGATTATTTCATTAATAAGGAAAATAATCCATCATTATTGTGGCATAAATGTATTTAATTATTAAATGTCCAAAAATTATAAATAAAATACCATTATGTAGGAAAGATTTTTATATTTATAATTAATATTTATAGTCGAAAATATAACATATATAACCCTATGTAAAAATTGTTTTTCTAAAAGATATATGCTTGTGTCATTTTTGTATTTACTTTAACTTAATTAATATAAAGTATCATTATCACATACAAGTGGATCCATGGGGTCCCAAAATCTCACCAAATATGCCCATGGTCGGACATGTATCACCTAATAGGGTTAGGACACGTTTTAGGGTAAATTAATATTATTATAATATTATTTGTTTACCCTTATTTACCGGATTTACCCTTTAACCATGGTAAATAAAATATTTACCGAAGTAATTATTCAAAATGTCTAAAAATAAGAGTTACCTATTTACACACTTTGGATATCCTGATTCCAAATATGGAATCCATTTTTCCAAATTCAAAACACAGAAGTGGCAGAAATTATTTTAAAATTAATTCCCGCTGTCAAAACAAAAAGCGTGTTTTTAAGAAATAATAACTATCAAAAGATTGACACTTGTTTATGTCCGGTTTTAATGTGAAATTACATCCAATGACCAACATTGTATTAAATGGTAAAAATATATTCTAAATATACTTTAAAACCACTAAAATTCATAATTTATCACTATTAATTATTTTGATTAAAAAAAGTTGTTTTTAATTAAAATCTAGTAATTTTCACTATTCATCAAAATATGAAAGTTATCAGAAAAGTACCAAAAATTCACCCTAAGCTAATTTAGATATTTTGAATCCAAAAATAAAGTCCATTTTAAAAGATAAAGTTTATAAAATTTCAAAAAAGTGGGTATTACTATTCATAACGGCTAGTTTGATTGGTTGTGGTGTGTTAGAATCCCAATGTCTTGTATAATGCAAGCTATTGCATTATTCAAATGGAAATGTATCATGGAAGCTTGGGGTGTTATAACGGTAATTGAAAATTATTAATAAATTTGGGTCTAGGGAACCCACTTTTACAATACTCCCACTTGCATTAGAACCAAATTGTTAACCAACCTTGTTAGATCTCACATGATAAGATCATGTTTCTACTGAGTTGTGGCTTTAGTCAAGGGTCTGCCACATTTCTATTTCATGGATATTCTGTTATCTATAACCTCACCTCCTTGTGTAAGACTCCTCAATAGTTGTAAACCCCGATTATATATGAACTGGAACAAATCATTACATATGTTTACACTACTTTTTAGTTGTATCAGAAGTCGCAACACACTCGGTATTTATATATATAGCTACCACTGGCTTAAATGAGATTTTATTACTCATTTCCTTAGTCTAACCGTGATATTAGATCACATTGATCTATAGGTTTACTATTTTGTGTTCCCTTTTAACTAATATCCCTTTCTCTCCACATACCATGAATATATCCCTTATATTGCCTCAAGTACAATCGTATAGTTTTCACTACTTCCTGTGTAGTTTTTATAGATTATAATGATATATTACTACCATTAAATATATGTTGGAAATATAATTTATTGTACTTAACATGGTATAGGCACATATGCAATTCTACTCACCTCTTTAATACCCTCCCATGCCTATGCAAGTCTTCTTAGAGAGATTTATGTCATGTGACACTGGTAACAATTGTATCTCGAATTGCTCTAACATGTATTTTTCAATACATTTTCAGTATATGTACTATTGACTGGGTTTAATAAACCTTTAGATCTACATCATTAGATCACATCCCCTAAAATATAGGTTCTTACTTTAATTCAATCTATGGATAGCTACTTTCATTTTATTCTTAACTAATTATAAGACCAATATTTGTTTTCCATATGTTACTAAACATATTCTACTTGGAAAACAGTGGCGCTACCACTAATCTCTTGTTGAAACATGGAAAAAAATCATTCCAAATGAATATTCTATGATCTTGTAACATACATTAATCCTAATCTATATTTAAGTAACTTGCACCCTTATTGGAATTTTATGGTATCACCAACCCTTTCTGGTTTCATCATATAGACACCTTCCAAGATTGGTAGTCTTGACATCCAATTCACAATTTTAATGACCATAGAATGTAGCTATGATAAGTAACATTCTAATTTATTTATGCATAATGACTTGGTACAACCAATAAAACCTTATTAGTACCACACTTGTACCACCCATGTATTGTTTCACTTGAATACCCACCATAGTATTCAAAATAATAAGCACATGTACTTTGATACATTGAAACCATTATTGAATTTTAATTGATCTTGTCAAATTAACTAAATGTTATATGTCATTTAATTGTAGGGTTTATTACTGTAAATGTTAGTTGTGGTGAATTTAAATCCTTTACCATGTTTTTATATGCACAGTATGTGTCTTTGGAACATTTCTTTTCCACTTACTCTTGTAGAACTTGTTCATATGCCAACTATATGTGCATATACAATATTTACTAAACCTAAGTCAATATTTATCCCACTATCTGAAATAGGGATGTGTACCCTTTCATTTAAATATATTCTATCAATTTACTATAACTTTTCTATCTTAGGGATTTCTATAACATACTTAGAAGACTTTAGGATAATTAATTTATATGCACACTATGTTTTACTTAATGGAAGCTTGTGTATATCCATAACAAACTCTATGAATCCAAACTCATATTATTATGACATGATGGATTTATATCATACTTTAACTCATACGATATCCATTTTTCATAATAGTTGTTATATGGTTATGGGATTGTCCCATTATTTTCAAAGAATCTCTCGAAAAATAATAGAAGTTTTTTCAATGCTTATTAGTCTCAACATTGATTCTCCTTTTACTTACATCATGACTCTGATGTTTATAAGGAAATGTGTGTTTAGTAATTACTCCACACTAAATTTTAATGACCAATTTTTTCATCTAAGACTCATCATTGATCCTCCTTATTAACATGATAGATTTGATGTGGATAAGGTAATTTGAATTTAGGAATTACTCCATGTTGTATTATAATGATCGATGAATGTTTGGTTAAGATATTCATTGTCTCATGGGTCTGAAGCAACTCATATCATATCACCATATATATATTATACTTCACTTTCAAATTGCTTAAAAAAACTTAAAAGGAATCTTATGGAGTATATTTACCACTAAATTAACCTTTGAATAGTCCACATACTCCAGATGAACTAATTTCAAAAACTTTGTGACTTACCTTTATTTCTAAAGGTTTCTTTATCCAAACTAAATAAGTATATAAATCAATAATACATAATTTTTTTTGCTCCAAAAATTCTAAATACCACACTGGGTATATTCTTGATGTCCTCTTTTAGTTTTACTTGACAAAGAGTAAACTTTCCATAACTGGGTATTAGAGTCTTACATTTATATTCATCATTTATTACCAATGATTCAAGCATCATTGAGCCTTTCATTGATTATATGACACTATAAACAACATTCATACCTATAATGAAATAATTTCTACTTGTGTCCAAAGGGAACATGAGATAAATTTTTTCGTAATACTTAACAAAAGTTAATCTAGAATCAATAAACTTGGAAATTAGAAGTTGTATACTTCTCACCTCTGACTTAGGAACCACCCTTTCTCATCCGATTTGAGAACACACCTTACTTCTTATAACATTTCTATACTTACTTGGTTACTTAATTTAAATACATGTATGAGATAGGCATATTGTATTCAATACCCAATAAGTAAATCAGGAACATTACTTACAATCAATGAATATACCTAAAGAAAAAGTTATTACTTTCTTCTTAGATTCAGTTCATTGTTTTTAAACTTTCAAGGACCTATTTCATGACATGGGAAGAAAATAACCTCTTGTTTAATACCTATTTTCTTTTAACGATGTTATTAAGGTTCCTTCAATTTCATATTTTCCTTTTTCCTTTTTTACTTTTCTTACAAATTGTTCTTCATAAGAACTAAACATTAAACCTTCCTTAAGTTCTTGTTTTCATGGTAAACATTACTCAAAAGGTAATGAAGTGTTTTTTTCATACTTTTCATTGTGTAATATTAAATGAAACTAGAGTAAATGGGTGATAAATATATAAGAATGGGATATATTGAAATATCATGATCCATATTTCATATTTACACATCTCTAGTGTAATCATCGCCCATTTTTATCTCACTTTATTTTCTCCTCACAAGATTCTCAGAGATGTGACAACATGTGAAATCATCCATGTCTTGATGTTGTATCCATAACTCACATCAGGTGTTGATGATAGCATTAGGACGTAACCATCATATGTGTCATACATTAGTCTCTTGTAACTATTTTTTCTCTCCTTCACTTCCTGATGAGGCTTAACAGGTATTGAGGACACTAGCACCTTGAATTTATGATATTGTAGTACTTTGCACAAGCGCCTATACTACTCTTGAAAATTCATGCCATTTTGGACATTTTATTTGTCCAATATTATATTCAGCATGTATATGGTATTACTTGTCATTTTCTACAAAAAAAATCTATCAGATTAGTACTTTATCATGATTATTGATTAGAGATTACCAATTAATCAAATCATCAAATTCCCCCCACTATTTTATCTAACTGTATTATCCCTCACTACTAGACTCATAATGCTTTGATGCATGAGTATTCTAGTGGAGGAGATCTTTAAAAACTTCTCCTCATAGTCTACAGCTTTGGCTATACCACTACTCGTAGAGTTTTAAGGTAGGCACTAAGTTGGTCAACCACATTCACTCACAGCTCCTAACTCTGTTGAGTGATGTCCTAACTTATGAAAATCATAAACATGATTTACTAAATGTTTTCCTCCAAAGCTGAAATAAGATAGCTTTGGATACTTCTTTACTGCCAAATTTAGTTAAGTCAACACATCACTCTCATAATAACTCTCTAGTGGTAGGAGACAGCCTCAACTTTGGATGACAATCACCGTGTATACCCGGTTTTGTTCAAATTTGAGCGATGAAAGACATTCGTGAGTTAATATTTTTTAAGGGGTTTTTAATATTTTCTATAAATGTAATACTTTTCTATTAAATATGTTCATACTATATTTTCATGATCAAAACTAAACATTCATTAATATAATACATTCATCGTATCTTTATACATTTTTCTCTTTATTATTTTATGTGTTCTCACAATAAACATGCACATATATAAAATAATAAACAATTCATAAAGGAGATAAATTACCCAACTATTCTTGAGAATCTAAAAATGGTTGATCGATTTAAACTTAATGTATCAACCATGAACTAAGGGTATAATACCTGAGTTGGATCCTGACTCATTTAGTATATCACCCCTAGTTTAGTGTTTTTACCTCTCATTTAGGATACCACCTCGTCTTGGCGAGGTCCACGTCTTATAGCATCATCATAAAAAAATATACTTACATGTAGGTGAGGAGCCTTAGAAAGCACAAAATACATACAGATAAATTGATGGACACGTAGGCCCTTATACATATTAAAATGAAAAATACGATGCGCAGACTGACAAAAAATAAATAATTATTACAAATATTGCATGTAGTTGTAATAAATAATTAAATAAAATAACATAAAAAAACATAGGGTTGGTCACTGATCAAGACCAGTTGATGAAAAAAATAAAATTGTGATAAAAATTCAAATACAATAAATTTAAGTTCATTGGAATTTATTAAATTAAATGAATTATTTAAATTAAAATAATTTAATTTCATTATGCCCCTAAATTAATTTAATTTTACTCCCAAAATTAAATTAAGTAATTAAATTTTTTTAGAATGTTAATTTTTTTTAATTCCAAAAATTAATAAATTAATTTTTGAATATTAAAAACTTTCCCAGGCCCCAGAAACCCATGCAAGGACATTTCAAGTTGGTACAAACCCATGCAGACCCATTTTAGGTTGGGCAGACCCCGTGCATGGCGTTTTTGGTTTGGAAAGACTTTCCCTGACCCATTTCAGGTCAGTCGGACTCACTCAAGCCCATTGTGGGGTGGGTCGGGTCAAACAAGATCCATGGGAGCCCATCAGTAGCCCAATCAGGGTGGAGGTCATGGACAGGTGAGGTCATGCGCATCAAAGGCAACATCAATGAGGTGGGAGACGGTGTTGTGGGTCTTCACACGGAGGGTTGGCATTTTTTCAACAGCTGGTCTATGGGAAATGAGAATGAGGAAAAGGAGGTGTGGAGTGGGGTGTCATTGTGGTCACATGAATCAGTGTCTGAGGGAGGTGAAAACTAGTAATGTCAGACACAGAAGGGGTGGCATCTAGATCATCGACCAGAGGAGACCACGGTGACAGGCAAGAGGCGAGTCTGACAAGGGTCGACAGGGCGACAATGGCATCTGGATGGAGGCAGCGACAATGGGCACTAGGCAGGGGTGTGTGTCACATGGGGAATAAGACATCCTATTTTTAAATTAAAAGTATTTTTTTCTGTTTTTTCTTTCCAGCTTATGCTGAAATATATTATAGGTTTTTTTATTTATTTGACTCAACTGGTGTCTTCCCACCCAACCCATATGGTTTTTTTTAAATCGTTACTTTCAAAATCTAGTTGCCCCCTTTAATTCAAATATTATTATTTTGTTTAAAAACTTTCAACAACCTATTGATTAGGTTTTTTATTTTTGAAAAACAAATATGATTAAATTTCCACAAGCATGTGGATATCACTTGGAAAATATTGTACCAGCCAGAATCGGGTGGCTGAAATAAAAAATGGATTGCCAAAATCCACCAAAATAAAACATGAACATATATATATTGTTCTTGAATTTCTAATACCAAAAAAAACAATCTAAATTAAATTTTTTAGATGACTATAACTTATCCATCCAATATCGAATCAAAGTGTAGTTAGATCTATTGGGGACAAATTAAATTCCTCTATTTAATTTAATGAAATTAATTTTTTTTGTGGCTCATAAAATTCATGTGATTGCTTTGATACTATTTGCTTATACCAGGGGGTGTAGTGGAAGATGATGGACTAGAAATTTAAAGTTTTACATTAACGAAGTAATGAAACTTTTTTGTCTATGATGATTCAAGATCCAATAGAGGTTTGAATATCTCACATGAATTTATTAAGCACAAAATGTAAATGAACATTTACCTCATTCGTATTGGAGGTGAATTTTTAATATCCTGACCTTTTCTAGAGATGTATCAGGCTCATTTTTAGGTATTATTTTACCCTTTTTGATATATTTTGGTTGAGGCTTGTCTTGGGTGCGTTTAGGAGAATTTTGGAAGTTTTTTGTAGGGTGTTTGGGCAGTGCACAGTTGTCACATGCGGGATTTTAATCCCCCAAAAAATTATAAAAAAAATATCAAACCCCCTAGTATTAACCCCTAATCTCCCCTACTCAGATCTAAACTCATTTCCACATTTTTTGAAGCCTTTGAGAGGATTACAAGGCCTTATGAACTCTTTTATTGATGAATCAAGGACCGGATTGAAGAATCTACACCTCTCCCGGTAAGAGATTCTCATCGTTGTTGGTTTCCTCCCTCCCTCCCATATTTCACTCAACTTTTGAAGGGATTTTTTCTTCCATTGGTGATGGATTTAGATATAGGTTTTGATAGATCCTAATTTATTTAATCGCGGATCTATGTTTTGGATATAGACCTTGTTCTTCATTGTACAATTGAATGTTCTACTTCAATTTGTGGGTTTTCATTTAGTAAACGCTCACCAAAAATCTTGAGGTAGGTGTTATAAATTGAAAATGTCACAGTAATGATTATAATTATGTGTATGGAATTTTAAAAAATAAATTTTCAATTTTTTAAATCTAATTTTTAATTGGATTAATTAATTGATTAATTAATTAATGGAATGATGTGATTAAGAAATTGATGGGATATTGGGTTTATGAATATGGTGGATTAAATGGATTTTTTATTTTATTGATAAACATGAATTGTGGAATTGATTAATTATTGGAATCAAGGGATGGTTGGATTAACCTTAATGGGGTTAATGGCTTAAATGATTAAACTTTGATGAATGGTTTAATGGTGAATTGTTCATATTACTCCATGTGATTAAGTGTTGAACCATGATTATTTTGATAATTTAAATGGTATTCCATGATTTGAAATGTTGATAAGAGGTTTAATGATGATTAAAATTATTAAATGTGATATATTTGAAATGTGTGATTGATTGATAAATGGGTTATGGGACACAAACTAATGCTTCAAATATCCACAGGGTCATAGCCATGGTGTTATAGGACCAAATGCATGCATGTGATAAATGAGTATGGGACACAGACTAATACTTCAAAATACCATGTGGTTGATTTATAAATGGGTTTTGGGATATATATTAATACTTCAAATACCCATGGGGTCCTATCCATGGTGTTCTAGGCCCAAAATGTTGGCATTGGACTATGGTTCCAATTATCCATGATATGAGTTTAAATTAAATGGATAATGAAAGACCATGTGAAAATGAATTGTGATTCTCTATGTGGTATTTGATATCCGTTGGGGATAGTTCAGACTCTGGAAAGATCCAAATTAGTTATTTATGGGTTGGGTGTTTTTTTAAACCTGAGAAATTATGTGGTTAATTAAAAAATAATGAAATGTGATAATTGTTTACTTTATGCATTGTACTTTATTCTTTATAAAACTGCATACACTATTATTGACTGGATATTATTTTAGACACAGTTGGTGGTGGAATACTGAGTTGAACTCACACCCTACTTAGGATTCTTGATCGGTACCCAAATAGAATTCATGTTTATAGAACAGGATAAAGGCAAGAGCCCTATGTTAGATGGCTGAGTTGGGATGGAGCATGGATGAGGGAACCAGACTTGGTGTTGGGACCTGCTTAGGGGAGTTATTAGAGTATTTATTTTGGGTTTTCATTTTGATACTTTACACTTATTTGTCATGACATGTCTACTATTTATTTTTGGATATTGTATCTTGTTCTGTCTCATCAGGTATTACCGGTCTATTTTGGTTATAGCATTATACTGGTTGTTGGTTATTATCTTTTGGGTTTTTCTTGGTTATTTCTACTATTATGCTTCTTTGATAAATAGGGTATATCCTCCCCATGCTATATATATTATGTAACACCCCGAGCTTCCACAATACGCTTCTCATTAAATAATGCAATAGCTTGCATTGTACGCAACTTTGAGTTCTAAAACACCGCGACTAATCAAAGTAGCCGTTATGAATAGTAATAACCACTTTTTAAAATTATAGAAATTTTATATTTCAAAATGGACTTAATTTTTGTATTCGTAATATCGAAATTACCCTAAGTTGAATTTTTTGTAATTTTCTGAGAACTTCCAATTTTTTATGAATAGTGAAAAATACTTAAAACAACTTTTTTAATAAAAATAATTTATTGTGATAAATTATACTATTTAGTGGTTTTAAAGTATAATTAGAATATATTTTTACCATTTTATCCAATGGTGTTCATTAGAATTAATTTAACATTGAAATTGGGCATGAACAATTGTCAATCTTTTGATATAAATTGTTTCTTAAAAACACGCTATTTGTTATGAAAGCGGGAATTAATTATAAAATTAATTAATGCAACTTATATGTTTGTAATTTTTTAAAATAGACATAATTTTTGAAATCGGAATATCAAATATAGCTTAGGGTGAAATTTTGGCATTGTTCTGAAAAACTTCAATTTTTGATGAATAGTGAAACCACTAAGTGGTAGTTAAATAACTGATTTTTCGTTTAAATGAAGTATTACCACTTCTGTGATTTAATTTTCAAAAATCCGACATACATGGTTGTCATTAAGAAGTAAAATGTGGTTCAATGAGATTAAAATAATTTTTGGTGAATAGTAACTTTTAAGTTCTTAATCGCGATTAGAGGTAATTAGTGTAGTTTAAGGTAAAAATAATGTTTTAATAATATGAGATGAGCTTGACACATGTCCTACCCTCATTGGATGTGCCATGGCCGACCAATAAAATCCATGGGTCAACTTGGGGACCCCATGGAGCCACTTTAGTTGGAAAATGACATAAATACCTTTTATTTAATGTTAAAGTAAAAAAATGACACAAACATGAAATGTTTTACTAAAACAATTTTTACATGGGGTTATACAAGTCATATTTTTGACTATAAATAGTCATTGGAAATATAAAAAGATTTCATACATCATAGTATTTTTTTTATAATTTTTAGACATTAAATAAATTAAATTATTTATGACATCATTATGATGCAGCGATGACCTCATTATTTAACGATTTTAATAAAATGAAAAGATAATGTACAATCCAAGGATTACACTTGTCCAAAGACTATTGGATGGGTATATTTCGAACCATTATCACCTTATCCATGAATTATATAAGTGTGGGACCTTTAGAATCCGAAAAGCATTGTATAATAATGTAAAATTTCCTTACTTTCCAAGAGTGCCCCTCCTCTCCTCTTATAAAAGGCCCCCACCTCTACCACCTCATTCATACTTTCAAACCATTTGGCTCGGCCAAACTCTGCCCAAATACTCTCCCAACTTCCCTCCCTTACTCCTAGAAGCCTCACTTTGGGCAGAACTCTTCCCAAGGAAGCCTTTGGCTCAAATCAAAAAGAGTTGCCCGATTTTGAGGTAATGTCTTCTCTAATGTTGTTTTGTTTTATTTTTCTTCTCCAACCCCCTAAACTCTTTTTATTAATTTATTTTGTAACAACACCAGTATCCTCAATATACTAGTATGTTGTTATAAGAAGTATTCGATCTACACTTACACACACCTACATCTAATGGTTAAAGAACATACTGATTCTGTGGATGGTGAATTTCTGCCTCACGAAACGATGATTGTTCAACACTCATATAACACCTTCAAAGGTTTCCATTAAGATGTAACTATATTTATATATGATATATAATATGTTTATGTTTTACTTATGCTTCTGTATTTCTCATTTATGACATACTTTGTGATTTCCATTATGGGTAAACGCGATAATTTCATTTTAGGAAGTGCGGACTACCGCCCCCTCAAAGTGATTTGAATCGTTAATGCCATATGTGGGATGTATAAAGGATGGAGTAAATGGTATTATACAATATATTATACTGGAATTATATTATACATTTATATCATTATGATTTCATTCCATTAAATACGAAATAGAAATGAAAGTAGCGTTCATGCGTACGTACGGCTTACCGTCTCCATGAACGGTGCATTTCATTTCTTACCTATAAATGTTACGTAATATTATAAATGAATGTATATACTGTATATATATGATATATATGATATCTACATCATTAATATAATTCTGGATATAATGGATATTTTACCACATGAACAACTTGTAATTATAAGAAGTTTATTTTTGACTCAAGTACCAAAGATCGACAAAACGACCGTTATTAACTTAAATAATTACATAATGTTCATAACATGGTAATAAGTGATATAAAAGGAATAATGAACATGAAAAAGGTTCTTAAGTAAATAGAAATTAACTCTATTTTATTATTCAGGAGGTTAAAGAACGGTCGAGTCAGGACAGGACACGAGGTAAGGGAACTTCTTAACCCAATTTCCATTCTTTGGGTTAATCTCCTACTTTCAAATTATGTCATGATATTATTATGTCTTATTTTGTATATTTAATTTCTTTATGTGTACCTATATTGAATACACATAATAGATCTATTTTATTTTAAAAATTATATTTTTAAGGACTTCGTCTCAATCTCCTTTCATTGAGGCATATTTGGTTTTATACACAACTTTCTTTTATACGGTGTATAAACCCGTTTGACTTTTACGTTTATTCAAAAGGAATATTTTTTATAAGAAGAGTTTTACTAAATGACAAAAAGGGAATGTTTTTCTTTCCGTACATATGCGGCGACAACGACTTCTCCGCCGCCGTGACCATTATTTGAGTTTCAGCTTCCTCTACAAGCCATCACTTTTTTTTAATGAAAAATAAATACAATGTTTTAACTTTATTTTATTTTGGTATTGAAAATGGTTTTGAAAGCGTTTTTATTATATAAATGTGTTGTATTGTTATCTTTTGATTGAAATGTGGAAATGTTATGTTTTCTTTATGCATGTTTTATGTGATACGATTATGTTATGGTTTATGAAATGTTTAAACCTATTCATATGAGGAATGCATTGGACTTAATAAGTGACGGGTGGAGCTCGCTATAGCTCCTCGATGCATCGGTAGGTCTCATGAGACAAACTAGTGTCTTGGCACGAGGCCTTGACAAAATCTTATTTGTGGTCTTGGCACGAGGCCTTGGCTACGTGGTTATGATAGTCTGGCATTATGCATTCCATCATTATGAAAGTGGTTATTGATATTGCATGTGATTATTCGACCAGTAGAATATCCATGTGAAGAAGTAAATGACATTATCTCATTTTACTTTTTCCATATTATGTTGATGTTCAAGTTTAAAAGGCTTTTGTTTTAGTTATACATTGCCTTAAATGTTTATGTTTATTTATGAAAGCTTCCGCAATATTGTTATCCTTACTGAGCATCTGAGCTCACCCCTTTCAATGTTTTAATATTTTCCAGGATGTGAAGAAGTATTTTATGAATGACCTGCAGGGATAGTCAGAAGAGGATATGAGTGTGGACTATGAAGACTTTGTTATTAGTTTTTTACTTTATGATGTAATGTAACATTTATGAATGTATCTAGTGTTTCCAAGGCTACTAAACTAATCGGTATTTCGAGACTTGATCTTTTGTGATCATGCCAATGTTACGAAGTAATGCACCGACTTTGGGTAGCTGGGATCGGGGCATTACATATTAGACTCTCACTACTAGTTGATAGCCTCTAGCATTAGGGAGGTGTGCCTGAGGTCGTGTAACTGACCGGCTCGAGGCACCGATATGTGGAACTCGGGTTGGGACATTACAAAGTGGTATCAAAGGCTTGTGGTTTTTTTCACTTTTTCTTAATATTTGGGGAAAGGTAGATATGATAATAGGATGAGATGATCCTGGGTTAAGAGCTTATTCATAGGAGTAGATAAACCATGTACGGGGGGTAAAACCAAGTACTTTGTGGGGGAATTGATGTTATTATTATGTGTTATTATAGTTGAATGTTATTTCACTTCAAGTGTTGCACTTTTTGTGTGAGGTGATTATTGTTTCTGATATTTTTTGAGATTTGAATCATGGCACAGTATGATATTAGATTTGATTAATCATGCATCATTATAGGCATTCGGGATTTATTGCAACATGCATCATTTTAGGCATGCATGAGAAAATCAGATTTTTTGATTAGTTGTTGAAGTTGGAATGATTTTCTTTGCTTGTGTAATTTAAATGAAAAATGTTCCTAATATAAAAATGTAAAATTTTGAATAAATAAAAATGTGGAAATTTGAAATAGATAAATGGGTTTCTAATGATAACTTGAATATGAGAATGTGTTTACCATTTTTTAACCATAAACTAGATGTAAGATGGTTAAGGGTAGTGATAGTGCCTCGGTTTTGACCATGTGGTGGGAAAGGGGGATGACTTATTATGGATGTATGTGAATCCCTATTTTTAAATGTGTTAATTTTATGAAATGTGTCCTAAGATGTGTGTTTGTAATTTTAGATATATGCCTCCATGCCTATACTTGTTGATATAATGACAAGAGGACACGGCTAGAAATGATCCTCCAGTAGTAGAACCTGAGGCTACGATAGTTCCAAGAGAGGAATATGGGGAGCAGTTTTGTGAGAAATTTTATTAGTTTATGTTGTTTAAGGAAAGATACCCAGGGTAGTTTGTAAAAATATACCAGACCTGACAAGGGAGTTTTAGTTGTAGCACCCTCTGACTTTCACCAGAGAGGGTGGACCTGAGGCAGCTGAGTTCTAGATTTAATTTATCCAAAAAACCCATGACCACTTAGAGACTCCTACTGAGAAAAGAGTCAAACTAGAAGCTTATATGTTATTTGATCAAGTGAAGCATTAGTGGGACATCCAGAAATGGGATGGAAATCTGGGAGATATGTAGTGGAAGGAATTTTAGGAGAAGTTATTGGAACACTTTTACCCTAAGATGCTCAGGCGGGAGAGGAAAGCTGAGTTTATGAGGTTGGCCTAGGGGAGCATATCTATAATGAAATATACAAGATTCTTTACTAATTTTAAGTGCTTTGTTCTAGTTTTAGAAGGGTATGAGGCTATTGTGGAAAAGCATTTTCAAGATGGTCTTAAATTTGAGATCAACTCCTAGGTTAAAATATTTATGCTGAAAAAGAAGTGGTAAATTAGGCTCTCATATCTATGGGGATGCTGAAGGAAAATTCAAGTGGAAATAGGTGGTTTTTATTGGATGATCAGCATTTGTCTCTTCCAATGTTAGGAAGCATCACCATGAGAATACCAACTAAGGAGTTAGCAAGTAGAGTGGCCATGGGGAAGGGTTAGTTACTCAGGACCCTGCCTGAGTGACCCGCTACCAGTGCAGTAGGTTGGGTCACATTCGTAGGCATTGTCCCCGACCACCAGTACAATGCCAAGTTTGTGAAGAGATGGGACATCTATTGTGGTTTTGTAGGAACCCATGATAGATGGGTAGTGATGGAGAAGCTAAACAGAACCAAAGTACAGGAAGGGGGTCTTCTACACCATATCAATCTGGAAGTTATAGTTATACTGGTCATGGTGGTCGAGGTAGTAGAAATGGTACTTCTGGGAAAGATTTACCACATCAGTAGAGTGGTGCATCTCAGGGGACTCAGACTGCATCATAGGGAAGAGGGGCAGGAAAGTTTCATTTCATTCAAACTACACTAGTGGATAGTGAGGTTGGACCATCGATGGTTAAAGGTACTATTTTTGTACCTTATACGCTTTTTAGTTCCTTATTTGATATTGGTTTCTCTCATTATTTTATATCTACACAACTTTTGAATGGGTTGAGTCTGACAGTGGAGTTTATGAGTGGGGTTATGACGATCGATACAACTTTGGGGGTACATTCAAGAGACGTCTATTTGTGCAAAGGGTGTTCTCTTGAAGTTGGGGAGTATCATTTTCTCTAGGATCTTTATATTCTGGATATTCGAGGATTTGAATTGATCATAAGTATGGACCGGTTAGTATCATATCGATCCAACATTGATTGCTACCGAAGGAGAGTGACCTTTACATCTCATGAGGGTGAAAATAATGTTCATCATGGAGAATAGGATATCTAGGTGGGCCATGCAGTACCAATTCATCAGCAATTGGGGGAGCTCACCATCTAGGTTGAAAGTCTTATGTTGGATGATGGGGGTATGAAGCATGATATCTTTCCACCCACGGTGGACCGATTCCATGATGTGTTTCAAGAGGACTTCTTAGGGCTGACACTTGATAGAGATATAGAATTTATGATTGATCTCATGCTTGGGGTTGAGCTAGTTTCAATTCCACCATATAGAATGCCATCAACAGAGCTTCAGGAGCTGAAGACTTGGCTGGATGAATTAATGGATAAGGAATTTATCCATCCAAGTATGACGCCTTAGGGATCTTTGGTTTTGTTTTTTGAAAATAAGGTCGATGTGACTTTGCACTTATGTGTTGACTACCAGAAGTTAAACTGGATGACAGTGAAGAACCAGTATCCTTTTTTGTGTATCAATGATATCTCTTTCTTGTTGGGAGGAGCTTGTGTTTTCTCTAAGATTGACCTAAGATCAGGGTATCATCAATTGAGAGTTATACCTTCTGATACACCACAAATAAATTTCAGAAGCATGCATGGCCTTTATGAGTTCATTGTGATGTTGTTCAGGCTAATGAAGGCTCCTGTAGTGTTTATGGCCTTGATGAACCAAATATTCCATTTGTGCCTAGATTAGTTTTTGGTAGTGTTTGTGGATGAAATATTGGTTTACTCTAAGACTCATAATGATCATGACCAACATATTGACATCATCCTGAGTAAACTGAGAGAGAATCATATATACACCATGCTATCTAAGTGTTAATTCTGGATTGATCAGGTACATTTCTTGGGTCACATCATCTTAGAAGAATGTGTGTCAATGGACCTAGAGAAGGTAAATGAGGTTGTTTCTTGGGAGCATCCTAATAATAACTTTGATATCCATAGTTTTTTAGGATTAGCGGTCTATTATCGGAGGTTCATCCAAGAATTTTCCCACTTGGAAGAACCTCTTTTGGTCTTGAACAAGAAGGGAGTTAAGTTTGAATGTTTTGGATCATGTGATAATGATTTCCAAGAGTTGAAGAAGTGTTTGAATACCATATCGAACTTGATCCTACCTGATCCAGGGGAGGAGTATACAGTGTTTAGTGACACAGCTATGATTGGTATTAGAGTTGTGTTGATGCAGGGGGGTCGATTTGTGGAGTATGAGTCACAAAAGTTGAGGCCACATGAACAGAATTACCCTATGCGTGATCTCAAGTTAGCTGCAGTGGTTTATGATTTGAATTGTTGGTGACATTATCTCTTAGTTGAAAATTTTATTATGTATACTAATCATAAGATCATAAATTATATATTTTCACAGTGAGATTTTAATCTTCAATAGTGGATGTGGTTTGAGTATATGCATTTGTTTGACTTTGATCTATCATATATTCCTGGGAAGGGAAATAGTTTTATGGACTCTTTGAGCTGGAAAAAACATACTCGTGCAGTTTAGGAGTCTAGATTTGAATGTAAGATGATGACTTTATTAGATGAGATGCATGGTGTGGTTTGGGAGGGACTAGAGAAGATGACTCTCATATCAATTTCAGTGGAGTCTACACTTTTGAGTTGGATCAAGGAAAGACAATATGAGTATCAAGAGTGTTTGGACTTGAGGGAAAGGTTTAAAGGTAAGGAGTCACCTTCTGATTATACTATATATGATAATGAGATCATCTATGTTTGGGGTCATTTGTTTGTGCCAACATGTATGCGGGAGGAGCTGATACGTGAATTTCATGCCTCGAAGTGGGCGGTGCATCTGGGATTGACCAAAATGTATTGTGACCTATGTCGACAATACTGGTGGTCAGGCATGAAAAAGGAAATTGTATGGTTTGTGACATGATGTTAAACCTATCAACAGGTGAAGTTCAAGCATCAATAACTTGGTGGTTTACTATAGTCATTTCCCATTCTAGAATGGTAGTGGGATGACGTTTCCATGGACTTTATATTGGGTCTACCGAGGATTGATCAGAAGTGAGATGATGTTACTGTTTGAGGCTCTTTATGGTAGTCCATGAAGATCACCTCTATGTTGGATGGAGGTAGGTGAGTTAGAGTTTTTGGGACCATGTCTTGTGTAGGAGAAGTCGAGCAGGTTTAGTTGATTCAGAAATGTGTGGCTACAAATCAGAGTAGGAAAAAGTTGTATGCTGATAGACATCGATGACCCCTTGAGTTTAAAATGAGTGATCATGTTTTGCTTTGGGTGTCGCCTAGATTGGTTCATTGTAATATTTGGAGGTAAGACAAGTTGGTGCATAGGTTTTTTGGACCTTTTGAGGTTGTGGAGAGAATCAGGTCAATGGTGTACCGATTAGATCTTCCATAGAGGTACAATGTTATGAATGATGTTTTTAATGTGTCATAGCTTTGATGGTATCACTCTGAGCCTTCTCATGTGATCGGTGTGAATGATGTTGATCTTGAGACTGATGATTCCTTTGAAGAGCATCTGATATGTGTTATGGATCGCAGTGAGAAAGTGTTGTGGGGAAGGACCATGTTGATAGTTCATGTATTGTTGAAACATGGTCATGTTCAATAGAAATCTTGGGAGAGAGAAACATATATTTAGGCTCAGTGGACTAATCTTTTTACTTCATAATCTTAGATATTCTTGGGAGTACAGCTCGAGGATGAGTTGTTATAAATTAGAGAGATTGTAAGATCTCGACCTTTTTTGAATATTTATCAGGATTATTTTCAGGTATTCTTTTACCCTTGTTTTGATATATTTTGGTTTTGGTTTGTCATGTGTACATTTAGAATAATTTTGGAAGGCTTTAGAGGGTTTTTGGGTAGTGCATTGTTGGAACACAATTTTCCCAAACCATGCACCCAACCCAGAAAACCATGCAACCCTAGACATAGGGGGTTTGCATGGTTGGTCATGGTTTTTTAAGCCATGGAGCCTATTAGGAGTAGCCATGTACCCCACCAGCAAGGGTTCATGGTTAGGGAACACAGTTTTCCAAACCATGCATCCCCATATAGGAAACCATGCATGCGAGATTTTAATCCCTAGAAAAATTAAAAACAAATATTGAACCCCTCAGTATTAGCCCCTAATCAACCCCACTCACACCTAAACTCATTACAACAATTTTTGAATCCTCTGAGAGGATTATAAGGCATTTTAAACTCATTTATTGATGAATCAAAGTACGGATTAAAGAATCTTCACCTCTCCTAGTAAGAGATTCTCATCCCGGTAGGTTTCCTCCCTCTCTCCTATATTTATCGCATCATTTGAAGGGATGTTTTCCTCTGTTGTTGATGGATTTAGATCTAGGTTTTGATATATCTTAATCCATTTAAAATTAGATCTAGGTTTTGGATCTAGATCTCATTATTCATTGTGTAATTGAACATTCCACTTCAATTTGGGGGTTTTCTGTTTGGTAAAATGCTCACCAATGATCTTGAGGTAGGTGGTCTAAATTGAAAATCAAAAGTTATTAATTATAATTATGTGTATGGAATTGTGAAATATCAATTTCCTCATTTGGAAATTGTATCTTGGATTGGATTAATTAATTGAATGATATGATTAAGAAATTTATGGGGTATTGGGGTAATGAATATGGTGGATTAAATTGATTGTTTATTTTATTGATAAACATGAATTATAGAATTGCTTAATTATGGGAATCAAGGGATGGTTGGATTAACCTTAAAGGGGTTAATGGATTAAATGATTAAATGTTGATAAATGGTTTAATGGTGAATTATTCATATTACACCATGTGATTAAAGTGTTGAACCATGATTGTTTTGATAATTGAAATGGTATTCCATGATGTGAAATGTTGATAATAGGGTTAATGATGATTAAACTTGTTAAGTGTAATATATGTTAAATGTGTGATTGATTAATAAATGGATTGTGGGACACTGACTGATGCTTTAAATACCCATGAGGTCCTAGTCATGGTGTTATAGGCCCAAATACATGCATGTGATAAATGAGGGTGAGAAACAGATTGATGCTTCAAAATCCCATGTGTGATTGAATGATAAATAGGTTGTGGGACATGGATTGATGCTTAAAATACCCACAGGGTCTTAGCCATGGCGTTCTAGGCCCAAAATGTTGGCATTATACTATGGTTCCAATTAGTCATGATATGAGTTTACATTAAATGGATAATGAAAGACCATGTGAAAATGAATTTTGATTCTATATGTGTTATAAGATATTCCTTGGGGATTGTTTAGAATCCAACATGGGCCGAAGTAGGTATTGATGGGTTGGGTGTCTTTGTGAACCTGAAAAATTATGTGGTTAATTAAAAAAATAATGAAATTTGATAAATATTTACATTATGCATTGTACTTTATTCTTTATACAACTACATACATTATTATTGACTGGATGTTGTTTTAGACATCGTTGATGGTGGCCTACTGAGTTGTACTCATACCCTACTCGGGTTGCCTAATTAGTACCCGAATAGACTTCATGTTTGTGGGATAGGATAAATACAAGAGCCCTATGTTAGATGGTTGAGTTGATATGGAGCATGGATGAGGGAACTGGACTTGTTTTCAGGACCCTCTTGGGGATTTTCCAATGTATTTATTTTGGGTTTTCATTTTAACACTTGACGCTTATTTATCATAACATGTTTACTATTTAGTTTTTGATATTATCTCTTGTTATGACTCACCATTTATTACTGGTCTGTTTTGGTTATGGAATTATACTGGTTTTTGGTTTTTGTATTTTGGTTATTGCTAGATTATTTCTGTTTTATACTACTTTGATAAAGAGGGTATAGTCTCCCCATGTTATATATATTAGACTCTTATTGCTAGTCATCAGCCTCTGGTGTATGGGGAGGCATGTCTAAGTTCACATAACTAATTGTATTAGGGTACTGGTATGTGGCACTCGAGTTGGAACGTTACAGTGTTCGACTACAACTTATCGTCGGTGATCAATGCTTAAAGGATCTAAACTCAAACACCTGTAGATCATCTACACATGCTGCAAGAATCCACACATGCATTGATAGTGAAATCCAAGGTGCTAGCACGAAGCTCTGATGGTTCCTTTGATGTCACAACAATCACCTTGATATCATCCCTTCGATCCATGAAGGAATTCGTGGATCAATCTCTCAAACAAAACCTTCTTCTCTCTAGGCTGTGGGAGGAGATAGAAGCACTCGATTCTGAATGAATGAATAGTCATTGGAATGAGAGCACTTTTCTGCTTATATAGTGGGTGTTCAAATACTCAGAAAGGGTTCCTCAAACCTCGTACATCCAACTCCCACTAAATAAGATATAAATGAATCTTTATGACAAAATAACTACGTCATAAACATTATTTATGTTTTATCACATACTTTTGATAAAACCAAGCCATTAACTCAACTTGTAATTCCCACAATATTAAAAAAACCTTGAATATTAAAATAATATTTGTTCATATAATATTTTTCCTTGTACTTATGTACATACATATAAATACATTTAATATATAAATGTAACTCCAATTATTTAGTACTTGAATAATAATGAATTTATTTATTCATTGGTGATCGATAATACTTGGACAACTCTCGGACCCTGTGGTGGGGCACACCATGTCCTATGAACCTATTCACCTGAATAGGGAAGATTCTTGAATATGCTATTATGTTTGACCCTCTATTCCCATATCTTGATAGTAGTGAATACTATTCACAGATCAAGAGTAGAGTCTATCAACTCATCAAGTCCCCTAAGGAGATAAAAAAAATCATAGCAATGAAAACCTTTTCTAAGAACATACCTCGTGTAATATATTCTCTTTATCTCTTGATATCTTGTAAAGAAAAGCACACACTTTATGTTATCATCCTTTCTTTCTTTATTATTCATTGACCTTACTAGAAAAACTTAGCTTCTTCTAATATGGTCATGAATTTAGTAAATGTACTACCATCCTGATCAACTAAGCCTGAGATGTCTCTTTCTATCGAAAGTGATAAATTCTATCTTGGTTATTTAATGAATTTCATACTACCAATGATGGACCTAACACAAGCTACCTCACTATGAATTCATTTCAATATATTTTTTTCTTCAATCAGATTATGTGATCAAATAGTACTCATTGATAACAATCTCAAGTCAGGAGACCATTACACATGTTCGCAGATAGGAATAACCAATGAAACCTAAAACATGTGGTGTTTCTATTGGTGAGTCAATCATCGTGATCTCATCTACTAGAAATCACCAAGTGTAAACTTCATGAGAATAATTTTCAATTCTTTTGATCCCCCAACACCTGATAGTCAGATGTCATTTTTGTCCATATAGAATGATATGTCTAGACCATATGACATTTGTTTAAGATTAATGTCTTAGTATCTTGAGGTTCTTAATATAGAATGGGAACTAATATAACCTTTTGATATGAAAAATAATCTATGGATATTACTATGTAAATAGTAGATGTATAAATATCAACATTATCATGGTAAGAGTACATCATGCATAACTCATTGCATACATGATATGGTAATTGAAAAGTATTGATAAAGTTGGGTCTAGGGCACCCACTTTTACAACAGACGGGTCGCTTTTGGAGACAATTCATAGGGTGAAATAATCGGAATCGATGATGTTTCTTTTCTTGTAAAAACTTCAATTCCAAAGGTTTTATGTGTTTTAGGATGTAAGCACAACCTTATCAACATAAGTCAATTATGTGATGAGTGATATCTAGTGAAATTCATCAATGATAAATATATTATTCAAAGTTCAGAAGTTAATTTTATTTTATCTTCCAGTAGGCATGAAAATGTTTACACACTCAACTTAAAAGAATTAAGTCATCAAAATGTTCCTTGTTTAAGTGAAACTGAAGACTTATCTTGGTTATGACACAAGAGATTAAGACACTGTAACTTCTGGACTTTAACAAAACATTCTAAGAAAGGACATATTGGGGATCTACCAGAACTTAAGTTTAATTAAAATAGAGTATATTATCCTTTTTAATTTGGTAATAATTATAAGTCATGTTTAAAATCTAAAAGTGAAGTCTCAATTATCGAAGCTTTACAGTTAGTGGACATGGATTTATTTAGTCCTACAAAAATTGAAATTATTGAAGGAAAATACTATGCATATGTTTTGGTTAATGAATACACTAGATTTAGTTGGATCTATTTTCTCACTCAAAAATTTGAAGCACTTAATCATTTTAAGGTATTTCATGATTCTATTAAAAATTTAAAAAAAAAACTGCCTTTGGTTAATATCTAAAGTGATCATGGTGGTGTGTTTATTAACATTGAATTTAACACTTTTTTGAGTAAAAATGGTATTACTCGTAATTGTTCTACACCAAGAACACCACAAAAAATGTTTTAGTTAAAATAAGAAATATAATTCTTTAGAAAATTACTCAAACTTCTCTAAGTGGGTATTTTGTTGCTAGACATTTTTGGATTGAGGCTGTGAGTACTTCTAGTTATACTATAAATAGATTTTTACTCAAAAACTTCTTTAATAAAACTCTTTATAAGTTGTGTATTAGAATAAAGTCAAAACATTATTACTTTAAAGTTTTTTGATGTAAATTATTCATTCTAAATACAAAATAATAGTTACATATTTGATTCAAAAATTGATAAAGGGATTTTTATGGGTTACTCTAAAACTAGTCAGGCTTATAGAGTTTTTAATAAAAGAACTGATGTTGTTGAGGAGATTGTTCATGTAAAGTTTTATGAATCTAATCCTTTTATTTTTGTAAAACCATTGGAAATTCATAATACTGATGAAATTTTAAAAAATCGTTCTACTACTATACAAGAAGATAATTTACAACTACCAATTATAAATCCTTTAGAAGTAAGACCATTAGATTTTCAATATCCAGAAGCTACTTCAACGGAATATGTACATTCATTAGTTGAAGATAATCTTACCACTTTATCCAAAAATCAATCAATATTAAGGAATCACTATTTTGATTATATTATTAGAGATGTAAATCAACCGGTTAAAACTAGAAGTTCTCTAAGAAATAATTGTGAGTATCATGCCTTCTTATCACAATTTGAACCATAAATAGTAGATTATGCTTTAGGTGATGAAACTTGGATAAGGTTCATGCAAGAATAGCTCAATCAATTTGAATAGAACCAAGTTTGGACCCCATGTGAACATCCTATAGATCTACTAATAATTGGATTAAAATGAGTTTTTAGAAACAAATGCGATGAAAGTGGAATTATTATTAGAAATAAAGAACCACTTGTTGCTAAAGGCTATTTTCAATAAGTAGGTACAGAATATGGTAACACTTTTGAAATGGTAACTAGATTATAATCTACAGGATCTTATTATCTTTTACTGCTCGTCTGAATTTTACTTTATTTAAAATGGATATAAAAAGTGTTTTTCTTAATGATTATTTTCAAGAGGAAGTTTATGCTGAACAACCTCCTAGTTTTGGAGATATTAATTTTTTGGAAAAATTAATTAAACATATTAAATCACTCCATGGACTTAAACAAGCCCCGAGATCTTAGTATGATTGTCTTATCAGATATTTGTTTCAAAATAATTTTGTTAAAGGAAGTTTTTATCCAACCCTTTCATAAAGAAAATATTCAAAAACATCACCGTTGTTCAAATTTATATTAATGACATTATTTTTGGTTCAAACATAAAATCTATTTTAGATAGTTTTTCTAAACTTATGAAAAATGATTTTGAGATGAGCATGATGGAAGATATCAACTTTTTCCTTGGTTTTTAGATTTTTCAAAAATCGAAAGGAAATATTTTAACTCAACATAAATATATTAAAGATTTACTCAAACTTTTTGGTTTTGACAACTCATCAAACATAAGTACTTTGGTAAAAACTTTTATCAAACTTTATCTGGATGAAATAAGTAAATTGATAGATCAAAAACATTATATAAGTATGATTGGAAGATTACTATATCTTACCACAAGTTGACCAAAAATTATGTTTTCATTATTTTTATGTGTAAGAGTTCAAGATAATCAAAAAAAATATCATTTGAAGGTGTTAAAACACAATTTTCAATACATTAAAGGTGCTTTATAACTTGGAGTATTTTATTCATCCATAAATGATTTTTTTATAAAAAGTTACTTAGATATTGACTTTAGAGGTTGTGGGTTAGATAGAAAATCTACTTTTGGAACATGTCATTTCTTAGAAGAAGATTTAGTCTCATGATCCAACATGAAATGATATTTTATAGCACTTTCCACTACTCAAACAGAATATGTAGCAACTGAAAGTTCTCAAGCTCAATTGTTGGGGATGTAATACACACTCATGAATTTTGGTTTGAATTTTACTCGAACTCTAATTTTTTGTGGCAATACTAGTGCTATTTTATTGTCTAAAACTCATAACATCAGTCACAAGAAAAGAATATAGATGTAAGATGCAACTTTCTTAGGAATCACATGTAAAAAGGAGATATTATTCTCAACTTTATCAAAATGGAAAATCATCTGATTGATATCTTTACAAAACCTATTAATTTTTATAGATTCAAATTTATCAAACAAAAATTAGGAATGATGAAATTTAAGTGATCTTCAATCCACTTATTATTTCATCCATCTCCTTTCATTAAAAACACCTCTAGTAACAAAGGAGGATAATTTTTTCAAACTTTATAGTTAATCATTTTTTCTATAAAAGATTTACAATTTTGTTGTTAAACTTTTTCTTGAACCATCCTTAAAATAGGAAGACCATCCATTGTTTTTTGAAGATAGCTTCAAGAAGGTTTAATCTTTTTAACCATGTATTTTTACTATTCCCTTGATATTATTGTTTAACATTGGGGGGATATTCAAAATTTATAAATATTTTTGATTATATTTATAGGGGGAGTTTTTATTACCTCTCAAAAAGGTAACTTTTTCTCATTTAAAGAAATTTTAAATTTAAATCTTAAAAGAATTTGTACGACATATGTTTTGTCCTTTAATTTTTGTGCAATTATTTAAAAAACACTCATGCATTAAAGGATAAATTTTTGGATGATAGTAATCTTAAATGCCTGTATAAGGATTATAATCTCAAATATTTTTCATATTTATTTTTTCTTTCTATATTCACTGAAATATTTTTCATCGGAAGTATATTTATAAGAGTTTATCTAAAGAATCTTAGAATGCCATCAATGAAGCTTAAAGTTTTTCTTGCCAATGTAGTAAAAGCATAAGATTTATCTAAAGCTCTATCTCTCTAATTATTGGTGATGAAAGTAAAGTTCAAATTTTGATAATGAAAAATAATGTATTTTATTATATGTATATTCCTAATATGATCCTTAAGACCGGTGGAGAAAGTAAAGTTCAACTTAAATCCACTTTATAAAAAGATCTTGTCGGATAAGATAACATGGTCCAAATGAAACTTATGTAGACAAATTTGATTACATTAACCATACTAAAATGTTTTTTATTTAATATATGAAGAGTTAAATTTTTTTTGAAAGTAACAAAATCATATGATTGGGAAATTCTCAAATGGAATTAAATTTCTAATTTTCAATTGTATTTTTTATTTCGTCTATATTTCTTTTTGAAAATCACAAATGGGGAGAAATTTCAAAAAAAAATATTTTTTGTTGTTTATCTTTCATGATCACCTATTTAATTTTTTTCTATGATCTATATTTTTCAAAAGGGGTGTCTATTTCTTTAATAAAGTTTGTTTAATTCTTATTTCAAAACAAAGGGGGAGAAAATCTATATCATGAAAACTATAGGAATATTTTTTTTAAAAAAATAGTCTCTTTATTTAAATTTTGTACATGTATTCTTTTTCCAAAAAGAAGGATATTGTTAAGTTAGTGACTCACTTCTTTCTTTATTTTATAAATCACTATACACTTTATATGAAAATGATCCAACTTGAAGTTTTGGTTTAAGTCTTTATGCTTATGTAGAGTGTACTTTCAGAAACTAAAATGCCAGAGAACACAAATGTTTTACGGAAATCTAATGATTTGATGATTCATGTTAGAATACTTCCATCGGATTTAGAAGCACTATAGTGTTACTGATTTAACTCATCAGTAGATAAATCAACATACTGAACTCATCATTAGATGAATAAGTTTTTTTGATGTAGTTGCAACTGACTCTGAGTTTTGAAAAATTCAACCATTGGAGTTTGTTACAACATTGCCTATAAATAAAGCCACACCGTGAAAGTCATAAGTATACATGAACAAATGGATTGATCATTCTGAAATTTGTTGTTTGTTTTGAATCTTTTCAATTTATTATTACTGAGAGTGCTTTTGGTCGGTGTAATCTTTTTTCTTTCTGAGTTTTTCTGTTGAGAGATAATGTTTTAAGGTTTTCATCGTAAAGATCTTAATAATTTCTGTTGTAGTTGTTCTTCTATCAATCCTGCATGATCGAGGGATTTTATGGATAGGAAGACAAAAGAATTTTCAATCATCCGTTCAAGGGCTTACGTATCTAGGAGGACAATGCTCATACTTTCGGTGTATGGAAGATACCTTCTACCGACAAGTTTAGTCGAAGGCTTTCGAAGATAAGAAAACAGACCTTTTAATAGTTATAAAATCAAGGATACCATATGATAGGTTTAAATTTATGGATACATTGTATTTGGTATACAAATCCGCCTTACACTTTGGTTTAAAATTGTGGTTTTAATAATATCTTTTTAAAGGGGTATTTGGTTTGCTAACCAATACTCCATGTTTTGTTTTTGAATTTCCATTGTGTTAAATCTTTCAACGATAATATAAAATACCGATCACTTTATTTCCGCTATGCTAGATATATTTTATACAATTTATAATTTCGTTACTCTAATATTTGATTTGATCGGTAATTCAAAAAATTGAGCAGATTAATACTTGAAGAGGATGAAGATTGTAAGTTTGTTTTAAAATTTCAATTCACATCCCCTCTTGTATTTTATTTTCCATCATACCTCAGGACAACAGTCTAGACAGTCGAGTTGAGTTGTGATGTGACAAGGGGCTAGGTCTTGAGTGACTAGCACCCTAGGATTGGTTGGGGAGTAGTGTTATGGGTTGGGTCCCTACTTGTGTGTGTTTGTTTGATGGAATCCTCAGAGACTGTGGGGATCGACTAGTGTGCTTGATGACATCCCTGGAGTATGTGGGGGGGGGGGGTGTTTGTGAGCTCCTCATAGTCTATGGGATGGGTCAGTGGGATGTCTGTGCCCTGATGAGGGTATTGGGTCCAGGTTATTTCCAAACGTGCCTTGGGTCGGCAAAAAGATTGTGCCCTATTCATTCAAGTGTCGGAAGAGGACCTTACTATGCATGGCTTGGTCCAATACGCATGAATTAGACTTTTCCTTGCATAGGCTTGGGTGAAGGACCGCCCCGAAGACTGGGTCAGGGTTCGACGCGGCAAGACCGATGGACCTCCCTCGGGTGAGAGGGGATGGGTCGAGGCATATTGATGTTGACTATGCCCAATGTCTGGCTGTAGTGGGTTGAGGTATTGGACATCGGCCTACCCTGAGTCCTTGGTTATGGGTTAAGCATCAGTTCAATGACATGATGAGATGACAAGGTGAATTTCGGTTGGGTGTCGAAGTAGGTATGATCAGGTGTCTTGGTGGCCTGGTTAGCACACAGTGACTTAACACATAGGGAGTTGAGGTGGCCTGGTTAGCACTGGGCGTCCAAGCCATTTGTGTGACATGCTTATTTTTTTATTAATACACAAACATAATGGCGTATAGCAAAGGCACATGGTGATACCCTACTGAGATGCAATCTTCACACTCTGCATGGTCAACCTGGTGCACGTGCTGACTTTATGTCTACTTTCAGGTTTGGCATGAGGCGTGTGATAGATTAGATTAGTGCAGCTTTATGGGTTTTTAGATAGGGTGTTGGAGGATTAGGGATTATAGTATGGATAGTTTGTGTGGGTTTTATTATTCGTTTATTTTGTGTTTAGGATAGGCCCAAGGGGCAATCAGGGATGTATGTTTGTATGACTTACGCATGACATTTATTACACCATTGTGTTTATTTATTTTTGCATGCTTATATGTTTTTGTTGCAAACAATCTTGGTTATTTTACCACTATTGTATGACTTTGATTCGAATTCATAGTCTCTCAATTGTAAAAATAAGGTCTTCATCGCTAGTTGAAAACCTCTAGTAAGAGGTGCACTTTAGGTAACGTAATGACCCCGATCTGAGTATTGATTAGTAGTCCCGGGGTAGGGCGTTACACCAGTCATAAACATGATTATATAATTAATATTTTAAATATTTTATTATATTTTTTATAAATATAATATAATTATATTTTTTGTAAGTAATATCATTAATGTATTTATATTATTAGTATAATTATATTTTTAATTATAATTAAAAAACTGATACAAAAAATAAAATAATTAAAAATGACATTAAAAAAATCCCATCTAGGGAAGCCATTGGTTGCACTGTTCTCCAGCACTCACCAACACTGTTTGTAGCGGCGAAGCGAGCGGGCCAGGGTGAATGGCATTCCTCGACTGCACGCCACTCTCTCTGATCCTAGGTTCACATTCCTTAACCCATCTCTTACCGACATCATTTTTTATTTTTCATGCTACTGCTACCACTGTTTTGATTCTCGTTCCTTGATTTTTACAGTGTTTATGTTTGTTATCTATTGCATAAAATACGTTCATGATTTTTTGTTCTGATTTTTGGGTGGTATCAGTATCCATATAAACTGAGGCAACAAAAAGCGTGACCTTGAAGATTTGGTTAATTTATCCCCTTCAGGATTCTTGGGTTTTTTGTCTCATCTGCCACTATTGATATTATACTCTCTAATTCATTTGTTCACAACACCTCTGATAATTTCTGGATGCGTCATGCACAAGATATTGCTATGAAGATTTCGTTGCAGTTAAAACTATTTCCTATCTCACCACTCGTTATTTCAGTTTTGTAGGGAAACTCCATTGAATGATTGTTTATTTGTATTATAGGGATTTTAAAAGGTGATGCATCGATCAAATTATTTGTCCCAAAAAAATCTCCCTCACCAACTTTCTCCTCATCTCCATTTTTTAACACCTCCCAATCATTCAACTCCAGTTCTTCCTCCCCCACCTCCTCCTCACCATCCTCCAGTTCTTCCTGGTCTTCTTCTTCTCCTCCCATCTCCTCGCCCTCTCTATCTACCCCCTCCTACCCCTCCTCCAATGTGATTATAGGCAGTTCTTCACTTACAAAGTCACTATCATATTCTACATCACTACCACAACCTTGAACATTTTTTAAAAGATGATGCATCGATCAAAGAGGCTAAAAAATGTTCAAAGTTGTGGTAGTGATGTAGAATATGATAGTGACTTTGTAAGTGAAGAACTGCCTATAATCACATAGGAGGAGGGGGAGGAGGGGGTAGATAGAGAGGGTGAGGAGATGGTAGGAGAAGAAGAAGACCATGAAGAACTGGAGGATGGTGAGGAGGAGGTGGGGGAGGAAGAACTGGAGTTGAATGACGGGGATGTGTTAAAAACTGGAGAAGAGGAGAAAGTTTGTGTGGGAGATTTTTTTGGGACAAATAATGATGAGATGGAAAAACTTGAAAAGGAATACATGGATATTTGTCACCAGGAGCAGTAAGTTATCATTTTTATTTATTTTTTAATTTAAGACATAATTTGTAATATCATTTTTATATTATAATTTTGGGTCAATTTTCTTCTGCGATTCGATATTTCATTTATAATTTCAACACAACTATTCGATCATAAATACTTCACTAGAATGGTTTCTTGCAGAAAGAAACATTTTTTTATTCTCTTATTTTATTTTTATGAGCAAAGATATTCAGGCTTGATTAATATTTTTGTGTTCCAAGAATGCTAAAATATAAGGAAAGAACCATTTTCTAAGTTTTGTAATGAAAATGTGAATTTTATGGATTGTTTTTTTCGTTTTCAAATGCTTTCAATTCATCCTTCATTATATTTTTCTGTTTCCATTCTTGATATTTGTGTGTGTAATTTTTTTGGGTTACTCTTTTTCCAATATTGGAACCTTCTGAAGAATTTAAAGCATTATAAGGATGAATATGTTTTGAATGGGAAAGCAGTGAAATACCAGAGAGTGATTTTATTTATTTTACTATCAACTATTTCCTTTAGAAATATTTTTTCAAGTCTATATGTGCAAGCATTCATACTAAAATAAGATTCTCATAGTTTAATATTATTTTATTTCTCTTATTATCACTCCAATATTTTTTTCCTTTTCTTTTATTTGATAAAATATTATTTTATTTATGGCTCTTGGTTTCTAGATGTAATTGGTCTTAACATTTGAATTGCATCTTATTTCCATAATTTTCTTACTGTTTCTGTCTATTTTCTTGTTTTCAATAAATATATTACTCATTTCTGGTCTATTTACTTGGAATTGCTAAGATGCTTAAATTTTCCAGGCCTTCTCATGCAATGCAGTCATTTTTTTTAATTTGTTTGCTAAATTCCCTACTAAACCCCCTCAGTTTTTTAATGTAGAGTCTATGGGACAAGACACTTGAGTTTACATTACTCCTATAGAAGGCATTCACAACCTTCAATAGACTACCACCGGTCTGTTTTTGTATATTAAACTTGCATCCATTCCAACTTATTAATGTCCATAAATAAATGATTCTCTGCAGGAACCCATAAGATATTTGTTTCTTGATTCAAATGAGGAAGTCAATGTAACATATTCAAACCTGGTCACTTCATTCATCGTGACTTTAGATTCTTTATTTGAATTACAGAAGGTATTTTTGTTTTTATAAAGTCAACCAATATCTTTATTTATTTATCATTTAGAGATAAAAAACTAGATTCCATGGCTACTTTAATTTCATGGCTATGTTAAATTCAACTATTTTCCCATTTGAATATTATGTTTGCAGGCTCTACTTGAGAAGAATTAATCAATTACACTGGCTTCTAATTATATTGTACAAAATTTATTTGCAAGTCTTATCATTAGCTTAACATTGGCCTTTAGACCGGTCATATCATCACATTATTTTCTTAATATACTTTATGTTTTCAAGGTAATTCCAATTTAACTTCCAAGAAATCAGATGCCTTTGCAAATGGATAACTTGATGAAGAGTGGATGAAAGTATATCAAATGCATTCAAGGTATTTCTCATCATTTTAATGTTTGGCAATCATTACATCATTTTATCAGGCCATACGAATATCTTTTTTAGGGCATCATTTTAGGAAATTGTTTCTGGGGGGTGTGAGCACTGTTGGGCCTTAGGCCGGGTGTTCTAGATAGTAGGCCTACCATGTTGCATAATTATCGCAAATGGGGCAGGGGGAGTCAGTTAACTCCCTGAAAACTTCTTACCTTTAAAGTGGGTGGAGGGCGTTAGGAAACAGACTTTGGACATTTTGGATTAGTACATGCTGGAGCGGGAGCGGAAGGAGAGGACTCCCATGTAGAACTTATCTTTTCATGTCTAGAAGCAGGGCTTGGAGGAGGTCTCTCCAGGAGCCAGCTCAACTCTAGACACATACAAATCTCTACTTCCTATTTTCTATTTCTTACTGTGGATCGTAAAAGCTACTATTTCGATAATAAACATTAGTTGAATTGTCTACTACCCTCACTACTGCATTGATATACTCTTGTTATGATAGAGAACCTAATAATTTGGTGCTTTCATTGAGAGATTTTTTAGTACTGAGTTCTAGTTGAATGCAGACAAATATGGAAAGAAATATGGCCTCGCTAGAATTAGCACCGGAGACACAGTAACATAAGGATCAAGATATAGAATTGATAATCGTGACTAACATTAAGAAAGTTCCTATTGGATAGATGTTGAATCATAGAATGATACAGGATCAAATACAAACGAATGAGGAAAAGGATTCACATAGGATACGTGACTTGGAAGAACAAATGGTGGAAATTATTAAGGTGATGCAGATGCTGGTTGATCGGTGTTCAGCGTATGAAAATAAAGAAAACAGGATGACGTTTTCTTCTAGTCGAGGAGGTGATGAAGATGAGTGCAATCCGAGACAGGGAGTGATCTCAGCTTCGGAGGATGTGTTGTTGAGTGAGAACATGAGTGTAACAAAACGTGTTGAGATGCCTTTGTTCTCCAGAAATGATTTGTTCTGATGGATAACCTAAGATGAAACCTACTTCTGGATAAACTGTACCCCAAAAGACATGAAGTTTCCCTTGATGTAGCTCTGTATGGAAGAAAAAACATTATACTGGTTTCTACGACAGTTCTCTAGTCTGAGACTGAAGTGGGAACAATTGAAGTTGTCTCTAATGGAGCGCTATGGTAAGGCGACTGAAGTTGATCCCATAAAGTTCCTTAAGTCTTTATGGAAAATAGGAATGGTGGAAAAGTAGGTTGAAGAATTTGAACAAGTAGCTCTGAGGATTCCAGACTTCCCATAAATGTGGTTTATGAGCCTGTTCATGGGAGGTCATGTGGCTGTTCCCAAGCTTCGCCAGCTTGAAAGCGTAGTGGCCAACCCCACCAGAGGTGGCAGTGATGAGGATGTTTTTACAGGGGCTGCTGGGGTCAAGGTGGATGCTAGCATATTGGACAAGGGCCTGGTGGGCTGTGAGACTGGCCACGGGCAAGGCAGCGGCTTCGGCAGCTGAGACATTGGGAAGCCTTTGTGCTGTCACGATCTCGCTGGCGATGGAAAAATCAGCGAGTCCACCTCCAACCTTTGTAATGGAGGGTTCAATGTTAAATGATGGAATGTTTATAAGGAAATAATCCTGATGGTCAAGGTTTGTGCGGTCTAGTATGAGATTTCAATTTGTGGGGGGGGGGGATTTTTTTTAGGTTGTGTTCGAAAACAGATAAAGAAAACTCCTTAGGATCTATCTGACGACACTTGTTGAAAATTTAAGTGTTTTTCAGATTAATTGTTAAAAAAATGATTTCCTTCCCCTTAGTATAAGTAATTTTGTGCAAGTGTTTTTCTGCCACATATTTTTTAAAGTGTAGATGTTTTCTTAGAAATAGAACAAACACCCTTCTTATTTTTTTGAACTGTTTATTGTAAGAGGTAAGTGGTATGAGTGCTATGAGTAGTTTTCAACAATTACTTTTAAACAATCCCTTATAGTACTTATTATTTATGACAGATTCTTCAGTATAAGTGCTTTTAGATGGAATAAAAAAATATATGCTTTCAGATAGCTGACAATTTTGAACCTGACACAACAAAATGGGTTCGGGTTGCAATTGGGTTGAGCAGTCTAACATGATTAATATTCAAGTTGGGTTCAGGTTAACCATTTACAACATGTCTAACTAATGTAACCAAATTAAAAATAATGATAACATAAAATATTAAAAATATAATAATACTTATTTTTGTAATACATTTTATTCTTATAAACAACATAATTTGAAATAATTAAACATGTTTATATCAGATTATTTGTTTAAATGATTTAAGAGGGTAAAATTGAAATATGGATAACATATGACCATATTAATTAGGTATTTTTAGTCAAAATGGGAAAACTCAATTTGGTTAGGTTATTGAGTTTTTATGATATTAAATAGTTGGACATGTCATAATATGGTCTATGGCTACTATATATTCAAGGTCAAACAATTTGGCTTGTAACGGTAGAGTTTACACCTTAAAAAATGGGTTGGATCGGATCAGCCCGTTAAATTAAATGAATCTATCTAGGGTTGAGCTTAAATAGGTTCACAGGATGGTCAACCCGACACCCAACCTATGGATCCAAATTTCTACCTCTAATTGAAACTCCTTAGGATCTGTCTGACAACACTTACTAAAAACTGCTTATATCACAAAACAGTTATGGTAAGTACTTTTGTCGAAGTGTTTTCAGATTACTTACAAAAAAGTATTTTTCTACCATTTATTAAGCAATTTTATTTTAGAATTAAATTGTGGATGTTTTTTCATAAGTAGAACAAACGCCAATTATTTTTTCAGACTATTTATCATTAACTGGTAGGTGCTATGAGCAATTTTCAATAAAAACTGTCAAACAGAACTGTATAGTACTTACCATTTATTGTAAGTGCTTCTAAGTGCTTCCAGGTTACTTATTTTTCCACCATTTAAGTGGTTTTCTTCAGGAATTCAAGTATAATGTATTTTTTCACAAAAACTGTATAGTAATTACCATTTATTGTAAGTGCTTCTAGGTGCTACGAGCAATTTTCAATAGAAACGGTCAAACATTACAGTATAGTACTTTACATTTATTAAAAGTGCTTCTAAGTGCTTCCAAATTACTTATTTTTCCACAATTTAAGTGGTTTTCTTCAGGAATCCAAGTATAAAGTATTTGTTCACAATTCATGCTCCATTATCAGAAGTCAGCCTTCAACAGGTCACATTGTAGGTATGTTTGGAAAACAATTTAAACTCAACCCAATTGAATCAAATTTGGATTTTTGTGGAAAAACCATGTTAGGGATAATTCAATATGTTCGGTTTCCTCAGCCTCGGCAGAGATTTGAAGTCAGCTTCTTCAATACCGCTAAATGGCAATGTTCAAACAACAAACTCATCACATCAACACTTTTCACAACAGAAAAACACTATCGGAATGGAGAACTCGGCTTTGAATCTGAAAACCCTCCAATAATGTTGTGGAATAAAATATACAAAACTCAAAACCTTTGACTGATAATCAATTTTTCAGGACAGTATTCAAAAACTTGAGAAACAACAATAGCGGGTCTCAGAATTACCTTCATATCAGCAGCGCCGCCAGCGCTATATCCATCAAAACAGAGAGCATGCATAATCTTCGGAGCCATTCCACTGGACCCTAGGGATGCTCTTGTGTGATGGTGAGGATGAATGAGAGCAGAGAGTGCACATTGACGCGAAGTAACAGATAAAATGATGGTGACAATGTGCTCATCGAGCATCCTATCGATATTTCTTTTGTCGTTCCTGACCCGATGTCGTTGTAAGAAGATTGAGGCTAGCTTGGGTGACTTTGATATCAAAATGGAGGCCTATTTTTTTGACATTGGAGGACCATAACTCGTTTTGGGAATGAAGTGGTTAAAAACTCTGGGGTATGTGTTAACAAATTGGAGTCGCAAGATGATAAAATTCTTATGGGAAAGAAATGAAACTAAGCTGTAAGGGATTACTGAAATTATAGACATACTAGAGAGTTTGCGAGTGGTGCTACAGGATAGAGATATTGTAGTCGAGGGATGGTTTTTGAAAACTGAATTAATGCATTCAGAAACAGTGACTGAGTTTGGGGAAAACAACAGCAGTTAGGAAGCTTAATGGAGCGTTTCCGGACACTTTTTGATGAACCTAAGGGGTTTCTCCAAGAAGAACCACTGACCACGCAATAACCTTGGTTGAAGGAGTAGCTCTAGTCAACATACGACCCTACAAATTAGCACATTATTTGAAAGATGAGGTGGAAAAATAGGTTGCTGACATGCTGGATAGGGGAATCATTAGGTACAATACCAGCCCTTATGCAAGTGCAATTATTTTAGTAAAGAAATAGAATGGGTAATAGATAATGTCTGTGGACTACAGAGCTTTTGAACAAATTAACCATTCCTGACTGATTACCTATTCTTGTTATCAAGAAACTGCTAGATGTGCTTCACGGAGCTAGTTATTTTACCAAGCTGGATCTTACTTCCGGTTTTCACTAGGTTAGGGTCCAGGAGGAAGACATTAGGAAAGAAAACAATGAGATATATGAGGGGTATTATGAGTACATCATCATACCTTTTGGTTTGATGAATTCGCTAACCACTTTCCATTCAACCATGAACTCAGTGTTCAGAAAATTATTGATGAAGTTTGTTCTTGTGATTTTTTATGATATTCTGATCTAGAGTCTTACTTGAGTCTTACTTGGGTGGAGCACCTCCAACACTTGGAAACTGTGTTTCAACATTTGTTACCAAACTAGTTTTCAACAAATCAGAAGAAGTGTTATTTTGCTCAGCCTTTGGTGGAATATTTCGGCCATATTATTTCTTATGAAGGGGCAATGGACCCCAAGAAAGTTGATTGTATCATGGGCTGGTCCCATCACATAATATTAAGGGTGGTGTGGTTTCTTGGGGCTCACCGGATACTATAGGAAGTTTATTACTGGATATGGGGAAATAGCGAAGCCTTACAGCGCTAACCTGGAAGGAAGGTTTTCTGTGGAATGACAGCGTGAAACTGGCCTTTGAAGAACTGAAGCGTTGCATGGTTTCTGCACCACTGTTGGCTCTCCCAGATTTTTCCAAAACTTTTGTCATTGAATGTGATGCATCTGAGTCATGGGTGGGTAAAGTTCTTATGCACGGGGAGCTGCCCAATATTTCAGCAAGACTTTAGGAGTCTTTAATCTTTATGAGTCTATTTATGAAAAATAAATCACGACACTTGTGTTAGCAGTCAATCATTAGAGGCAGTATTTGTTGAGACAACACTTTTTTGTTTACTCTGATCATAAAGTGCTCAAACATTCACTCACTCAGCACATTCATACCATTAACCAGTAGTGTTGCCTATCTAAGTTGCTTGGGCTAGACTTTGAGGTGGTGTAGAAACCAAGGAGGGTGAACCAAGTTTCTGACTCTTTATCTTGGAAAACCGAAGAAGTAGATACCATTGAACCGCCTTTTCTACAACTATTTTCAGCAATGTAAAAACCCTTGTGGATGGAGTTGGAACAGATTAAATTGGAGCAGCAGCAGGATGCAATATTAAAGGAGATTATTTCAGCTATTTAGGATCAACCAGATGTCAAGCCTGGTCAAGCTTGGATACTTTCTTTGTGCGGGAATATTATATTTTCAGGGTTGTTTGGTTCTTTTGAAACACTCAACCCTTATTCTGAAATTTTTACATTATTTTCAGTATTCCACTATAAGAGGCCATGCTGGAACAACAAAACATACTAAAGATTAGCAGGGGGTTTATTCTGGAAAGGGATGACTCAAAGTGGTTTAAAATACGTGCAATAATATGATACTTGCTAGTGACAAAAGTATTTGGTTTGCCTCCTGGATGGATTTATTCAACCAATACCTATTCCCAATTAGGATTGGGAGGAGACATATATGGATTTTATTTAGGGATTTTCTCCCTCTCAAGGGTTTGATGTGATTATGGTGGTTGTGGACATATTTTCCAAGTATTCTCATTTCATTTTACTCCATCACTCCTATACGGCGAATGTGGTCGCAACACACTTTATAAAGGAAATCATATGTTTGCATGGTTTCCCTAGATCCATTCTTAGTGATCGAGACCCCTTGTTTGTCAGCAATTTCTGTAAGAAAATTTTTCATTTAGAAGACACCACCTTGAAAATGTGTTTGTACCATCCTCAAACGGATGGACAAACAGTGGTTGTCAATAGATTCCCTAAAACCTATTTGCATTGTTTAGTGATAGAGACCTGCCACAAAGGTCGTTTGGGTAATTGTGGTTTGAGTTTTTTGGAAGGGATATTATAGGTTATAAGTGAGAGAGGGGAGTTTGTTAGGCAGTTATGGGGGAGAATGTTTGGGACCATGTGGGTGGGGGGAACCCATTATAAATAAAGAAGCAGGGGATGAGCTCGAGGGGGTAAATAGAATATTCTGGTATTCGGCCATTTGGCTTGGAAACGGCCTCATCTTGGGCGGGAGAGCTTGCTAAGCCTCTCGAGTTCTTCCTTCCTCCTTTCTTATTCTCCTTCTCTTATCATTTGTAATTCTGTTGTAAGTTTCCATCATGTTCTATACAGTGTCTGTTATATTCTTGTTATGGTGTGGGTTCCTATCAATTGGTTTGACCTCCTGACCTTCTCCTGCCAACTATCATCCAGTATGATAAGGCTTCCCGCCTCGCTCAGTCAATGCCCCCCAACTGGCTTGTATTCAACATGAGGCTCACACTATAGGATCAGCCTTGATTCCTGATGGATCACACCGCCCGCTTCTATTTCTTTTGCCCCACACTGCCTGCGCCTTTTGCAGCAGTTGACGCATGCACAACGGGTGATCACCAACAATGCACGCTCCTTGCTCTCACATGTTTTCTACTGCTAGTACCATAAGTTCTTCATAAATTCTACCACAAACGATTTTTATTCCTCAATCGAATCACATCCTTAGCGACGGGTCGTCCTGCCGGCACGCACCGTCAGCCATTGTTCACCAATGGCATGCTCACCTAGACGCAATGTTGCACACACCATTTCTGTCTGCTACTATTGGGTTTTCTGCAACGGCAGACGCTCGGTCTTCCACTTGATGGGATGACGTGCACCTTTCCTTCTCGGTGGAGATTTGGGCCATTTTTGCTACCACTGTTTTCCCCAAACCACGGACGTGAGGTCTTCCAAGTGTTGGGATGTCGTGCACCTTACCTTCCTGACGGTGCCCTTGTTCATTTCTCTCTTCGCGCATCTACCTTCTGATTGCACCATAGGTGAGCGGGCTTGGACTTTCAGCTCATACGGGAGGGAACAAGCCTGAGATTTTTTTCCACTCACACGGGAAGAGGCGGATCTTTCCACACAGGTAAGCAGCGTTACCAAAAAAACAAAAACAACAAAAAAAAAAAACAAAAAAAAACAAAAAGAAACAAAAAAATCCTCAACAAATTTGGAAGGATGCACCCTCGGTTTCAATGCATAGGAGGCGCGCATCTGGACGCGAAACCTGTCGGAGAATTTTGTCCAGGGGAGGAACGTGTGTTTCTGATTTTACCACTCATAGGATGGGTGCTCTATTGACAGAAACAATCTTCAACGCTCGTCTCGATAGAGCAGAGCAAAGATTGGACCGCATCGACACGACAATGGAAGAATTGAGAGCTTCTGTAGCTAAGATCATGCATGAGTAGAAGTAATTTCGTAAGCTCTTCGCTGGCACTATGCTATGCCATCCCCCACAGCCTTACCTAGAAGATGAAAAACACACTTTGATCTTAGAGGAATTAGGTGATGACACCAAGGGGCTACACATGGAACACACAACTACTGCTACATACATTGTCGACTTCCTGGGAAGAGGTTTGTCAGAGTCTTATAGTGACAAGGAAAGCAAGGTGCTGCAGTCATTGTAGACGATGACTGCTTCTGATGAGATGGCCCTGTCGGAAATGCATCAGCTAGCATCGACACTATCAAAGGCGGGTGAAGAATTGAAGATTCTGAGTTTTCATATGAGAGTGCTGGTGGATTTCATTGTTATTGTGTAGGCCAAATGGTCCTCTCGATTTGACAACAGAGATTCACGATGGTTTTGGCGGGAGCAACATGATGAGTCTTGCATAGTGGTTTGTGGTGAGGGTCCTGCAGGAAGAACACACTACTATTTCATGCGAGATGTGAGCACTCAAAGGCCGACCTTGCAACATCCTGGGAACCAACACACACGGTCGGTCCTCATTCCGAGACCATCTGGGAGATTTCTTGGAGAGTGGGGGGAGCCAGCACCCTTTGTCCTCAGCTCCTTAGACCACGAATGGTATGGGAGATCACTTGGCTTGTCTGCGAGATCCACCACCTTGAGGACAAGATGGTTTTTCGGGATGTTGGCAATGATAGAGACCTGCTACAAAGAGATTTTAGGTAATTGTGGGTTGAGTTTTTTGGAAGGGATATTGTAGGTTGTTATAATGGAGAGAAGAGTTTGTTAGGCGGTCAAGGGGGAGAAGGTTTTGGACCACGGGGGTGGGAGGAAACCCGTTATAAATAAAGAAGCATGGGGTGATCTCGAGGGGGGTGAAGAGAATATTCTGGTATTCGGCCATTTGGCTTAGAAATGGACTCGGCATGAGCAGGAGAGCTTGCTAAGCCTCTCGAGTTCTTACTTCCTCATTTCTTCTTCTTCTCTTATCGTTTGTAATTCTGTTGTAAGTTGCCATAATATTCTATACAGTGTCTAGTATCTTCTTTTTTTGGTGTGGGTTCCTATATTTTGCCTCTCCCTTTCTTGGACTCACTGGATACCTTAGGTTGAATATTTTTATAATACAACTTCTCACTCATCTACTCCAATATCGCCTTTTGAGGATGTCTATGGTCGGAAGCCACCTGCAATACTACATTATGTACTGGGAGAAACTCTTATTGAATCAGTAGCAACAACCTTACTCGATTGGGATGCAACTCTGTTATACCTTCTCCAAAATCTTTCTCAAGCTCAGTAGTTGATGCTTCACAATAAGCACCGGCGGGTTGAATGGTTTGCTGAAGGAGACCTTGTTTATGTGAAACTATAACCAAATGTACAGACTATGATGTCAAAAAAGTTTTATCCAAAGCTCACTGCTCGTTATTTTGGGCCCTATCCAATTCTGGCCCGCCGGGGCACCATGGCCTATAGGCTTTCATTGCTGGTTGGCACTTGCATACACCCTGTTTTTCATGTCTCACAACTTAAATAGGTTGTGGGGAGCCATCATGTTCAGGAGGATTTACCTGATGTTGTTGATGACGGTATGGTCTGCTGGGTTACTTCTGCTGAGATTTTGGCCTTTAAGGGCTAGTTGGGGACTTCCAGGGGCTTGTGTCTCTTCAGATGGCAAGGGTATCCTAGTGAGGTGTCTACTTGGGAGGATGTTGCCTATATCCTTGAACAATTCCCAAACTTCCATCTTGAGGAAAAGGTGAAATTTGAGGAGGGGTGAGTTGTTAGCACTTTTGGGCCTGGGTCGGGTGTTCCGGACAGTAGGCCTCCCATCTTGCATACTTACCACAGGAGGGGAAATGCCCTTAGTGCTGATTACGTGGAAGGTGGAGTTAGTTAACTCCCTGACAAATTCTAACCTTTAAATCTGTTGGAGGGTGTTAGGAAATGAACTCTGGATATTTTAGATCAGTACCTACTGGAGTGGGAGTGGAAGGAGAGGACTCTCCTGTAGAAGTCATCTATTCACGGTTGGAAGCAGATCTTGGAGGAGGTCTCTCCAGGAGTCGGCTCAACTATAGATACGTACAAAGCTCTATTTCTTGTTTTCTATTTCTTACCTTAGATTGAAAAGGCCACTATTTTGGTAATAAACATTGGTTGAACTATCTACTACCCTCACTGCTACGTTGATCTACTCTTGTTAGGCTAGAACACCCAACAGTTTGTGATTCCCTTAGACAGTGTACTAGTGAAGAAGTATGGAAAATTTAATGTTAAGTGTTATATTATATCTTATCTATTTGCTTACCTGTATATTGGCTGTTTTTCTTGGCCTTTTCACCTCCCAATTTCCATCTGTTTTTCCATTTCACCTAGTTTTTCATGAAGTAAACTAGGGTTTCCTAGGGAAACCTTTTGTGTGAACCAAACATGCCAAAAAAAGGGATACCCCATTTTCCCTCTACTTTCCTTTCCCTCCTACCTGTAACTAAACAGGGTCCATGATCTAAACCGGCAAAATAGTTTTTCATGTTTGTTGTGCCTGTAGAATAGCTCCCTTCAGGGACAAATCAGTTGACAAGTGGCAGAGAAAGACACAGGTGATAACTGGTGCTGCTGCCATGAAAGGAAAGCTGCAGGATTTTAATCAGGTTAGATATTATGATCCACCATTTAGTTGTGATGACTAAGTCTGTCCACCAGAATCCACTGATGCACTTGTTGACCACAGAATATTAGCGATCAAGTTGCTACTTACATACGGGATATCAATAGAATGATAAAGGGAATTCAGTAGAGCTGTTCAATGGTTCACACATTTGGGGCGGTAAGTTTGTAGGTAACTTCATTTACTTGGTCGTAAATTGTTGCAGGACAATCACTATCTGTGTTATTTACCATAGAAGTTTGTTTTGTGAAGTATTTTGAATAGCAGATTAGTGGGGATGGTGACCTGGATCTTCTGGATGATGAGGAGTTGTATCAACAGTTGTTCAAGTAATTTTTTGAGACCATTGATCCTGCATCATCAGGTGAAAATTTCACTTATGGAGTTTTGTTCTCTTTAATTTTGTTACTTGTATAAACAATTGGATTTGATTTGAAATTGCATTGGATGAGTAACATTGTATGGTGACTGATTGTTTTGTTCTCAGAAACCGCATTTTACACATTGAAGAGGCTACAGACGAAGAAGAGAAAGATGGTTGACCGATGAGCCTCAAAGAGTCACAAGATCAGGCAAGTCCTCAAGATTTAAGACTCTGTTTGGTTCACAGTATAATAAAAAATGAATTTCTTTAGGAGAATTAAGACAATTGGTTTAAAGTTATTAAAGTTTATTGCAGGTACCATTTTCATGAGAAGATTGTGAGGTTCATGGCACCGAGGCCCATGAAACTTCCGCCCATGGTGCCAAAGCTATTTGAGAATCTGTTTGGAATAAAGGGCAGTAAGACTGGTGCTATTTAGCAGTGATGTTCATTGCAGGTAACATTAAATGTCCTTTTTTCTTGTTTTTCAGGGTTATTGAAAGACTATCGATACCACCAGGACACATTGAGAGTTTATTGTGTTACATGGAAGTTGATTTTGAATTACTCCTTTTTAGTTGCTTCAATGAACAAGTTTCTTAAATCACAAAATTTCTCACAGGTTGATCCTTTTTTGAGGAATATATGGAAGTGGCATGGTATGTTAGGATCTTCATATGCCATTTTTGTTTATTTCAGTTCCATTATCGAATATTATGCATCATACAATTTTCTCAACACAACTTTCCTAAATTTTTTCCACTTGGTGGTTTTATTCGTAACATCCAGGAAAGTGTGGGTTCTGAAAGTTTCTTTCAAATTGTTGAAGGTACTTGCCTAGGTGGCTCTGTGTAATAAAGATTGATCGATGAGTGTAAATGTGAAAGGAGAGGGGAATATTCAGGTATTTTAATGATTTTTTTATTTCTCTTCACATTAAAATAAGCATTCTTTGAATTTTTTAATGTATCAGGACAATGCAACCTCCGCTAATTCTTACATGAAAAATTTATGTCTTGTTTTTATAGACATCCTTTTGGAATGATCTCCCATTCCACTCATTCAAAGTGATATATCAACAATTGGGTCTTATTTTATGTCAGATATTAATATATTTATTTTTTCCCCTTTGGATTATATTCAAAAAAATATATGAATTATTTTCTTAATCTTTTGTCGTGAAAAAAATGATAAGATCTTAAAGAACAATAGTGACTCATGATTATCAAATTTCACTCCATTCTCTAAAGTGAATGTGATTGGTTATTATCAAAATAGTATTTATAATTGATGAGGATGATGTCAAAATGAAAATAATTCATTAAATGAAAACATGGAACGACACCATCCTAAATGGTCTTATGATGAAAATCATAAAGTGAATTTTGTTGGTCATGTCATGAATCATGATGATGATATACAAATATTTGATATCTCTTGTTTCTTTGTTCATATTGAGCTTGATTATTATGCATCAATACTCATGATGAAGATATTTTTTGTATATTTTTAATAAATATTATACTGTTTTATTTTCTTAATCTTCTGTTTTATTTCTTATATGTAAAATATATGAAATAAATTAACTATTCATGAAGAGCAACATAAACGTATTTTATTGATATTCATTCCCGAAGTGGATGAAAATGCTAAATTAAATGTTCATTTTATGGTCTTGAAGACATTATAAAACCCGATCAAACAATTTTATTTTATTCTTTGAAGTGAATGAGTACATTTATTAAAACAATTCTATTTCATTTCTCAAAGTGAATGTAAATATATGTGATTTTATTTTAAATAAAGCCTGGGGTGAATATGATATTTTGCGATGATCATTGTTTTATTTTTTTATAAAGAAAATAATAAAATAATAATAATATAACCACCCAAAGAGGTTTGATGGAAATAAATATTTAAAAAACATAATGAATTTTGTTAATATTTATGAAATATTTTTCTCTTGAAGGATGGAATTAAAATATTTTATTTTGATATTATTTTGAATAATATTTTCATTTATCATTTTTTTGCCCTTGTAGCATCATTATTGAGAAAAATTTATTATTCATCATGTAATTATGAATTATCAATATCAACTTAAGTGATGAATTATCATTCGTGAATAATGAAATACAATGAATGAATTTATTCCTTGATGTAATTTTTATTCTAATTGCTTTATTTCATTCCTTAGAATAGAATTATTCCTGAAAATTTTTCCATAAGTTGGCTTACTCATGAATGTTTGTGAAATTATAGAATTTGATATGATGATTTCTCCATCATTCTCCAAAGTGCATGTTATAATAAAAATTATTATATGAATTATAATTACAGTTGTGATGAAATGTATGTTGTGAATTCATAAGATTCTCCCACATTGCTTCTCATTTCCACATCCATCATTCTTAAAATGCATAGCGACTCCTCTCCTTAGTCTATATATTTTAAAAATGTTTGAAACCAAATTTTCAAAGCATATAATATCTGTTAGGGGATGAGACAAACCCAATTTTATTATATTATGAATTTATCAATTGATAATCAACCATCATAAGTGGAATGTGAGTATTTTAGTTTTTCATTACATACCCTGAACATGTTAAATGTGTACTATGGAAGATCATGAAAATATTATATATATCAATCTCGAAGCAAAAGTTTTGTAAACATCCTTTTGATTAAATGCTTCATGAGAAATCATATATATTTAATGTTAATCAAAACATTTGCAAAGTTAGTATATGTTCATGTAAGTACATTGATTAATAGTAAAAATTAATTAAATGCTTAGCAATAGTGAATATATTCTTGAAAAAAAATATCATATAGAGACATTGGATAGAGGAGGTTCCAAATACCTCTATATATAACAAATATTTATAATAGAAAAAAATTGATTCTTAAGAATTTATAAAGATTTCCTTTTTTTTACTACGTATAGTCGAATCAATTATGGTAAACTAGAAGTTCACCGATCATGACACATTAAATGCATGACATGATTATTTAGCACATCTGTAATAATTTATAATAAAAATTATTGATACAAGTATACATTATCAATTTATTGATAAAATAGTAAACATTCATCAAGAGGAGAATGATGATTTTTTTTAATGGACATATGGATACTAAACTATCACTTATAATATAATTATTCATTCTTGTTATGTTATCATGAATCTCCCCCTGTATGACGATTTACCATGGATTGCTTATTATTAAGGTAAACTATTTACATCACCACCAACTATATTGAAAGAAAATTTCCAATATTTATATGAATTATTCATTATGAAATATATATATTGTTGCACCCACTATAAAACCCCCAAGATTTTTATGGAATTAATTTTTAAATAATTTGATTTCTTTGATAGCTTGTGTTGTACGTAATTGTAAGTTTATACGAACTGTAGAATATTATATGTCGTTTATAACCTATCCGTTAAATTGGAAGGAATAAATATGAATAACTAAATTTTGATATAAATATAAAGGTCAAACTAAATATTATTGTATTGGTAATTTTTTAGAAAAATGATTACCGAATTTTTAGTTAGTCACTTTATTCTTTCAAAAATACATTTTTTTTCAAAAATGTGTTTTTCTTCTTTTTATGAGTGAATATTAATTTCTAGAAGTTCTAGAAAATTTATTTAACAAAATAAATTTTATTTTTGAATTCATAATGTAAAAATTATCTTAAAATGATTTTTTTGATAATTTTCTGAAAACATTTATTTTTCAAGTAATAGTGAAAATACTATTTTTTATTAAAAATTGTGTTTTCTCTTTACAAAGTAAAATTATGTTTTGGATTAGTTTTAAATTTTAATTAGTTCATTTTGATTTAAAATAATCAAATTATGGTTTTTGAAAAGGATTTTATATATGAATTTATTATAAAAACATTTTATCTTTAAAAATGGCATTTTTCCGAAAACAATTTTTTCGTGGCGTTTTACCAGTTTTTTAAATTAAATTCTGAAATTTTCGTATTTTGAATTTTGAAAAATAGATGATATATTTGGATTCATAAGTCCAAATTTAGTGAATAGGTCTATTTTATTTTTGGCCAATATGAATAGTAACCTTGGTAATTTTTGTTACCACGATAAATGGTAATTTTGGTAATTTTGGTTAAAAACAATTTGATAAGGACTATAAAATGATCCTAAGACTTGCCCAAATTTTATTGGATGAATTTAATTAGACCCTTAACACCTAAGGATCAAAAATGGGTTGTTTAATAGACACTTATCCATGAAAACAACATATATATTATTTAAATCAAAGAAAGTCACAAAATGTCACTTTCTTTGTCTTAAATATCTCTTATGTGTCCACATGGGGAAAAAGGTAAGTTATGAATGAATATAAGTGTCTATTTTTAACTTAATAAACTTATTTTCATGATATAAATTTATTTATGACTTTTGGGGCCACTTGGATGATATTATAATGTTTACAATATTTTATTTAATAAAAATTCAATGATGACACATTCATATTATTAATAACAATATCATTTTTAATATGGTGTTATCTAGAAGATATCTTTGACTATAAATATTCTTTTAAAATGTAAAAGATTTATCTACATCATGGTATTTTATTTTTAATTTTTAGTGAAGAAATAAGTATCTTAAATAATTACACAACGGCGATATAATAATTATTCAATTAATGAAACAATCAAATAAATGATATTAACAATATTAAAATAAATATAAATTGTATTAATTAAGATTATCCATTATTTTTATAGATTATTATGACATATTATGGGTGTATTAAATGATTTTTTTCGAAGTTATCTTGTTGTATTGATTTTCTTAAAGTCAAAGTAATCAATAGTGTCAAAATTGACACTATTGATATTTTATGAAAATAATATTTTATTAAATTATTTAAAATTCATAAAAGTATTAAATAAGGAAAAAGGGGATAAGGTATGGTCTAAAATATCATAAATTGGTCAATTTACACTATAATTAAAAATTAAAACCTTTTAATATTAAAAAAGTTGTTACTATAATTAAATTTAAAATATGTCAACAAAGGGTTAATCAAAATGATATGTGTTAGTAGAAGTAGAGTTCTCGGGGGATGGATTGAGTACCTATTTAAAATTTATGTTTAAAAAGAATCCTTAAAAGGTTCCCCAATAGTTTAATATATTCCAGTTAATCAGGGTTATACTGTTATGAAAGTTTGACTGTTTAAATAACTTCTTAGAAGACTGATTAATTCTCAGTAATCTTAATATTAGTTATTAACATTACTTTTTAAGCTATTCTGATAAGGCAATACAATTATAACTTCTTTCAAAGATTAACTTTCAAAGTAAATTTAGTGAATTCTGAATTAAGCAGTAAAACATAGAAAACTAAATTAAACAGCACCGTAGATATAAAACAAGTGGTGCAGTCTCAAGCCGAAACCTAATCCACTCCACTTGGTGATCACCTTCAATCAAGCAGTTTATATAAATAAACTAGATACACTGCTTTTATTGGGCTTTAAAACAACATACAAGACTATCCAGGTCAGACGACCTCTTCCACAGTTCTTCGTGGGTATGAACAATAGGTTACACACAACCTCTTCCACACTTATCTGTGGATATACACAAGCGTAAAAAGATGTTTGAGAAAGGATATCTTGTATCCTTCAGTTTAATGTAGGAGATATAGTGCGTTTTTATACAGATATACACACACTGATCGAAAGCTAAAAAAATTGTACACAACAGAGCAGAAGATTTGAGATAAGGTTAGAAGTGCTCTGAGTGTTAGTCTATGCAGTTCTGGACTTTTGAGATGAAGCAGATGCAGGAATCGAGTCCTCGTGTGGAAAATAGAGTATCTCAAGTTAGCTAGATTTGGCGTGTGTTATTTGTGGTGTTGACAATGAGATGATTTCCTTGACTCTGGGATTCAAATATGCTTCATGTGTTCTTCAGTAGTGTCGAGTTTCACGTGTCGATTCTCTTTGAAAAAATGTTCTAAGTGTTTTGTTCGTTGTCGTGCTCACACCCATTTCTTAATGTATGTTGTTTATGGGCTGCACTTCACTTTTATTCTAGAGTGCATGTGTTGGAGCTGACATGATGTATGTATTCTACACCTCGTACCTTGTACTGTCAGATAATGTGTCTACAAAGAAATATTAACTATGTCAGTCTATTTAAAAGCTTCAAATATGACCGTTAGAAATTAAATTGAGAAATGACAAAACAGATTAAGAAACGGTGTCACAGTTTGTCTGTAAACGGTGTCTCTATGAACCAGTGTCTTCTTGAAACGGTGTCTCATGGTCACGGTGTTTGGATGGTCACAGTATCTGTATGGTCACGGTGTCTGGATGTTCATGGTGTTTGGATGGTCACGGTGTCTGGTCATGGTGTCTGGATGGTCACAGTGTCTGGACGGTCATGGTGTCTGGATCCTTATCCAGAAAAACATAACTGGTGGAAAACTCACAGTGTCTCAGACTTAGTCAAATATCTATATTCAGACTTAAGTAATGATATTCATAGAACAGATTAAACTTAATCATTCATCAAAGAAATAATTATAAATTAAATCAAATATAGTGTACAGTAATAAAACTTACTGTATAAAAATTAATATCTTGGATAGCTTCACTTAAAGCATAAGGATACTAATCATATGTACATGATTTAAGATAGATTACATAGGATTACTAGGATTTACAGAATATACATGATTTCTGATAATTAAAACGTGATTAATACATGAGGAGTCCAAAAATCTCCCCCTCTTTGATGATCACAAATCGTGTGAGTGATAGAATACATATGTCTCTAGTGTACATATAAAATACATATTTCTTTATTTGTTCTTTAATGATTATATTTTCTCCCCTTTGGTATTATAAAAAGGAGCGAATAAGAAATGGTCAATAAAAGATCACAATGCATTAGATAAAAAGAGTGTCATTACAAACAGTAAACAACAAAATAAATGCAACAACATCCCTATCAAAAGATAGTAGTCACGATTCTTCATCACTGGTTGGTCCTTTCCTTGCCCTTAGCAGCAGCATCTGAAGAAGAAACAATAGGAGGAGAGGTTGAAGTGGAACAA